>JAAFCE010004287.1:12433257-12447508 GCA_013389805.1 Trigoniulus corallinus
GGGGCCCCGCGCTGGTGAATTAAAAAAGAACCGTGGTACTGGGGCCCTGCGCTGGTGAATTAAAAAAAACCGTGGCACTGGGGCCCTGCGCTGGTGAATTAAAAAAAACCGTGGTAGTGGGGCCCCGCTATCGCCTGCTGCCTTTTGGCTCGCAAACTCTAGGGCCGGCCCTGATTGGGACACTGCTCGTCCTCTCAGGCGGAAGACCCCAGATTCCAAAAAGCATCCAACAAAACCTAACATGATGCAACATAACCCAACCAACCTAACTGCCCTAACCTTATCCAACGTTACCTACACCAATCTGACCCAACCGAAACTAACCAGGGTCCCTAATCTAACCTGATCCCCCACCTAGCGACTGCATTCCGATGGACACATAAGTTCTCGTCTGATCACTGAAGTTAAGCAACGCAACCCCAGATAGTACTAGCAAAGATGACCACTTGGGAATACTGGACGTTGCTAATACCCAAATCGTCGTAAATGGGTAGTGAGTGTGCAGACTCTGCATTAGAACTAAGTGCTCTAATGACCATTGCAGTCGTAGGGCCCTGAAACACAAAGAAAGAAAAAGAATTAAGCACCATTGGACGATAAACCCATGGTTGTGAATGATGAACCACCTCCCCCGGTAGGTCCATAAAGATATTTGTAGGATAACCTCTATAAAGCCAAACCAATCGATTGGTAGAATTTCATTTCCCTGTAACAAACCGGAAGCACGGGTACCCTACTACAGTATATATTCCAGTTACAAATTAGTTTTTGGCAAACCAGCAGAAATTGGTTTGCCACCCCTACCGTAGTCGATATATTTACAGACTTGGGAGATGATAGGGATCAATCTTTATCCGGTCACCCTACACAGATGCTTGGTACCAGGACAGCAGTCTGGAAGAGCGCGCCTGGTCGTCTCCCGACTGCTTACTAAGGAATAATAATTCATATAAGCAGCCAATCGTTTGTTTCTTCAGTGCCAAATTTTTTCTTCACCACCCCGGGCTTCATTTCACATGCCCACATTTCTACAGATGATGACACGTAGTCGCAAGAGTAATTCAGATTTTCACGGTAGGTTATTATTCAAATTTCGGTAAAATGACGTCAACTGTTCAAAATCAAGAAAACTAATATGAAAGCCTATTTTTAAACTGTGACATGCTTTTCCTAATTTGCATGAATCAGAGACGGGTCAAAATATGTACCGGGTGCGTATAAAAAGTAATGAGACCAAATTCGAGAACTTAACATCCTTCAAAACGAGTCCTTTGGGCGTCAACACACTTCTGCCAATGAGTTCTCCATGCTTGGAAGGCGCCCCAGGAAGTCCTTTTCTGGAATGCCCTTCAAGCAGCACGTCGAAGATACTTTCACCTGTGCTACGGTCCCATGCGGGTGCGCTTTGCGGGCTGCCTTCACTTGGGGGAACAAGAAAAAGTCTGTCGGGGCTACATCGGGACTGTGGAGACGTTGCGATGCCATTCCGGGCAAGGTAGTCATTGACTACAAAGGAGATGTGGCTCGGAGACCTTTCTCTTCAATGTTTTGAGCACTTTCACGTAGAAAGCACCCAGGTCTATCCCTCTGGTACAAATCCTTGATGGACCACACCCTTGGGGTCAAAGAAGACAACGAGCATAGTTTTGGCCTTCAATCTGTATGGGGCACCTGTGCCATCTCAAAACAGCAGCTTTTGATCGGCTTTCATTCCTGAACACTTTCTGGAACATGGCCAACGCCACCGTAGCCGATTTTCTGAGTCCTACCCAAAATTTAATGGCACAGCGTTGTTCGATAGAATGTTGCATTTTTAAGCTTCAGGGTTAACGGTCAGGGGTCCACGAAAATCACGATATGAATCATAAGGAAGCTCATAGTTGACTGACAACAGGGGCATTCCGAAGATGACTTCCCCCTCCATGGATCCTGCCTGGAGTGAATGCGCTGCGACGTATAATGACGTCCCCCAAAAAAGTAGACCTTATACAGACCCTGTATAACGACTCATACATTAACTGACCAAAAACCGATTGCCAGGTTTTCCCACACTCCCAAATTCGTACAGCGCTGCAACATGATCAATTATCTACAATAATATGTCGCAATTGCCCTTTTTAAGTGTGTGTATCAAAAAATGACATTACCTTATTCTGGGTGAAAAGAGTCCCAAAATTCTCCCTGAAACAAAGAAACGTAAATTAAAAGCAAAGTCACATTATCATCATCACATCCATCAGTGTCTGCCAAACTCTGGGCTGATTCCAGGTCTACCACAAGAAATTTCAAGATGAACAAATATAGGCAATGAATGTGAAAAGATACCATCGACTGGGGGACAGTTGTCCCAGGCCCCAGTTTCAAAAAAGTCACAAAAATACTTCAAAACTGTGACTTACTCGTACAATATGTTTTGTGCCACAAACTAAATTCTCCTTACCCAGTGTGTTGTAAGGTTAAAAAGTATGGCAGACACTGATCTACATCATCATCATACCCCTATTCGTCTGTGACAGGGTCAGTCAGTGGGTACTAACTCACCACTCCCGCCTATCTCCCACCAGATCCCCGAGGGAGCGGCGAGTTGCGTTGGACACACCAGTTCTCGTCTGATCACTGAAGTTAAGCAACGCAACCCCAGTTAGTACTGACATGGGTGGCCGCTTGGGAAAACTGGTACTGCTATACCCAAAAATCGTCGCATTAGTGTAGTGTCTGTGCAGTCCCTGCATTAGAGCTACACAGTGGACGGGGATCTAATGACCTTGTAGTTGAAGGGCCCTAAAACACCAACAAACAACAAAAAACTGACATGGGTGGTCGCTCCAGAAAGCTGGGTACTGCTAATACCCAATAATCGTCGCATTAGTGTAGTGTCTGTGCAGTCTATGCATTAGAACTATGCAATGGACGGGTCTCTAATGACCTTGTAGTTGACGGGACCTTAAATACCAACAAACAACAACCAGATCCCCCTCCACCCCACACACTACATATCTTTACATAACAACCTAGTTCCACGTCTGATGTGATCTTCCCTTGTACCAGGTGCCTCCAACATCCTGTATCCCCGTGACGGACCTAATGAGTTTCTCCTCTCCTTATTACATGCCACTACCTTCTGAATCTACTCTCTCATCCTTTTGGGATGTACCCCTAGCGTACTTATTTCTAATTCTATCTGCTCTCTGCCCTCATTGTTGTTGTTTGTGTTTTAGGGCCCTTCAACTACGAGGTCGTTAGAGCCCCGTCCACAGCATAGTTCTTATGCAGGGACTGCACAGACACTACACTAATGCGACGATTTTTTGGGTATTAGAAGTCCCCAGTTTTCTCAAGCGGCCATCCATGTTAGTGCCAGCTGGGGTTGCGTTGCCCATCCGACAAAAGGCGCATTTCGGACTTCTCTGTTGAACGAATTAGGTATTTGGTCTCAACCTGAGATCGACCCAACAGCCATCGAGTCCTGAACCGATGCCCGCTAATCCCCATTTCACCGTGATAGACCTAAAACAAATTGGCGCCCCGAATACGGGTCATACCGTCACACCTTCTGTTTACGGTAACACAGTTCGTTATTCCCCTGTCTTTTGGCAATTCTTACGACAGAGCCAGACACTCCAGGTACTTAATAGGGCCGATGTAATGGTGTTTCTGGTCACCACTGTCTTAAAACTGAGTGAACTTACATCGACGTAGCATGCATTACTGTCGCTTCCAGTTTATTAAAATTCGCATGCCGCACGGTGGGGTCAAGCACTCCATCGGTGGGTTGTCTTCAACATCATCGGAAAGCTGATTTTTAGTCCACGTGACCGAAACTAAGCCTCGACTAGTTTCGTAGCGACCCTCAGATTACGTCTACACAACAACGCTGTCCTGTACATGACCCTTGACGAATTTTTTGGCAAATGAAGTATAATTTCTGGAAATAACAATAAAAAATTCTGACATTAGAGAAAAGCCCGTTATGAAGATTACTGTCGATTCCAGTGTTCAGGGTTCGAGTGCCTTTTCCTTATCAGAGAGTAACCCACTGATACCGTTTGGGGGGCGAACCAGTACAGTTTTATTCACAAGTGAGAAGTATAGCGACATTTAACAATCGCTTTTAAGTTTTAACCGCCAGGGGGAGGAACTGATACAGATATTGAATTTTTAATCGCTATCAATTTACACCGGGAAAAAGTCAACTAGAAGATGACTTAAATACTTTATCATGATTGTATTACCTAGACAACATCATTATTATCATCATCATCATCATCATCATACCCTAATCCCGCCTGTGGCAGGGTGGGGTCTACGGGTTCTAGGCCCCCACTCCTGTCTATCCCCTACCAGGTCCCTCCACTCCACACACTACCATATCCATAGCACCAACCTGCTCCCACATGTAAGGGTCCCCACATTCCACGCCCCTAATTTAAGAGTAGCCCATTCTCTGGATGAAATTGATCTGGCTGTGGGCACCCCAGCCAGGTGTCTGAACCCTGCAGAAAAATTGGCCGGGTTGTCTGAGGGGGATGCTGGCCTACCTCAGAAGACACTCGATGCATTATCTGCCATGGGAGCCGAGGTCTGCACCCCCATACCATTGCGAACGCATGAGAGCGACTGCCAAGGGCCCACTCGCTCATCCCTGCCGGCTGCCGGCACTGGGGTTCTAATCTCCTGCGCCTTAGGTTTGAAGATTTGTGCATTTTGCATCATACTTGTGCAAAATTTTCAATTCCCCATCTTTAGTCTCCGCACACCACAGAGACCAACAAGGAGACGCCCATCTGGGTCGCCAGCGTTGCTCAGACAGGTAGCCGTCAGCGAGCCATGACCCCCGAATACCAGGACCAATAGGCATCAGGAGCTGACCATGTAATCTATTTGGAAACTGAACAATGGATGCTAATTGCAGAAGGCATGCAACAGATGTGTGCAGCACTCAATAGGAAGTTTCGTGTTCCCATTACGGGAATACAAAATACCATATTGAATTCGGGAAAAGTGGAATATGGCAGAAAACTTAAAAAGAGTTGGAGTTTCGCGTTACACACAGTGGGGGGTATGCACAGTGGCAGCGCCGGAGGTACTGTATATGTGCACTCCCAACATCACCTAAAGAACAAGCCTGGCTGCTGAAACAAATATGTGCAATATGTCATCAATGGTAGGCCTATGTAAATATAGCACTAGTGTCAACTTCACGTACAGCCTCATGTTATATGAAATCGTTAATTACAGTTTTAAATAGCCTCATGTTTTTTCATATTGTTTCATCTGTGCAAATTCGTTAAGTAGGCTATAATTCTGATCACATTTATTTATTTGATCAACAAAATAGTGTACAAGTGCAGCGTTCCAAATTGCAGGGGAAATTATTCCAGCAAGGGTCCCAAAGTAATATTTCTCATTATCAAAGGATGAGGATTTGTGTAAAAAATGGATTGTTGCAATTCACGAAAAGGATTATAAAATAACAAATCACTGAAAGGTGAGCCCAAATCTTATTATTACCAAAACGTTTTAATAATAAAATAATGAATAGGGTATTAACCCTTAACTCTATTGGTTCGATTACACTGGTCAGAATCATTTTTGATGTCTTTATGGTGTTATCTGATTTGAAGCCAATGTTTTATGCTGATTTCAAATAAGGAAGTAAGGGGAGTAAGTAGTGGAAGTAAATAGTTTATTCCGTCCAGCTAAGAGTCTTTTGAAAGTGTGAAAAACGTGTTGATGAAAATTAAAAATGAGGAGCACAACTCGCATGTATGTGGAGATTTCAAAATGATAGGCATGCTTCTTGGTCACCAAGCAGGGTTTACAAAAATGCCATGCATTTTGTGAGTGGGACAGTAGAACAAAAGATAAGCACTGGGTGAAGAAATCATGGCCAAAAAGAAAGCATCTCTTGCCAGGGACAAAAGATATTTTGAACAAACCATTGATTGAGACCACAAAGGTATTACTTCCACCTTTATGTATTAAACTCTGATTAAACAGTTGGTCAAAACATTGAACACAAATGGAACCTGCTTTCAGTATCTTGCAAAGCAGTTTCCAAACATTACAACAGAAAAAATTAAAGCAGGAATTTTTGCAGGTCCTCAAATTCACAAACCCACAATTTGAGGATTCTATGAATAAAGCTGAAAAATATGCATGGATTAGATTTAATTCTGTTGTTCAAGGCTTCTTGGGAAACAAGAAGGGCAAAAATTACCAATACTTAGTGGAGACCATGCTGGAAAAGTAGAATGCAATGAGTGTTAAATTGCACTTTCTACACTCCCATTTGAAATGTCTCCCAAACGAGCTTGGAGATGTTAGTGAGGAGAATGGTGAAAGATTTCACCAATATAGTAAAGAGATGGAACAGAGGTACCAGGGAAGGTGGAATTCTAACATGATGGTGGACTACTGCTGGAACCTCAAACGAGAGTGCAAGAAACTTCCAAAATGTTGAAGGAGGTCAAAGAAAGGGAAGTTTGAAGTAGAATAAAAGTACTTCAAATCCATTCATCACCAATCTATTTTCTGTAAGTCAAAGAAATCAGACTAAATATTGGTTTTTTTTAACATTCCTCTTAAAACTATTATAATTTAAGGGCATGCTTTTATGTAATAATATTATCAAGAAGTCAATCAAAATTCATGTAAGTTGAAGTAATATAGCGATTTGTGAAAAATCTTTATGTGCCTGAGAAAAACTAAACCCATATTTGAAATAAGCAGCCAAAAACGATTAAGAATCAGCTGAATTCTTGCAATCATCAGAAATTTTTTTTCAAAAATGCAGCCCTGTGTTATCCTAGCACTAATGTACTTGTGGTGTCTTTTGGACCCCAAGAAGAAAAAGGCAAAAAATTGCATAAAGAAGCATTCTTTTGCATTAAAACTTCTTACATTTGTGGAATGGCATGGTAAGTGACATATATCAGCAGCTTATTTTAAATAAAACTTCCCAACATAGTGGAAAAACTTTAAAAGCAGCACTGACTAAATGTTAATAATAGATGGCATTCATAACTGAACATAAATAATTATTTTTAGAAAATGAAATGCCAAATTTTGAAAAAGGCTAACGTTAGACAGCTGAGTTTAAAAGGTGATAACAGAAATTTATTACATATTGTTATAAAATATAATCTGTATGCTGATGGTGTCCAAAAGACCCAAATTTAAATTTATGCTAACAAGCTAGTGGGGTCTCTTGGGCCCCAAGACTGCATTTACAATGAATGAGAGAAGGAATATAAAAAATTTCATGACATTTATATTTAGTAAATAAAGTTATAATTTTGTAACTAGTAGTTAAGATGTTCTTTCCTTTAATTTTATGGAAATAAAAGCATGTTTATCACCTTAGTTAAATATTATTATTTTTGTTGTACCAAAGCCTTTCCTTGTGGTTTTACTTATTTTCTATCAATTCAGTGACACTTTCTGGTTTCCAATTACAAAAATTTGTAATTAAACACGTAAGTCTGCTTTCTTAAATGAATAGTAGACCTATTACCAAAACGGCCAGGCTTGTACTTTAGGTGGTGTTGGCACTCCACCAATTAAACTAATGTATCCCATGCCCTAATTATGATGACGTAGCGGCGCCCACACGATGTGTGCTCCAGGCCATAATGTGAGAGAAGAACTGTTAATTAAATTAATGCCCCAGAGCAGGGTCAGGTGCCCATCTTGTTCCTCTGAAAGGACACAAGGATGATATATTGGACAGCGTTTTTCCACAGCAGGCTGCCGACCAAAGGAGTAAACTCCTACACTTGAAAATTTGGCCCCATGTACCCGTTCCACAGTAGAGAGTCAATTTATGTGCAACTGCCATCATACACCACAAGAGACCTCACACTTAGTAGTACTTCTCATCAGAAAAAGAAGGCACACTCTGAGCTTTTCTCTCCCTCTCCTGAATGTCTAGGACAGTGGTGGAGAACCTGTGACTCACCGTGCAATTTTATGTTACGCAAACGTGAATCATATCTAGTTTATCATATCATAGTGCATGGTTTGAACAGGGACCTGGAGGGTTAGAACCCATAGTCCCGACCCTGCCACAGGCGGAATAAGGGCATTATGATGATGTTCTCCATTTGCTACTTTAATAAACTAATTTATTCATTATTATTATTATTTTTTATTCATAAAATTAAATAGTGATTGCAACTGACCCATGGACAACTTTTCGGTTTTTTTTTCATGTTATTGTGACCAGTCTTCAAAAAAAGGTTTGCCATCACTGGTTGTTGGTGTTTTAGGGCCCTTCAACTACAACGTCATTAGAGCCCGTCCACAGTATAGTAATTATGCAGAGACTGCACACACTACACTAATGTGACGATTTTTGGGTTTTAGCAGTCCTGGCAGAAGGTCACGGATATAGCATTTGCTTTCACGGCTATAACGTTTGCAAGGCCGTGGTGGGCAGCCAAGTTTTTCATATCCTATCATGGATATGCAAAAACTCCAAAACCCGTATGTGCACATGTCCTGATTAGGAATGTTGCATATGTGCAGAATGTGCAACATAAGCTGTGCATTACATACATTGTGCATGAACAGACCACTCAATCTTGCTCATATTTAGTAGCAATGACAAGCGACCTAGAATTGAGGTGGTAAGACAATTTCAAATGAACTTGTGTAGAGGTCAGCAAAGATACCAAGAGGATGTGTGCCTCAAAATCCAGAGAGGGAGTGGCAAATTGCATTGGGGGGGATTTATAGGAAATAACATTTTACATTTTGAATAATAGAGGCCCAAGTGCAGGGCCAGGTTCTGGCGAATGTGTTGAGCTTTTCAGGGAGCAGGGGTAACAAATATTTTGCAGGGCATTTTGTAGGAAAAACATGTTATATAAAGACCTGCACGTGGGGCCAGGTTCAGTGAACCAGCCTTGCTCTGACCTTTCTGGTGTTGAATCAGAGGGACAAGATGGGTACCTGATCCTGCCATAGTTGGGAAAGCAGTTGGCATTTTTATCTGTTTTTCTTTAATAAATGCACACAGCTAATATCTCCATCCATACTTGACCACGTTTAGATTTTAAATGAGAGTAAAACTGTGGAAAAAGTCATAACTGTGTAGACGCTATCAAATTCGCACAATCTTCAGCTCGTTTTGTTTGCACAAACAAAACACAAAACGGCTCTTTACTGTTGTTGCTTTTTGTTGCTACAGTAACATGTGATACTTCAGTACCTATCTCACTTGCAATCTCCCTTGTTGACATTCCTTTTCGGCTGGCCAGATTGAAAACTTTCCTCTTGCCCCTTTCTGTCAGTTTTGGCTTTCGTCAACTCCATTTTTTTGTCCCATATTGGTCACCTTTTTTGAAGATATTCTGAATACCTCCAAAAGATCGTCCCACTTTTGCTGCAATATACAGTATCCAAATGATTTCCCTTGGCCTTTCAGAAAGTAAAACTTTCTCACTTCTGCAGGATTTAAGTGTGTATCACATAGCATTTTGCAATGTGGAGTTGCAAATAAACTAAAACATGACATTCACCTTTTATGTGTACCTTAACTGATTTGTAGACGTTTTGGCATTCTGCAGTTAGCTGTACTGCTTCCAAAGGGGTGTATTTATACAGTGAAACCTGTACAAGTGGTCCACATGTGGGACCCCATATAGGCGGTCCCCTTACACAGTTGGTCCGCTTGTGGAGGTACCTCCTTACACTACATGAATGAACACCAATATGCATACATATACATATATCAATTTTTTCTTTCAATGTTAAGGTCTTCATCTCTGCTGCTGAGCAAATGTATCGGAGCCAGTGCAGGCAAGAAATGGACACTAAAGCAAGGCGCAAAAGGCCACAGGGTGATACAGCATAACGCAGCCCTGCAAAATTCTGCTAGCAGGCAATCACAGCACATTGAATCGCAGTTTATCAGCATACTGGTTTGCAATTTGCGTCAACTAAAATGGCTTTCAACATAACAGTGATTGCCTGCTAGCAGAATTTCCCAGGGCTGCATCACCCTGCAGCCTCATTTTGCGCCTTGCCTGAAGCAGCTGCTCGCTATAAAACGCCAATGACACATTGCACAGCATGCCCATTAAGAGGCATAGTGACATTTTTGACTCACCCCTGCAAACAAACTTGTCAAAGCAGAAGCACAACTGGTGAAATTTACTTTTTTTGGTCCTCTTATGCAGGGTCTGCTAAGGTTCAGGACTGAATTTGCAGGGGTCCCGATCACGTTAGACAGCTGGTCCGCTTAGAGAGAAAATTTATAGGTTAAGTCTATGGAGCCCTATTTGGTGCCGGACCAGTCAGGTCCGCTTCTGGAGGTGGTCCAGTAGACAGGTTTAACTGTACTTTCTTAACAGCACAATTTTGCATTTTCCCTTATTTCTCCATTTATTTGAAAACTATTTGCCACAGATGCTTGATATCTTGTTTGTTATCCATTCAGACATTCAACATTAGTTTATGTTCATAAAAAAATGTTGCTTGCAATAAATGTTTCAAAACCCTAATTGCACGCGTGTATTTATACTTTGACACACCTTACTAACACTTCATATAACAATAAAACGAACAACTATGTCATTTGCTGATTACAGTCCCATCCAAAAATTATTTTGAATTGTATCGATATTCTTTACAACGCCTTTATTTCTGCATTGAGAACCACTGCCTTAGATGATGTAATGCTCCTCCATTTTTGGTGTAAGCTTTCTATTGATCCTGGTTATTAATTTTATCTAACGATTGAGGTGAAAGATGAAGGTGATGAATTGTCTTTGGTATATACCTTACCTTTACAATGATCTCTACTTTCGGTCCCCCGCCCTTCTCCCCACGAACAAGATACATATCGATTCTGTGAATGATTTCGTGTAGCCACGAATATCCCATTTGTACGAATCTCATTTTTCTAGACACAGAAAAACCTCAATTCTGCTTCCCTTCTGCCTGGCCTCAACGTCGCCACACTCAAGTTGCAATTCTGTCATTACAAAAATAATGTTTATTCATAAAAATACTTGTTGTGGCAATAATTTTGCCCTAAAACAATTTTGCCCAATGAACCAAAAAAAACCTAACCGGGTAAAATGGAAAACGGCCGGGACACTTTGAGGTAATTAAACACATACCTCAAAGTGTCCAGCCGGGCACCTTGACACCGGTTTTCTAATGCTGAAGGTAATTTACCGATTCTAGGAGAACCGCGGGAAACACGGCCCAGACAGAGGTCAGGAAGGAAATCGTCTTTGTTCGCGGCCTTGCGCTGGTGAACAACAGCGTTCGTAAACGTTTACTTGTGTTCCCATCGTCAAAAACCAACAAACGCTTATTTTCTTTTGTTCGGAGCATGTTTGGCGAAGAAATCATTTCCTTTTTGCTGTTTGTTTGTGTTTTAGAGCCCTTCAACTACAAGGTCATTAGAGCCCCGTCCACTGCATAGTTCTAGTGCAGAGAATGCGCAGACACTCCACTAATGCAACGATTTTTGGGTATTAGCAGTACCCAGTTTTCCCAAGCGGCCACCCATGTCAGTACTAGCTGGGGTTGCGCTGCTTAGCTTCAGTGATCATACGAGAACTGGTGTGTTCAACGCAATTCGCCGCTCCCAAAGTCATTTCCTACACAGACCTCAAGCTATATTAGCTTTGCGGAATAAAGGGAGCCGAAGAAAAATGTTCACGAACCTAGTCTGAAACCTTAGGCATGAGCCTGAGTCCTTTTGCATTATAGTTATTGTGTGATGGGCCAGACACCATGCAATATTGTAACCAACAAAGCATTAATTTACCTGCCAAAAATTTCTATTTTGGTTGTATACTGCAGTGTTGGAACAGTGGGGTAGGTCGGCATCCCCCCCACAGTCACTTAGCCAATATTTCCTGCGGGTTCCAGGCGCCTGACTGGGGTGCCCCCAATCAGAGCATGTTTCGTGGGCCCGCAGACCCGACCCTGCCATAGGCGGGATAAGGGTATGATGATGATGATGATGATGAACCTAGTCTGAAACCGATTTTCGGGAGAACTGGTGAAGGCGTTTGAAACGAAAGTTGCTGTTGCGCTTTCCAGCCGAAGGTCCAAAATTCGCACAGAAGTCAGAAACACTGGGAAATTTTGGCAACTGGTTAGGGATTCGAAGACCCGACCCTGCCACAGGTGTGATAAGGGTGTGATCAGTGGCTGATCCAGGATTTTCGCCAGGGGAAGGGTGAGCTAAAGCTGTCATCTATTATGCGAATACGTTTATATCCGCGCGTGGGTGTGATGATGATAATGCTTAGGGACTCGTAGCTCGTCTATAGTTGTTTACAAACATTGTTATCATCTAAGTGAACAATCACCCCAAATTTCTCAGTAATTTCAAAGAATTACTGACATCACTTCCGCCGAATCTCGCACATCATTTAACAAATTCCTTGCAACTTTCTTACCAATCGGTTATATTGTGAATTTAACGTTGAAATGAAGAGGATTTGGTGCGAATGCTCTTGGACGAACTCTTATGTAATTACCTCCGAATAATCAACAACGGCACTCCGTGTGACTCACCTCCGTGACATCATCAAGGTTATCTGTTGCACCGGACCTTGTGACTAACCGTACTAACGAAATAGTTAAGACTTGTGTCGTTTTCTGATAAAGTAATCAGGTGGGTAACAGATTCGCATCAATGACACACCTATGATTGGATTTTTTTATGGTGTCGTCAACGCAACTATCAACAAGAACAACCAAAAACTTGCCTTATAGCTAATTGGCCATTTTTATTTAGACTCCAAATTGAAGTTCCCTGAGGTACACCAACTTCATCGCCATAGGCCGAATTCTCTTGGATTTTTTTCTTCCAAACTCTACTCCATTTGAACAACAACAATGTGCTGTTCTACAATAGGCAGAATTCTACTCTTCATTTTTAATATATGCTTTTGGGTGAGTACAAATTCTGTTCAATTCTTTGAAATAAGGGCCCCTAAATTCGGAGGAGGTCTCCTGACAGTCCAGAGGCTGGAGTTAAAAGAGAGGGGAATAAGATTTAAGTCTCTAAAGATGCGACGGACGGAAGTTGGAAGTAAACCATGTGTACCATGCAGTAATTATGATACGTCAGTATGATACGTTTTCCCGACTGTGGCAGGATAGGGTGCCGATATGCCGAACCTTCTGCCCTGGTTTAAGATAAGAGCCCATTGTGGCCAAAACAGTCGACTCGTAGAATCAGAATGGGAAGCAATGGTGGGCGGTGGAATGGGAAGTGATGGTGATCACGAGGTCGTTGAGTGCTCGCCATGAATGTGGATTCAAATTGCGGTTCTATGGGACTGAGAGGGAACTAAACTTGCGACTCCTTCTGTTGTATGTAGGACAAAGAACCCTTTCTACATGGAGTGAAATTTGCGGATGTAGGAATTCTGCCCTTGGCTCAGACGTCGGTGGAGGAATACTGCCCCAAAAGAAATAGCAGAACAAAATAGGGAAGCGGTTAAGTAGCTCAACGAGGTTGCCCTTGGGTTCCGCGTTCCAGCCCACAAACTGAGTACTCTACAGTGGCGGATCCAGGGGAGAGCAATGTAGCAAGTGCTCAATCCTCAGTGCCTCAATGGGGCGCATATTTATACTCCACTTTTATACTGCTAGTCCAATCTGCAGTTGGCTAAACCACTGAAGATGGGACATTGTCTAAGGGGCAGTAGAGGACCCATTGTAATTGCTTGCTAGAATTACACTAAGAGATTCTGAATATTTAAAAATATTTGGGGGGCACTTTTTGTAAGTGAATTCGCACCTTGATCTGCCCCTAGTACTCCACCCTACTGCAGGCAGGCAGTCTGACACCCAAATCTTGGGAGGATCTTTCTGAAAATTGGGCCCGACTATTGAAATTATTGAAAACGGCAAACGCGTTACAAAATACCCAAGTTAACATTTTCCAATTTAATTAATCACTCCACGTATGAAGTTAAAAATACACAATGGTATAAACGGAATGAAAATCACAGTATGTAACAGATAATGTTTTATCTTCGGTGGGAATTTCAAGGTAAAATGGAGAACAAGATTTCCCTTATCGCTTCGCGTTATACGACTAACACCTACGAATAAGTCAGTCGCCCCAATTCCACTCTACCACATACTGTACATCACAATGGATTACCAATTATGAGCGTCGGACGAAAGTTTACCAGGGGTGGTCCAGAGGTGCCAGTCACAGAGAGAGGGGGAGGGGATCAATGTCACAGAGAGAGGGGGAGGGGAT
>JAAFCE010004287.1:12471633-12483851 GCA_013389805.1 Trigoniulus corallinus
AGGAACCCTAAAGAGCTAGCCTGAAAAGGCGAGGAACCCTAAAGAGCCAGCCTGAAAAGGCGAGGACACCTGAAGAGCCAGTTCACAACCATTAATTCAGAGCTGTTTTTTCTCCTATGACAAGCAACTAACCTTTTTCCCCCCACCTATGGCAGAGTCGGGGACTCAATGTAACTCAATGAACACTGACATTTTGGACGGCATTTTTCCGCAGCAGGTTGCCGACCAAAGCTGCAATCCCTATGTTCATTTATCGTCGGTCTACTGTTCGTTGGAGCACTCCACCGGCGCCAAGAAACGAGCTTTTCCACCTGGAAATGTTCCTTGACGTGCAAATGCCATCGTATACCACACAGTACCTTGGCTTTACTTCTCTTCCGAAGGAAGGCGCACTCGGGGACACTCTCTCTCTCGCCCCAAAGAAGCCAACTCGACCTCGGGCCAGTATCGAACCTAGAACCACTTGGCAACCTGTTGGCCCTGCAGATGACAATGGCCCACCTGATTGCCTTTGTTTTGTTGGTGTTTTAGGGCCCTTCAACTACAAGGTCGTTAGAACCCCGTCCCCTGCGTAGTTCAATGCAGAGAATGCACAAGACGATTTTGGGGTATCTCAGGCTTTGAAATTGTCTCAAGCGTCCGCCCATGTTACTACTAGCAGGGGTTGCGCCGTTTAACATCGTGATCAGATGAGAACTGGATGGCCCACTTGAGAAACCTTTGAACTTGTATTGAGTCATTCCTACCCTTTTTGTACGTCACTCGCTCTTAGTGAATGACATCAGTGCTATTTACGAAAACTGTTGTGGAAGTGCAGTAGCCTGCAATTTCGTCATTACTCGAGTGTAGACGCGATATTCATTTACCTAGTGAAATACGCCATAAGTAATCATTGTTATCATATTTTTCAAATATTTCAGGACTGAAATACAAAAAAATCATATGATATTTAGTAATGGCGGCAAACAGAGGTGGTACTGTCGAAGAATCAGTTTGTCATTCACTGTAAAGTGGAGTTTGATTTCTCTACGTCACGTTTCTATCTCTTTTTCAGGTAACAACAGCAACTCGATTTAAAATGACAAACGAGATAAGATTACGTCCAATTTATATAAAATAAAGCTTTGTAATCACATCTCATTACAGTTATACTTCAATCGAACACATCTTTGTGTAGAACCAAACGATTAATCACTAGTTGTTGTTTCAACTCGTAAAAACTTACCACAAACAATGGGTTGCTGCGAAAAAATATTCCAATTTATTCTTTTTGTCTTTAATGTCGTCTTTTTCGTAAGTATAACCTCTTTTCTTATCACAAATTTCATTTCCAAATTTAGTTTTACGAAAGGACAACCAAAATGTCAACCACCATAAACAAAGAAAATTCGAATCGAATGCCTTTGGTCACCTGACTGCTGCAACTATTTGACACTAGGAGCGTTGTTTAATGACCGCTGTCCAGCTATTGGCATTCTCTTTTCGGCATCACTTTACAAAAATTGAAATAATAGGCGTAAAATATCTCGCATATTGAAGACAATTCCATTTCCCGTTACCAAACTGTGAACCAAAAGTATCAAAATTAATTTTCGCTTATTATTTAAGTTGCGCAATCCAAACTACAAATGTACGTAATGGACGCCGTGAGCGCTGCTTAGCGACCTTCAATATTCAAATTATTGGCTGAAATCAACTGCTAGATGTCGAAAATTTTAATTTCCTACTAGTAAAACATAAATTAAACATTTCAAAATAATATTAGTTACATTTCGGTTGTGTCAATACGGGGATTTGGAGTTGAGGCTGGATGACATTTCACGAATAGAATGTCGTAACCCTTCAAGGTTCGACCGGAAGTAGAATTAGGCCTACGAAAAGTTGCAAAAATAGCTTCTGGCCATTTTATCAAAGGAGAATTCAAGAGTTAAAGTTCTTGAACAAAATAAGGATAGGAATCTAAAGATTTTTGTTTTGGTTTACCATATTAATAATGCATTGTTGTCGTCTATTAGTTTTATTATGGCGGTCAGTGTACTCTGCAACCGATGGAGGCGTTCCGAATGAAATTATTGCTTATTCGTTTTATTCTCTGACAGAAATTTAAAATGTTTCCCCGATTATTACCCCCCTATTTATCTAACGAGATAGTTGCAACATTAATACTGCACGTAATCGGGTATTAATTTCATGTTCGTGACCGAGCAAACGGTGAATTCTTATCAGCCCTACCTTCTAAGCTGGGTGCCACTGAACCATTATAGCAAATCCGGCTCGCCAACCAAATGTTCACGAACGTTTTCAGCATTGCTCTTATATACTACCTCCAACTACTAACTGTTCACGGGCCTCCACGGTACTTGCGATTTAAATTTGCTTTCCCGTCTACATGTAGCCTACTCAGGGCCTGCGTGATGGATGCAGGAACTGCGCTGCGGCACAGGGCCCCTGTGTTATTGGAGCAGGAGCAGCTTCATATTTTGATAGTTTCTTTGGTGTTTTAGGGCCCTTCAACAACAGGGTCATTGGAACCCTGTCCACTGCATAGTTCTAGTGTAGAGATTGCAGACACTACACTAAGGCGACAAATATTTAGTATCAGCAGTACCCAGTTTTCCTAAGCAGCCACCCATGTCAGTATTAGCTGGGGTCGCGTTGCTTAACTTCAGTGATCAGACGAGCGCTGGTATTTCCAACACAATAAGCCGCTCCCTGGGCGTTGATGCGATTCATTATTTTGCACAGGGGAACAGGTACAGGCACAGGGCAACGCAGGGCCCTGAGCCTATTGTTGGTCAACAACTTTTCACTGTTTGCGAGCGCGTTTGAAGCCTTGTTGAATAACACTGCCTCATTCTGGTAACTGAAGGCAGCCCCAGGCGCTTCAGAGAAGTACTGTCGGGGTTCTACAGAGGTTGGGTGTCACCACTGTAAGGCACATAAAAGCTCCATTTATGCAAAGTGTTCAGGGCTGCCTTGACACCGGTAAATTTAATCCAAAAGTAGACAGGCTAATGGTAGGTAACCAAACCATTGTAGTTGAAGGGCCCTAAGACGCTAGGAAAACAATTCCATGTTTAAAGGGCTAAGTCGTAGTTACAGTAGGGCCTATATATTCCGCCTGACTAAAGGTTCAAATGTGAAATCCTAATCGTTAAAATGACTCACCAATGGCACCAGACTCTGTACTAAAACTAAGCAATGGACGATCCTCTAATGACCATTGTAGTTGAAGGGCCCTATTCCTATGGAAATAAGCCAAAACCTCTCTCGGGCTTGTGATGTGAAATTCACCCATTATTTCCTTGCTCGTTTATAAGAGATTGCTGACAGCCTAATGACGTCATATTTGGCAATTCTGCCTTTCAATTACTTTAGCTGCATAACCCAACACAGCCATAGGCGGGACATGGCATGGTTGAATTAACTGAGCAGAATGTGTTAACTTTTAGGTTGTTACATTCTAAATGCTCCAAAAAGGAAAGGGACTTTAACAAAGCGTTTGATTCTGATTTAATGTGTAGCTAAAATTTTATACTTTTACCGTTCTTTTTCAACTGGTAATTGAATTTCAGTTGGGAAAATTTCTTCAAATATTTACCTGATCATCCTGACAAAGATGAAAGAAGAATTTTCAGATTATTTGTCGATGGAGGGGTGCTGTAGCTTTTTGGACAATATTAAATTTGATACCAGATGTTTCAATCACTATACTGTAAATGATAATTGAAGATTTAATATAAAATTCAATTGTTATTATCAATCAACATGGTCCTTGACTGTGCCATTCAGCAGGTTGCTATGGCAACCGATGATAAACTAACCTTTTGTGCTTTCAAAAATATTTTCCTATTTCAGAAATGCCCTTTTAATCAAATCCAAAACACACATTACTTAGCGATAAGATAGATTCTGAACGAATTTCTATGATAAACATTTAGGGAGCTACTCGATAAGACTGGTGATAATTGATTCAGTTTCGAACCCTCTTTTCCCTGGCGTCTCCCTATCCACTTCCATTCTCCTATCTCTCTGCCTGGGACCCGTCCCCTCCTCTCTCCTCCTGTCTGTGTAGGACCCCTTCCTTCTTCTCTCTGTCTGCTTCTGTCTGCTGGGGAGCGGCGAATTGCGTTGGACGCACCAGTTCTCGTCTGATCACTGCAGTTAAGCAGCGCAAGCCCAGCTAGTACTGACATGGGTGGTCACTCGGGAAGGCTGGTACTTCTAATACCCAATAATCGTCGCATTGGTGTAGTGTCTGTGCAGTCTATGCGTTAGAACTACGCAGTGGACGGGTCTCTAATGACCTTGTAGTTGACGGGACCTTAAACACCAACAAACAAAAACAACAATCTGTCTGCTGTCCCTTCCCTCATCTCTCTCCCTGGCTCTGTCTGCTGTTTCCCTGCCCTCTTCTCACTCTCTCTCTCTCTTTCCTCCTCTGTGCGGGACCCCTTTCCTGTTCTCTCTCCTCCTGTCTCTCTGTGGGCACCTTCTCTCTTCTCTCACTCTCTCTGTAGGACCACTTCTATCTCCTCATGTCTGTGTGGCACCATTTCCCTCTTTTCTCCTTGTCCCTGGGTAGGACCCGCTCCCTCATCTCTCTGGGACCCTTACCTCCTTTCTCTCCCTGTCTCTGTTGAAACCCTTCCCTCTTCTCACACACTCTCTGTAGGACCACTTCCATCTCTTCTCTCTCCTTTCGGTGTGGGACCGCTTCTCTCTTCTCTTTCCCACTGCTGCCTTCTGTGTTGAACCCTTTCCCTCGTCTTTCTCCCCAGGTGTATAGTGAACGCCTTCCCTCTTCTCTCTCTCTCTCTCCCCCTGTCTCTTTGTGTTGAACCCCTTTCTGTTCTCCTTCTCCACTCCCTCCCTTCTGTGTGGTGAGCCTTTCCCTCTCATCTCAAAATGAATTTCGTTGACTGAAATCTGGGCTCTAATTCGGAATGTGGAATCCGGCTCCAAAACTGAAAAGTAGACTCTGAAAATATTTGACTATCGGTCTCTGACACTCGTTGCTCTTATCCTATCTCCGCCTATGGCAGGATTGATTATCTGTGGGCTCCATTAATAGGAAACTAGGGGCTGTTGAAGCTGACGACAGGATGTCAGAACCCGTAAAGAAAGAATATTAGGTCGGTTGAAGGTGACGAGAACTGAGGATGAACTTCTACCTTGGCTAATTGACCTCGGGCCTGGGTTCAACCTTAATTGAGATTAGAAAATGATGAAATGTGGCAGATTCAGGGCGTGGGAGTAGTTCAGATGTTGTTTAAAATAATTTCTATCAGTGAACCTTGCCTCTTTTGTTTTCACATCACCTATGAAATTAACTACACAAACACTTCTATTGAAAATCGATTGCATTCGAAGATAAATTCGGTGTCAAATAAACACCAAGTACATAGATATCAATAACGAGTTCAGGGGGTACAAATCTTCAACGGCGTTGTCCTATTTTCTTCACCCCATGCTCAAATGAAACATTAGTTTTTAGTTCAAGTTCAGTGAGATTGCCCTATCTCAAATCTAAAATAAGGTGCAGAAGATTTTCTTAGCAATTCAAGAATATTTTTGGCAATAAAATAATATGGCTAAGACCAATGAGTCGTAGTTGCCCAGGGTTCCACGCCCATCAATTACGGGTCACGTCCAATGGGAGTTTTGCTTTTGATGTCTAAAATATTTCATATAGAGCATTTTCTCATGTTTTTGGCAATAAAATTTTGTGAATCAGGCCACTGAGCTGCAGATGTCCAGGGTTCCATATCCGTTAATGTTCTAATTCTATTTTCTATTCAGGAAGTACCGTTCAGGTTCATGCTGCAGTTGAACTGCAGAATACGAAATAGTCCCTTGATGGTTTAAGTAATTTTAGCAATAAAATAATGTCAGGTCGTCTGACTTTAAAGTTCTAGTGTTCCACATCCAGCAGTGGTCTAGGTCTGTTTTCTTCATCCCACAATTAAGTGCAGCTTCTTCAGTTCTATGAGATTCCAGAAATGGATCCGTCAGTAGCGAATTCTATTTTTCGTGTTAGTATGTTGAGCTAAGGGGTTGGCGAGTAAGCCAATCAGCCATAACAGGCCGAGCCCTAAGAAAGCTACTCGAGGGTGAGGACGTAGGTGTTGAGGATGTAGGAGAGGCGAAGTCAGCAGCACCCAACGTTCACTACCAACCACCCATGTTTTCACTACCTTGGGTTAGCATTGCTTAACTTCACTGATCTGACGGCAACTGGTGTGTCCAATGAAACTGCAGAGAAACTCACCCTTTAACCTGCATTAGTTTCTTTTTGCTGGCGTTTTAGGGCAGTTCAACTACATTGATCATTTCAGCCCCGTGCAGTGCGAAGTTCTACTGCAGAGTCTCCACAGGCACTACACTGTTCGACGTTTGGGTATTAGCAGAACCCAGTGTTCCTAAGTGGTCACCCATTCTAGTACTATCTGGGGTTGTTTAGCTTGTAGAAGAATGTGTTGTGGGGTGAAATTTCCAGGTGAAGGAACTCGCCCCGACTCCCAGGGTCCGAGGAGGGGGTCCTTAGTGAACAACAACATTGGTTAATCGTGAATTGTCCAAAGTAGTAAACCCATTTCTGGGTTTAGAAGGTGCCCAGTGTCCTTTCTGCGTCAGTGGTTCCAGATTCGTTAATGGATCTAGGTGGGTTGGTTTCTTTGGCCTCACTTTTTTGGGTGAGTGAGAGGCCGGCCTAGAGAGTGCCTACCTTCAGATGCAGGGCCGGCGCTATATTTCGCGGGGCCCTGTGCAAACTAATTATGCGGAGCCCCGTGAAAACATGAAGCGGGGCCCTTCTATCAATAGGTTAATTAATCCGAATGCGCGGGGCCCTGTGCCGTCGTCCTGTTCGCACACCCATCACGCCGGCCCTGTTCAGATGGGAAGTAAAGCCGGTGCCTCCCTTCCGCGTGGGGTGCGCAATGGCACCATTGCACGGCAAAGAATGCTCTCTACTATGCAACGGATAGATGAGGCAAAATTCTCAGATGCAGGAACTCACCCCCTGATGATAAAGACGGGCAGGACTAGTACCAGGCTCTGCCCGGTACCCAGGGACAAAGACGGGTATCAGGCTCTGCCGTTGGCGGGAACAATATTTCGACCTCTCTTCTCTGCTAGTCATATGTCAGCCATATTGATATATTAGTTAAACTGTTAACTAATCAACAACACTTTTACTCTTTTTACAGTTTACTGGAATTGCCGTTATCGTATGCGGTTCCATCGTGATTGCCAGGGAAGAGTACACCAGTATCCTGAATGACGACGTCAAAGGGACAGCCATCTTTCTTATCATTGTAGGATGCATCGTTACCGTTGTCACATTCCTGGGATGCTGTGGTGCCATGAAAGAAAACAAATGCATGCTTTACACAGTTAGTAAATCTCAACTTCAATGTTTTGTTTTTGCGAGCATTCGCACACTGATAGCTTTTAACCCTCTGCAAGCAAACGTGTTTGATGAACACAAAGAAAACATTTCGAGTTTGTCACATCGCAAACATGCTACTTTTAACCTAGCAATTTGGGTATCCACCAAACAAACAACGTAAACATTTTTTGCGACGTTCGTAAACAGCTACTTTTAATTCTTAACTATTTGAACATAGGCGAACGTTAAAGAGTACTTTTTGTTTTCTACATGTTCATCAACAATATGTCTACAGTAGTTTGTGCCAGAATTGTACCATTCGAAAATGTTTTGTGCAACCAGAGGCATGTCTTTAGTCAACTGCTTCTGCCAAATGCTTCTTGAACGTATGCTTTACAAGCAGTGTTCTTGATCATTTTCATGTTAGAGGCCCTCTAAACACACGAAATGGGGGCTCAAACTTGTAAGGACCATTACTATAGTAAACCCATTAAACTTTTATAATGAGTATGAGTTACCTAAAGAGTATCCCATTACAGTTTAGGGGTTATCCATTAGAGTTTCCTAAAGACTATGGTTGACAAACAAGTTCAGGACATGTTCATGGAACTTCACACAGAACGATCATCAAACATGGAGATCAAGGTCATCAGCAAGATTTTCTAGCCGTTTCTGAAAAAGTTTATCTACAGGAGTTGGTATTTCAAACTAGCAGTTCAGACTCAAACCAAAGCAAGAAACATCTAACAAACATTTCAGAAACATTCTTTTACCTCCTTACAAACATTTCATATCTTTAATGTCTTAAACTCTAAAATTGTTCAGGAATCATTTGAGTGTAAGCTAGCAGTTTGTTAATTGGTTGGTACTTCCGCCTAGCAAGTGAACAGAATTTTGGACCCCAGAGAAGATACAAAACGGCCCCACAAACAGAACGTTGCAAACAGACGAAAACAAAAATATCTTATAAACCTAATAATAAAAAAATTCTTCAACATTTGAGTCTTACCAAACATTTTAATGACCCCCTCCACAATGGTCCTCGGATAACGCCGGTCCATTAAGGAAG
Source organism: Trigoniulus corallinus (assembly GCA_013389805.1). NCBI lineage: Eukaryota > Metazoa > Arthropoda > Diplopoda > Spirobolida > Trigoniulidae > Trigoniulus > Trigoniulus corallinus. The sequence continues at coordinate 12,480,096 of JAAFCE010004287.1, forward strand.
CCTCATGGATAATTCCTAAATTGGGTTGCTCGCAAACAGTTTACAACTCATTACTCAACTTATGAGAGACATAATCTTTGTGCTTAGAGTTATTCTACTTCATCAAATAATGTATTTGTTGCATAACAAAACAATGTTTGAAATTTGTTTGTTTTTCAACTACAGTACACATCTCTGTTGTATTGCATTGTTTGCAAACAGTTTATAACTCATTCAACGTTGAGAGCTATTTGAAGATGAGCATGTTTGCTTAGTGTTTACTCAGTTGTTGGAATTTCTCGAAATAATCAATCTGTTGTAAGATGAAACAATGCTTGAATTTTGTTCGTCTTTCTCGAAAGCAGGGCGTGGCTGTGTTTTGCATTGTTGACAAACAGTTTAAAATTATGAACTCAGCGTTGGAGAAGCGTTTAAAGAACATGTTTGCTTAATATTTACTGGGTCATTACAGGTCCCCAAAATAATCAATTTGTTGCGTAACGAAACCATGTTTAAAATTTGTTTGTCTTTTTCAACTGCAGTATTCGGCTCTGTTGTGCGCCATTTTCATCATGGAATTTGCAGCAGGAATTGCCGCTTTCGTTTACAGGGGTGACATCAGTGGAGACGTCGAACAACAACTCAACAATACAATGCAGGACTACGGAAAGGATCCAGATATTACAGAGCAGTGGGACAATATGCAAAGCGAGGTATAAATTCATATATGGGATGGTGTGTGTGCAAACTCTGCCTTTGAACTGCTCAGTGGACGGAGCTCTAATGACCTTGTAGTTGAAGGGCCCTAAAACACCAACAAAACCAACAAAATCTAGGTGTAGGAGATCGCCCTCCGGGCGTCGCTGGAGTGCCATAACGAGCAGTAGGCCGGCGATAAATAAGCGTATGAATTGCAGCTTTGATCGGCAGCCGGCTAAGTAAACAACCGTCCAACAGTACCCGACCCTGCCATAGGCGGAAAAAGCTAGTAGTTGCTAGTTGCTTGAATGATAGGATTCGGGTCAATTTAGGTTGTGGTACCGTAACAGAATGTTATTAGTGGGGCTCTCCGAGTGTCGAGTTTTGATTTCAGGTCCAAAGTTACACTTCAGAGTGGGCCCTGGTTAGTGGTTGAAAAGTTACGATTTTTTCTGACATTGTTGAACGTCTGGGTTTCTGAACGGCTGCTAGTGAGGCGCTTGAAATGTCGCTGGCGATTGGACGAGGTAGCTAGGTAGCCTTCTAGTATGCAAGTTGACGGAGTTCAATTCCCAGTTGATGGTGCTGCCTTTTCTTTTCCGCAGCGGCACTTTTCAACTTGAACTTGGGATATGAATATTAAATGCATTTCCAATAATTATCTTTACAGCAAAAATGTTGTGGAGTGTCGGGTCCTTCAGATTGGAATAACAATAGAGGAATAGCCCCTCCGCAGTCTTGTTGTATTGACGACGCGGGTTGCGATACCAGCTCTCCTGGAACCATTTATACTGAGGTAAGTTTTATTAGTTCTGATCAACGTCAGTGGTTTACTTGATGACAGGAAGTTGGCCACTTAAAAAGGTGCTGTCAAACTAAACATATAAAAGATAATTGTATTGTTATTCTGAAGGGATGTCAAAAGACGATGTCTGACAAGATGGATGACAACGCTGTTTTAATTGGTGGCATTGCCATTGGCCTGTGTTTTGTTGAGGTAAGGACTTCTTTCGGTAAAATCGGTCCCCTGCCCCTAGCCCTGTCAACCACCAACACTCTCTCTCCACTGTTCAGTAAAGTTCTACTTCTCACCCTTAACTTTCATTAGGACCCTTTAATCACATTGTCGTGAAGAAGTTTCCCAATATATTCTTGAGGAAAGACTAAACTACATTGACTCTAAAAATTCTTTCGCAAGTTTTCTGAGGACCCTCTCATCATATAGTCCTGAATAATGCCCTGAAAGAAAGAAGTGAACACCATTTTCCCGATGAATTCTCTGAAATTTATTAAGGACCCTCTGACTACATTGCCCTGGTGACTTTTCCCGTTAATTTCATTAGGACCGTCTAATAACATGGAAACCAAGTGAATAAGTGAACACTACAACCCCTAAGAACGCTCTCGCCTAAGTTTCATCAGGGATCTGAAGACCTGTGGCTCTTTAAATTTTATTAGGATCCTCTGATAACACTGTCCTGATAAATTCCCCATTAAGTTTCATTAGTACCCTCTGATGACACACATCTCAAAGACGAAATACATTCTGCCCTTGAGACTTTCCATTTAAGTTTTATGGCCAGTCTGATAACCCGAAATTCCGAGGAACAACTGCACTCTGCCCTAAAGAATTCCCCCTACGAGACCCTCTGATAACATCCAAATCCCGAGGAAGAACTACACTCCGCCCTAAAGAATCCCCCTTGCAGTAACCCCCCCTAAGTTTTATTAGAACCTTCTAATTCCAGAGAATCCCGACAGAGAATTGAGCTCTACTGCCCTTAGGAATTCCTTAAGGCCGTCTTATACTCCCTGAAGAATTCCTCCTCAAGTCTTCTTACAACCCTTGATAACTATCCCAAGGAGCAGCTAGGCACTAGGCCCCTGAAGAGTTTCCCATTCAGTCTCATTTGGACCCTCTGTGAATACGGATATCCAGTAGAAATATTGAACCCCTAAGAGAGCCTGACTGTTTTGTCTTCTCTTTACAGATCTTCGGTATCGTTGTTGCGGTTTGTTTAGCAAAGGATGCTAAAGACGATTAACCACAGGACCACAGGAAGTGACGTCATATTCATGTCTAAATGTTTGTACCACAGAACAGTTGTTTTTCATTGCTTGTAGATGACATCCATTTTTATATTTATGTTGCGAGTCAAATCAAGTCTAACCAAAGGCGCTGTTTGTTGGGACAACATATCCTACGCGCCCATATCGGTAAACTATGTACAAAATATGGTAAAAATGTCCATTTTCAAAATGGAGTCACTCTTTTCTGTAATTGTCCATCCGTCATTCAATAATAGTAGGTAACTATCATTGTATCACCGGAACTTTTGAAATATGTCGTGAAAAATCTAATTAACATGTATGTATATTAATTTATTCTGAAATAAATCTATTTTTATATAATGTGAATGATAATGGCTCGCTCGGTAACTGCGTCAGTAGTTCTAGGGTCGAGACTGGACCGCAGTGGGTTGGCCTCTTTCGGTTCTTTGGTGTTTTAGGGCCCTTCAACTACAAGGTCATTAGAGCCCCGTCCACCGCGTAGTTCCAATGCAGAGGCTGCACAGACACCACTAATGCGACGATTTTTGGGTATCAACAGTAGTTTGGGTATCGCAAGAGGCCACCAATGCTTGGGTTAAGTTACTTAACTTCAGTTGTTGTTGTTTGTTGGTGTTTTAGGGTCCTTCAACTACAAAGGTCATTATAGCCCCGTCCACAGCATGGTTCTGATGCAGAGACTGCACAGACACTACACCAATTCGACGTTTTTTGGGTGTTAGCAGTACCCAGTTTTCCCAAGCGGCCACCCATGTCAGTACTAGCTGGGGTTGCGCTCCTTAACTTCAGTACTCAGACGAGAACTGATGTGTCCAATGCAATTTGTCGCCCCCACCTCTTTCGGGCGATAGAGAGGCCCCCAGTTCGCCATCTGTCGGATAAGTAAAACCGAGGTCCCGTGTGGTGCACGATGGCATTTTCACGTCAATGAATCTTCTCTACTATACAATTGGTAGATGAGGCTAAATTTCCAGGTGTAGGAGCTCGACCCAGTGGTGTAGCGTAGCC
>JAAFCE010004287.1:12483951-12502994 GCA_013389805.1 Trigoniulus corallinus
CCAGCCGGCAAAATTTCACAATAAATAATAATGATATCCTGACATTTTAACTAAAAATTTAATTATTTCTTTTCCTACTTTTGTCGCACCTACAATTCGGGCCGATTAAAATAAAAGTAGAGCTAAGGAAGAAAGTTAAAAATAAGGGTTCATCCTGTTACGGCTGCCTGGCTTACTCCCAAACCCACAAACTAATCCAAATCCAAAGAGATGAGGGGGGCTAAGGATTTAAATATCTAAGCAAGGGGGCGGCGAATTCGGCCTCCGCCCCGGGCGGCCGAAACCCACGCTACGCCACTGGCTCGACCCCTGGCGATAAATAAGCTTAGGGGTTGCAGCGCTGATCAAAATATTGTCCAATAGATCGCCCATGAGTCCATACAGAGGGACAAAGATGGACACCGGACCCTAGTATGCCCTCCTTTCCTATTATGATGTGGTCAAGTACTCATTAGTATCATTCTGAGTTGCAAAACAGGCAAACTGTTGAATGGTAATTTTAGACGACAGGCTGCTGACTTACTGCCATGAACACCCCCTCTAACACCTATAGGATAGTACCCAGAGAGTACTATTATGGTAACCGGTTGGAAACACTGGGTACCGCTAATACCCAAAAAATCGTCGCATTAGCGTAGTGTCTGTGCAGGCCCAGCATTAGAACTACGCAGTGGACGGGGCTCTAATGACCACTGTAGTTGAAGGGCCCTAAAACACCAACAAAAACAAACCGGAGCGGCGAATTGTGTTGGACACACCAGTTCACGTCTGGTCACTGAAGTTAAGCAGCAGAACCCCAGCTAATACTAACATGGGTGGCCGCTTGGGAAAACTGGGTACTGCTAATACCCCACAAAAATCGTCGCATTAGTGTAGTGTCTGTGCAGTCTCTGTATAAGAACTATGCTGTGGACGGGGCTCTAATGACCTTGTAGTTGAAGGGCCCTAAAACACCAACAAACAAACAAACCAACACCTGCATAATTTGGGGCTGTACATGTATACTTTATTCTACGTACAATCATTCATCTTCATTATGGTCGAATGGCAGGTTAAATGCTATAGGATGCAACCTTTCGGATATTCCATAAAGCAGTGGCGGCATTTTCTTGGATATCTTCATCTGAAGATCCAATGAGTAATAATAGCATCTACAAAAATATCAAGTACATGAGTAAAATAAATCATTAACAGTCCAAAAACCTTTTTTCCATCAATGGTAGGGTGTGATCGTCATCTGCCACATCAGAACGGGGAGTGCAAAGGAGACGTTTACGCGGTATTTTGAACTAAGAGCGAGGTTCTCCACATTCCATTCGATGAAAGAAGGAACTTGGGTTCTATCTCATCCTCACTTAATTCTCTTTTCCCTCCCAAAGTGTGTCCTTTTCAATCCCACTGACATTCTCTCCGTGTCTTCTTTTCCTCTCCTTTCTCTCCTTCTCTGTTCTTTTCCTCTCCTTTCTCTCCCTCTGTGTTCTTTACCTCTCCATTCTCTCCCTCTGTCTTCTCTCCCACTACCTTCTTTCTCCCTCTGTCTTCTTTTCCTCTCCTTTCTCTCCTTCAGTGCTCTTTTCCTCTCCTTTCTCTCCCTCTGTCTTCTCTTCCGCTACCTTCTTTCTCTGCCTCTGTCTTCTTTTTCTCTCCTTTCTCTTCCTCTATCTTATTTTCCTCTCCTTTCTCTTACTCCATCTTATTTTCCTCTCCTTTCTCTCCCTCTGTCTTCTCTCCCGCTACTTTCTTTCTCTCCCTCTGTCTTCTTTTCCTTTCCTTTCTCTCCTTCTGTGTTCTTTTCCTCTCCTATCTCTCCCTCTGTGTTTTCCTCTCCTTTCTCTCCCTCTGTCTTCTCTCCCGCTACCTTCTTTCTATGCCTCATGTTCTTTTTCTCTCCGTTCTCTCCCTCTGTCTCATTTCCCTCTCCTTTCTCTCCACCAGTCTTCCATCCAAATCCTTTCCCTCTATCATTCTCATTCTTCTATCTCTCATTCTTCTATCCCTCTCTCCACTTTCTCCTCTCTCCCCCTTTGTCTACATTTCGACACCTTTCTCTCTTTTAGTCTTCTTTCCTATATCTTCTCTCTTTCTGTTCTCTTTCCCTCTACTTTCTTTCCTTCTGTCTTTCCCTCTCCTTTCCTTCTCTCTGTTTTCTCTCCCTCTGTCTCATTTCTCGCTCTTTCGTCTCCCTAAGCCTGCTATCATTCTCCTTTCTCTCAGTTTGTCCTTTTACCCTCTGTCTCTCCTTTCTCTCCTCCTTTGTTGATCTCTCTCCCTAGCTTTTCCTCTCCCTTCTCTTCTCCTTTTCTCCCTCTCTCTCTTCTCTTTTTCTCCCTCTCTCTCTTCTCTTTTTCTCCCTCTCTCTCTTTTCTTTTTCTCCCTCTCTCCCCTCTCACGAGCCAAAGGAACCTTCTACTGACGGAGTCAATGGTTTTGATTGCCGACGGTCTCACAGTCGACAATATGCGGTTGATATTGACATTGACAGATTTTCAGTTTCACAACTTGATAACGAGGATACTCCTACTGACCTTCACAGCATCATTCTGGCGCATGCTTAGGCAGTTGGCCGAATGTTTTGAGAGTAATGCCAGAGCTTTAGCTGCCATCTTGCATACAAAAATGTCCGAGGATTTCAGGTAAGACACCAGGGGTGCAACTGCATTTTCAGTGCCAAATGCATAGATGTTGCTACGCAATGCACAACAGTTTGCAATGGCTTCTGCGATATATCGTTGAAGTCTTGCATCAACGTCACACTGAAAGAATCAAGCATCTTATATTCGAGTTCAAATCGCGATATTATCGGCAGGTCTGTTCAACATACATTTGAGGCTAATTTGGCCAAATAAGCCACAGCGCCGTTATCCGTGATAACTGCCAAGTTGTCCATATTTTTGGCCACCACTGCTATTACTCCACAGGCACTGGCTTGAACATTATGGTAAGGAGAAGACAGCAAACTCACTAATAATTCAAGCCCTCCCACAAAATTCCGAACCAGATTTGTTATTTCCTGAAAAACATTAACCAAATTAAAAGACAAATCTAGTCCTAAATGGGTTAAGGGCCTTACAGCAGGGGGAACAAATGTAGACAGACAGGAACTCAGTCAACTTATCAGCCTTCTGATGAGGGCATATCATAAAGTATGAAATTTTTGTTTTTTATTGGAATTTCCTGCTTCGAATTGCATGGGTCAGGTTTGGCTGATTCAGGTACGGGCTAGTGTTGGGGGCCTTCTTGCATTGCGCTGACATTTGGCATCGGTTTCTATGCGTGTGGCTCTAATAAAAAGCCTTTTTTGCCCTTCTCTGATCTCAAAGGACACTTCAACTACAAAATTCATTAGAGCCCCATCCACCGCGTAGTTCTAATGCAGAGTCTGTAAGGACACTTAGTGAGACGAGAACTGGTGTGTCCAACGCAGTACAGCACCTTCCCCCCACTATTCTTGTTGAAATGCCTTAAAACACCAATAGAACAAATAGGGTCGCATTGAGAACAACAGTGGCAAACTCTAGTCCCCGTGAATACAAACAGGAGTGCAACCTGTACCATTGGATCACCATTGCATTGAAACGAATCCTTGTGTAGGTGAGCCAAATTTTCAGGTAAAAGAGCTGGTCCCCTGTTCGTCAGTGGAGAAAAAAGAACTGCAACGAACAAAACAGGCTGGGGATAAATGAGCATAGCGGTTGCAGCATTTGGTTGGTAACCGCCCGTGTAAAGTACCATCAACAGATGTCTCACTTGTCCCAATGGAACAAAAATGGGCTTTCGATCCTGGCATAGGTGGGAAAAGGATTAGTGATAATGAGATATGACAGTGGAGAACACTAAGTAGCAAATACCCTTATGGCAGGACAATAAAACCGACCAGAACTGACTTACCAGAGTTTCGTCCAGACAGGCATGTATGGCCTCAGCAGCACTGGCTTGAACTTCTGGATCAGGATACTTCAATAAGGACCACAGATATCGAATGCCATCCTCTTGTTCTATCATTCTGCGATGAAACAAAACGATTATTTTTGAAACCCTCTCATTAGCGGAATTTACAGAATTTTCCTCGTCGTTACTTCATGTTGTGAGAATAACTGCAGCTGCGAATGAGAACATTGCAGATATTGACCAAGAGTTGCTTGTTGGGTTTGGTAAGCATCTTGATCATCAGGGGCACAGAATTTTTCTTGGCAATTACGGATTTCGAGGCTTTGTCAGTCACACATTCAGCTAAGCAGCCCATGACATTCTTTAAAACCTGAAAAACGAACAGGAAAGCACCCTGTAACAACAGTCTGCATGATGGGGTCATCGTCAGTCATGGAGGAGGTGCAGTGGCTGAATGTTGCAGTGCAGGATTAATAATGAGCGGGCAAGTTAGGAGATGGTACCAATGAAACTTCAGGGCAGTGGCTTGACCAATTCTTGGTTTGAGAAAATTTCGGACAAACCCTGGTCAGGGCCATCACGGTTGTATGTGATAGCAGATGCAGAGATATCTCCATCATCATACCAAACCATTTTGCTGCCAACTGCAGGGTCGGGTGCCCATTTATCCCCACTGCAATCGAGAAAACATACGGGCGAGCCATTGGACGGTCTTTTTAAGATAGCCGGCTGTCAAACTAATTCGGCAACCCTTTATTTATTTGACGTCAGCCTATTTTATTCGTTGGGGCACTTTCCCTTCACCGACGCCAGGAGTTAGTGGGGAACTATTTGTCCACGGAAGTTAGCTCCTACAAAATAGCCTTGGTGGTGCAGAAGTCGGGTACTCCACTACTTCAACAGTGGTTCCTGGTTCGATGCTGGACCAAAGTGGGCTGGCCCGAATGCGCCTTCAGTCGGACTTGAAGTACAGAGCCATCTAACGAAAGGCGTGGCCCTCTTGCCCTAGAAAGAACCCATGTACCGAAGCAAGGATCGACCCCGCAACCATGGATTAACGAAGTCAAACGCACTAACCACTGAAAATGATGAAGTAAAGTAACGCAACCCCAGATACTACTGGCATGAGTGGCCGCTGGGAAACACTGGGCACTGCTAATACCCAAATCGCCATAACAGCGTAGTGTCTGTGGACCCCCTGTACCAGAACTACGCAGTGGACGGAGCTCTAATGACCATTGTAGTTCAAGGGCCCTAAAACAACACCAAAACAAAAGAAACAGTACTGGGCTACAGAAGACCTACAGGTAGTCCGAAGTAATTGTGAGAGCAGGTGGAACAGCAGGGCATGGCACCAAGTAGGGTGAGCGGGAGCAGAACCTCTCCTTGACGGAATATGGTTTGCTATCATGAATGGTGACGATGGTTTTGAGGTACAAAAGTATTACGAACTTCTTCATGAGTCTCCTTGGCCAAGATTGACAGAAGCTTGTCCACAATTTTAAGTTTCTGCAGTTCTGCAACGTTTTCCGGGTCATCGACAGAACACTGCCAAAGGGCTCCAGTCAGTGCCCGAAGTAACCTGTGTTCCCTTGGATTATTTGGTTCACACTTGCTCAAAACTGTGACCAATGCTCGAAGTCCATCGTTGAGACGAACACAGTTTCTAATGTCTGCATCTACAGCACACTATAATAATAATTCAGATTTTGTTAACAACATGTTGGAAACATTTGTTAGCAAACAAAATCGCGAAAACTGTTTCCAACCTTCAAGATTGTATTAGCACAATGAGACATCAACAGTGGGTTGGAACCAGGATTGATGTTCTCTATGAGTTGGACGATGATACCCTCTTCAAAAATTGCTTGGCGGAAATACCCCTTTAGAATGGAAACTTAAGTTTTAAAATTCAAATCACAAACTGTTCGGAAACAAAAATGTAAAACAATGTAGCAAACCTCTGAAGAACATTCTTGAAGCATATTGACTGTGGGAGTCAAAACTTCAGGCTGTGCTGGAATCTTTAACAAATGAGCAATCAATGGAACTACGCCACTGTCATAGAGATGCTGTTTAGCAATGGACGCCCGGCTGAGTACTTCCAGGGCTAATGCGCTGCACTGGACCACTTGAATGACCTCGGCATCACCACCAATTTGTCGTCCAATATCCAACTGCAGCTCTTTCTGTCTGTTCAAGTCCAACAGGCTGACCTTTCAATTAACAAATACAAGTGAGGCCAACAACAACTACTAACATTTTCCCGCCTATGTCAGGGTTAGATAGCCCCTGCTTTCCCCATTGGGGCACATGAGAGATTGGTTGATTGGTGTTTTAGGGCCTTTCAACTACAGAGGTCATTGAGCCCTGATCACGGAGTAATTCTAATGCAGTCTGCACAGACACTACGCTGTTACGACGATGTTTGGGTATTAGCAGTACCCAGAGTTCCCAAACGGGCACCCACGCTAGTACTAGCTGGGGATGTGTTGCTTAACTTCAGTGATCAGTTGCCCAACCCAATACAGCCGCTCCCAGAGATCGGTTGGACGTTAGGTTTACGCAGCTGGCTGTCGAACTGATGATGAAATTCCTGCTTAATTAACGTCGGTGGCGTGCATGACTACTGGTTAAGTTGGTCCAGGTTTGATACTGGATCTAGTTCGATTTGCTTCTTTCTGGAGAGGTGTGATGCGTACGATGTCCCCGCACTGTACGGGAAAATGGGCCTTCTAAAATGGTCGGCTCAGTGCAGCCTGGCGCCCTTAGATTTTGCCTAGTTTGCTGTAACTTAGAGCCGGTCCTGCTTTCTAGGCAACAAGTAGATCGGCAGAATTTATAGGTGTTGAGTTCGCCCCTTAGCGTCCGTGGTTGAGGAAAAATAGATTGGCTGCAAATAGGCTGCGTCAAAATGCCGTCCAATAGATCACCAATTCGTCCCAATGGGGCTAAAATGGGTACCCGACCCTCGCTTAATTCGCTGGGACCCTTTCTCAGGCGGCGCCACGTCAGGTGTCCAGCTCCAATACCTGGAATACATGCATAATTTAATGCTACGCGTTGGAGGAGTTCTTTACCGTGCAGTGGTGACGTCAGTTCAACTACTACTACTACTACTACAAACACTTGCCCCACCTATGGCAGGGTCGGGTACCCATCTTTGTCCCTCTTTACGGACAAATTGGCGCCTATCGGACGGTATTATGACGCAGCTGGCAATCGACCAAAGCTGCAATCCATATGTTTCTTTATCGTCCATCTACTGTTCGTTGGGGCACTCCACCGAGCTCCTACACCTGGGAATATTGCCTAATCTACCCGTTGCACAGTAGACAGGGTTCTTTTGCTGGATTGATTTCATGGGTTGGGGATTAAGCCAAGGCGCCATAACTAAATGAACTCTTAAGAGGCTGCTCGCGGGAGATGAGGAAGGTGAGAGGCAGAAGGAGAAGGGAAATTTGCAGCACCCAACGTTCTCTACCAACCACCCAAGTTGGTACTAACGTGGGCTTGCGCTGCTTAACTTCAGTGATTTCACGAGAACTGGTGTGTCCAATGCAACTTGGTGCAAATGACATCGTACACCACACGGGGCCACGACATTACTTCCTATCAGACGGATTGTTGTTGTTTGTTGGTGTTTTAGGGCCCTTCAACTACGAAGGTCACCCCCGTCCACAGCATAGTTCTTATGCAGAGACTGCACAGACACTACACTAATGCGACGATTTTTGGGTATTAGCAGTACCCAGTTTTCCCAAGCTGCCACCCATGTCAGTACTAGCTGGGGTTGCGCTGCTTAACCTGTGATCAGACGAGAACGGGTGAGTCCAAAGCAATTCGCCGCTCCCTTCCTATCAGACGGAAGGCGCACTGAGGACCAATCTCTCGCCCTAAAGAAGCCGACTCACCTCGAACCTAGAACCACTGACTCAGTAGTAGACAGTTCATTGCTTTCAAAAATGTGTTTACCAATCGTTCTATTCCTCCAAGTTCGATGAGGGACGCAGCCGATGAGGTCTGTTTAATCAAATTGGCTAAGGTGGACGCTGCTAGACTCTTCACTTCGCAGAATGTGTCCTTTAAGATATTGACCAATGACCTAATGCCGTCAAGTTGGATGACCACACGACGGCATTTAGAGACCTTTGTCAAAATGACCAGTATCTTCAAGGCTGCCACCTGGAGATATTATGGTTGACATCCCAAATTAGCTGTGGTTCTTTCTGTTGGGCCGTTCGCACACACAGCCACCTGTGGCGGCTACTAGTGGTGGCCACACGTTGCGGACTGCGTTTCTAATTGAAATCAAATAGGCTCAGCGCAGACTCGGCGTTTGCTGTAGCGCTACTGAGCCATGAGCTGCGGCGGTGGCTGTATCTCGCTACTTGTTGCCGGTGGCGGCGTTTTTCCTATTACTGCAAGCACGAGATCACGTTGCTGCCGCCTGTGGCAGCCACTGTGGCCATGTACAGCGACTAGTGGTCACCGTTAGTGGCCGCTGCAAATGGCTGTGTGTGCGAGCGGCCTTAGAATCCCCCACCACATCCTGTCTGCGGTGCAGCCGAGAACCCAACAATCCGACAAAACGAAACCAAAACAAAAGACCGGAAATAGCCAGGAAGAAAGAAAAAAAGAAATTGACAATTCAGATAGAAACAGGGAAAACCAAGAAAAATACAGAAATTGTCTAGCGCCCGGTGGCAACTGGTACGGATACAGAGAAAAGACAAAGAAACAAGTAGAAAGATAGAAAGCTGTAGAAAAACGAGAGATGGACACAGGAAAATGAAGCGCAGAAATATAGAAAAGCAGGCATAAAGGTTGAAGCAGACAAAAAGAAACATAGAAAGACGCAGAACACAGAAAGAGAGATGGATAAAAGAAGGATAAATTAGAACTTGCAGAATATAGAAAAACAGGGATAATAAAAGATACAAAACACGGCAAAAATAGAAAAAATAGAAAGGCACAGAAGAAAAAGGCGGAAACACGCAAAAGGACAGAAAAGCGGAAAGACGTAGAAAGACAGGAAAAAGAGAGTAAGGCGGAAAAATGCAAAATGACAAAATAGAATAAGAAGATTCAGAAATACAACGACGGAAAGACGAAGAAAGACAGAAAAGGGATCAAAAGGAGCAGAATGACAGAAAAAGGACCAAAAGACGCAGAAATAAAAAGGCACAAAGACGGAAGATGACAAGAAAAGGATGGAAACAAGCCAGATGGCAGGAAAAGGATAGAAAGACACAGAATGACAAAAGGATAAATCGATGAAGAATGACAGAAGAGGGATAGAAAGACGCAGAAAGCAGAGCAAGAAATAATGTGGCAAGAAAACAAAGATTGTTAGAGAGATGCAGAATGACAAAAAACGGCCGAATGACGCGGAATTATAGAAAAAGGGGTAGAAACGCCAGAAGAGGATAGAAACACCGAAAAAGGATAGAAAGCAAAACGAGACAATGGCGGAAGGGAAGCAGAATGGCGCAAGAAAGATAAAAATACGCCGAATGAATAGAAAAACGATCGAGAGACGCAGAATGACAAAAGAGCCAAAGAAACACAAAATAGAAAGACGCTAAATGACAGGAAAGGATAGAAAGACGCAGAAATCCGAAGGCGGAAACGCACAGAATGTTGGACATACAGGGAAAAGCAAAGCTACTCAGAAATACGGAGAAAGATAGAATTTTGGAAGAGGGTGGGAACGTGAAATATCGAAACGGGCAGAAAGAAAAAGACAGACTGATCCGGGCAAACTGAAATCCAGCAGAAACCGAAAGACAGAACGAGGTACAATAGAGTGAACCCGAGATCATTGGGAACACTAAAACTAGCTTCTACTTACCTTACACCTCTGCTCCTCCGAATCCAGAATATTGAGTAATAATTCTACTCCAGCATCTTCCAAGATGGCACGTTGACAAATGTCTTGATGCAGGTCGAAATCTCTCAAGGTGCAAAGGGTAAGAATAGTAACCGTTGGATTTCCGTTCTGCGGTCAAAAAATAGCAATTCTTAGGCCCAGTGCACACACGCGATTTTTGCTCGTGCGGGTGCTGCAGGGACACTGCAGCAATTCAATGTGCACATGCGGTGAAATGTCACCAGCACACATTTGGCAACTGTCCAGAAGGCGTGCCCTTTTTGCCTACCAAATCTGAAAACTAATGCCTAATTCCCGGGCACGCGACACTGACGAGAATAGCGCTTGAGCAGACGGTAAAATTATGACGTAAACCACAGGCGCTAAGAGAAATTGCGCCTGGTGTGATTCCCTGGCGTGAGCGAATTGATGTAAACAATTACTGGTTTTGAACATGACCGATCGGTGGCGCCAAAACCAAAAAAAGGAGAAACCAATGAAAAGTAAACGAAAGACTATTTAAAAATTCAAACAGCCAATCAAATTCAAGCGACGCATTCCATCGACAAATGCAGTTAACTAATGCCTGGTTCCGTATACCCATGCGCTAACGCTATTAGCGTTTAATCAGACGACACGGCACAAAAAGTGGTTATTTCACAACGCTACTTGAGGCGCCGCACAGTAGCTATGCGTGACGCTATTTGAGTGGACAGGTGGTCAACTCAAATAGCGTCATGCAAGTCGCGCTGCGTTCTGATTGGCTGGCGGTTGAGTTGTCTGCTTCAGTTAGGTTGCAGGTGATGCTTTGCGTGACGTGACTCCAAAAAAAAAACGCTACATATAAGGAATTGTAGTGACGCTCCTTTCTACAGTGCTTGCACAGAACGTCATCAAAATGTCGACAGCGTCAACGTGAGTAACGCTTAACTGTGGTGATACGGAACTAGATTTCGTGCTTCCTTGACAATTACTATGTCATCAGTTTGTGGAATTTCATTTGTTAGAGCGCTATTTGCGTCGGTGTCGCGTGACAGGGAACCAGGCTTAAAAACCGCGTGGATGTGTGCACCACTCAATAGACCAAGAGGTACTACGCAATCAGATGTGCTGGTGCGGTGCCGTTGTGGTTCGGTAGGAGTCTGTGGGCATTTTTAGACGCAACTCCTATTTGCGGGACTGCAGCGGCGCCGGAGGTATGTGTGCACTCCCCATTGCAACTAATGCATTTCATGCCGCAATTGCGAGGCCGCGCGAGTAAAAATCGCATGTGTGCACTGGGCCTTAGGACATTTCCAGGAGAGAACTTTTCGTGGTCGCTAAGCAGCTCCCTTCCTACCTTGGCATATTTCAACAATTTCTTGATCTGCCAAAATTCCGAGGGAAGTTCCAATTTCCGCCTTTCTTCCCACAAGGCATCCAATTCTGCATCATCATTTTCGTCATCATCTTCATCCCCGTCTTCATCACGAAAATCTTCATCTTCGGCATCAACACTGGTAGGTGCTAAAACATCTTTCGGATGCGACTTCCGGTGGTGTTTAAATTTCGAGATTAGTTTAATATGAGTAAAACCCATTTTAAAGGCCGCCATCACTTCCTCTTCCGCCTTCTTGTCCTAAAGCTTTGTAAATCACCACGTATGTTAGTTATTACAGTGCTGTATCTATTGTACTTCACCAAAAACCAACTGCTGACCCTGTTTCCGCTTATGGCAGGGTCGTATTATATGGGTACCTGACCCTGCCATAGGCTGGAAAGTTTGTTAATAGCTACGTTGTTTGGATGATAGAGGGAGCGGCTGTATTGCGTTGGTCACACCAGTTTTCGTCTTATCACTGAAGTTAAGCAACGCAATCCCAGATGTTGCTAACATGGGTGGCGCTTGAGAACACTGGGTACTGCTAATACCCCAAAATCGCCATAACAGCCTAGTGGCCTAGTGTCTGTGCAGACTCTTCATTTGAACTATGTGGTGAATGGGGTTCTTATGGCCTTGTAGTTGCAGGGCCCTAAAACACCAACAAATCAATCAATTGCATAATAGGGTGACCTGGACTGAGGCGCACACGCACAAAAGTATCGTGTTTCCCCGAAAATAAGACCTATCAAGATTTTTCAGGATGTGCTTAATATAAGCCCTTCCCCAAAAATAAGACCTATCAAGATTTTTCAGGATGTGCTTAATATAAGCCCTTCCCCAAAAATAAGCCCTACGAGAGCCCTAAGGCAAAGAGCACATCCGTTTTTGTTTCCTGCATCTGATAGGATGATTTCATTAAAGGGGGTCATGAGTATAGAGCAGCGATTCTCTCGACCACTGTGCCATGAGGTTGAAGAAATGTGCCGCCACTGCGAACACTCATACGTAAGTGACGTCAGACAAGTCGTTTAATCGCTTCTGTCTTCCTAGGAGGGACTGGCTGAAGCAATGGTCATGAATATTACTGTTCTTACTACTCGCTAAAAATCATAGGGCTAGGTTACAAGTAGCAGGGGAGGGTACCCATCTTGTCTCTCTGAGTGGACACAAGGGCGATATATGATATATTGGACTGTGTATTCAGTCACCTGGTTGCTGACCAACGCTGCAACCCCTATCCTTTTAATCGTCTCTCTACTGTTCGTTGGGACATTCCACTGTACGCAGGGGGCGAGGTCCTCCACCTGGAAATTTTGCTTCCTCTACCCGTTCCATAATAGAGAGGGTTATTTCACATGCAGATGTCATCGTAGCCTACGTGACGCAGAACCGCCGCTTACTTCTCATCCAAAAGAAGGCGCACTCAGGGCTTTTCTCTCGCCCAAAAAAGCCGACCCAACACAGGGCAGTACGAACCAAAAAACTACTGACGCTGTTACTGAGCATACTACCCAATGCGCTACCAAGGCGAGTTTTTGCATTGCATTTGGTTGGCATTTGTGTGCCCGAAATGTGTCGTTGTTAGTGTGCTGCCAAATTTTTTAATTATTAAAAATGTACTGTGACGATAAAAAGGTAGAGAATCGCTGGTGTGGAGTGTAGTAAGTCGTGGTAAAAGAAATAAAGTAGGACGCGATTTCAATAGTTGTCATCTACAATTTTTTGCCGTTGTATCTCAATTTCTATTTTGTAAGTATTCAATACTTGACTTTAACAGATAATACAGTGAAACCTCTCTATGGGTACACCCCTCTAAAGGGTACACCCTTCATATCGGTACAGATTTTTCAGGCACCGATTTTTCGCCTATAGGGTTAATGCTATTACTACCCCTCTTAACGGTACACTCTCTAATGGGTACACCCCTCTGTTGGTACACCTCATACATGTCGCCACTTTTCAGAAAACCACCTCTCTAATGGGTACACCCCTCCATTGGTACATCTAATACATGTCACCATTTTCAGAAAACCATCTCTGTAATGGCTACACCCCTCTATTGGTACACCTAATACATGTCACCATTTTCAGAAAACCCCCTCTGTAATGGGTACATCCTGCCTCGGTGACGCAGTGGACAGGGTGCTTGGTAACTGCAGCAGTGGTTCTAGGTTTGATACTGGACCAAGGCGGGTTGCCTTCTTTTCTGCAAGACAGATGCCCCGAGTGTGCCTTCCTTTGGATTAGAAGTAAAACCATAGTCCCATGTGGTGTTCAATGGCATTTATACATAAAAGAACTTTCTACTCTGCAACGGGTAGGTGAGGCAACATTTCCAGGTGTAGGAGTTTGCCACCTGGCATTGGTGGAATACCTCAAAGAACAGTAGGCCTACAATAAATATGCACAGGGGTTGCAGCTTTAGTCTGTATCTGGCTGTGGAAAAACGCAGTCCAAAAGATCACCCTTGCATCTATTCAGACGGGCAAGATGGGTACCCGACCCTGCCATAGGCAGCAAATAAGAAGGTAGCTTGATTGTAGACAAACGCCCCTTGATTGATTTGTTTGTAAAAATTAAATTTCTGTACTTCAATAATTTTGTGAAATATTATATTATACAACACACAATATAAAACAATATATGTTTTGATTAATTTATATACCCATACCCCTCTTATGGGTACACCCCTCTGATGGGTACACTTTGGCTCGGTCCCGCAGGTGTACCAATTAGAGAGGTTTCACTGTATTATAGAGAAGAATAAGACATTTCCCGAAACCGAAAGCCCTAGTGCTTATTTCGGCACCAAAATTGAAATAAGACAGTGGCTTATTATCGGGGAAACACGGTACACCCAGGTTACCTATCCAAAATCTGAAATGCCCCTCTCCCGAAAATCTCTGCTGGATCCGCCAGTGACCTAGAAGCGTACTTCTAGCCATGGCCCTGTGTGCAGTTACCATGTCATTCAAATAACAAACAAGCCCCAATCCCGCCAGAAGGAAGCAAACGGGCCTCATAGGCTGACAGGCCAGCGTAACTGAAATCAAACGAAATCTTTCGACAGGACCCGAACTGCTGCAAACCCTCGGAGAGGCAAGCACCTGACACCATGAAAACTACATCCGGTCTAATTTCCAAAATTAAGATATTTAAATTTGTAAAAAAAAAAAATATGACAAACAGTCACACTTCCTGTTCACCTGGAAAGTAACGAAAATAAAAGCGAAAACTTACCTGAACCGCCACTGAAAACAACTACCGTGATTGTTGCGTTGCTATGGGAACGAAGCCAAACGATCAATAGGGGGCACTGCTTGTCGTAAGACTGATAGTGTCATTTGTCTCCTTTGGAGTCTTCAGGGGAGACTTCATCATCATCATCATACCCTTATCCGCCTGTGGCATGGTCGCGTCTGTGGGTTCTAGCCCTTCACTACCGTCTGTCTCCCACCAGGTCCCCGTCCACCCCACACACTGCCATGTCCATACGAACAACCTATTCCGACGTCTGCTTCGGTCTCCCCCTGCCCCGGGCGCTACAGATTGTTGTTTGTTTGTTGGTGTTTTAGGGCCCTTCAACTGCAAGGTCATTAGAGCCCCGTCCACTGCGTAGTTCTGATGCACAAGATACACAGACACTACACTAATGCGGCGATTTTTGGATACTAGCGGTACCCAGTTTTCCTAAGCGGCCACTCATGTCAGTACTAGCTGAGGTTGCGCTGCTGAACTTCAGGGATCAGACGAGAACTGGTGTGTCCAACTCAATTCGCCGCCCTCGGGGTGCTACCGACCACCTGCATTCCTGGCAAGGACCTAACGAGCGCCTCCTCCCCTCTTCTCATGACGTATCCATAGCACGGGAGACTTCAAATGCAATATTTTTGGCGTTCTACAATTCTTTTAGTCCATTCGAACGCCAAATGGGCTTACATTCTAGGAAAGGGCATCTTTTAGGGCCGTATACATGTTGGACAATAATGGCAGTGGGGCAAACAATAGTTTATCCATCTTTACCTTCTCCGAACCTGCTCGGTGGTGAAGGAGGTAGCGTGCGCTATTACTGAGTCGGTGGTTCCAAATGCGATACTGGATCGAGGTGAATTAGGTTCCTTCGGGCGAGAGTCTATTGTGTTGGTGTTTTAGAGCCCTTCAACTAAAAAGGTCATTAGACCCTGGTCCTCTGCGTAATTCTAATGCAGAGATTGCACAGACACTACGCCGATGTGAAGATTTTGGGGGATTAGCAGTACCCAGTTTTCCCAAGCGGCCACCCATGCCAGTACTAGCTGGGGCTGTGTTGCTTCACTTCAGTGATTAGGAGAAAACTGGTGTGCCCAATGTAATAAGCCCCCCCCCCGCAACCATAATTCCAGGGCCGTAACGAGAGCTTGATGAAGAAGCCGGTCGCCAAGGGCGCAACTGGGTTTGGGGCGCAAAATGTTTAAGTTTTTTATCATTATTGGGTTACAGGCTACCGAAAGTTAGACACTTGCCACGGGCGATTCATACCCATGTTACGGCACTGCCCAATTCTGTCGAATAGGTTATTACGAAACTGAAAAACGTCGGTCTAGGACTGGTCTAGGAACTCCCCCGGCACGCCGGCGTCGGTAATTTACTCCCGCAGTCGAGAGGCCAACAGTAAATAACCAAACATTGCCTAGGCGTCGAAATGACGTCATTGTGAAACAGACAATGTGGGAATGAGTCATCCTGATGATCAGGATGATGTAGTGTAAAAATGTGACTTTTGTACTTTGGTGGGGTCAAAGGGCGTGCCTGACAATCACGTCAACAACAACTCGTACCGATTTATCATGTGGTCAGTAGTGACCCTAGTGGTTTGCTGCAGGGGAAGGGGGGGGGGTCTACTTGGTTTACGTCGTGCAATTCAGTGGCTCGTAAGAACCTGACGTAACCCAGGTCTGAGGATGAACTCAGCCACAGGCCTCACTTTGAGATTCGCCGAGCTCATGATCTTTTTTTTTTTTGCTTTTTATTGCCGTCAATGCCGTCATCGATTTGTAGATATGGTTCTGACATGTGATTCTGATAACCTGATAGCCTTATGAAAGAAGTGATATTTATACTTAATCTGTCGAGCAACTATTGTGCAAAGATTACACAAGGGCCTGGATCAGAAGTACAACTACAGTCAGGTGGAACATTGCTGGCAATTTTATAGTGCTCTTTGGTTTCAGACAAAAACACAACCAAAATGAATTGTGGGGACAAGTGTGTCAAATATTTATTATTTGCCTTCAACTTCATCTTTTTCGTAAGTATAATTTTAAATTCAATTTGCACCCCACTGAAAGGAAGTCCACTTTCTAAAGGGCCAACCATAGCATTTCGATCATCTGGTAGGTTAATTTGCTTTGTTAGTGTCTTAGGCCCCTTCAACTACAACGGTCAGTAGAGCCCCGTCCACTGCGTAGTTCTAATGCAGAGTCTGCACAGACACTACGCTGTTACAACGATTTGAGTTTGGTTTGATTTGTTGGTGTTTTAGGACCCTTCAACTACAAGGTCATTAGTTCTAATGCAGAGACTGCACAGACACTACACTAATGCGACGATTTTTGGGTATTAGCATTACCCAGTTTTCCCAAGCGACTACCCATGTCGGTACTAGCTGGGGTTGCGTTCCTTACCTTCAGCGATTAGACTAGAACTGGTGTGTCCAACGCAATTTGCCGCTCCACTAACAGACTAAACTCTGGAGGTCATTGCTTACTGTCCGGTGTCACCACAGCAAGAACTCTTAAGGGCTAGAGCCTGGTCGACGGTAGGACGTTACTCTTGGGCAAGTACTACCAAAGCCGTTGTCTATGCCATGATTCTCAGGGTCTGAAGTGGGTGTATGCGGAATGTTAGGCGCGCCTTAGACCTCCAAATGTGCTACAGAGGGCCAAGCACCACCTTTGGACTACAAAATACAGATTATTTTCAAAAAGCTCCACGACATACAGAAATCAATATTTCTTTTATCAGTTGTTGAAGCAAACTGATAAATGTCAGTTTGACACTTGAACTAACAATTCCAAAGTTCTATTCCAGATTTAGGCCAGTGGTTTGTTTTGTTATGTATGGGGAATCCTTGAAGTTAGTAGTTGGAGTTGGAAATAGAGGAGCAGATGGAACCACACTAATTTATGAATAGGCCTACTGTATGTCAATGATCTTAGCCCGCTTTGACCCCTCTCCGGTGACGTAGTGCTTGGTAACTGCGTCAGTAGTTCTGGGTTCGGTTGTTGTTTGTTGGTGTTTTAGGGCCCTTCAACTACAAGGTCATTAGAACCCCGTCCACAGCATAGTTCTTATGCAGAGACTGCACAAACACTACAATACTGCGACGATTTTTGGGTATTAGCAGTACCCGGTTTTCCCAAGCGGCCACCCACGTCAGTACTAGCTGGGGTTGCGCTCCTTAACTTCAGTGATCAGACGAGAACTGGTGTGTCCAACGCAAATCACCGCTCCCCGCTCTAGGTTCGGTACAGGACCGAGGTGGGTTGGCTTCTTTCGGGTGGTAGAGAGGCCCCGAGTGCCTCATCCTTCGGATGAGTAATAAAGCCAAGGTCCCGTGTGGGGTACGATGGCATTTGCACATAAAAGAACCCTCTCCACTATGCAACGGGTAGATTAGGCCAAATTTCCAGGTATAGGAGCTCGGTCGGGTATCTTTCGCTACGTTTGTTGGTGTTTTAGGGCCCGTCAACTACAAGGTCATTAGAACCCCGTCCACTGCGTAGTTCTAATGCATAGAGTGCACAGACCCTACACTAATGCGACGATTTTTGAGTATTAGCGGTACCCAGTTTTCCCAAGGGGCCACCCATGTCAGTACTAGCTGAGGCTGCGTTGCTTAACTTCAGTGATCAGACAAGAACTGGTATGTCCAAAGCAGTACAGCCTAGTATTTTCATGCCTTGAAGGGGAGACAAATGACCCTTGAACCCTGCAGACGCCCATGTTGCATAGATGTAAGAATCTCTTGAAACAGTATGGGAAAAGTAAGTTATTGTTGGCTTTCTTTTTGTTACAGCTTGGTGGAATTGGATTAATAGTCATGGGGTCAGTCCTGACAGCCCAGGACAATTACAGATCCCTAATTGGCAATGAAGAATTTGATCTCTGTATCGCCATGATTGTGGCTGGATGTGTGACAACCATTATCTCGTTCTTTGGGTGTTGCGGCGCCATTAAGGAAAACACTTGTATGCTTTACACTGTAAGTGGTGACAATTTGAAATTTGGAAATGTTGGGTAGGAGCCATTGTTTCATTGTTGAATTTCCTGTTGACAGTTCTCAGTGTTGCTAACGCTTGCGTTATTACTGGAATTGGGAGGTGCCATTGCAGCATTCGTCTATCAAGATGACATCAAAGAACACATGACTAAAGAGATGACTAAATCGATTGATGAATACGGCACTGATGAGGACGTTGCACGGGAATGGGACGACCTTCAGCAGAAGGTAAGAACTAGATCACTTCAGGGCTTTAAAAATTGATCCCTTCAGGACCTCAAAACCAGACCATTTCAGAGCCTCAAAACCAACTTCAGGGCTCCCTAAACTAGATATCACTTCAGGGCTTTAAAAATTGATCACTTCAGGACCTCAAAACCAGATCACTTTAGAGCCTCAAAACCAACTTCAGGGCTCTCAAGACTAGATCACTTCAGGGTCTTAACAGTTGATCACTTCAGGGTCTTAATAATTGATCACTTCAGGGTCTTAACAACTGATCACTTCAGGTCCTGAAAACTAGATGTCACTTCAGGCCCTCAAAACTAGATGTCACTTCAGGGCCTCAAAACTAGATGTCACTTCAGGGCCTCAAAACTAGATGTCACTTCAGGGCCTCAATACTAGATGTCACTTCAGGGCCTCAATACTAGATGTCA
>JAAFCE010004287.1:12503004-12514512 GCA_013389805.1 Trigoniulus corallinus
GGGCCTCAATACTAGATGTCACTTCAGGGCCTCAATACTAGATGTCAATTCAGGGCCTCAAAACTAGATGTCACTTCAGGTCCTCAAAACTAGATGTCACTTCAGGGCCTCAGAACTAGATGTCACTTCAGGGCCTCAAAACTAGATGTCACTTCAGGCCCTCAAAACTAGATGTCCCTTCAGGGCCTCAATACTAAGTTGCAATTGTTGCATTTGGGACTCTCGAAGTGCTTAATCCACTATTGATATATCCTGTTCCCACAAGCGGTCCTGTATACCAAGTTGCGCTTGGGACCCTTCAAGTTCTTTATCTGTCAATGGTATATCCTGACTCATGTCTGCACCGGCCTACTTACGCTTTATAATTTTCTCTGTTAGAGGCTTAAGTAGCACTACCGCCCTCCTTTGGTGTCCGTAACTTACATTCAGCAGGGGAATGAGTTCCTACACCTGATTCCTGACACCTGAGTTCCTACATTTGGGGAGTGAGTTCCTACACCCTGCGATAGTAACATCACAAGGGTCCCGCAGGTGGACGGAAGGCGCTCTTGGATCTATCGTCCTTTTTGTTTATCCTGTAGAACAGGGTGGATGCGATATAAAGTCAAATATGCCAACCACTGCCACAGACAGGCCCTTTTCAAGAATAATAACCCATCGACGTCAGTCAAGGGCTAACACTAGTCTTGGAAGCTCGGGGATAGTTTATAATCCTGGGCACCTTTCCTCACAACTTTTAGACCGCAGGTCTGTTACCGACTTCTCTCAATCTTCCTGTAATTAACAACTTTTGACACTTTTAGTTTGAATGTTGTGGTGCCAGTGGCCCACTTGACTGGGATATCGTTCCAGCATCTTGCTGCGTTGGAAATAATCCAGGGTGTGATGCAACCACTTCTTATCAAAGTGTAAGTTTTCCACTGTGTTTTGCTTTGATTAACACAGCCAGTGAATTAACAAAACCATATTTGAAATTTGAAGGGGTGCGTAGACGAATTAGCAAGTGACATCGAATCCAATGCTTGGATCATTGGTGGAGTGGCACTCGCAATTGCAGTTATACAGGTAATCATGATTCCAGTTTGTTTCAATGGTGTTTTAGGGCCCATCAACTACAACGGCCTTTAGATCCCCGTTCCCTGCGTAGTTCTAATGCAGAATCTGCACAGGCACTGCGCTGTTATGACCATTTTTGAGTATTAACAGTACCTAGCGTTCCCAAGCGGCCACCCATGCTAGCACTAGCTGGGGTCGAGTTGCTTAACTTCCGTCATCAGACGAGTATTGTTCCATTTACTGATTACATTCCTATGTCACTGCAGATATTTGGAGTTGGCATCGCCTGCTGCCTTTCAAGTGTTATCAAGAGGTCCAAGAGAGGACATTTGGTGTAACTGACAAGTTCTGACCATGATCGTGACCTCGTCGCTCCAATCACTTGACCTTCGAAATGTGGAAGTAACCGTGTTAATTTTGTTTACTGGATACACCTCTCTATTTAATGTATAGGCACTTTTAAAACTGTTGTATACCATATACTTCTTAATTAAATTGTTTTTGACAAAAATAATGGTCCTGGACATCTTGCTGTTGAGTGACATCATTCCAAACGTGGAATTCCCGTCACTTTTGCGTGGAAGGTGACGGTGGTAGGTGGTATGGAATACACACCGAGTGGTGGAGTGCTGACTAAAGTATCTACCATCCTCTCCCGTTTTGTTTCATTTGTGTTTTAGGGCCCTTACACTACAATCGTCATTAGAGCCCTTCTTTTGTTTGTTTCGTTGGTGTTTTAAGGCCCTTCAACTACAAGGTATTAGAGCCCCGTCCACTGCATAGACACTACACTAATGCGACGATTTTTGGTTATTAGCGGTACCCAGTGTTGCAAAGCGGCCACCCATGTCAGTACTAGCTGGGGTTGAGTTGCTTAACTTTTCAGTGATCAGAGGAGAACTGGTGTGTCCAACGCAATACTGCCGCTGTTATCCTCTCCTTGGATTTAGTACTGAACTGCTTGTCACATTACTTCAGACTACACTTTTTTGTGCCCTTAGGGTTTCAGCAGTGTCAGAGTTGGCCAGAGACACTCTTTGGTCCAGATAACCCTTCCTTTCTCTACACAGAGCAATTCCAATTTCAGATGCCTTGTTCCCTTAACATTACATCAACAACGGTGTAGGGGGATCAGATAACCAGGATTCACCTCCAGTGCTGTGCACCAAGTACGGTACCTCGCCTATGGCAGGACGTTGCACTCAACGTCTGACTTGCCAAGTTGCGTTGTACACACCAGTTCTCATGAGATCACTGAAGTTAAGCAACGCAAACCCATGTTAGTACCAACATGGGTGGTTGGCAGAGAACGTTGGGTACTGCAAATTTCCCCTCGTCTCCCACGTGCAGCCTCTGAAGGGTTCGGCCTGTTATGGCTACTTGGCTTACTCCCCACCCCTTTAGTGTAACAGTAGTTAAAAACACAGTGACGTCCTTCCAGGCACCAATGAGCAAGAGAAGTCCAATGTCTCTTCATTATGTGTCCAAAGTGATAATTGAACCCAATCCGTTATCCCGGATTACATGGACTGTAACCGAAATAACAATGGTAACTTAACACAGCCAGTACCAACATAACGGAACAACGTTGCTTATTTAGGTTTGGCTTATGTTCTTTGTTTACCACAACCCTACACACGGAAATTTTGTCAATAGTGAGTTTTCTTGTAGCGTTTTTGGCTGACGCACGCTATGTTAAGCATATGACAATTCAACTGCGCAAGTGCAAACACTGCATGCAGTAACGTTAAGGTGCGTTTCATGCACGCATCGCCAATTCTACGTCGGAAGCACGCTAAACCGCTAACGAAAATCAAATGGCTGACGTCATCAGTCAATAGGTGGCGCTCGTGTATCGGCCGTTACATTTTAAGTTTTACTAAACGTTACAAGAAAATACAGTAGAATTCGGTATATCGAAATTCTGCCTATGTCGAAGTTTAAGCGCCAGTCCTGCCCGACACAATGTTAATCAATATGAAAGATGCCCTGATATATCAAAACTCGTTTATCTCAAAATCTCGGTTATATCGAAGGTGATTTTCATTCCCTCTGATCAGAAGGCTATGGGATATATCGAATTATCATAAATATAATATTTGAGTTTGGTCAACAGGGACTATAGCGTGGGTCTCACTCCATCTAGACCAATGGTCTTCAAACTTTGTCGACTCACGGAACCCTATAAGAACTAAAGGATGTTTTGGGGGAACCCTATCCCACCTTTAGAAAAGTATATGTTGCTGCTGTTAACGAATTTTGATTTTGACTCATGGAACCCCCAGAGATGTATGGCGGAACCCTGGGGTTCTGAGGAACACAGTTTGAAGACCGCTGATCTAGACCAAGGTCTTTAAACTTTGTCCATCCATGAAACCCTTAGAACTAAAAGGTTTTTATATCGTCACTGCAATCGAATTGGCGGCCCACACATGAAGCCTCTGATGTGCAAATGTACCCTTCTCGTTGGAAGTGTGTCCCTTGCTGAGTATAAAGTGAGAATAGACAGACTCGTACTACTGGTCTTTTTGACAAGGACAATTTGGAAATGGAATACCTTTCGAGAGGATAAAGTGGAGGGTTTCCTGAATGGAAAGGCCACCATTGCAAGTATTGTAGGGGGACACAACAATTATAGTTTAGGGTTTTAGGAGTTCTATGGAATCATTTGTAGGAATGAGAGTCTCTCCACTGCCAAATAAGGCTGCTTGCAGTGTAGTGAATTAGAATAGAAATTCTTTATGTTGGGATCTTATTTTTTAACACTGTTGCTCTTAATACTGCTGGTAGTGTGGGGGGTGGATAGGGACCAAGAACTCGCAGACCCAACCCTGCCACAGGCATGATAAGGGTATGATGACGGTGATATGATCTTAATATTTTACCCTAAAATTGAAATTGTAGAGAGTATAAGTACGGGACATTTACATTTGCGAAAACGTAAATTTTGACTATATAATCTCCGGAATTGGATATATCGAGACTCGGATATATCGAAGCATTTTTCACGGTCCCCTGAGGTTCGATATAACGAGATTCTACTGTAGTTTTTCCTGACTGACGCATCTGTCAGTCACGTGGTCTGCTAACGTCTTTGCGTGCGTCCGTTGACGCTGCAAGAAAACTCCCTAATCAGTTGCAAGATGCACTCAGAGCGTCCGTCACGCCTGATAGGGAGACACCAACTGTATGTTTCACTCCAGGTATGAAGGACACATCAGAGGACACATTGTGCACGCCTACTCTATCCGATTGGGAACTTCTATTCTTCAGCAAAAGAATCCTTCCACTTCCACTACAAACGGGATCGAATGTGCAATGACACATGACACATGCACCAAACTCTCGAGTTACCATAACAATATCCTCCTCTACATTCCCAAGAATTTCCAATGCAGTTTCGAATCGTTGCCCTTGAGACTCCCCATTATTATGTTATTGTTTTGCTGGTGTTTTAGGGCCAATCAACTGATAGGACAGCATCCCCCTCACAGGTAGCCCTGCTACTATTGTGGCGGGTTCTGTCAAACAAAGTGCGGGAGTGGAGGATTAGAACCCGCAGACCCGACCCTGCCTCAGGCGAGAGGTGGGCGAGATGATGATGACAACTGCAAGGTTATTAGAGACCCGTCCACTGAGTTGTTCTAATACGATGTGCTAACGGATTGGGGAGTAAGCCAAGCAGCCATAACAGGCTGAACCCTAAGGAGGCCGCTCGCGGGTGAGGAGGTAGGTGTAGAGGATGTAGGAGATGGGAAATTAGCATCACCGAACGTTCACTACCAACCACCCATGTCGAGGTACAGCTATGTGACAAAATTCAAAATTATAAACAGATTCCCCTCCTTTGGTGGACAAGCCTAGCACCGTTACAAGTCTCAACGAGAATTGAACTCAAGTCATGGAATTAGAATGCCGACTCTGTAGATCTTTCGTTGGTGTTTTAGGACTCGTCAACCACAAAGGTCATTAGAGCCCCGTCCACTGCATAGTTCTAGTGTAGAGACTGCACAGACACTACACTAATGCGACAATTATTAGGTTTAGCTCAACCCCCCTGTATTAGCTACCCCCCCCCGACGAAAATCCTGGAACTGCCACTGGTTATGACAGTTGCAATTTTGAACAAATGTGTGCACCCAAGAGATCGGTATGTACGCCAAATTGACTTACGCCAAATTTTCCGTACGCCAAATTGTCATACGCCGAATGTGTATCTATGCCAAATTGCCATACGTCAAATTGTCATGCGCCAAATTGACGTGATCCCATTAGCAGTACCCAGGTTTGCCAAACGGCCACCCATGTACTAACATGGGTGGCCGTTTGCATGGCAAAAGTGCCGTTTGTTGGCAAAACTGCCCGTTGTTTAACTTCAGTGATCAGGCGAGAACTGGTGTGTCCAACGCAATACAGCCGCTCTACTGAATCTGCAGACACGGAAGGGGAATTGACGTGGGTGCCTTGAAGGCAAATCTTAGCATCATGCACTATCCTGCATTAGTGATTGGAGGGCTGAATATCGGGTGTAACGATGCAGAAATGACGTCAGAAGACATCTGGAGACGCAGGCTCAATCCTTTTTTTATCTTCTGAACGTCACTACGTGATAATCAGCTGTATCATAACAAAATAACACTATATATAAAATCAGCCCTGATGAACTCAGTCTCAAGTTCTATTCAAGGTGAAAACAAAACGGATTCTGCAGTTACCATTTCTTCAAACAATTCCCGAAAAATACGCCATTTGCAGTATAAGAAATGTGCTCCAGACAAAAATGTATTCAATATTCTCTGTTGATATTTGATTTCGTCTTGTTTGTAAGTACACTTGCCTTTTAGCAATATTTTTGCACCCCAAAGTGCCGTTAACAGTTTGCTAACAAAAAGTGTGGAAAACAACAGGAATTTGAGAGCCTAAGGCGTAATTGTACCCCTCCGTTCACCAAGCCCAGTTGAAAGTCTAAGCACCACAGCTTTTTGCTTCGTTGGGGTTTAGAGCCCCGTCCACTATTGCGACGAATTTTTGGGTATTAGCAGTACCAATTTCTTTTGTTTGTTTCGTTGGTGTTTTAAGGCTCTTCAACTACAAGATCATTAGAGCCCCGTCCACTGCATAGTTGTAGTGGAGAGACTCCCCAGGCACTACACAAATGCGGCAATTTTTCGGTATTGGCAGTACCCAGTTTTCCCAAGCGGCCACCCATGTTAGTACTAACTAGGATTGCGTTGCTTAACTTCAGTGACTAGATTGTTGTGTGTTGGTGTTTTCTTTTAGCAGTTTGCAAACAAAAAGTGTGGAAAACAACAGGAATTTGACAGCCTAAGGCGTAATTGTACCCCTCCATTCACCGAGCCCATTTCAAAGTCTAAGCACCACACCTTTTTGTTTCGTTTTGGTTTAGAGCCCCGTCCACTAATGACTAATACGACGATTTTTTGGGTATTAGCGACACCCATTTTTTGTTTGTTTCATTGGTGTTTTAGGGCCCTTTAACTACAAAGGTCATTAGAGCCCCGTCCACAGCATAGTTCCTATGCAGAGGCTCCACAGACACTACACTATTGCGACAAGTTTTGGGTATTAGCAGTAACCAGTTTTCCCAAGCGGCCACCCATGTTCGTACTAGCTGGGGTTGCGTTGATTAACTTCAGTGATCAGATGAGAACTCGTGTGTCCAACTCCCCGCGCCACAACTGACAAAGCACTTGGAGGGATTAATTGGGGATTATTTCTCACGAGCGTAAATCCAAGCCCCTAAGAGAGTTCCAATACCGTGAAAACTGACTGGCTTTAAATAGGAACGGGTTATAGAACTGTAGAGCACTGTGAGAAACTAGCTTCTTTCTCCCTTGAAGGAAGCGATTTGTATTCACGGGAATGTGATCATTGCAGCTGTGGACCTGTACCAGTCAAAACTCATTGTTTCGTTTCATTGGTGTTTTAGGGCCCTTCAACTAGTAGGGTCATTAGACCCCCGTCTACTGCGTAGTTCTAATGCAGAGTCTACACCGAGAATGCGCCTGTGGGTATTAGTAGTGCCTGGTTTTCCCAAGCTGCCACCCACGTTAGTACTAGCGGGTGTTGCGTTGCTTAACTTCAGTGGTCAGACGAGAACTGTTGTGTCCCAAGTAATACAGCCGTTCCCTTTGAACTGCTTAAATGAGCTTTATCTGCAGGTTACTGGAATAGGCTTACTGGTAATGGCATCCATGTTTTATGCCCGAGATGACTACAGAGAAATATCTGGACGTCGCGAATCCAATCTTTGCATTTCAATGATGGTAGCGGGCGTGTTCACATTTCTGGTCACATTCTTTGGGTTCTACGCCACCGTCAAGTCACACTTCGGCATGCAACGTCTTGTAAGTTCAAACACCAGTGGCGTAGCTAGGAGGGGCAATGGGGTCAAACTGCCCCAGGCGCCGGACAAAGCGCTACCTTGGGGACGCCTTGTCCGCCCTGTTTGAAATCTGCCGCCGCAACCACAAAGTATGGCAAATAAAAATTGTCCATGTCTACTCAGGACAAGCAACTTGGAAGGGGAGCTCTTCGAATGCCTCTTGCCCCGGGCGCCGCAACTGAAGTTACGCCACTGTCAAACAGTTATTAAAAACAGACTTCTCTAATACCGCATTTACACATTCGCGAATAAGACGAGGCGAGACTTTCGTCGAAATGTTCGAATTCATACTTTGGATGAAGAATGACTGTTTATACATTCGCCGAATGTCTCGTCAGATGGTCATTCTCCAATCACCTCGTCGCTAGCGCCCTTTGACTCGTATTGTCTCGACAGCTAGTCATTCTCAAATCGCCTGAGGTCACTCGCGCCCTTTGACTCGTGTCAAAAAAACCGCTTTCAACACGAGCGCCACGAATGGCGAGGCGAACCACGAGGGGTCGAACATGCTCGCCTCGTCGTATTCGCGAATGTGTAAATGCGGTATAAGACATTCTTGTAGACCAATGCATTCTTTGTTTTTGAAGTTTACTGGCCTGCTTACATTAGCCGTTGTGTTTGTGCTGAGTGGCTGCTTGACGGCTTTTGTCTACGAATTCTTGATAGAAGACGACGTTGAAGAAAGCATGTTCACTTCCGTTTACCGCTACAGCACCAGCAAAGAAGTCAAGAAAGAATGGGATCAACTGCAACAAAAGGTACCCGTTATCTAAAGAAAAAGGCAACTCCTAACCCTTTTCCCGCCTATGGCAGGTTCGGGTACCCATTTGTCCCTCTGAATGGACAAATGGTTTCTCTGTTTGTTTGTTGGAGTTTAAGGTCCCGTCAACTACCAGGTCATTAGAGACCCCTGAATGGACACAGGACGATATATTAGTCAGTTTTTTCTGCAGCCGGTTGCCGGCCAAAGCTGCACCCCTAGGCTTATTTATCGTCGGTCTAGTGTTCGTTGGGGAATGCTACCGACGCCAGGGGGTGAGCTCCTACACCTGGAAATTTTGCCTCATCTACCCGTTGGGTAGTAGAGAGGGTTCTTTTACGTGCAAGTGCCATCGTACACCTACACGGGACCTCGGTTTTACTTCTCATGCGAAAGAAGCTGACCCACCACGGTCCAGTATCGAACCTAGAACTACTGACGCAGTTGCCGAGCGTGCTAACCACTAATGCCACCGCGGTGATAAGTGAAACTACAAGATGCCTCAATGCAAAGCGACTACTAACCCTCTTCCTGCCCATGGCAAGGTCGGGTAACAATCTTTGTCCCTCTCAATTGTCACATGCGCGACCTATTAGACAATATTTTGACCAAACTTGCCGACCAAAGCTGAAGCCCCTAAGCTTATTTTATCGCCAGGGCTCGAGCTCCTACATCTGGGAATTGTGCCTCATCTACCCGTTGGATAGCAAAGAGAGTTCTGGTAAAACCAAGGTCCCTGTGGTGTACGACGACATTGGCACATTAAATAACCCTGTACTATGCGACAGGTAGATGGGGTACAATTGCCAGATGTAGAAGCTCCGTGCAACGCTCCTGACGAGCAGTTGCGACGGAAGGCGCACTCGGGACCTTTCTCTCGTCCTAAAGTAGCAACACACCTCGATCCAGTAACTCCTGCGTCACCGAAGCGAGTCTTTTATTTGACCATGCTGCCAGGTAGTAGGGATAGATATCTTCTTGGAGCAAACAGCAACCGCTAAACCCTTTTCCGCTTATCGCAAGGTCGGGTATCCATTTACGTTCCTCTGGATTGGGACATGGGCGATTTTCTGGACGGCATTTTTAGACAACCGGCTGCCGACCAAGGCTGCGACTCCTATAGGTTTTTCTTGTCGGCCTACTGTTCGTTGGGACACTCCACCGATACCACAGGGCGAGATCACACCCGTTGCATAGTAGACAGGGGTCTTTTCTTACGTTTGAATGGCACTCTCCGCCCTCACCCTCGAAATAAGCCAATTCATCTCAATCCAGTATCACACCCTGTTCCCACTGACACGGTAATCGATAATCCTACTCCTAATAGCTTTTCCGCCTATGGCAGGGTCGGGTATCCATCTTGTCCATCTGAATGTACACAAAGGCGATCTATTGGACAGTTTTTCCACAGACGGTTACCGACGAAAGCTGTAACTTCCTATGCGTATTTATGGTCGGCATACTGGGGTCTACGTCAATTTGGCGCATGACAATTTGGCGTATGGCAATTTGGCGTAGTCAATTTGGCGTATGACAATTTGGCGTACATACAAATTTGGCGTATGACAATTTGGCGCATATATAATTTGGCGTATGACAATTTGGCGTACATACAAATTTGGCGTACGTCAATTTGGCGTACCTACCGATCTCTTGGGTGCCCAAATTTGTTCAAAATTGCAACGGTCATAACAACATATTTCAACAGTCATTGCAAGGTAATAGAACAATGAATGCCTACCATAACTGTGTTATAGGGCCCTAATGACCTTTGAAGTCGATGGGCCCTAAAACACAAACCCAACTGTGTTTTACGGGACCGTCGCAATGACTGTTATGACCACGCGCGGATCTAGGATGGGGTTTTTGGGGTTGCAACCCCTCTCATGCACATATAAACTTATATTTGCATAATAAGTGAGGTTTAGCTCAACCCCCCCCCCCCGTATTAGCTAAACCCTTCCCCGACGAAAATCCTGGATCTGCCACTGGTTATGACAGTTGCAATTTTGAACACATGTGTGCACCCAAGAGATCGGTATGTACGCCAAATTGTCGTACGCCAAATTTGTATGTACGCTAAATTGTCATACGCCAAATTTTCCGTACGCCAAATTGTCATACGCCAAATGTGTATGTACGCCAAATTGTCGTACGCCAAATTGACTACGCCAAATTGCCATACGCCAAATTGTCATGCGCCAAATTGTCATGCGCCAAATTGACGTGATCCCGGCATACTGTTCATTCGGGCACCCCACCGACCGGTACCCGAACACCCTCGGGCACCCAACCCAACACCCCATCGGTTTTACTTCTCATCCGAAGGAAGGTGCACTTGGGACTTTTTTCTCTCTCTCTCTCTCCTCCCTCCTTTCTCTTTCCCTGGCGCGAAAGAAGCCAACCCGCCTCGATTCATTATAAAATTTGGAACCACTGACGGAGTAATTCGAGTACGCTACCTATTGCGCCACCGAAGCGTGTTGGCCCTAGTTCTGTTTTATAGAAATTGTCAAATTGGCAAGCTACTTTTATTTGACTTCAATTATCACCGGTATTTCATTCATATTACTTCCTTATTACAGTACAACTGCTGCGGTGTTGATGACCCTTCAGATTGGGGAAGAATCATTCCAGATTCTTGTTGCGACCAGGCGCCTTGCCGACTGACAGCGCTATTTACTGAGGTAAGTGACTCTACATGGTATGTCGCTTCTATCCCTTAGAACCCTGCTTCTCAAATTTGGTTTTCGCCATGCCCTACCTAAGATCTTCTAAAATTCTGGTGCTCCCACTTTAGTGACAAAAAATATTTCTTATTCAAAAAGTGAACTCCTCTTCACGGGATGAAACCAAAATGATAACTTGTTCAGGACACAGTAGGAAACTAAACGTACTAAGAGAGAAATCCCTAGGAAATCATTGGTGTTTTAAGGCCCTTGAGCTGCAGGGTCATTAGAGCCCCTTCGTTTTTTGCTTGCTATCTTGGTGTTCAAGGGCTTGCTAATGCAGAGACTGCTGTCTAGACTCACTACACTAGTGCGACCATTTTTTTTGGTATTAGCGGTACCCATTTTTTTTCAGCGATCACCAATGATATAACTAGCTGATGTTGCGCTGCTTAACTTCACTGATCAGACGAGAACTGGTGTGTCCAGCGCAATAAGCCGCTTCCTATACAACTTAATAAGAATCTTCAATCGCCCCCCTCCCATTAATTTCAAATTACCCCCTGTGGGGCGTGCACTCCACGTTGGAAGCCACTGACAGCGTCACCTAACTACAG
>JAAFCE010004287.1:12514522-12527101 GCA_013389805.1 Trigoniulus corallinus
TAACTACAGAATAATTGGACACCCAGTACTTGATAGTAATGATATCAATGTTTTATGGTATACTAATGCTTTCCCGCCTATGGCAGGGTCGGGATAGTCACCTTTGTCCTTCTGACTGAACGCATGTGCGACCTGTTGAACGATATTTTGACGCAGCCGGCTGCCGACGAAAGCTGTAACCCCCGTGCTTGTTTATCGTTGAAGTCTTGTTCGTGGGGACACTCAACCGACAGCATGAGCCAAGCTCCTGCACCTTGGAACACCTTGCTACATATAGAAATGGGGTCTTTTCCGCGCTGTGGTGACATCGAACACATCACACGGAGCCAAGGCTTTATATATCATCCGACTAAGGCGTACTGTGGACCTCTCCCGAAAGATGCCAACCACCTCGATCCAGTATTGAAGCAAGTAACCTCCTGCACCACCGAGGCAGGTACTACTCAGACACCAAGAGTGATTATGCAAAACGCAGAGTTCATCAGAGGTTACTTCCTGCTGCCCTTCAGAGTCAAATGCATCGTACACCACACAGGACCTCAGTTTTGCTTCTCATCCGAAAGAAGGTGCACTCGGGTCCTCCCTCTCTCTAGCCCAAAACAAGCCAATCTACCTCAGTCCAGTATCGCACCTAGAACTACTGACGCAGTTACCGAGCGTGCTACCTCCCCCCCCCCCAAAGGCGCTAACGAGGCGGTTATTGGTATAGTACCTAATTTTGTTTCGTGGTGTGGGTGTGTAATCATAATCCCCATCAGTCCTCCTGCTTGGGAGACCTCAGTAGTGTGGAAACCAACTTTTTTATTGATGGAAATGGCGCAGAATACCCAATGGTGCAGAATACCCAATGACGCTGATTCACAGAAACTGAAATCCATATCCATAAATAATGGCTCTTGCAGAATTTTTGCTTTATATCAGTAGCAATAAATTTGGAATGGATAAATGACGACAACAACCAACTTAAAACGACTACGTTTTTCCACTGTTTTTGTACTCTGTAGTTGACAGGGTGATTATTACATTATTCATGACTTTTATAGGGTTGCTTGGATGCAGTGTCTGAAGACATCAAATCCGATTTATGGTTAATTGCAGGAGTGACAGCTCTGGCTGCTATTATTCAAGTAAGTTCATTATCATGATTACGGAAATTCAGGTTTACAAATTCTCAAGAGTAAGTCAGGGCATCATACTGGCGGTTGCTTTTAGAGTAGTAAAATTGTCGGTGATTGGGGTTGTAGAGATGGGAACCATCATCTGGAAATCCTGTTAAACTAATCATAAAGTTAGGCGGCAGCCATGGTGGAGCAGAGAGAAGACAGGAGATGAAAGAGTAGCAATATGGAATGATGAAAGCACAGAAATGCATGGCCATGGTGGAGCAGTGAGGAAACCACTTTCTTTTGCTGGCGCCACATAGTAGGGATCTTGCAGGTACACGCGACGTGGGCGTTTCCAAGATGAAAGACGAGAAGTGAGCAAACTTCTCGTCCGTCCTTCTCGTCTCGTCCCATCCATGGACGGCAAAATCTGAAATACACGTCCTTGTTTCTCGTGACGAGTTGGCCTGCCTGCTATTGGCCAAACGCTTGCGCATGCGCAAATCACTCTTAAGCTAGCTATCTGGCATCCATTTTTTTTTTACACAAAGCGACGGAGAGATTAAAAACACCAAGAAATGAAAAATAAAAGTGATGATCCCCAACACCTGTTAGTGCACATATAATATATGTTATATTCAATGTTTTATACAATGCAATAACTATATGGGACATTATTTTAAGGAGATTTTAATACATTTTACTTAACGCTTCTACCATATAGCCAAAATATGTTTTGTCTGGCAGTCACTAGATGGCACACAATTATCTGAAATGGATAACTGCATGTTGCCAAACACAAGCCGAGACAAAACATAAAAGGACGAATTTGAGACCTGAAATTCGTCTCTCGTTACGTCCGTCCCTTCTACATGCAAGATCCCTAGTGAAAAGAGGTGCAACTACAAAAAGGGTATTGAACAATGGTCACCATACTGTGAAAAGCGTTGCTAGATCTGAAGACTGAAAAGTAGCAATGGTATACCCCAAAAGTAGTGGATTTGAAGCATTTGTAGCCCAAATAAAAATGAATCATTTTCCTACTATGAACTTTTCCTGATAAAATTTTACTTTTATTTGTTCTAGGTTAGGTTAACTTCATATGGTTAGGTCTGGTTATTTGGGTTAGCTTCTTGGGGAACTGGTGACAAAGGTACAGGAAGTGAAGTAATTAGGATCAGTGATCCAGAGAGAGCAATGGGGAGATAGATTCGAAAGTTGCCAATAGAATCAATGGGGTGGTTGAAGTGGAGACAGTTAAGTGGAGTTCTGGGTGATAGGAGGGTCCCAATCAAGTAAAAGAGAAGTTTTGCAGGGCAGTGGTTAGGCCAGCTATGTTACGAATATGAATATATAATCCTTTGTGATGGAAACCTTGCTAGGGAGACTTTTCATGCTAGACCAATTTGCCTAGATCTCCACCAGCACCCTAGCAACACCTTTGCCTTCCGCACCCATTCCAGCCGCTCCACCCCAGACCCCATCACCTCCAGAACCTCTTCCAGGGTGGGGGTGCCCCAACCCCTCCTGCAGTGATCCAGCGCTGGACAAGCCAGTATCATATGCCAAACATCCTCCACTTCGTCCCCACATAATCCACAGCCCTCCTCTCCACCTGTGATCTTTGCCATCCTCTGTTTCGTCTCCAGTGACCCAGCTCTTGCTCGAAACAGAAGTCAGCTCTCCCACGTGTTGTCATAAATTACTTCCCTCTCTATGTTAGGCTTGTTCCTATACACCCTCAACGATTTCTTTGCCATCCTTCCCTCCATCCCCTGTCGCCACTGCCCCAACCCCCACTCCTTAACTTTGTCCTGCACAAGTCTTTGAAGTGTTATTGCCCCCTCCATGCCCGCCCTGGGGTGCAGTGTTATGCCTATCTTCTTCGATATTCTGTTTACCCTCCTCTCCCAGTTAGTAGAAACCTTCATGTCGTTTACCCATGTATTTCCCTGCCATATCCATTCATAATCATATCCACATTCATAATCCATATCCATTCATAAGCATTCTGAAGCCCCCATATCCTGCACAGATACACCAACTAACTAACCATTTCTCTCTGTTCAAATGTAGCCCACCCCATATCCCCCTGTATTGCTTCAACTGCTGTAAACCTATTTCCCCCTAATGCCATCCTACCTAACCTTCTTTGGGCTAACTCCATACAGTCCATTACCTTTTTACTAATGCACAGAACCTCGTTTCCATATGTTAGCCCTGGCACTGCTACCACTTTCCATAAGCCCCTAACCATTTCATACCTGGAGAATGAATCAAATGCCAGTTTCCTTATTAATCCTTCTCTGTTTTTAGCTTACAAATGATGTTCTCCTCCATTGCTTTTAAGTATCCCCTATCATTTGTGAGTTTAACTCCCAGGTATGTAACCTCTGACACTACATCTATCTCCCTCTCCCCAAGCTTGATTGGCATCTTTTTATTAGGCCACATGTTGTCCTCCCCTATGATCATCAGCTTTGTTTTGTCTTGACCAAATTCTAACTGAAAATCCCTACTGAACTGTTCACAGATATTCAGTTCTTCTTAGAGCTCTCCCTCTGTCTCTGTTATAACAATGTTATATGGATCAAAGTGTTGGGCAGTGAGAAAGAGCCACGTAAACAGAATGCAAGTAGCCAAAATGAGAATGCTGTGGTACACGAGTAGAGTGTCAAGAGCTGATCGACTTAGGAATGGGTATATTAGATGTAGCCAGGGGTGTGGGACATCACGGAAAAGATGAAGAGAGTAAGTTGAGGTGGTATGGACACGTAATGAGAAGAGGGAAGGAGGGGTTCGTTAGGTGGTCCATTACAGGAATATTGGTTGTTGGAACCACCCGGCGCAGGGGGGAGATCAAAGCAGACATGAGAGCAGCTTGTCCTTAAGGATATGGTAGTGTGTGGGGTGGATGAGGACCTCGTGGTAGATTGGTGGGAGTGGCAGGCAAGAACGCACAGACCCGACCCTACCACAGACAAGATAGGGGTATTATGATGATGGTTGTTTTGCACCTTTATACATAACTATAACAAAGTAGCATATTTTAAGGATTTATAGCTCTCAGACAATTAATGGTAGCCCAAAAAGTAGCATGTCGCCCAATTTGAATTTTTTATAGCAAGGACACTTAAAAAGTAGCCCAATTCGCTACTTGTGGCCCAATCTGGCAACACTGACTGAAAGCAAACATTTTGTCTCCACTTTCGGAGACTTCTTTTCTATCCACTTTCCTCCCCTCTACACTATGGCCACTTTCATTGAAGTGTGCCCTTTTGTTTTGATAGCGATCCTGACCTCTCTCCTCCCCACTCCACCATGGCCGCAGCTTTAGACAGCTTCAGGCTTTGTGTTAAAAAATGCAACCCATGACGGAAACACAATTGGTATCACACATTCCACTTGCACTTCGAAGTGCATGCCCGTCTGAAGAAATGTGACTCACAATTGTGTGGGTGAGGAAGAGAGAGAGGGGAGCGGAGAATTGCGCTAGCTAGTACTGACATGGATGGCCGCTTGGGAAAACTGGGTACCGCTGGTATCCAAAAATCGTAGCATTAGTGTAGTGTCCGTGCAGTTTCTGCATCAGAACTACACAGTGGACGGGGCTCTAATGACCTTGCAGTTGAAGGGCCTTAAAACACCAACAAACAACAACAACAAGGAAGAGAGAGAAAGTGTTGTCAAATCCCAATCAGTGGGAATGATTCTGCTCTCCTGAAGCCTTAATAGAAAAGAGGGGTACCATCTCAACTTCTACCACTGTAAAGCTAAAATTTTGATATTCCTCATGCCTATTAAATTCCTCTATGCATCTCCCAACCCATCTCGGCCTCTCTCTCTCGAACCTAGAACTACTGATGCAGTTGCCGAGCGTGCAACCACGCCTAGAACGCCACCGAGGCAAGTTGCCCATTGTTGATCATATGAAATCAGTGATAATAACAAAGGTTGAACATTTTTAATTTCAGATTGTTGGAGTGGTCATATCCAGTTGTTACACTCATTCTCTCCTTAAAATAGAGGCTTCTGCAGCGTGAGCAACCACGTCCATAGTGCATTAATCCTAGTGGGGTAATCTAGGATCACCTGACTCCACATGAAGTTGCCGTCCAGCGCTCTATGTAGGAGCAAACCACTTGCATGACGTAGTATATGCAAAGGATATGAATTTCAGAATGTAAAGAAGGAACCGAGACATAATTGATTCAGTATGCCAATATCGTTAATATTTAATAATGAATAAATAACAGTATGCCTGACGTATCAGTTGGTGGTTGCTGGTTCCATCCTGGGCAAGGTGTTGACTTCTTTTGGAGGGAAAAGGCCCCAGGTTCACCTTTCGCATGACCACATCCATATTTGGATTAAAACAAATTGGCAGTTCTTTAGATATAGCAGCTCACCCCCTTTCCCTGGCTCCCAATGATAAATTTACGAATAAACCAAGAAGCTCCATAATTTAGGGCCCATAGGCCATTTTTATTTAATTCCTTCTTTAATAGTGCATCTTACGAATTTGCCTGGGACCCCGTCTTGAAGAGTCCATTCTCTCATTTAGCCTG
The DNA here is from genome assembly GCA_013389805.1 of Trigoniulus corallinus. NCBI lineage: Eukaryota > Metazoa > Arthropoda > Diplopoda > Spirobolida > Trigoniulidae > Trigoniulus > Trigoniulus corallinus. Next base: position 12,520,194 of record JAAFCE010004287.1, read on the forward strand.
TGAGCGTTTCTTTGAGAGCCCATTCTAGCATTTGGCCTGTAATACCTTCTGAAGAGCCCACTATCATTTGGTCAGGGACCCCTTCTTTATCATCTCATTAAATCATTTCCGCCTTTGAATCCATTCTTCCCCTGACAGATGAGACCAACTACCCTTGAAATTGAGTTGCATACCTGGGTTGTATTTCGACTATATTAAGTGCTGAAAGTCTTTCACAGACGCAAGTGGTAAGAGCCCTAAATTCAGAATATTTTATCTGAACTAGTGTCTCACACCTCCTCAGAATGCCCTTTATAGTATGTAATAGATTGAGATGTTTAAACACTGCAAGAATTGAAAGGGTCTATTGCCAAATAGTACTTCAGACAGGCACTGAAGCCAATAAAGGATCGGGACCCAAAGATTTTAATTACGGAATCATTTTTTTCTTCATAAACGGCACCGTTCTCTTAACAAGGGGTTTTGGCTTTATTTCCCATTTGATGTCGGTCTCTGGGGCTTTTCTGTCACCCCCAAAAGAAGTCCCCGACCTAAACTTAGCCTGGAACCTGGAACTCAAATAAAGTTCAGCTATAACTTGAGCTGTACAACACTTAGAAAGGAACAAATTAGGGAGAAAGAATATCAAGAGCTGTATGAGCTTAATGACTTTGCTCTCTTTTTGCCTGATTACCTAAATCCGGTTTGGAGTGCAGCTTAGCCCTAGGAATTAACGAGAATTCAGGCTAAGAAAACAATAAACAGTTTGCTTCAACTGGCAGTGTCGTTTCGTTATTCTGTCATCAGGGGTTTCAAGTGCTGATTATGAGCTGCAGTGGACTTCAAAAGATTGACAACCTTCAAGGTGGTCACTGTTGGTTTTATGTAATTCCACCATTTTTAGCTATTGAAGCTCCTGTCCTAACGTGAGGAAGGACAAGGTCCCAACAAAGAGGTGTTGTTACATAAACATGGATTGGGCCATCAATGCTACAAAGAGTGGTCACAGGCAAGAGACGTAAAACATGATGCCCTAGCTACATAAGATCACACGATACCCCCACATGCCCTAGAGGTAAGTCGCTGTGATTGTGAAATTACTACAGTAGAACTCCAATTATCCGAATGAATTGGGACCGGACCCCATTCGAAAAACCAAAAATTCGGATAATTGGATTTTTTTCCGAAAAAAGGGTCTAATTTAATTTATTACTGTTTGTATGTTGAAAGTGGGAGAAAAAAACTATTTTTAAATAAAAAGAGCTTTTAATTAATTAAATGAAAAGACAAAACTTTTACATATTAAGCATCCATAAAATGGCTGTACATTAGTACAGTATATACTGTACCATACTGGAAATGAAAGTCATTGCTTGCTGAACATCTCGGTCAAAGTAAGCTGTTTGACTGTCAGGATCCGTTTTCGGGCAGCCAAGTCGCGCGTTATTTTTCAAAGCGCAGTACGTTCCCTCTTAATTTTTTTTCCGGAAATTCTGAAAGCGATTCGGATAGTCGGAGTTCGGAAAATTGGAGTTCTACTGTATTTATAACAGTAGACTAAACTATTCAGAATCTTGGGAAAGTAATAATCCCAGGTAAACACTTCCAATATAATCCTGTTTCATCAATATTATAGATTTCTTATTAGTACTATAGAGTCTTTGACTTAGGGGTTACCAAACTTTTCCTATTGGTGGCGCCTTTTCTAAGTGAGAGTTGCTGAAAGTTTCCTGATCACCTTTTGTTTAGAAAAGTGTTTTGAATTCACTAATGTATGACCACTCATCGACTAAAAGATTCTCTCACCCCTGTACCTACACCACATTCATAATGTTTTGTGGCGCCCCTGTTGAGCCCGGTTCCGTGGCATGCAACACTGACGAGAATTGCGTGCGAGCACGTGAAATGCCATATAAACTCGTGACATAGGGGCTCAGACTTTTTGAGTAGGGTAGCTTGCAATCAACCAAAAGGTAGAGTTGAGAAGTAGTCAACAGCATTTGTAGCCAACAAGTGTCACGCACATCTGATTGGCTATCACTTTGTTTAACGTCTGCCCTTGAATTTACTGCTTTGGGTTATGTGCACCATCTCACAGATATTTTCAGAAACATTAGAAAACTAGCGTGATTCTCTCCTTCCATGTATCCACAACAGGTGCAGTTTCTCTTATTACCCGTGTTTAATTCTACACTTCTGCTGTCTGCTTCAGCATTATTCTCACCAGCGTTGCATGCCATGGAACCAGGCTTTAGGTAGCTGCAGCTCTCCAGAGCGCTGCAGTGCACAGTTTTGGAACTCCTGTTTTAGCTGCTTGCTGATCACTGCTGAGCTGTCCTGTTGAGTGGCAATCTGACGAATTCCATGCCTTTCCTTCAACCTGGTCAACCAGTCAAAGGAAGCATTAGACTCACCAGGATCTGCTGTGTTCTGTACCTACTGTAAAGCAACTCAAAGCAACTCCTAACCCTTTTCCCGCCTATGGCAGGGTCGGGTACCCATTTGTCCCTCTGAATGGACACAGGGTGATTTATTGGTCATAGTTTTTTCTGCAGCTGGTTGCCGGCCAAAGCTGCACCCCTATGCTTATTTATTGTCGGTCTAGTGTTCGTTGGGGAATGCTACCGACGCCAGAGGGCGAGCTCCTACACCTGGAAATTTTGCCTCATCTACCCGTTGCGTAGTAGAGCAGGTTCTTTAACGTGCAAGTGCCATCGTACACCCACACGGGACCTCGGTTTTTACTTCTCATCCGAAAGAAGGCACACTCGCGGCTTCTCTCTCGCCCGGAAGAAGCCGACCCACCGCGGCCCAGTATCGAACCTAGAACTACTGGCATAGTTGCCAAGCGTGCTAACCACTACGCCACCGTGGCAGGCTAATGTTCTGTACCTACTGTCTCCCAGATAATTTGCACCCTGATTATTCCACTCACAGATAATAAAGAGTCTACTTTAATATGAAATTCTTAATTTCCAGCTGTCAGCACTTTAGGACTTAATTTCAAATTTTGAGGGAGATAGTGAGATAGAAAGATATATATATAGAATGAGAAGGATAGGGAGAAGATAGAAAGAGAGGGATTATGTAGAGATATAGAAATATGGGGGAAAAAGAGATAGACAAAATTACAGAGAGGAAGAAATAGAAGTGGAGAACGAATAGGAAATAGCTGTGGTGGCTTGTGAGAATTGACAATGGTGGGGCTGCACAGATGAAGTTAAAATTTTCTGTGGGGTGGAACTATGGTATAACCCTTTTATATATTATTTTTTTCTCTTTAGAGATCATCATCATAAATCAGCTGTTAATATGCCCATGAAACCTTCATACGTTGCTTTGTATATGCATAGACAGTATTTCCAGCTGTAGCACAATGGACTGGGCTGAAACTATTGCAGCTCAAGAAGCAATAGAAACATCGTGTGAACAATAAATGGAAATGCAATGGCATTTCAGGGCTGTAATTGTTCCGGCCTGGTCCATTCAGCAACTCTGTCTATTAACTATTTCGATAAAACTCAAGTGTTGCAAACATAATGGATGAGCCACCCCTGGAAATAGGGCAGGAGAGGAAGATGGCAAGAAAGAGAAAAAGAGAGGAGGAAAGAGACAAGGAAAGACAGGAGGAGGAGAAGGAGGAGAGAAAGATGGAAATAGAGAGAGAGAAACAAAATATACAGGTTGTCTGGGAACTTATGACAAAGCAAAAGAATAATAGAAGGGTAAAGGACAAGACCAGTATAACAACTATAATAACAACTACAGCTAAAACAAGAAAAACGAGTATAAAACTTAGCTTTTGATGTTTTCTTAGCTGTAGTCCACTCCTCTGTTGTGGCTTCTGAGGCCTCTGTGGCCTCTGAGTGGACTACAGCTAAGAAAACATCAAAAGCTAAGTTTTATACTCGTTTTTCTTGTTTTAGCTGTAGTTGTTATTATAGTTGTCTGGGAACTTGACAAGAAAAAAAACATATTTTAGAGGGTGCCAAACTAAGCATTTTTAGCATAGGAATGTAGGGTCCAAAGTCAAGTCATAACAAATGGCAAGCAAAAGAAGGAGTTGTATGTGATGTGGCCATACTTGCTTCCACATCAATTAGCAGGCCACATGAATCACGTTTTTCTAAAAGAACAGCTGTCAGAACTTATGGCACACATTCCACCTGAAATTCACCAACAGATGTGGTTTCAGCATGATGGAGCCCCAGCACATATTACCTTGAATGTGTGAGCTCATCTTAATGCCACCTTAACAAATGGCAAATGGCCAGAATTGCATTTGCTGCTGGAGATGTACAGGCCATGGCAGGGATGCTTGAAAGAGTTAGACAATCACTGAATAGACATTGTGCAGCCTGCATAACTGCAAATGGTAACCACTTTGAACATTTATGGTGAAAACTTTACATGAAAATTGACTATGTCTACCAACACCTTATTTTGTTTGCCATTTTTTTAAGGCTTGACTTGGGACCCTACATTCCTATGCTAAAAATGCTTAGTTTGGCACCCTCTAAAATACGCTTTTTTTTCTTGTTGAGTTCCCAGACACCCTGTGTATATATAGAGAGAATTAGGTAGAGACAAAAAGGAAATAGAGAGAATGGGGGAAGTAAAGAAAAAGATAGAAGGAAGTAAAGGCATAGGAGAGAAAAGGGGAGAGATTTAGAGAGGCAGAGAAACAGAGGGAGAGAAAGAAGGCTAGAATGGGATACAAAAATCTAGAGAGACAGCAGACAGCCAGAAAGAAATAGAGAAGGGAAATAACAAAGAGTGAGTAAAGCTCGCTTCACAATAACATTGGGAACGAGAATGGCAATGGCTGGGAAAGTTGAAAAAAATTCAAGTTTCCTGTTAAACGTAAGCCATTTGACCAATAGGAGCGCACCTCCACCACATGACGTACCCGTCGCCTCTCCCCTCTGCACAAAATACGTTTTACGTTGCCGTTCCCGTTGCTGTTGTGAAGCCCACTTAAGGCCGGTGTACACTTGGCGTTTTTAGTTGTTTTCATGCGTAGCGTAAAGCATGTCGTCATGCATATGACGACAAAATCACGTATGAAAGCAACGCTTGCTCCACCCCTACGCCATTGCTGTATGCTTATAAATGAACGCTTCTACACGTGCACCTAAAAACAGATGATAGTGCACACGTGGACGTCGTTTTTCAAGCATGCAAGCAGAATTTTTTGTAGCAAACATTCAAATGGACAGCTGTGATTAGGAAATATAATAGTTTTAAAATTTATTAATATAAGAATATATAGTTAATCTAAAGGCTGGTGTACACTTGGCGTTTTTAGTTGTTTTCATGCGTAGCGTAAAGCATGTCGTCATGCATATGACGACAAAATGACGTATGAAAACAACGCTTGCTCCGCCCAAAACTAAGCTACTGAAGGTTTCACAACTCTAATATAACTATAATTGATTTTTTTCAAAACTTTCCTAACTTTTAAAGGTTAATAAAACGCATGTTTGAAAAATAACATGCTTCACTATCCACTATGATATGCAGTAAAGTAGAAATATGCTTGTGATTAGGAAATATAATAGTTTTAAAATTTATTAATATAAGAATATAATATAAGAATATAATTTGTATTTACAAACTTAAAAAGCCTTAATTTACCTTATAAATCCCTTATTTTTCACCTTAAAAATAACTTAAGAATTGTATGTCGGTAAAATTGTTTTAAATATGCTAGAATGCGAGCCGCGCATGCGCAACTTTCAAGCATAAACGCCTCAAAATCAAAAATTTTTGATTTTGGGAATGCGCGTAAATTTACGCTTGAAAGCCGCTTACGCTCACAAGTAGCGTACAGTACGCTCATGTGTGCACCGGCATAGTAAGCCGGCTGCAAATTTCATGACGTCAGAGGCCTTCGTGCGTAAGAATACGCGCGTAAAAAAACGCCAAGTGTACACTGGCCTTTAAGAGAGAAAATAGGGAGCTAGAAAAGCAGAGACAGAGGAACGGAAAAGGTAGAGGGAGAGAAAGGAACAGAAGGAGTGTGATAGACAGAAAAAGAGATAAAAATTGGAATTATTGGGTTCAAATTGTAAATGCAATTCATGACTGTTGCTGTAGCAGTGAAAAAATTGAGGAAGTGAACTAGATTTAGATTGGCGAGATTTGATTTATTTGTTCCGTCTGCATATCAGTAGACCAGTGTTTTCCACCCAAGGGTTCCGCCAATGGCAAGGTAAAATATAAAAACAATGAAAAAACAAGAAACGAAGGTTGAAAAACAGTGCACAAGACTATTGACAGAGGCGGATGGGGTGAACTGGTGCACTTGGGAGTTTTAGAAATTCATTGATCATGTCATACCAACCCTGAATGCTTCCTCTCAGCCAAAAGGAACCAAACGGTCCAACCTGACCATTTCGACTTCTTTCAGGATAAGTGAAGGGAGAGGTTTTTATTGCGTTGAACACAAGTTCTCATGTGATCACTGAAGTTCAAAGATCCAGCCCCAACTAATACTGACGTAGATGGCCGCTAGGGAAAACTGGGTATTGCTAATACCCAAAAAAAACGTCACATTAGTGTAGTGTCTGTGCAGTCTCTGCATTAGAACTTAGCAGTAGATGGGGCTCTAATGACCTAGTAGTTGAAGGGCCCTAAAGCACCAAAGGACCAAACCAAAGGATAAGTGAAATGCGTTAATTCAACGAGTGTCAAACCGGGATTGATCCAGCTCTGTATTCTCTTCGGTTCCATGATAAAAGAACACAGGAAAACCACCGCCCGTAGACAAGAGGACGAAAGAAAAGACCAAAGCTGACAAAAGACTGGGAGTAGACCATACGAAAAATTTTATATTTGGCTGTAGCCTTTCGGTCTTTTGTTGAGGCCTGACGCGGTGTCTTTTCCTGTGGCCTTTTGTTGAGGCCTGAAGCGGTCTTTTTCCTGTG
>JAAFCE010004287.1:12530246-12553034 GCA_013389805.1 Trigoniulus corallinus
CCTCTCTCTCTCTCTCCTCACTCTCTCTCTCCTCACTCTCTCTCCTCACCCTCCCCGCACTCCTCACCCTCTCCTCTCCCCTCTCTCTTTCTCTCTCTCTCTCTTTCTTTCTCTTTCTCTTTCTTTCTCTTTCGCATTTCTGTCCACAATCTGTTGCCTCTCTTTCTGTCATCTCTCCTCATTCTGTCCTTTTCCTCTCCTCTTTGCTCCCTCTCTCTTTCTCCTATTTGCCCTTTTCTCTTTGTCCTGTCTTTCTCTACTCTCTGTTCTCTCTGTCTCCCATTGATGTCCACTATCTGCATACCCTCTTGCTGTCTCTCTTCTCTCTGTCCTCGCTCAAATCACTCTACACGTCCGGGATCACTTTACGGTTCTTCCAACATAATTGTCGTTTACGATCATTGTCATCATCATCATCATCTCACTCTGGGTCGGGTCTGCGGGTTCTTATCCTCCACTGCCGCCTATCCCCCTCCAAGTCCCACTCTGCCCCTCACGCCCCCATTTCGCTCTGCACCACCTGCTCCCAAGTCCGTTATGGTCTTCCCTTACTCCTGGTGCCCCCAATCACATGCAGTCCCATAATAGACCTAATAAGTTCATCCTCCTTACTCTTCATAACATGTCCATACCACCTCAGCCGTCGTTCTCCCATTTTCTCTGTAATGTTTCCCACCCCTAAGCCACCTCTAATGTAATCGTTACGGATTCTGTCGGCTCGTGACGCCCCACTCATTCAGCGCAAGATTCGCATTTCAGCCACTTGAATTTACCTTTCATGGTTCTTCCGAGTTGCCCTTAGGCATGCGTATATTAGAGGTAGCATGCGGTGGTGGACATCGCCGAAAAAATGAGGGAGAATAGGATTAGGTGCATCCCAGGAATGCAGGTGGTGGGTAGCACCCGGGGTAGGGGGAGACCAAAACAGACGTGGAAACAGGTTTTCCGTAAGGATGTGGCAGTGTCTGGGATGGACGGGGACGTGGTGGGAGACAGACGGGAGTGTAAGGCTAGAACCCGCAAACCCGACCCCAACTGTAACAGTTGTCGTTTGTGATAAATACCTTAAATGCTTTTTCTACAGTTCATAGGCCTAACAGGAATAGGAGTCGGTGCGGACGTTATTACAGGATCTGCATACTCCGCCCTGACCGGAAATCAAAATGACATCTATGGTAGTATACTGACTGTTACTGGATGTATTAACATGATTATTGCGTTTTGTACTTGCTGCGGGACTTTTATGAAAAAGTCGTATTTATTAAACATAGTAAGTTTGAGTTCACCATTCTGACCTAATTCAAAAAGTCCCTTCTTAATTAACATAACACTGTCATTTCATGAACCAGGCCTATATCTTATTGGCTGTTATTGTTGTCCTGGAATTTGGATTAGCCATTACTGTGGTGTTCTGCGGAGATCAAATCATCGAACACGTCACCTCACAGCTGCTCAACACCATGAAATACTACAGTCATGATATGGCAGTTACAGACGCCTGGGACGACCTTCAACAAAATGTACGTACAGAGCTGGAATGTCCAAAAATGGCCCTAATAGGTTTTCCTTGCAGCAGGGCTACAACTCTCACGGTTGTTGTTTTTGTTTGTTGGTGTTTTAGAACCCTTCATCTACAAAGGTCATTAGAGCCCCGTCCTCAGCATAGTTCTTATGCAGAGACTGCACAGGCACTACACTAATGCAACGATTTTTGGATATTAGCAGTACCCAGTTTTCCCAAGCGACCACACATGTTAGTAGTAGCTTGGGTCGCACTGCTTAACTTCAGGGATCAGACGAGAACTGGTGTGTCCAACGCAATTCACCGCTCCCGTGGCATATTGAGAAAACTGGGTACTGCTAGTACCCAAATCGCGGTAACAGCGTAGTGTCTATGCAGACTCTGAATTAGGACTACGCGGTGGACGAGGCTCTAATGACCTCTGTAGCCGAAGGGACCTAAAACACAATGAAACAGAAAATCCATTTACAGTAACTCCATTGTCAGCTTATTGGTCTTGATACCGTATGGTTATTTTAGGCGGAAGGGGGGGGGGGGCAAAATCAGTCAACCTTAACGCTAAAACCATCAATTTGGGAGGTTTTTTGGGCAGTGGCGTACCGAGGCAGACCGAGGGTATTCTGCGCCTGGGGACAAAGACCGAAATCTGCGCCCTCTGGCACCCGCTAAGCGCATTTTTGCTGTACATTTTTGCGCCTCCTGCCTTCTGCGCCCGGGGACATCTGTCCCCCCTCGCCCCCCCTAGTTACGCCTCTGCTTTTGGGGACATCGGAGAAATGCACGTCACAAAATACGTGAAAAACTCGCACTTCGTTACACAAGAAACAAGTTTAACAGCTGCCTCATCCTGGACTTCGAGGAACCGCAAGTGGGCATTTCATACAATAGGATGTGAAGCTGAGTTTGGGGGACAACAGTTCATCACATGGTGCCCGTGAACGAAATTTCACCAAACTTGGAAAAGAGACAACTTTAAATAGGGGATATTTTTGTTTGCGTTGGTGTTTTAGGACCTCTCAACTATAACACTGGTAAACAGTGAATTTATTGCCAAAGATATTTGAGTGATTTTATACAAAGTCAATGATGCTGATTAAGAATATGTCATTGGTTTTGCTGAATTGCCTCTAGTTTTTGGACCATGTTTGCACCATGGTGAAGTGCCCAGAATAGCCAGAAATATCATATACTTAAAAATGGTAATGAAACTGTTTAAATTCATAAAGAAAGTAATAGCACATGCTTATATAGTGTAATTTTTAAAGTTACCAATGCCTTTATTTCAAAAACTACCCCATATAGGAAATAATCGTTAGGGAAAACGGAGAGTTGATGGAGGGGACATTCATTTCCTAACACAGTTTGGATATTTTGGCAGTCGATTTTTCAGACTAATGCAAAGTTCCATTTTGTTCAATAGATGTGGGTATTTTTAACTATCACATCAGAAAGCTCTAAAAATTGAAAAATTTTGATATAGCATGTTCCTATACCTCACATTAAAAATAAGCCTTCAAAACTACATTAATGAGGATATGTTAATTGCCTGTAGCTGCAGGATTTTGTCTCAGGTAAGAAGCTCGGCAAATTGTCACTGTTATGTGCCCGACCTAGCTAACTTTGGGAGCACAGAATTGGAGTGCAGACTTTGCTATCTTGGAGCTCAAACCAAGTCTGCACTCAAAGTTAGCTAGTTGGAGTGGTTAAGTGCAACAATCTGTTGAGTTGCATACCTTAGACAAAATCCTGTAGCAACACGCCATTATCAAATTCCCATAAATGCAGATTTGAAGGCTTATTTTTAATTTTAGGTTTAGGAACATGCTATATCAAAATTTCTCATTTTTCAAGAGCTCTGCAGTGTGATAGTTAAAAACACCCATATCTATTAAAAAGGAATGCAACTTTGCATCATCCTGAAAAAACTAATGCCGAAATTTCTAAACTGTTTTAGGAAATGAATGTTCCCTTCCATCAACTAAGACCAATTGGGAGTATTCCAAATCATATCTAGAATATGAATTAAATGATTTTTACACCTTTGCTAATACCTGTGGTGATGAGGAATCTTGGTAACGATTCCTAGCACTCATAGAAGAGGGCACACAACTAGCTGCCCCACTAAGATTATCAGGAATAACTCTGTTCCAGAATGGTATTCTAAAGAGGTGAAGGCAGCTTTGCAGAACCAGCGAAGGACTAGGAATGCACTTAGGAGAGGGAGGGATGTCATTAGTGAGGTGGCCTAGAAAGGGGCCTGCAAAATGGTTAAAGGGCTTATGAGGAAAGCTTACAAGAATTTCCATGCAAACATTTTTGGAGATAGGCTTAGGAAAAATCCAAAGTCATTCTGGGGATATCTAAAGAGGTGTAGGAAGGAGGGCAATAGGGATACAGTGGTTAAGGATGGGTCAGGAAATTTAGTCAAGGATAGTCTTATGATTGCCAGTGTTTTTAATGACACATTTTCAAAAAGCTTTGCAAGCAGGGATTTGCCAGCAGGAATGGATGAGGTTATTATCACTAGGGTGGGAATCAAGCAACTACTAAGAAAATTACCAGTATATGGCGTTTTGCCATTTATATTGCAGCGACTTTCTGGGATTATTAGTTATTACTTGGTGGAAATATATAAAAAATCATTGGACACAAGCATTGTTCCATCATCATGGAAACAAGCTAATGTAGTGCCCATTTTCAAGTCAGGGGGTGTGACAGACCCAAGGTGCTATAGACTGGTTTCATTAACAAGTGCTGTATCCAAGATTTTTGAGCATATCATATTCTCATCTATAATGGGATATCTGGAAAAGAAGGGCATACTTAGTAATAACCAACTTGGGTTTAGGAAAGGGAGGTCATGTGACACCCAAATGGCTTGTTTGATGGATTACATTCAAAAGGCTTTGGATAGCAGAAAGCAGGTTGATGTTGTATTCTTGGACTTGAACAGGCTTTTGTCATGGTACCTCATGATAAGCTGGTCTCAAAAATGTCCAACTTAGGAATACATAGTAATGTTGTTCAATGGGTAAGGTCCTATTTGCTTGATAAACAACAGAGGGTCATTTTCAAGGATAGTGCATCTGAATGGATACGAGTCATGTCAGGGGTCCCTCAGGTAAGTGTACTGGGTCCTTTGTTGTTCATTCTCTATGTGAATGACATAGGGCTTGATATTAATTCCTTCTTTGAACTATTTGCAAATAACACATGTGCTGCTCAGGTATTAGATGATGGATTATCATCCTGTGTGCAATTACAACAGGATGTAGACAGGATATACAATTGGTGTGTAAAATGGGAATTGCCATTAAACCTGCAGAAGTGTAGAATACTCACAATATCTCAATCTAAGAAGTTACTAGATTTCGACTACCACATAGGTGGAGTTAGGGTTGAGAGGGTTGTAAATCATAAACACCTTGGAGTTATCTGAAATAATCAAGGAAATTGGAAGGATAACATTGGTAAAGTGGTTGGGAGGGCTGGAGAATTCCTCCATCTGATTAGTAGGGTTCTTGGGGACAGCTCAAAAGAGGTAAAAGAAACAGCATACATTTCAATGGTATACCCCATTTTTGGAGTATGGCAGCCCAAATTGGTTCCCCTTCAGGCAGGACTTATCTCGGGAGGTTGAAAGGATCCAAAGGAGGGCAGCAAGGATTGTAATCAACAGGTTTCCTAACAGGGAGAGTGTGTCTGCCATGATTAGGGAACTAGGGTGGGAGACACTAAGCCAGAGGCATATATGCTGCTGCTGCTGGGACGTAATGGACCTCTGGCTGGAAGTGTGTCTCCTGCTCAGTATAAGGGGTGAAAGGATCATCCATATAAATTGAAAGAGATTAGGGCACAGACAGACTCATACTACTGGTCATTTTTGCCAAGGGTCATTCGGCAATGGAATGGCCTTGGGGAGAATAGGGTGGAAGGCTTCATCAAAGGAAAGCCTGCCATTGCTAGTATTGTGAAAAGGGAGGCATCTGAATTATAGTTAAGGGTTTTAGGAGCATTAGAGTTTCATCAGAAGAATTGAGAGTTACTCTCTCCACTGCCATATTGGCCAAAGAGCTGCTTGCAGTGTATTGACTTAGAATTAGAACTATAACTTTTTCCAATACGGTTTATTAGATATCTTATAGTTTTTGAAATAGTCATTGGTTACTTAAAAAAATGCACCCTGTATGTATATAGATATTTAAATATATATAAGACATTTAGTATTAAGTATCATATTTTAAAGGTTGTCCAATATCTCAAAATGTAGAGCCAATTTCGCAGAAGTGGTGGCATTTTTTAAATCAGCACCCTCAAAATATTCTAAATTCATTCTAATATCCTTAGCAACTGAGAAAAAAAATTTTTTGTAGATCTGTGTAATGATCATTAGAGCCCCATCCACTGCTGTAGTTCTAATGCGAAGTCTGCACAGGTATTTGGGTATTAGTAGTACCCTGTGATCCCAAGCGGCCACCCATGTTAGTGCTCGTTGGGTTGTTGTTGTTGTTGTTGTTTGTTGATGTTTTAGGGCCCTTCAACTACATGGTCATTAGAGTCCCGTCCACAACATAGTTCTTATGCAGAGACTGCACAGACACTACACTAATGCAACGATTTTTTGGGTATTAGCAGTACCCAGTTTTCCCAAGTGGCCACCCATGTTAATACTAACTAGGGTTGCGTTGCTTAACTTCAGTGATCAGACGAGAACTGGTGGGTCCAACGCAATACAGACGCTCTTAAATAAGGGAGGGACTACATTACAAATACCCCTCAAGAGTTTGGTATGCTTATTTGGATTAAATGGAATTCCATTCCTGCTTGAAGTAAGAAAAGGGCGTTTGAATTAACAATATTGATGATTTTTTTCTTTCAGTACCAATGTTGTGGGGCAAGTGGGCCTGACGATTGGTTATCTTATTCCAAAATTGGTCTTCCAAACTCTTGCTGTGATTCGTCAACCTGCAATTCAACACTTGAGATTTACCCAAACGTAAGTATCTACTTTTGACATAAAATGCATTTGGTTGAACTGATGGGTTAACTATCTAGACTTGTTCCAATTGTTTGTACCACATGGGTACCCTTCCAGGTTTAAGTTAAAAACTTGAAAATACACTGTAGGTGATTTTGAGCCCTTCAACTACAAAGATCATTAGAGCCCCAGACACAACGCTGTTACGACGATTTTTGGGTATTAGCAGTACCCAGTGTTCCCTAGCTGTCACCCAGCTAGGGTACGAGCTGAAGAGCGGCGAATTGCGTTGGACAAACCAGTTCTCGTCTGATCACTGAAGTTAAGCAGCGCAACCCCAGCTAGTACTGACATGGGTGGCCACTTGGGACAACTGGGTACCGCTAATACCCAAAAATCGTCGTATTAATGTAGTGTCTGTGCAGTTTCTGCATCAGAACTACACAGTGGACGGGGCTCTAATGACCTTGTAGTTGAGGAGCCCTAAAACACCAACAAACAAGGTACTAGCTGCGGTTGCATAGGTTAACTGCAGTGATTAGACGAGAACTGGTGTGCCCAAAATGATACAGCTGCTCCCAGAAAATACACCGAAGTATTACAAAACGTCCTTTCGAAATCTCTGCAGGATGGGAACCTAAGTTTCCCACCCTCTAAATCAGGTATGGGTAACCTTTGGGTGCCAAATTATCACCGTGTCCCTGAGTCTTTAATAATAAGTTGATCCAAAACATAAGCTGCTCAATCTACGTATATGCGAACATTGGCCTTGCTCTTCAACGGTGAGGCTGTGTTATGGGGGGTCAAGGGGCCGGGGGCTTCCCATATGTGCTCTATATCATGTCACTCATGTTCATTTCACCACAGCACTTCCATGCAACAGACCACTCCTATGCTTCTTACCCTTTTTCTAATTCTAGGGCTGCATAACAGAAGTTGAACAATCACTTTTTTCAAATTCCTGGGTCATCTACTTAGTTACAATTTTTGTGACTACATCTCAGGTAAGGTGCTTTTCAGTAAGGTGCTTTGAATGCCAAATGGAAAGAATTTTGGGACACATGGGCGATCTGATAGACGGTATTTTACGCGCCGGCTGCCAACTTCATCCTGCAACACGGCAGTCTATTTTGTTTGTTGGTGTTTTAGGGCCCTTCAAATACAAGGTCATTAGAGCCCCCTCCACAGAATAGTTCTTATGCAAAGACTGCACAGACACTACACTAATGTGACGATTTTTGGATATTAGCAGTACACAGTTTTCCCAAGCAGCCACCCACGTCAGTACTAGCTGGGGTTGCACTGCTTAACTTCAGTGATCAGACGAGAACTGGTGTGTCCAACGCAATCCGCCGCTCCTAGTCTATTTTGTCATTGGGGCACTTTGCCTGCACCGAGGCTGACAGAATAGCTCATTAGGTTCTATCTCTCCCTTTTCGTTTCGTTGCTCTTTTAGGGCCCTTCAACTACAACGGTCATTAGAGCCCCGCAGATGCGACGATTTCGGGCATCAGCGGTACCTAGTCTTCCCAAGCGGCCACCCATGTTAGTACTAGCTGATGTTGCGTTGCTTAACTTCAGTGATCAGACGAGAACTGGTGTGCCCAACGCAATACAGCCGTTCCCCTCTCTCTCCCTCGAAAGAAGCAACCCCCGCGAACTAACATAGTAGCGGAGCTGGTACTACTGACGCAGTAACCAAGCTTTCTGCGCCATCGATGGTGTTTGTTATGCAATTCAGTAACCCCGAAATTCCAGTATAATGTGCCATGTCCACCTACCATGATTCTTTCCTAACTGACAGTTTTATTTTTAGGTGGCAACGTTTGTTCTGACCAGCAGCAGTGTGTGTTCACTTTAAATTAGAGCACATCATCTTAAATTGAGATACTGGGTTCGTATCGTAAAGATTCCATGACTACCTGCAGAAGCAATCATCTTCCAGGTGCGAACCTGTCCAAGAACGACTTCCAGGCATTACAGTGCGCAAAAGTATTTCAAAGACTGAATTGCAGCCATGCTAAATGTGATACCAAAGTGTGTGTCCTTGACTATTTTTATTTCGCCGTGTGTTAATTGGTGGACCGATGGTGCTTCAAGTGGTAAAAGGTGACTACATCTAGTGCTCACACGACGCCTGATCTCTGCTCGTTATGAGCCCCAGGACGAAAAATTGATGTCCCTGACTGTTCTCAACGAGGTGCGGAGTAAGCCAAGCAGCCATAACAGGACGAACCCTTAGGAGGTTGCTTGCGGGAGACGAAGTAGGTGAAGAGGACAATGGAGAGGGGAAATTTGCAGCACCCAACGTTCTTTACCAACCACCCATGTTGGTAATGACGTGGGTTTGCGCTGCTTAACTTTAACTTGTTGGTGTTTTAGGACCCTTCACCTACAATGGTCATTAGAGCCCCGTCCACGGCGTAGTTCTAATGCAGAGTCTGCACAGACACTACGCTGTTAGGACGATTTGGACATTAGTAGTAGCCAGTGTTCCCAAGCGGCCACCCATGCCAGTACTATCTGAGGTTGCGTTGCTCAACCTCAATTATCAGACGAGAACTGGTGTGTCCAACGCAATTCAGCCACCCTCAGCAAACTGAAATGCGCCTCTATTGGAACCCAAGAAGATTGTGATTTGGCAACTGCATGTCAGAATGTTAGTAAAGCATTTGATGTCAAGCAAGTTGGAAGTGAAACTTTGAAGACTAACCCTGCAATGTGCAGGATCTGTGATTATACCTTGAACAGGATCCTAAACGGTATCCTGAAGGGGTCAATCTTACTCAAAATCCTTCCACAGCGACATAAAACATTTCCCGCCTATTTCAAGATCCGACGCCCATCTTTGTCCCTCTGGATGGACATGATGGCGATCTGTTGGACGGCATTTTGACGTTCGTCGGTCTACTTTTCGGTTGAGGCACTCCACTGTTTAGCTACTCGTTAAACAGTAGAGAGGGCTCTTAAGTGCAAGTGACATCGTACACCACACAAAGTCACAGCTTTGCTTCCAATCCGACAGAGGCACACTGGGTGCCTCTCTGTTGGCTGAAAGAAAACAACCAACCTCGACCTTGGAATGCCACCCTCTGTGCCACCAAGGCAGTTATTCGACATCCATACACAGAACTAAGACACTGTTGCTTGTCGAAAACGGAAGTCGTGCTTTAGAACTTCTGAACTGAAAGTAAGCCTAGGGCCTTGAAATTCTATAGGCAAGGCTTGTTTCAAAATTGAAGGCCAGAGGACTGTCAATTTCATGATATTTTCTGCGGAATAGGACTAGAAGGTGGAATGATGGGTTGGGCATCAATTGGACGTCTCCTAGTTACCGAGACGGATGTGTGCTGAGGGCGCCACTCTTTAGCACCTGTTGAATGCAACGTGCAATGTACAGTATTCTGACTAAAACATTTTTATTATCAGTTTCTTTCTCAGAAGATCTCATTTTTAATTATCGCAACCTAGCCAATAAACCATTTCATTTACTTGGATACAGACATTGTATTAATGTGAGGGTACTTATCGAAATTCCTACGTCCCATTCCATCCCGCAAAGTAATATGTAATCCTAAATCTGCCAAATTTTGGTAATATGACATGCACGTAGATAACAGCAAAAGATAACAAATACCAAAAAAAAAAAAAAAAATAAATAAAATTTGCACTTCTCAGACTTTTAACAAAATGAATCTACCTTCTTGCGTAACTCCTGGTTGGAATTTCAATCCTGCCGAGGTGGGTGGTTTGGTTTCGGAGGGAGAGGGACGGAGGAAGATAGACGGACCTTACACGTTTAATCTGGCATCACTTTAATCCTATTCTGTGATCCAGATTGATAAAACATCGAGCGTGTAATGGCCATATTGACGGATTGATGTAATTGATTTATATTCGAATAATCGAATAAATACTGTCAATCTGGATTGAACTGATGTCAGATTGAACGTGTAAGGTCCGTCATAGGAAGGGGAAGAGAGGATTGAAGTAAAGAGGAAGAGGAGATTGAAGTAAGGAGAGGAAAGATGGAAAGAGAAGGGGGGAGTAAAGGAAAGAGGGAGGGGAGAGACGGAAACGGGAAACAAGGAAAAGGGGAGAGAGGATTGAAGGAAAGAGAGGAAAGAAGGAAAGAGAGGAAAGAAGGAAAGAGGAAGAGGAGATTAAAGTAAGGAGAGGAAAGAGAAGAGGGGAGTGAAGGAAAGAGGAAGGGAGAGAGACGTAAATGGGAAGGAAGGAAATGAGGAGAGCGGGGTTTGAAGGAAAGAGAAGAGAGAAGGAAGAAAATGGTTAAGTAAACAACGACAGAAAAGCAAGGGGAAGAGAGGACAGGGAAGGAAAGGGAGGAAGAGGAGCGGGAGAAGGAAAAGGAGGAATAGGGAGAAAAAAGGAGAGCACAGAGAAAGAGACAGGGACCAAAAGAGGCAACAGGATCGTAACACGGCCGGCTCGTGGGGGGGGGTGCCACCCGGGCATTTGTCCGGGGCGCTAAAATTTAGGGGCACCATTTTGGCTGTAAGTGTGAGAAAAATACTGATGTGTTAATTTCCCAATTAATAGAGAATTTCACATGCATATTATACTGCTCTAAACAGAATAGCATTACTACGCGACCAGAGCGCAGGGGCGGCAATTTGTCCTTTTGTCCGGGGCAGCATAAGCGCTAGAGCGGGCGCCGATAGTAGTGGGGGAGAAAATAGAGAGAAGTCAGATTGAAGCAAGGGGAAGAGGGAGAGAGAGACAGGATGACCAGTGGATAGAAAGGGAGGGGGTTAAGGTCCTAAAGTACACATTCTTTAAGGCGCGTTCTCACGAGTCAAGCTTTGTTGATCAATTGTAGTTGTTCAACAAAACTTGAATGAAAACTGTAGTGGGAACCTCTGTTTCAATCGAGTTGATCAACATTTTAATTGATCAACACTTGATCAAGTGGTGAGTCATTCACCATTACCCTTCAAGTGAACAATAGGTCTTTTGTTTAAGGCCCCTGTAGATATACAAAAGTGGACCCGTCAGAGGGGTGGACCAATTGGGGGTTAACCAAAATACAGTGTTATCCCAGCACCTCCTATATATGAAGGCCTACACATAAGATCGTAACAATCCTATGACGTCACTACAAGTAGTCCACTGCAACATAGAGTCCCCGTAGATCCTTACCTTCATTAAATTTGCGCTTCATTATTCATTTTAGCCCACGTGTTATTAGTGCAATTCAAATAATTATTAATCACTGTAGATTTAATAATTAATGAAATGTAATTGTACATTATTATGTGGTGAAGGATTATATTTTGTGCTAGCATCAAATTTGGATTTTGGATTTATAAGCAGTCTTCAGTTATAGTTGTGTCCTATGCCTTATCGTTGTGTGCTCCGAAATGTCGGGGTAATTATGATGAAGGACCCACAGTAAGTTTTTTTAAGTTTCCAACTGTAACAGCAAACTCCAGGGTATGTATTTATATACAGTATATTTGAATGTTATTTTTTAAGTGGCCCTCAAGGGTGCATTGTGGGCCCTGGACCGTCATCATTAGGAGTCAGCAATGTCACAGGGACAAGATTGTCACAGGCAGGCAGAGTGGGATTGAGAAGGGACAGCTGATGCCATGTGGGACAGGGTTGCACGAAAAATTAGGCATTTCTGGGCAGGCAGATATGGTAGTGGAATGATGAGGTAGAAACAGCCATCAAGCAAAAAAAGGCTGCTTTCCACAGGGGGATGGAGAAAGGGAACCAGGAATCAAAAATACAATCTAGGCAGGCCATAACCACAGCTTAAAACGATTATTGCCCTGGCCAAATACCAGAAGTACAAGGCCTTCTCTGATCATTTAAAGACCAAGGGAGGGAATATTCTAAACTGGTGAAGGCTAGAGATAGGGCAGCAAAAGATATACCACAAGCCATAACAGTCAATAGAATGAAAGTAGCCGAGATGCAAATGCTTTGGTACCTGAGTAGGCTGTGGAGAGCTGATAGAATTAAGAATTAGTATATTAGATGTAGTCTGGGGTGGTGGACATCGCTGAAAACATGAGGGACAATTGGTTGAGGTGGTATGGACACGTAATTAGAAGAGAGGAGCAGGAGCTCATTAAGTTTATTTAAGGAATGCAGGTGGTTGGAATTACCCGGGGCAGGGGAGACCAAAGTAGTCATGGGCAGAGGTTGTCCGTAAGGATATGGTAGTTTGTGAGGTGAATGGAGACCAGGTGGGGGACAGGCGATAGTGAAGGGCTAGAACCCACAGACCCGACTCTGACATAGGTGGGATAAGGGTACTATAATGATGAAGACTATTTGCTACTTTATGAAATCTGAAGTTGAGGGCAGGTTGTCCTTAAGGATATGGTAGTGTGTGAGGTGGATGGGGACCTGGTGGGAGGTATTCGGGAGCTATAACCCACAGACCCGACCCTGCCACAGGCGAGATAAGGGTGTGATGATAAAGATGATGAGGCTATAGCAGTGGCCTTCAAACTGTCGATTCATGGAACCCTTAGATCTATAAGATGTTTTGGGTGGGGTTTGTTTGTGTTTTAGGGCCTATCGACTACAAAGGTCATTAGGGCCCATGTTTTGGGGGACCCCATCCCACCTCTAGAAACATACAATATATCTTGGCACTGTTAACGAATTGGAAGCCCACACATGAAGCTTCTGATTAATTTCCAAATAAATGTTTCTTTATATTTTTTGATAATAAACACTAGGTATCTAGTGAGTGCTTCATACTTTTTTTTTAAACTTTTATTTTGACTCGTGGAACCCCCAGTGGGGTTCCACAGAATACAGTTTGAAGACCCCTGGTCTATAGTATACACCCACCAAATTAAACACTAAAAGGCATTAATATAGTCTCTATACTAATGATTTTCTTGTAAAGCAATGGTAAGACGAATGGACTACCTCTGCTGACGTCACTAGGCAATGTGTAGGCCTTCATATATAGGAGGTGCTGGTTATCCACACAACTCCTTTTGACCCAATTTGTAATGTAACAAACCCCATTTGTACAATGAAACTGCTGATCAGTTTCTATTGAAATGTGTGAAAGAAAATTGATTCAAGTAATGTTCAACTTTTGTTGAACAAGTACAATTGGTCAACAAAACTTGACTAGTGAGAACGCGCCTTTATTGACACTGCGGGCAAGCGTCTAAATATGGAAATTTTGCTGAATTACAGTATGTAGAAAAGGCCCGTTTCCGTGGATCATCCTACTTTGAGTCATAGTACATTTTCCGTCTGTCAGAAGGTTCAAATCTGACACCTATCATCTCCAAAATTATTCATCAATGACGTCCTGAAGATAACGTTACAAAATATTTAATTAGTTCTTGCTTCACATTGATAAGCGACAGTTTGTTTTGTTTTACGTTCACTTTGTGGGCTGTTTCACCAACCACATCAAACTTTAATGCAGAAAACAAAGAATCTCGATCCACAATCATGATTAAGATTTGGAAATCTTTTGTGGTTGGCCGCCCTGATTGTTGAAAATTTTATATTTGTGTGATATTGTTTGGGTAAATATCTAACAACCTCCATACTTCGTAACTGTTGGATCGCGAACCGGAAGCTGCAGGAAAGTTATTTAATTCTGTTTTCATTATTTTACCGATCATGGCTTGTGAAAACTGCTGCACCAAATACACCTTAATTGTATTAAACGGCCTATTTTTCGTAAGTACATTTTCACTTAATCTGCACCATTCCAATTTGATGGGGCACCAATGGCGGGCTCCAGAACTAATTTATCAAACTGGATTTGTTGTTTGTTTGTTGGTGTTTAAGGTCCCGTCAACTACAAGGTCATTACAGGCCCGTCCACTGCATAGTTCTAATGAATATGCTGCACAGACACTACACAAATGCGACGATTATTGGGTATTAGCAGTACCCAGCATTCCCGAGCGACCACCCATGTCAGTACTAACTGGGCTTGCGTTGCTTAACTTCAGTGATCAGACGAGAAGTGGTGTGTCCAACGCAACTCGCCGCTCCCATCCCACTGGAACTGGGAAGACACGGCCGAGTTTCTTGACGGTACTTTTGGTAGTCAGCTGCCGATCCAGTGCTTCAGCCTCTTATTTGTTCACCATAGTCCATTTTTTCGTTGGGGGTGCAGCTGTATTGAGTTGGCCACACCAGTTCTTGTCTGATCACTGATGTTAAGCAACGCAATCCCAGCTAGTATTGACATGGGTGGCCGCTTGGGAAAACTGGGTCCCACTAATACCGAAAAATCGTTGCATTAGCGTCGTGTCTGTACAGTTCCTGCACAGGAACTACGCAGTGAACTGGGCTCTAAAGACCTTGTAGTTGAACGGCCCTTAATTAAACACAATCATAAAACAAATTCTTCGTTGGGCACATTTCCGCCACTGGTGCCAGACGGAGAGCGACCCCTCACACCGCGAAAAGTTTGCTGATAGTCACCACTATTACTCTGTCTGTACTGTTTACTCAAGCCTGTATGGGGGCTCTGTCGTTGATGGGGTTGACAACGGGCGCCCATGACTTCAGTATCGATCCTGGTTCCTTAGAATTCCCAAATGCGCCTGCCGCCATATCAGGGGTTTTGTGGCACTGTTTGGTGAATATCATGTGACCACTGCATGGATCAGAACCCCACTTCCGCAGCTTGCATGGATGAACATAACTCAGAAGAAGAAAGTAGACCAACGTTGAGCAAGCAGAGTTGGAGGTGACTGTCCCACCCTGCCATAGGCCGAAATTGCTTTAAGAGAGATGATAATTTTGAGAGGAGAGGGTTTGCATTTGTAGCCTGACCATGCAGTTAATATGTCCTGAGCTTGTGCCAACAGTTCAGTACCGGAACCAAACCATATACAAGGAAAGGCTCAGCAACGAGACACCAACGGCAGGCTCCAAGGCAGATTAAAAACCCTTAAAAGAAATTCCACGCCCTTTTCCCCGCCTATGGAAGGGTCGGGTACCGATCCTTTTTTCTTTGTATGGGCACAAGGGCGATATATTGGACAGTTTTTCCTCAGCCGGTTGCTGAACAAGCCTGCAACCCCTATGCTTCTTTATCGTCGGTCTACTGTTCGTAGGGGCACTCCACCGACACCCGGGGGCGAATTCCTACACCTGGAAATTTTGCCTCATGTACCAGTTTATTAGTAGAGAGTGTTCTTTTGCGTGCAAACTAGGTTTTACTTCTCATTCAGACGGTGGCGCTCTCCCCCCTTTTCTTTTCGTTGTTTTAGGACCCTTCAACTACAAGGTCATCAGGGCCCCATCCACAGCATAGTTCG
Organism: Trigoniulus corallinus; assembly: GCA_013389805.1. Classification (NCBI taxonomy): domain Eukaryota; kingdom Metazoa; phylum Arthropoda; class Diplopoda; order Spirobolida; family Trigoniulidae; genus Trigoniulus; species Trigoniulus corallinus. The sequence continues at coordinate 12,546,037 of JAAFCE010004287.1, forward strand.
TATGCAGAGACTGCACAGACACTACACTAATGCGACGATTTTTGGGTATCAGCAGTACCCAGTTTTCCCAAGCGGCCACCCATGTCAGTACTAGCTGGGGTTGCGCTGCTTAACTTCAGTGATCAGACGAGAACTGGTGTGTCCAATGAAATTCGCCGCTCCCTCAGAGGGTGGCGCACTCGGGGTCGTTCTCTAGATTAAAGACCCCCTACAAGGAAAATCATTGAGAAAAGGCGTTCGCCCATAGCCTTATCACCGATATGCGTAAATGACCTCGTCTGTTAACCTCGGCATGGGAATGAAACGGTGCTTAACCCTGACTGAGCAACAGGGCATGGCTGTCTATCACAGAGCCCTTTCATTGGCGGAAAGCATATGGCGAACATTCTCTGCTGTAGAATCTCGCTGCCCTTCACAACAAGAACTGGATTATGACAACTTTTCACCGGAAAAGGTACAAATCTCATTCATGTCCTCATTTCTAAATATATTTCACCCAGGAGACAAGCCGTCATTTTATGACGTCATACCCCTTATCACGTGATTATCGTTAGCGATAACGAACGGCAAATGTGACACACGACATAGCAGTAAATACTGTGATTTATGCGGCAATTCTGTTGCTGCAATAACTGATTTATTGCTGAATTGCAGCCGGCTTTCCCACACTGTTGATGAAACTGCAAAACGGTGACGTCATCGTCACGGGTTTAAACAACTTTTCCGCCTATGGCAGGACAATCATGAGTCCTGCTCTGAAGCCAGGAACATACTGTCAAACTAGCACCGTCAAAGTACATGCGATTAGATCGGTAAAATTCTTTTATCCTGTATAAGGGTAGATCGGCAACTCCTAAACTTTAGGCGTAGATCGGCAATTCCTAATGTAGAGGTGTTGATCAGCAATTCCTAAACTAGAGGTGTAGATCGTCAATTCCTAAACTTTAGGAGCAGATCGGCAATTCCTAAATTAGAGGGGTGGATCGGCAATTTTTAAATAGGTGCTGAGCGGTGAATTTTCCAAGTCAAGGAGTTCTAAGTGTAACCCAGAAGACCCCAGAAGTTGCTTTGGACACTTCAGTTCCCGTGAGATCACTGAAGTTGAGCAGCGCAAGCCCACGTCAATACCACCAAGGGTGGTTGGTAAAGAACGTTGGGTGTTGCAAATTAACCCTCTCCTTTGCCCTTTCACCTTCCTCCGCATCTCCCGCGGGCAGCCTCCTAAGGGTTCATCCTGTTATGGCTGCCTGGCTTACTCCCCAACCCACTAACTAATCCAGTAAATCCAGTAAACGGTAAAATAATGAAGATTAACGCGGAGATCTGCTACTCCTAAGCTCGTGTCGATCGGTAAAATCGAGAAATACTAAAATACAGTGTATAGAGTGTAGATCGGCAATTCCTAAAATAGACGTGCTCCAATATAGAGCTCTATAATAGAGAAGCTCCAAGTGTGACCGTGAAAACCAATATGCGGCAAAATATTGAGGTCAGATGTGGAGACCTATTACTCCTAAATAAGTGTAGGTCGGTAAAACTTCTAAGTGCGCCTTAGGCTTGCCCCCTAGTGTCGGTAAGCGAACTGTAAATAACAAGAGGTTCTGACATTGGGTCAAAATACCGTCTAATCCTCTGCCATGTGTTCCGGGTTCTAAAGCAACACAGGGATACCTGAAATGCCGTCTTAACGCGTGGGCCAGTTGAGCACTTCCTCGCGGGCCCCATGTTAGGCCTACTCTGGGTGTATAAAGTGACCCTTTACATATTATTCCTGTGAGTGATTGTCGTAGGCGCTCCATCATACTGCTTCACCCAGGGGACAATTGTTGTTGTTTGTTGGTGTTTTTGGGCCCTTCAACTACAAAGGTCATTAGAGCCCCGCCCACAGCATAGTTCTTATGCAGAGACTGCACAGACACCTCACTAATGCGACGATTTTGGGGTATTAGCAGTACCCAGTTTTCCCAAGCGGCCACACATGTCAGTACTAGCTGGGGTTGCGCTGCTTAACTTCAGTATTCAGACAAGATCTGGTGTGTCCAACGCTATTCGCCTCTCCCATCCCAGGGGACCATAATGCTGTTCAGCGGCGTCCCTAGAGAAGTGCGGGCCGCACCGGGTGACACCACTCGCACCATAAGAAATAGGGTGACACCAAAGCAGAAGTAGCGGCTTTTTTCGGGAGAGGGGGTGACCCCCATGGTGTCACCGCACCGAGTGACGCCAACCCTAGCGACACCACTGATGCTGTTTTAGAACGGCACTGGGTACCCAGCCCTGTCATAGGCGGAATATCAGGCAGGAAATACTGATACCAGTTAATAATAAATGTATTGTTTTCTCTAGCTTGCCGGAATTGCCGTTATTGTCCTGGCCTCTATTGTCCTGGCAAATGCCGAATATTCGTCAATAGCCGGCAACGACGAAACGTACATCCTAATTGGCATCATTGTCGTTGGGAGCGTCACAGTCGTGGTTTCGTTCTTTGGATGCTTCGGATCAATTGTTGAAAACTCGTGTATGCTTTACACCGTAAGTAACTCAGCCTGTGGTTGCACCGTTCCACAGTTCGGCCCTTGACCTTGAATTTTTGTTTTCCAGTTTGCGACCTTACTCACTATAATATTCCTACTGGAACTGGGTGGTGTCGCTGCTGTCGCCATCTATTCCGATGACATCACGAGTTACGTGGAAACTAACATGTTGGATTCCATGCTCCTCTACGATAGCGACGAGGAGGTGAAAAAAGAATGGGACAACCTTCAAACTAAGGTACTTTAGGGCCTTTGTTATCGGATTATTTGGTGCTTTTTCCTAACCTCACAGAGGCCCAATTACATTTGAAGAGACCTGAGGCGGCGTACCCGACTAAACGGGTGCAGGAACCTTCCTGGTTAAGAAGGATACCACGGTGTTTTCAGAGGAAGGCAAACGGGGCACATGCTCCTCTCCTGGGATCGACTTTTTTCGTTGGTATTTTAGGGCCCTTCAAATACAATGGTCATTAAAGCACCTTCCGCTGCGTAGTTCTAAAGCAGTCGTAGCCAGTACTGTTCCCAAGGGGTCACCCATGCTAGTACTAGCTGGGGTTGTGTTGCTTAACTTCAGTGATTAGACGGGAACTGGTGCGCCCAACGCAATGCAGCCACTCCCCCGGGATCGAAATGAACTGCCTTAGGGCACAAGAATTAATCCGGCTTCTGGAACACTGCCTTTTCCCTCTTCCTGGAATAGTGCAGATAGGGGAACATGGGCGCTTTTAGAGAAGGATGAACGGGGCACTTGTTCCTCCCCGGAGATCGAAAAGAATTGCCTTAGGGAACATAAGGTCATCCGATTGCTGGAACACCGCTGTTCCTCCACAGGACTCCTCCAGCCCCCAGCCACCTTGGAAATGTTTCTAGTGGCGCCCATGGGAAGTCGGTGCCCTATCGTGAGATGTGCTAGGGACCTTCTGCGTTCGCCTGCAAATTTAAAATTAGGAGTCCTATTCCGAAGATCCCAATTCCAGTTCGAAATTCTCTACTAGGAATTTTGCCAATCGTAAGTATGCCCTTGTTCCACTTAGAGCAGGGTCAGATCTGCCAGTGCTGGCTCTGTCACTTCCAGTTCCCTGCCACGTTCCAAGTCACCCAACATGTTACCTGCCTTTCGCTACCTCGGATACCCAAGGTGTGGGCATTCAACTCTGTTCGTTCGTTCCAGTTTTTTTTTTCATGCAAATTCTTTAGCGCGAAAATAATGCTCGCAATCTTTTTTGCAGCACGAATGCTGTGGTGCTTCCAGTCCAAATCAATGGATATCGGAAATAGGCAAACTTCCAGACTCGTGTTGTGAACGTTCACCATGCAGCACATCTAATGTTTACCAGAACGTAAGTAGAAAGCAAATCAAGCTGCAAACAGACTCAGTTCAGGGCAAATCTAGCTGCAGACAAACTTAGGTGAGAGCAAACCGAGCTGCAATCAAGTTTTGTCGAGAGCAAGCCTAGCTGGAAACCAGCTCTATCGTGAGCAAACCTAGCTGTGAACAAACTTCAGCTGAGAGCAAACCTAGCTACGAACAAACTTCAGCTGAGAGCAAACCTAGCTGCAAACAAACTTCAGCTGAGAGCAAACCTAGCTGCAAAGAAACTTCAGCTAACAGCAAACCTAGCTGCAAAGAAACTTCAGCTGAGAGCAAACCTAACTGCAAACAAACTTCAGCTGACAACAAACCTAGTTGTAAACAAACTTCAGCTAAGAGCAAACCTAGCTGCAAACAAACTTCAGCTGAGAACAAACCTAGTTGCAAACAAACTTCAGCTGAGAACAAACCTAGCTGCAAACAAACTTCAGCTGAGAGCAAACCTAGCTGCAAACAAACTTCAGCTGAGAGCAAACCTAGCTGCAAACAAACTTCAGCTGAGATCAAACGTAACTGCAAACAAACTTCAGCTGAGAACAAACCTAACTGCAAACAAACCAGCTGAGAGCAAACATAGCTGCAAATAAGCTGTGTTGAGAGCAAGCCTAGCTGCAAATAAGCTGTGTTGAGAGCAAGCCTAGCTGTCAAGTAGTTCTGTTGTGAGCCAAACTAGCGGCGAACAAACGTCAATTGAGAGCTTACCTAGCAGCAAACAAACGCAGATGAGAGCAATTCCAGCTACAAACCACCTCTGTTGAGAGTAAACTAGATGCCAGCGAATGTCACCTGACCCTTCACGTAACTAATATCTGTGTCCTTGGAAATTTCAGGGTTGCGTTCCAGAATTGCAGGAAGCAATCAGTGACGATGCCTGGATCATTGGTGGAGTAGCCCTTGCTCTTGCTGCCTTACAGGTAAGAACCGTGACAGGAATCTTTACGAGTCAAACGGAAGTGATTGCTTCCTAGGTCACGCCAAAAAAATTAGGCTGGGCTCGACACCCATGACACCGCTCTGCAACATGTGGGTTTAAAAATACTACGTCTGCACGCCATTGTCTCATCGTCACGTCTTCACCCGCCTATGGCAGAGTCGGCGTCTCCAAGTTCCCCACCACGCGTCTATCGAAACCCAAACGGCGCCATTTTCCCTGATGTACCATTAGATCCCAGGCCCCATTACCCTAGATGTATAGCTGGCATTCAGGTGCCTTGTTCCTGCTATACAACCAGGCTACAGGCGCCAAGGTCCCATGGTCATTAAAGCCCTTTTGGTTCGTTCATTGGTGTTTTAGGCTTCTTAAACTACAACGTCATTAGAACCCCGTCCACTGTGCAGTCCTCTCTCTGTACAGACCCTGCGCTAATGCGGCGATTTTTGGGTATTAGCGGCAGCCAGCTTTTCCAAGCGGCCATCCATGTTAGTACTAGCTGGAGTTGCGTTGCTTAACCTCAGGATCAGACGAGAACTGGTGTGTCCAACGCAATACAGCCGAGCATCATGTTCCCCAATGGCGTTGCTAGGGTTGCATGGTGTCACTCCCCTCTCCCGAAAAAAGCCGCTTATTCTGCTTTGGTGCCACCCCATTTGTCATCGTGTGAGTGGTGTCACCCGGTGAGGCCTGCACCCCCTAGTGACGGCACTGCTCTGCCCTAACGAGTGGTGTGGACGATGTCGCCACTCCACGGAAATGGTACCCGACCCTGACATAAGAAAGAAACGGGTTATAATGGTGATGAAATCTACAGGATAGATGAATGGTTACCCTGCCCTTATTAAGTGACACAAACAATGCTGGTTCATGGGCACCTACAAGGCTGGTTCATTCGCATACAGCACCGGAAATGGATGTTATAGGATTATGGGTTTTTTAACAGCAACAAAACTTTTGTTTTTCAGTTAATTGGAATCGCGTTCTCAAGTTGCCTTGCAGCTTCAATCAAGAGTGCAAGAAGGGCACATCACTGATCACGTTTCCAACTCCAAAAGGGTCGGATTGGATCCAAGGAAAATCAGCAAAGAGAGAGACCAATACTGAGATCATTTCTGTAAAATATAACACAAAATTCTCACAAATTACTACTTCCGTTTTATTATTATTATTATTGTATTGATATATTACACTAATTTATTGAATGTCAACTTGTTGGCCCTATGACGACATCGGCCCTTCTGGGCCTGTCCAACTCAGGAAATCCCTGATTGTCGAGGAGGACTGAAGAACAAGCATTTAGAACTTCTCATTGCCCAGCATGCATTCTTTATCGCATAATACAACTTCTTCAATGACGTCACTTTATGACAAGTCACTTTTAGAACACTGTTTCATTTTACGTTCCTTCACTAAAGGTCCAATAAGTGACGTCATTGGACATTTCTCACCAAATCACACTAAACTATTTCTCTGCAATAAATGATAGAACAACACATTTTTCAATTTATTGTTCTTGGTATGTCTCATGACCATTCTGCATTTTTACCACAAAATTTCACAGAATTCTGTGTAGAAAGGGTCTTTTCACGAGGTCATCGTTGAAGAATCCATCCTGGTTTAGACAGAAGTCCCAGTATAAGTCGTAGTCCCAGATTGTGCAGACGATTTCATCTTCTCATTGCTCATAACAAAACACTCAATATAAAGGAAAAGAACCCCGTCTGTATAACATGGGGACCCTTTCTAATTGAGCAAAAGACCCATTCTAATTGGGTTATGAAAGCCCTTTCTAAACAGCAGGATTGCCCTTTCCACGTCAAATGGTAGCAAAGGCATTTCAATATAGAATAAGAAAGTGCCTTCCACATGCGGTAAGAAAGTGCCTTCCACATGCGGTAAGAAAGTCCCTTCCACATGCGGTAAGAAAGTCCCTTCCACATGCGGTAAGAAAATCCCTTCCACATGCGGTAAGAAAGTCCCTTCCACATGCGGTAAGAAAGTCCCTTCCACATGCGGCAAGAAAGTCCCTTCCACATGCGGCAAGAAAGTCCCTTCCACATGTGGCAAGAAAGTCCCTTCCACATGCGGCAAGAAAGTCCCTTCCACATGCGGTAAGAAAGTCCCTTCCACATGCAGTAAGAAAGTCCCTTCCACATGC
>JAAFCE010004287.1:12553044-12634363 GCA_013389805.1 Trigoniulus corallinus
CCACATGCAGTAAGAAAGTCCCTTCCACATGCAGTAAGAAAGTCCCTAGGATATTGAGTAAAGAACCCTTATGGAGAAATAGAGCCTTTTGTAGATACCGCAGAAGTACCCATATCAATGTGGGGATGAAAGCGCTTTCCTCTGGGAGCAAAAAAGTCCATTCTACATCGAGTATTTTTATTTTATTCGTTGATGTTTTAGGGCCCTTCAACTACAAGTGCATTTTAGCCCCGTTCACTGTGTAGTTCTACTGCAGAGACTGCACAGACAGTACACTAATGCGACGATTTTTGGGTATTAGCAGTAGCCAGTTGTCCCGAGCGGCCACCCATGTCAGTACTAACTGGGGTTATGATGTTTAACTTCAGTGATCAGATGGGTTCGTTCGTTGGTGTTTTAGGGCCCTTCAACTGCAAGGTCATCAGTTCAGTGGCTTTCCTATAGTGTCTGGCGCCTGTGTGCAAAACTTTATTTGGCGTCCCTATCCCAGTCCTCTCGCCTAATACAAAAGTACTATATAAAACAAAAGTAACACTAATAACACTGAAGAACAAATTTTTACTTTGGGAAAAATACATTTCTCACTTAGTGCTAGATTTATTGGATAAGTTATGCTGATTATTTATCTGTTCTCCGTTTTGCCCTAGGACGTCAGGTTCTCTGATAATTCATAGGGCTGCAGTTCCATTATAACATTAATTGCAAACGGACGTTATACATCAGATATCATACTCTATATAATTTATGTTAATAATATAGGACTTGACATGATATAGGGCATTTATGTTAATGACATAGGGCTATCTGCAGATGACACCTGCATTGCAAGGGTCGTGGATGAAGGGTTATCTTCCTGCACAGAATTGCAACAGGTTTTTTGTTTGTTTGTTGGAGTTTAAGGTCCCGTCAACTACAAGGTCATTAGAGACCCGTCCACTGTATAATTGTAATGCATATACTGCACTGACACTACACTAATGTGACGAGTACCCGGCTTTCCCAAGCGACCACCCATGTCAGTACTAACTGGGCTTGCGTTGCTTAACTTCAGTGATCAGACGAGTACTGATGTGTCCAACGCAACTCGCCACTCCCAATTGCAACAGGACCTAAACAGGATGTATACCTGGAGCAGAAAGTGGGAGTCATTGCCATTAAACCTACACAAATGTAGATTTCTTATGATAAGCAGGCCCTGAAGGCGATTTGATCTTGCTTATTGCATATGTGGTGTGAGGGTTAAGAGGGTTGAGATCCAAAATTTCCTTGGAATTATTCTGAATACTATAGTCACCTGGAGGGAGCACACTGATAAATTGATTGGGGATACTGGGCATGCCCTCTGTTTGGTTAGTAGAGTCCTAGGGGACAGCACAAAGGAAAGTTTTTAACTGGTATGGCCAATTGTAGAGTATTGTAGTCCAATTTGGTATCCCTTTTAGGCAGGGTTTATCTTGGGAAATTGAAATGATTCAAAGGAGGGCTGCAAGAATTGTGTTACATCACTTCTCTCAAAGATTGAGTGTCTCACACATGATCACAGAAAGTCTTTGGCAGCTTATCCCTTGCAGAGTATAGAGGGAGAAATGATCATCCATTCCAAATTGAAGGGAATCAGGGCACAAACAGACTTGTATTACTGGTGTTATTCCAAGGGTCATTTGGCAATGGAATGCTCTTGGTGAGGATATTGTGGTGAACTTTCTGCAAGAAAGTGCCATTACAGCAGGTAGGCAAGGCATGAGAATAGATGCCATGCTGCTTCAGGTGGGTTACAAATTACGAATGAGTGTCATAACTCTCCACTGCCAATTTCACCTATAAGGGCTGCTTGCAGTGTAATCAATTAAATTAGAACGCAATCATGTTCCTGGTGGCTCACTAATCTGTCAGGGAAACAAAACTCTACTATCAACTGGTCACTAGCTGTATCCTAGTAGGCCTACCTAGGACTAATAGCTGGCCAGTGACAATAGGTAGGCTAAAGTACAGCCAGATTTCTTTCATACTGTATGTCATTTACTGCTTTATTGACAACTGTCACTAAAATTTTAAAAAGGGGAATTACAAAAAAACTGAGGGTCACACAGTAAAACGAAAGTCATTTCCGTGAACAGCATACAAAAATACATAAAATAGCTCTATTGGTGTTTCCGTATTTTTTGGCTGTTCTACAGTGTAATTTGAAGAACAGTAATTTATGCAATTTGGAAAGAAGTCATTGTGAATTACACCTTTGGCAGTTTTACTTAATATTAGTTATCTTTTGCCCCTTTGCTGCTTTAGTGAAATCTCTGAAATTGTTACACCCCACCCCTCCCCCCACAAAGGTCCACTTTTTTAAACAATGGAATATTCCCTGGTACATGTGCTGTATTTTGGTTAACTCCCTAATTGGCCCACTCCTCAAATGGGTCCACGTTTGTATATCCACAGGGGTGAACCAATTCAGGAAGTTTCACTGTACAGTTTGCTGTACTATGGGATCCAGAAAATTCGCCCCTGACGTTTCGCCTCTGACATTTTGCCCCCGGCATTTTGCTCCTGAGTACTTTTAGCCCCTGGAACTCTCGCCCCCACACATTTCGGATGTTGCACCCCTGGGAGGGCAATGGAATTTTAGTTTATGTTTGAGTAAAAAAAATATGTGGCAATTTCGGCACGAATTCTACATATTGTGGAGGACATCAACAATCGAAATTTAATGGACTTCCTGAAAAGCATAGCACACAATTTTGAATTTTAGTTTATGTTTGTGTCTTTTTTATTTTATCAAAATTATTATATTAAGCAGAGAAAATAAGAAATAAATGTCTGGGGTTGGTGGACATTGCCAAAAATGAGGGACCACAGGCTGAGGTGGTATGACACGTCATGAGAAGAGGGGAAGAGGAGCTCATTAGGTCCATTCCAGGAAGGCAGGTGATCAGTATCACCCAGGGCAGGGGGAGACCGAAGCAGACGTGGGAACAGGTTGTTCGTAAGGACATCGGAGTGTGTGGCATGGATGGGGAACTGGTGGAAGATAGACGGGAATGGAGGTCTAAAACCCGCAGACCCCACCCTACCACAGGCGGGATAAGGGTGTGATGATAATGATGATGACGACTCAGAAAAAGGTCCGAATGAACAATACTGTTTCTCTAAATAAAAACAGAACAAAAAAACGGCCATTGGCTCGCCCAGGGGCGAAACATCCGAGGGGCAAAACGTCGGAGGCGTAATGTTCGGTGCGAATCTTCCGTAAACCGTACTACACACCTCTAACAGAACGGAATGTAGAATAAAGTGGAAAACCTGCAGAGCATCTAATAGACGTCTAGAACTAATGAAATTACCATAAAAGCTCAGGTAGTGTCAGTGGAGTTTAGGCAAAACATAGGGTCATTTAGTGTGGACTATATGCTAGGAGGGACTCTATATTAAACCAAGGGTCAGGGTCTGTTTGCATGCTAACGCTATTCTGCTCAGAGCAGTATAATATGCATGTTCAGACAAGTGTTTTTCAGTTCAGTGTTTTTCACACAAAGAAATCAGTATTTTTCGCACACTTACAGTCAAAATGGCGCCCCAGACAAATGTCCTGGTGGCGCCCTCCTAAAGCGGGCCCTGCAAGGGTTCTCAATGAAAAATGCTCCTCATATTCTGAACATTTCATTACACTGAACAACACTACTTTACACAGTACGGGAGCGGCGAGTTGCGTTGGACACACCAGTTCTCGTCTGATCACTGAAGTTAAGCAACGCAAGCCCAGTTAGTACTGACATGGGTTGTCGCTCGGGAAAGCTGGGTACTGCTAATACCCAATAATCGTCGCATTAGTGTAGTGTCTGTGCAGTATATGCATTAGAACTATACAGTGGACGGGTCTCTAATGACCTTGTAGTTGACGGGACCATAGACTCCAACAAACAACAACAACTTTACACAGTACGTTCTTCTTTATATGATATTGCAATATAAGATCGTTTACATTTCAATTTCATCGTCAGAATAATCTGACATTTCACGTTCAAATTGATTTGACCCCATTCCCCTACAAGTTGTGCCACTGGCTATAGTGGAATTTTAAAGTGCACACTATACATGAGTGTAAAATATATATGAAACATACCCATGGCTAATGCATAGGCCTAATATACACGAGTGCGGACTATATTTGAGATGTGGACTGCACGTAAGATTTTACGGTATTCTATTCTCCAGTGACATCTTTGGCGCCTGTGTGCAACGCACACATTGCACACCATGCAGGCACGCCAGTGAAGGTGATTAGAGGCCCGTCCACGGTGTTGTTGTAATGCAGAGACTGCACAGAGCCTTTTCCATAGGGTGAAAAAAAACTCTTTACTTGTGGAGCATTAAAAATCCCTTCCCACATGAAGTAGTATGAAAACCCTTTCGAAATGGAGTACATAGTAAGAAAGCCCTTTGAACGTGGAGTAAGAGAACCCTTTCCAACATGCAGAAGAAAGCCCTTTCTTCATGGAGTAAAAGAACCCATTCTACATGGAAATGAAAGACCTTTCGCCATAGAATAAAAGAAGCCTTTCTACACTGAACTCTGACATCCTGGAAGGAAGGGGAGCAGCAAAGTGCGATGGACACACCAGTTCTCGTCTGATCACTGAAGTTAAGCAACGCAACCCCAGTTAGTACTGACACGGATGCCCGCTTGGGAAAACTGGGTACCGCTAGTATCCAAAAATCGTCGCATTGTGTAGTGTCTAAGGAGACTCTGCATCAGAACTAAACAGTGGACGAGGCTCTAATGGCCTTGTAGTTGAAGGGCCCTAAAACATCAACAAAAAACAACAAACTGGAAGGAAGTCGCTTTCATAACGTAAATAGGCCGAAGTGAAATGTTCAAGGGGCTGCAGTGTGAGGATGGCAGCCAGCAGAGCCCGCTCTAGGGGGTGCACCCCGGACAAAATTTACGGGCGCCATTTTGGCTGTAAGTGTGAGAAAAACTGCTACTTGAACTTCCATTATATTCTTAAGGAGCGGCAAAATGTCTTTTTGTCCGGAGCAGCTTAAGCGCTAGAGCGGACCCGGCAGCCAGTCCAGTACAAATCCCGTGGGTTCACGTCTCCAAAACAAATAGGCACTCGCCGACCCTGCCCTAGACGGAAACCGACAGATGAATAGTAGAGTTAGAATTAGAAGCAACAAAAAATGGAGTCCTGCACATGTTGGAGCAATCTCAAGAGCAGGCCTGCTCAAGAGAAACAGCGCAACGCGGGAGTGAATCACATCTCTTCTATGAGGTCATCAGGCCAGCAGTAATTATAAAATCTGCCACATTGAGTCACCCCCACCCAAGGGTACACACTAAACTTTCACCTCAATGACCTGATGAAGATTATCACGGACTTGAGGTATGAACAGCAGAAGACGTCAGTATCACATTATCAGCATCTCTTTCTCTGTTTGGTGACTCGGGATAGTTTTTACCCCGCAGATGTGCACTAACGGTAACTTCCCCTACCCCAGGACCCTTCCTCACATAGATAGCTCAGAAATTAGTGTCCTTAACCAATAATTACCCAAATTCTTCGGCCATTAGTGGTTGAAATTCGGCATAAGAACGTTTTACTTTGCTAGCAGAAGTACACCATGTTTTTTTGTTTTAACCAAGTGTTTGTTATCTTCATCATATCAGCTGATAATGCAATCAAATAATCATCATTGTTACAAGGTTTATTTTAGAACTTGATATCCGTTTGATATTTGCAAAAATTTTGTATCTCAATTTGTTGACACACCATCCAACGTTGACCCACAAATTCAATACCACAAAAAATGAAGTTTGGTGAACGGGTCGCCAGAGACACTTTAATAGTGTTTAATTTCGTCTTTTTTGTAAGTATTCATTTTCATATCTTTTTCTCTGGAGCTAATATTTCAAGTTAGCCCCCCTCAGATGTTAAGGCCAGACTAGCAACCACCCAGCCAATAAACTTGTCAATGTAGAAGACGTTCAATGACAGACATCCGCAGAGGGGGCATTGCTAAAATTCGTGCAGCACAGTCAGGTGAAGTCACACTAAGCAATGCATACCCCACCTACTACTAGCATGGGTGACCACTTGAGAACATCGTGGGCTAATACCCAAAAATGGTCCTAACAGCGTAGTGTCTGTGCAGACTGCATTAGAACTATGCAATGACCGTTGTAGTTGTTGGGCCCAAAGACACCAACGAAACAAAATAGTCGGGTGAAGTCACACCAAGCAAGGGGTATGTTACAGCTCGTTCAGCATTGTCGAGTGAGGTCATACCAAGCAAAGGACCTGTTAGAGCTAGTTGTTTATGATCGGACCAGGTCCCACCAAGCAAATAGCCTATTAAAGCTCGTTCGGCATAGTCGGATGAAGTCACACCAAGCAAAGGGCCCGTTAAAGATCGTTTATCACACTAGCGTAAAGACACAATCAACAACGGGACCTTTCAAAGTTTATTCAAGAAGAAGGGGCAGTTAGACGAGAACCCGTTTACACTGCGTTTGGCACAGCAGGACGAAGTAATGGTCAGCAGAAGACCAGTTTAAAACTTATTCAAGGCGAAGGGACACTCAGCACAGACCACTGAATAGAGCTCGTTTAGCACACTGAGCGATATGACTGTCACCAATGGACCCTTTAATGATAATTCAAGGCAATTGGACAATGAGTAAAGAACCCATGTTTCAAGGCAGTCCAAAATGAGGGCAAAGTGACAGCAGATGTCGTACGTCAGCACATACCAGTAGACCTTTTGGTCAGGGTAGCAGGGCCCGCTCTAAGGGGGGGGGCAACCCAGACATTTGTCCGGGGCGCCGTTTTGGCTGTAAGTGTGAGAACAGAACACGCGAACAGAGCGCTGCTTCAAGGGGCGGCAATTTCTCCTTTTGTCCGGGGAGGCAATTTGTGATTTGTCCGGGGCGGCATAAGTGCTACAGCAGGCGCTGAGGAGAGATAGGATAGCTACCTTTCAGGGCAACATGAAGAAGTCCCAAATATAGAACTGACATCTGCCGAGTGAGGCGGTAAGGCCATGACTCTCTTGACCTCGTGAGGTTCATACATTTTCACCACTTTTTACTCAGCACGGTGGCACGCTACTCCTGCGCCACTGAGGCAGGTCCCTTGAATGAAATATGCCTGAGAATTCTTTCTGGGCACTTAGCTCTGCGGCGGCTCCATCCAGAAAGGCCATGTTTCAAATGCTTTTATCACCGGTTTTAGTTTACAGGTATTGGCATCCTGATCATGGGTGCCATTTTAGCAGCCCAATCTGACTACGTTTCCTTAATCGGTTATCAAGTATTCGACATTTGCATCATTATGATAGTTGCAGGGGCTATCACCACTGCAATTTGCACTGTTGGATGGTGTGGAGCAATGAAAATGAGCACAACTATCCTCTTTTCAGTAAGTATTCCTTATTAGAAGGCTTTCGAACAATTCTGATTATGGCTAAAAAGGCTATTTGAAAGGTTTCCAATCCATTTCTAGTTTGCCGCTATACTAATTGCTGTAGTTGTCTTGGAAACAGGCGGCTCCATAACAGCTTTTGTTTATCAAGATGACATCAAACAAGACATCACTGAAGAAATGAACAGCACGTTACCAGACTACAAGCCCGATGACATTGATGACAAAATGTCCACTGAATGGGACACATTACAGGAAAAGGTGTAGCCATTACAGATTCTTTCTTTAAAGTTTTGCAAAACCTGGGATCCAGACCAGAGGGTATCACTGAAACCTATGGTCCAATCACTAAGGTTTTCTTTTAGTGACAACACAGACGGTCACCAGGAATGATCCCAGCACGTCTCGAATCGAATAAGATTCTAGGTCGATAATAAATGGCTAACAAAGATTTCAGAAAGAGTTCCAATTTTCCCCTTGGCTTGTTTGTTTGTTTGTTGGTGTTTTAGGGCCCTTCAACTACAAGGTCATTAGAGCCCCGTCCACTGTGTAGTTCTGATGCAAACAGTGCACTAATGCGACGATTTTTGGGTACTAGTGGTACCCAGTTTTCCCAAGCGGCCACCCATGTCACTACTAGCTAGGGTTGCGCTGCTTAACTTCAGTGATTAGACGACAACTGGTGTGTCCAACGCAATTCGCCGCTCCCCTAATGACCTGGCAGTTGAAGGGCCTTAAAACACCAAGGAAACAAAAAAAATAATAATTATTTACCAATGTTGTGATGAAGTGCTCATTTTTACATAGTCAGACGTTCAAAAGATTCTTCAGACTCTCTCGAACAAATGTTTGTTCCCGAATGCTTGGGCATGGCCTCCAGAGAGGGCTTAGATTATCAAACATCAGAATAATGTTCCATTAGTGATCTCATTAAAACATCATGTCATTTCAGTTCAGTTGCTGTGGTCCAACTGGCCCAATGGATTGGTATTATGCTAATCAAGAGCTTCCAAAGTCTTGCTGCTATGATATAACCCATGACAATTGTGACTACTTTCAAGATGACCATTACACAAATGTAAGACTGTCAAAATGTGTATTTCAATTCGTATTATGACGTCTTAAGGCAACAGCTTTTTTTAACCAAATAGCGTCAATGAAAATTTATTAATCTAGGGCTGTGTTGATGAAATCTATGGTCAACTCAGTGATCATGTATGGCTTCTCGCTGGTTTGGCACTAGGTATTGCTGTTGTACAGGTGAGTGCTATTGATGCCCCTAGGCTCTACATGGTACTTTATTTTAGGCATAAGCACCCTTTGATTACATAAGGCATCACTTCTACATTTGCAACATACTGCTCTACCAACACCTTGAAGTATAGAGAAGGTGTTGGCTCTGCAGACAGTAAGGTGTGGAAAATTGGTTTACTTTTAATATTATTAGCTATCGGACATACAGAACCGCTCGTAAGAAAGTGGTTAATATATAGGCCTAATAACTAATAATAATTCATAATAATGGATAAAAATAAACTACCAGGGCAGAAAAATTTCATACAACTTAGATCTAACAATATTGAGTGAAAAGCGGCGGCTATTCCGATTCTTGTCCCGCGTAACATCTGACTAGGGTGGGGTGTAAATCTGGTTCTACTGCCGTACAAAATCAGAAATTAATTTATCGCAATATTCAACAGATATTTATCACGTAAAGATGCAAAACGAAGATTCCCGAGTACTGTAATATTTTCTCCTGAAAGGGTCACGTGTACTTATAAATAAGGACCCCTGCTTCAGTTTGTTGGAGTTGTAGGGCCCGTGAACTACAACGGGCGGTGATTCTCGTCTGATCACTGAAGTTATGCAACGCAACCCCAGCTAATACCAGGGGCGGATCCAGAGGAGGATCAGGGGGAGCACTTCAAAAAAGTGCGCCCAAATCTTTTTAAATATTCAATTGCAATTACAATAGGTCCTCTGCAGTCATTTAGACAATATCCTATCTTCAGGGTATTAGCCAACTGCAGATTGGCCTGGCAGTATAGAAATGGGACTTGTGCATCAGTTGAAATATCCGCCCCATTCAGGCACTGAGGGTGGAGCAATTGCTGCATTTCTGGATCCGTCCCTGGCTAGTACTGACATGGGTGGGCGCTTGGGAAAACTGGGTACTGCTAATACCCAAAAATCGTCGCAGTAATGTAGTGCTCTTGCAGTCTCTGCCTAAGAACTAAGTAATGGACGGGGCTCTAATGACCTGGTAGTTGAATGGCCCAAAAACACAAACAGATGAATTACAAGGTGATTAGAGCCCCGTCCACTGCATAGTTCTAATGCAGAGACTGCACAGACACTACACTAATGCGACGATTTTTGGGTATTAGCGATACCCAGTTTTCCCAAGCGGACCCCCCATGTCATCACTAATTAGGGTTGCGCTGCTTAACTTCAGTGACCAGACGAGAACTGGTGTGCCCAACGCAATTTGCCACTCCCCCGCTTCAGAGAGAAGAGCCCTAGGTGTGAGACAGAGGTAACAGGACAGTGAATTAGAACTCAATTTGTTCATTTCTTTTTCTACAGGTTATTGGAATTATAATATCGTGTTATCTAGCTAACCATATCAAGAAATTCAAGAAAGAACGCCGTTCGTCTTATTGAGTGGTACCGTCAACTTGCCAGTGCTTTATAACCTCTGTGATTATTTGCGGGGATCCCCTCCTGGACAACATTTGACTTCCATGAAGATTTGCTTTGATGAATAGCGAAATACTTTTTTATTGCACATATAAATAAAACCGGAACAAAAGCGTTGAAACACGTGATTGAATATTTATGATAAATGTCACCAAGAGCAACACGATAAGAGGTAAACATTATTAAAATAGATAAAAATAGAAAACAACGATTTAAATAAATTGCAGCTGCAAATCACAGTTTCAAATTAAGGGTGAACCAGTCTCTAAAGCAGCCAGGAGCAATTTCAAAGTTACTTTCAAGCAATGGATTTGAAACATAGAAATTCGATATTCTTAGTAACTATTTTTTGCTTCATCATATTTGTAAGTAAATTTCTATTCTTTTGCATCACATCAGTCTATATACCTGCGCATTGCACCCGATATTTAAACACAAAATTTTTAGAATAAACGTCTATTCACAAAATTCTGGCAATAAGCACGCAAAATTCGTTTCAATACATTTTTTTGTTCGTTGGTGTATTAGGGCCCATCAACCACAGCGTTATTGGAGTCCCGTCCACTGTGTAGTTCTAATGCAGAAACTGCACAGACACTACACTAATGCGACGACTTTTGGGTATCAGCGGTACCCAGTTTTCCCAAGCGGCCACCCATGTCAGTACTAGCTGGGGTTGCGTTGCTTAACTTGAGTGATCAGACGAGAATTGGTGTGTCCAACGCAATTTGCCGCTCCCCCCCCCCAACACGGGCCGGATTAGGAATTTTTCCAAGGCATGTGCACCCAAGTTGCGTTGGTCACACCAGTTCTCGTGAGATAACTGAAGTTAAGCAGCGCAAGCCCACGCTAGTGCCAACATGGATGGTTGGTAAAGAACGTTGGGTGCTGCCAATTTCCCCTCTCCTACATCCTCTACAATCTCCTAACGTCCAGCGAGGAGCCTCCCGAGGGTTAAGCTTGTTATGGCTGCTTGGCTTACTCCCCAACCCATGAAAATAATCCAGTATTGAAAGTATGGACCTCGGTCCAGTATCGACCCTGTGTCAATAGTTCTAAGTTCGATACTGGACCGAGGTGGGTTGGCTTCTTTCGGGCTAGAGAGAGAGGCCCCGAGTGCGCCTTCTTTCGGATGAGAAATTAAACCGAGGTCCCGTGTTGGTGTACGATGGCACTTGCACGTAAAAGAACCGTCTCTATTACCAAACGGGTAGATGAGGCAAAATTACCACGTGTTGCAGCTCGCCCCCTGGCGTCGGTGAAATTCCTCAAAAGTGAACAGTAGGCCGACAATAAATAAGTATAGAGGTTGGAGCTTTGGTCGGCAAGCGGTCTATGACCAATATATCGCCCTTGTGTCCATTCAGAGGGACAAGATGGGTAACCGACCCTGCCATAGGCGGGAAAATGGGTTAGGAGTTGCTTGCTATGGGCCACAACCCGATTCATGGTGTATTTTATTAAATATTACACACATGGTAAATATTGTAATGTTGTCATAAATCAAATGCAGGATTCTCCACAGAGACTAACAATGATATCCGACTGACGAGACCAGCATTTCATCTTGCTCGACGGCTCAACACTGTTTTATGCAATCCTTCCGCGGGCCGGATAAAATCCACTAACGGGCCGCAAGTGGAGACCAATGCACTAATGGAACGATTTTTGGGTATTAGCATAGGGTTGCCATAATTGTCGGACCACCGACCGGGACATCTCCCCTTAAAAATAGTTTTTCAACAAAATGGCAAGAATTCATATTATAAACATTCGCAGCTTTATTAAAAAATTCCATAATCCTTTCACTAACGCATTGAAATATAAAATATTTTAGAGGACCCAAAAAAAAAAACGGCGGATCTGGGTGGGGGTAGAACTTCAAAAAATGTGCGCCCCAAATATTTTTCAATATTCATAATCCCTGAGTATACATCTAGCTAGCAATTACAAAAAGGTCTCCTGGCACTTTGTCAATGACCTATCTTCAGTGGTTTAGCCAACTACAGATTGGACTGCAACTGTTGGACTGGCAGTATAGAAATGGGGATAGCAATGCAAAAATGCTTCATCAGTTGCGCCTCTTTCAGGCAGTGAGGGGGGAGCAATTGCTGCACTGCCCCTCGTCTGGATCCGCCCCAGGGATCAACGGTGGATCATTCTCGAACAGTCAGTTTCACTGGCAAAATGTGATGTTCTTTCATGGACGAATCTCTAGGCATGTACTGCATATGCGCAGTACTGAAAGCAATGATATCATCAAAAAATAATTGTTTAACATGCGAAAATTTTAAATCGACCGGGACAAATGACTGTCGGACCGGGACACTGGGACACAGACCGCAAAACCGGGACATGTCCCGGTGTACCGGGACGTATGGCAACCCTATATTACCAGTACCCAGTTTTCTCAAGCAGCCATCCATGTTAGTTCGTTCGTTGGTGTTTTAGGCCCCTTCAACAACAAGGTCATTAGAGCCCCGTGCACTGCACAGGTCTAATACAGACAGCATAGACTGCACAGACGCTACACTATGCAACGACTTTTGGGTATTAGCAGCCACTCATGTCAGTACTACCTGGGGTTACGTTGCTTAACTTTGGTAATCAGACGAGAACTGCTGTGTCCAACGCAATAAGCCGCCCCCCATACATTTTAAATGACGTAATTATTCTTAGAATCTTAATTTACTGGACACCAAGTCCTGGTGGACCACAATTGCTACAACATTGGAAAAACAGTAAAGGCGCGTTCTCACAAGTCAGTTTTGTTGACCGATTGTAGTTGCTCAACAAAACGAATGAAAACTGTAGTGGGAACCTTTGTTTCAATCGAGTTGATCAACATTTTAGTTGATCAAGAAAAGTTTGACTGGGTCAAACTGGTGGTGAGTCATTCACCATTTCCCTTCAATCTGAAACATGTGTGGATAAAAGTGAACAATAGGTTTTTTGTTTAAGGCCCTTAGAGATATACAGAAGTGGACCCATCAGAGGGGTGGACCAATTGGGGGTAACCAAAATACAGTTATCCACACAACTCCATTTGACCCCAACTGTTGATCAGTTCTATTGAAATGTCTGAACAAAAAAGTAGTGTTCAACATTTGTTGATCAACTAAAATCAGTAAACAAAACTTGCCTCGTGAGAACGTGCCTTAAATCATCAGGTCAGGTTGATCTAAAAAGAGACCTGCAAACGTTTTCAAAAGGTCATGAGCTGACCTTTACCACTATTTACACTGTCATTACCTCTACACATCACAAACAACTGGTCTTTCTTGCCAAGCACCATGCGACAATGGAATACCCTTGGGGAAAATACAGTGGAGGGCTTACTGAATGGGAAGGTCACCTTTGCAAAGTTTGTAGTGGGACACAACTATAGCTTCGGGTCTTAGAAGTTTTCTGGGTTCTTTATGTAGCAATGAGAGTTAGTCTCTCCACTGCCAAATTGGCCATAGTGGCTGCCTGCAGTGAACTAGAATTAGAATTAGAACTATGGGTTGTCTCCTGTATAGAGGGGTAGGCAGGCATTCCCCCTACAGACAACCCAGCCAATCCTCCTGTGTTCCAGACGCCTGGCTGGGGTGTCTCCAGTCAGTGCATGTTCAGTGGAGGGCTAGAATCCACAGACCCCACTCTGTCATGGTGCAAAAATGCACTACCTGGGCTATATGAAAGGCACACCAAGGCCTTAATTTATGAGGAGGTTTTTTAATGTGTTTTTAATATAAATAATCAATAATCATTGTCATAATTGAAATTTCAAATAGATTAGATGATAAATAGTTATCATAGTAATAATATCATCATCATACCTTTATCCCACTGGTGGCAGAGTCAGGTCTGCAGGTTGAAGCCCTCCACTGCCGCCTATCTTACATCAGGTCCCTGTTCGCCCCAAACGCTACCATACCCTTATGGACCCTTACATTTCCTTATGCTCCCACGTCTGCTTTGGGTCTTCCCCTGCTACGGATGCTTCCAACCACTTGCATTCCTGAAATGGACCTAACAAGCTCCTCCTCCTCTCCTCATTACGTGCACAGGCGGTTCATGGAGCAGGCAAACCCAGGCGGCTGCCTAGAGCAGCAAATTTCGAGGGGGTGGCTAATTTCAGAGGTACTTCCTTGCCATGCAGTCCATTGGTAACTTAAAATGTTCATAGTCCTGGGGTTCCCAAACTTATCTGGTAGGTGTGGTCTTTTCTAAATGTTGGGCTTCTTGAGGCGCCTTGTTTCAGAGTCATAGCAATGTATGGGGAATGGGATAACTTAGATAACTTAGGACTTAGAACAGCTTTAAATTTAAGAGGGGAGGCAGTGTCAGATTTGGATATTGAGAGGCTCTATACTATTTCAATTTTAGGGCCCTTTTCAAACCCCTTTGGAGACTCTTTTCTTAAGTTTTGAAGCTTGAATGTTGAGGTCCTAGGCTTCAGCCTAATTAGCCTAATTAGGCACTGGGGGATGTGATGGACCCAATTGCCTAGGGTAGTGGTGGCGAACCTTTTGGCCGCTTAGGTAAACTGAGTACTGCTAATACCCAAAATCGTCGCATTGGTGTAGTGGCTGTGCAGTTTCTGCATAAGAACAATGCTGAGGACGGGGCACTGATGACCTTTGTAGTTGAAGGGCCCTACTGCCTAAAACACCAACAAACAACCCTTAAAATTGCACCTCATTTCACCAATGTTCATTTACTGGGAGTTGTTCATTCACTGGACAAGGCACCCTATGTGTATTTATCAGCTGTTCGTTAGGGCGAGCTCCTACACCTGGAAATTTTGTCCTTTCTACCTTTTGCGTAATAGATAGGGTTCTTTTCCGTTGTTGTTGTTGTTTGTTGGTGTTTTAGGGCCCTTCAACTACAAAGGACATTAGAGCCCCGCCGACAGCATAGTTCTTATGCAGAGACTGCACAGACACTACACTAATGTGACGATCATTTGGTCTTAGCAGTACCCAGTTTTCCCAAACGGTCACCCATGTCAGTACTAGCTGGGGTTGCGCTGCTTAACTTCAGAGATCAGACGAGAACTGGTGTGTCCAACGCAATTCGCCGCTCCCTTCTTTTCCGTGCAGTGGTGACATCGTACACCAAGCGGGACCTCGATTTTACTTCTCATTTGAAGAAAGGCGCACTCTGGGCCTCTCCCTCTCTCTTGCCCGAATGAAGCCACAGCGCGCTATCCACTACACCAACAAGGCGGGTTCGAATTTATAAAATTATAGTCGTATAATATTTTTTGCGAAATTTGAGTAAACATAATAAATATTTTATGTAATACGTAAGTATGATGGAGATTTGCGAGCAATTTCTGCAGCAACGCGATTACGTTTTATTAGTTTTACTATACTCAAATTTTTACGACCGTGTGACAAGTTTATCTTCAATATTCCGCTGAACAATTTGTATAATAGCCCGATTCCGAACCCAAATTTGTGGAACTAATCCATTAATATTATAATATATTGAAAGTAGCATATTGTAGCAAGTTCTTAGAATGCATTGTTGTAATCTTAGTGATTTATTACCAATTAATTTCATTCTCAAAATCTATTAGCAAACAATTCTGCTAAAACACCTTCAGAAATCGGGTATTTCTACATTTTTTGTTTGGTTGGTGTTTTAGGACCCTTCAACTACAAGGTCATTAGAGCCCCTTCCACTGCATGAAGCAAGAGGCTAACACTGTTAGTGCAAAACAGCGGATATGGAACAGAGTAGTTGGGCACACCAGTTCTTTTCTGATCACTGATGTTAAGCAACGCAACCCCAGATATTAGGGGTATGGGTGACTGTTTGGGAGCACTTGGTACTGGTAATACCGAGATTGTCATAACAGCATAATGTTTGTGCAGACTCTGCATTAGAACTACCCAGTGGACAGGGGTCTAATGACCCTTGTAGTTCTAATTCTAATTGAACACACTGCAAGAAGCCCTTATAGACCAAATTGGCAGTGGATAGAATAACTCATTCCTAATAACTGACTAATTTCAAAACCCCCAAGGAGCCTGAAGCATAGAATCTATTCTGCCATACATTACCTACCTCCTATATTGGCCCCTTCCTTCAGAAAATTCCTCACATAGTCTAATCCTCATCAAGAGTTGTCAAATGGTCCTTGGAAAACACGATCAGTAATATGAGTCTGTTCGGACCCTGATCTCCTTCAATTTGAACGGATGATCATTTCTCTCTCTATATTCAAAAGGGGTAACTCCTCAACTACAGGGCCCTCATACCCTATTTTAAACAGTCTGATAAACAGCTTAATGTAGTCTGATACCCGCCTCTGACGTAGTGAGTCCCACCCTAATTCTGCGATCATGTCTATCACACTCAATTTACAAGAGAAGCGATTTAGCAAAATTCTTGCTGCCTTCCTTTGAACCATTTCAATTTTCCCAGATAAGTCCTGCCTAAAAAGTCTTGTTGAGGTTTTGTTGCAGTTCTGTGCTGGAAGATAACCCTTCTTCCACCCTCGCCATTTATACCAAGCCCTATATCATTAACAAAGTATATAGAGTAAAGATCCCAATTAGAGTTGTGCGTAATTCTAAATACCCCATACTATGATATGAGCGAGCGAGCTTAGAGCATACGTTTATCAGGAATACTCTCGCTCGGGGACGTTTTGTGAACGAGTCTCACTCGACCCTTCTTACCAATTAACAAAATTCGAGAGTCGGTCTCGGCTGCTCTTGTATTGAGTTTATTGAGAAAAACAAAATAATTATAAAAGTATGACTGAATTAAACATATGTAGTTAATGACTCTTGCTCGCAGTCTTGCTCACAGTGTGAGCTGAGACTCACTCTTGGCTCGTTTACTTAAAAATACTATGCTAACTCGCTCATTATACCAAGAGCGAGCGAGCCCAAACATGCTTGCTTTTTCGAGACTTGTTGCACAACTCTAATCCCAATACGCTTCCCTGGGGAACCCTTGATGTAGTGGGTGTCCATTCTGATGCTACACCATTAAAAAGTACTCTCTTCTGCCTGCCATGCAGGTAGGCCTTTACCCACCAAGTAACTCTATGATGAATCCCTAACTTGGACATTTTTGAAACGAGCTTTTCATGGGATACCATGACAACGGCCTGTTCAAAGTCCAGGAATATAACGTCCACCTGCTTACCCTTATCTAGAACTTTTTGAATATAGTCCAATAGAGAAGCCAGTTGAGCGTCGCAT
Organism: Trigoniulus corallinus; assembly: GCA_013389805.1. Lineage (NCBI taxonomy): Eukaryota > Metazoa > Arthropoda > Diplopoda > Spirobolida > Trigoniulidae > Trigoniulus > Trigoniulus corallinus. The sequence continues at coordinate 12,570,371 of JAAFCE010004287.1, forward strand.
GACCTACCTTTCCTACACCCATGCTGATTATTGTGGAGGATGCCTTTTCCTCCAAATATCCCATTGGGCCCTAATGACCTCTGTAGTTGATGGGCCCTAAAACACAAACAATCCAAATATCCCATAATATGATAGAATAATATACAGTATGCTCAGAAGTGTTAAATACTGCACTCGTTAAAGAAACTGGCCTGTAGAACTTAGGATCTGCCGCATCCCCTGATTTAAAGACTGGCGCAATGTTTGCCAGCCTCCAGAAGGATGGAACGATGACACTGTCTAGAAATTTTTTAAAAATTTCCACCAAATAATAGCTCACAATCCGGTACAATGGAGCTGTCCAAGAAGTAATTAAGGGCACCTGAAAGAGTGGAATTTGAAACAGATTGCATGCGGTCCAACCTTACCCCTGGAAGATTGAAGTCCACACCTAGAATAACTGTTGGGACCTTCCTCCTATGATTGAGGAGCTCCAAATAGTGTGCCAATCTCAACAACGAATTTGGATGATTTCCTGATGGACGGTAGTAGACAATGACATATGGTAAGTCCCACCTTCTGAGCCAGAAACCCTACACAACAGCATCTCACAGCCACCCTCATACCCCGTGGGCCCTAAAACACCAATGAAACCGATGCTGGTTTGAAGAACTACTCTATTCCCTCTCTCTTTCCGGGAGAGCCACCAGAAGGCTTAAGGCAACGCTGGTTTTCCCCAGTCAATATCAACTCTGATCCTCTAGCAGTTTCACAACTCGTCCTCACGAGTTACCTTCAGGCTATAGTTACTGATAAAATGCGACGTACTTTGAGGACATTTCTGATAGGCAGGATTATGTAACGTCAGAACGGAAGTCCATTTTCGAAGACGTTATAAAGAGAACGTACTACACCAAAGAAAGAAAGATGGATTATGGCAAGGATCTGACATTCATTTTGTTGAATGGCCCATAAATGGCAGCAGTGGAATTTCTTGTGGGATACAGACACACTTTGTTGGCCCCCTCTGCTGGCTGCTGGAGGATGTCTACAGTGGGGCCGAAAACGAATTTTACCCCTTCCCTGCTAATTCGAAATTCTGACTTCACTCTGGTCAACATCTGCTGTACAAGTGCTAGAGACATTTTTGAAATGAATGACATACATCCCATAACCTTTTAGATATGATTCTCAAAGGGCACAGCTTGTTGGTGTTTTCGGGCCCTTTAACTACAAGGTCATTAGAGCCACGTCCACAACATAGTTCTTATGCAGAGACTGCACAGACACTACACTAATGCGACGATTTTTGGGTAATAACAGTACCCAGTTTTCCCAAGTGGCCACCCATATCAGTACTAGCTGGAGTGGCGCTGCTTAACTTCAGTGATCACACGAGAACTGGTGTGTCCAACGCCCTAACTGGTGAAGCCCAAAGAGGCTGAAGTAATGTGTCAAACAGCTCCAGACTTGAGGGACGAAAGCTCAATGCTTGCCGAGCAGCTACAGTAAAGGAAAAAAGTACAGTAAAACTTCTGTACAGTTGGCTCTCTTTTTACGTGGGTTCTTTTAACGTGATTTCCAAGTTACACGGTTTGCATTTCATTAAAACTGTATTTCTCAAATATGTTTACAGTTGCCCGAAAAATTAGAGCCTGTGGGAAAACCATCTTGGGACAGGGTAGAGTGGGAGGCACAGTCCAGGGTAACAGGCAAACATGGTGGTGGAATGAGGAGGTAGAAGCAGCCATCAAACAAAAGAAGGCTGCTTTCCACAGGTGGAAGGCTGCTTTCCTCAGTACAGGCAGGCCAAGACCACTGCAAGGAGGAAGACTGCCCTGGCCAAACACCAGAAGTATGAGGACTTCTATGAGCAGTTAGGGACAAAGGAAGTGGAGAGAAAAGTTTTCAAACTGGCCAAGGCCAGAGATAGGGCAGCAAAAGATATACCCCAAGCAATAACGGTGAAGGATGGCTTAGGTAGGGTCCTGCTCTCTCCAACAAAGGTAAAGAGAAGATAGGAGGAATACCTCCAAACCCTCTTGAATGAAGTTGGGGGATGAGGACATCGCCACCAATCCTCCTCCAGCTGGTGCTGTGGACCAAGTAACTGACAAAGAAGTAGCCAGGGCACTTAGGAAGATGAAAGGGAGAAAAGCTGTAGGCCCAGATGGAATCCCCATTCAAGTATGGCATAGCCTAGGGATGACAGGTACCAAGTGGTTAGGGAAACTTTTCAATAAGATAGCTAGAGGAGATAGAATGCCATCTGCATGGCGAGAGAGTTGGACAGTACCACTTTACAAGGGTAAAGGGGATGTGGAAGATTGTGGCAACTACAGAGGTATAAAGCTAATGAGCCACTCCATGAAGCTCTGGGAGAGAGTAATGGAGCGTCGCCTCCGGGATAGAACTAGTGTCTATGGAAATCAGTTTGGGTTCATGCCAGGTAGGTCCACAATGCAGCCTATCTTCATTCTGAGGCAGATGGTAGAAAAGTATAGGGCAGCAAAGAAAGACCTCCATGCCATCTTTATTGACCTGGAGAAGGCCTTTGACAGTGTCCAACGACAGGTAGTTTGGGGAGTATTACAAAAAAGGGGGTAGAAGAAGGGTTTATTAGAGTAATGGCTTCACTGCCAAGGTAAGGACGCCATGGGGAAACACTAGGGGCATTCCAGTGAAAGTTGGGGTACACCAAGGTTCAGCACTTAGTCCATATCATTTCATCCTGGTTCTGGACGAACTGCTGACTGGTGTAGGGGAATGGGCCCCTTGGTGCCTGGCATTTGCCAATGATATAGGGAAAGTAAATGACACCAGAGAGCAGATAGAGAAGGAACGAAATGATATAAGAGGAGCATTGGAAAAGGGAGGGCTAAGGATTAACACAAAGAAGACAGAGTGTTTAGCTTTCAATTGGGATGGTCAGGAAAACAGTGGTGACATATGCTCAAGGGGTGAATTGGTGAAAAAGGTGCAGGAGGTAAAGTACTTAGGATCAACATTTCAAAGCAATGGGGAGATAGACTTCGACGTGACCCATAGAATCAATGGGGGGTGGTTGAAATGGAAACAGACAAGCAGAGTCCTGTGTGATAGGAGGGTCCCAATCAAGTTGAAAGGGAAGTGCTACAGGACAGTGGTTAAACCAGCGATGCTATATGGATCTGAGTGCTGGGCAGTAAAGAAAAGCCATGTAAATAGAATGCAAGTAGCGAGATGCGAATGCTGCAGTACACGAGTGGTGTGTCAAGAGCAGATAGAATTAGGAATGCGTATATTAAAGGTAGCTTAGGGGTAGCGGACATTGCTGAAAAGATGAGGGAAAATAGGCTGAGGTGGTATGGTCACATAATGAGAAGAGGGGAGGAGGAGCTTGTTAGGGCCATACCAGGAATGCAGGTGGTTGGAAGCGCCCAGGGCAGAGGGAGACCAAAGTTAATGTGGGAGCCCATAAGGATATGGTGGTGTACAGAGTGGACAGGGATCTGGTGGGAGATAGACGGGAGTGGAGGGCTAGAACCCACAGACCCGATCCCACTGCAGGAGGGATAAGGGTGTGATGATGATGAAATATGTTTACAACACTGTATATATATGCGATCAGGAGATCGAATGTTGAAACCACTCATAATAAATCGATTTTTTAGACCCCATGCCCTAAAAGGCAAAGATTTGAAACAATTACCAGTGCATTGGATGGCTAACCCAAAAGCCTGAGTGACAACAATTGGTTTTACAGAATGGTTCTATAATTGCTTTCTACCAGAAATGGAAGCCTATTTTAAGAAAAATCTCTGGATTTAAAAGTCTTATTAATTATTGATAATGCACCAGGTCATTTACAGTTAGAACATCCAAATGTTCAAATAGTATTTCTTCCACCCAACACAACAAGCCTTCTTCAGCCTTTAGATCAAGGCATAATTTCAACATTCAAAAAATATTACATTAAGCTGACTTACAAATTCATATTGAATAAATTAGAAAATGAGTCCTTGACAGTAAAAGACGTGTGGAAACAATATTCTATATTTGATTGCATAATTCAAGTTGCATCTGCTTCTGCTGAAATAAAACCAGCAACTCTAAATGCCTGTTGGAAAAAGGTTTGGCCAGGATGTATTACAAGCAATACAATCATTGAAACATCAACACTTTGGAAGGAAATTATAAGTTTGGCACATGCTATTGGCAGAGAATGTTTTAATAATTTCAACCATGATGATATAGAAGAACTGCTGGTGGATGATGTGTTAAATGATGATGAGATTGTTGCACTAGCTTTAGATGCAGCAAATTCAGAAAGTGAAAGTGATATTGAGGAAACCCCAACCCCTCTCACTTCAAAAATAATTCGAGATGGTCTTCATCTATGCAGCAAATTAGAAAATCATTTTCTTGTTAATGACCCCAATTCTGAAAGGGCCTTTAAATTCCAACGTGAGCTGCAGAACTGCGTTTCTGGATATCGTGAATTGCATAAACAATTAGTAGAATCATCAATGCAAAGTTTAATTATGGATTGCATTTTTAAAAAAGGAAAATCAGTCTACAGTGAGAATGAAGGTTGCAAAAATTTATCACCTATACCAAAGAGATCAATTGCAGAAACAGTTATTTCTGATGATGAAAGTGATTTTGGAGCTCTAATGACCTCTAATGCTGCATTTACACATACGCAAATAAGACAAGGCAAATGGCGAAGCGAGTCGTTCAGCAACTGCTTCAGTAGTTCTAGGTTCGATACTGGACCGAGGTGGGTTGGCTTCTATCGGGCAAGAGAGAAGCCACGAGTGTGCCTTCTTTCAGATGAGAAATAAAACCGAGGTCCTGTGCTGGTGTACGATGTCAGTTGCACATAAAGGAACCCTCTCTCTACTACACAACGGGTAGATGAGGCGAAATTTCCAGGTGTGGGAGCTCGCCCCCTGGCGTCGGTGGAATTCCCCCATAAAAATGAACAGTAGACTGACGATAAATGAGCACAGGGGATGCAGCTTTGGTCAGCAACCAGCTATGGAAATAATCTATGACCAATATATCGCCTTTGTGTCCTTTCTGAAGAGGGACAAATGGGTACCCGACCCTGCCATAGGCGGGAAGTTAGGAGTTACGTTTGCTTGGCTTTTGAATGGGGAGGAGAGTATGTTCGATGAACGTGTGAGCACCCAAGGGTGCGAGTGACCAGAGGCGATTGGAGATTGACCATCTAGCGCATAGGTTCCCAAACTTATTTGTTACACTGCCCCCTATACAGGAAAAAAACTACTCAGCGACCCCTCCCTCTCCCTTCCCATGGAAATCTAACTTCAAGTGAACAAGCAGAAAAATATAGTAAAACATTTGTGTTATTGTAAATATGACACTTGAAGTCAGCCCGCCTTCTGAAGTAGAAGGCCCTGGGTAAGTACAATTTGGGAAACCCAGTCGTCCATCGTCCTGGGTATGGCATAGCAGCCATCAGTGTCTTATTACAAATTATATTCTACAGGTGAAACATGTATTGCAGAACAGTCTTTAGGCCCGCTTTGCTCTATGGATCAGAGTGTTGGGCAGTTAGGAAGAACCATGAAAGGAGAATGCGAATGCTGCGTTACATGACAGGGGTGTCCCGAGCTGACAGAGTCCGTGATGATTACCTTAAAGGTAGCTTGGGGTGGGAGACATTGTGGAAAAGATGAGGGAGAGGCGGTTGAGGTGGTATGGGCATGCAATGAGGAGAGAGGAGGAGGAGCTCATTAGGTCCATTATGGGCGTGCATGTGATTGGGGGCACCAGGGGTAGGGGAAGACCAAAACGGACGTGGCAGCAGATGGTGCAGAGGGGCATGGAGACATGCGGGGTGGCGAGGGACCTGGTGGGGGATAGGCAGGAGTGGAGGTTAAGAACCTACAGACCCGACCCTGCCACTGGCATAAGGAGGGTTCGATGATGATGATGATGATGAGGTGAAACATGTATGGATAGTTTTTTCTCTTTATACATGTTTTTACCACCTTCAATTTTAACAAAACGCCCTCCCAATGCACCCAAGGCTACTATCGCCCCCTTGATCAAACCACTGCCCTATAGGGGCGATATTGCCCACTTGGGGAACCACTGATCTAGCAAGACATTCGTGAATGCGTGAAGGGTCATTCGTATCGAAAGTATGAATGCGAACGTTTCGACAAAAGTGAATAAGGCCGCTTCACAATAGCAATTGGAACGCAAACGGCAACAGACGGGTAGGTTAACCAAATTTCAACTTTCCCGTTAAACGTAAGCCGTTTGACCAATGGCAGCACACCTCCACTGCATGACGTACCCGTCGCCCCTCCCTTCTGCACAAAATACGTTTTCCGTTGCCGTTCCCATTGCTATTGTGAAGCGGCCTTTACTCATGAATGTGGCATTAGTTGGGCCCTGAAACAACCAGTGAAACAAGAAAAAGCAACAAAACAAACAATCCACACTTGGCGTTAAACATATTTCAACTATCCCCGAAGAAACCCATTGTATGTCCTACTTACAGTCAATCTAATCAACACAAATATCCTACAATGTCGATTAAAAGGAATTAGATCACGGCTGTTAATTTATTAATTTGTTTTACAAACGTGTAACCCACTTTCTGTATTTATCATCAACAACTTCAGATAAATTTCGAGTGGCAATCTAAATAAAAGCTGTTCAAAAAAATGCAAAAATCGAGAGTAATCAAACAAGTCTCCCGCATTTACATCTTGCATACTCCAGTAACCAAAAGGGCAGCAAAGAAGGACCTCCATGCAATATTCATTGACCTAGAGAAGGCATATGATAGCGTTCCTAGACAGGTAGTATGGAATGTGCTAAGAAGAAAAGGGGTAGATGAAGGTCACATTAGAATAGTGCAGGATATGTATGAGGGCTCTATCGCTAGGGTGAGGACGGCTTGGGGAAACCCAAAAAGCTTCAACGTGCAGGTGGGCATACACCAAGGGTCAGCACTTAGCCCATACTTATTTACTCTAGTCATGGATGAGCTGCTGACAGGAGTGGGGGAATGGGCCCTCAGTGCTTGATATTTGCCGATGATGTGGGAAAGCTTGCAGAGTCCAACGAGGAGGTCCAAAAGGGCCTACAAGACATCCAGGTAGCAATGGGAAAGGGGGGGCCTGAAGGTGAATATGAAAAAGACAGAATACCTAGTTTTTAACTGGAGTGGTCAGGGGCCAGAAGGCGGGGTACGCTCAGGAGATGAGGTGATACCAGCAGTGCAGGAGTTTAGATACTTAGGATCAGTGTTCCAGGGAAATGGAGAAATAGACTCGGATGTGTCTAATAGGATTAAGGCAGGTTGGCTGAAGTGGAGACAGGCAAGTGGAGTCCTGTGTGACCGCCGGGTGCCTATAAAGCTAAAAGGCAAAGTCTACAGAACTGTGGTTAGGCCAGCTATGCTGTATGGCTCAGAGTGTTGGGCAGTGAGGAAGGACCATGAAAGGAGAATGCAGGTGGCGGAGATGCGAATGCTGCGCTTCATGAGCAGGGTGTCACGAGCCAACAGGATCCAAAACAATCATGTTAGAGATAGTCTGGGGGTGGAAGACATCGCGGAGAAGATGAGGGAAAACAGATTGAGGTGGTATGGGCATGTGATGCGAAGGGAGAGGAGGAGCTAGTTAGGTCCATCATGGGATTGCAGGTGGTTGGGAGCGTCAGGGGGAGGGGAAGACCAAAGAGGACGTGGGAGCAGGTGGTACAAAAGGAAATGGGTGTGTGTGGAACTTGAGGACAAATAAAAAGTGCCTACATACGTGTACCATCCATGTCTGCTCAGAACGGTTTTAGGAAAATTCGTCCCCATGTCCCCTGGCGTCCCTTGGCGTCGGGTACAGCGTTGGCCGGCAACCGGCTGCAGAAAAAACTATGACCAATATATCGCCCTGTGTCCATTCAGAGGGGCAAGATAGGTACCCGACCCTGCCATAGGCGGGAAAGGGTTAGGAGTTGCTTACATTTCGTTCCCACACAATTAGTCCCAAGGAAAATTCGTCCCCGACCCTGACAACAATTGTTAATGCGGTATTGTTCACAGAATTGTCGGGGACAAACTGCCGGGATGAATTTTCATAGGGCGGAAATGTTTGGGGACGAATCTTCCGCATGACACTCAGAACAAGCAACAATGGCTCTTGCCCCGGGCGCCACAACTGAAGCTTCGCCACTGGTATAAGCGTAAGTGGAGGGCTAGAACCCGCAGACCGGACCTCATCACAGGCGGGATATAGGTCAGATGGTAATGACACTTCAGTTGATCCTCAAATGACAGAGGCCATTTCTGTTAAGAGTATTGGAAGTATTTCTAAAACGCTAAATTGGCAATGGGGTCAACTTCCGGTCATATAAAGCGGCTGTACTGCTTTTTCTCGTTTCTTTGATGCTCTCTGATGAATCAAAAATTGTCGTAACACGCAGTGGACGGGGCTCTAATGACCTTTGTAGTTGGAGGGCTCCAAAAACACCAACGAAACAATATCCGGTCACGTTTAACATACAAAACTGTTCACTTGTCTTTTACAGCTATCTGGTCTCACGATACTAATTCTGGGATCCGTCCTGATATCGAGTCTCAACTACGTCTCGTTAATTGGAGACATTGAAGTTGACATCTGCATCGTACTCATCGTAACCGGAAGTATCACGATCATCTTGTCCTTCATTGGCTGTTTTGGTGCGTTTTCAGGAAGTTCCTGCATCCTCTATGGGGTAAGTCAAATTTTTAATGGCAACTGTTTCACGGTCATTAGGGGAGTGGCGAATTGCGTTGGACACACCAGTTCTCGTCTGATCACTGAAGATAAGCAGCGCAACCCAAACTAGTACTGACATGGGTGGCCGCTTGGGAAAACTGGGTACTGCTAATACCCAATAATCGTCTCATTAGTGTAGTGTCTGTGCAGTCTATGCATTAGAACTATGCAGTGGACGGGTCTCTAATGACCTTGTAGTTGACGGGACCTTAAACACCAACAAGCAGTGAGTAACACGCCAGGAGTTCTAGATTCGATACTGGACCGAAGTAGGTTGGATTCTTTCGGGCGAGGCCCCCCGCGTGCGCCTTCCTTGAGGAGCAAAACCGAGGTCCCGTGTGGTGTACGATGGCATTTGCACGTCAAAAAGCCCTCTCTACCATGCAACGGGGAGATGAAGCAAAACTTTTCAGGTGTAGGACCACACCTTGTGGCGTCGGTGGAGTGTCCCAACGAATAGTAGACCGGCGACACATAAGAATAGGGATTGCAGCTTTAGTCGGCAACCGGCTGTGGAAAAACATGTCCAATAAATCGCCTTCTTGTTCATTCAGAGGCACAAAGTGTGTACCCGAGACCCAGTTCTCGTCTGATCACTGAAGTTAAGCAACGCAACCCCATTTTGTACTGACATGGGTGGCCGCTTGGGAAAGCTGGGTACCGCTAGTATCAAAAAATCGTCGCATTACTGTAGTGTCTGTGCAGTCCCTGCATCAGAACTACACAGTGGACGGGGCTCTAATGACCTTGTATTTGAAGGGCCCTAAAACACCAACAAACAAACAAATGTACCCGACCCTGTGGGGGGCGGGGCAATGCAGCAATTCCTCCAGCGGCCCTGCTCAATGCCGCAAAGGGGCGCACACCGTATTTCAAACGATGCGGCATTTTTGCATTTGCTATTCCCATTTCCACACTGCCAGTCCAATCTGCAGTTGGCTAAACCACTGAAGATAAGACATTGTGTAAGGGGCAGTAGAGGTCCTATTGTAATTAATAGCTAGATTTATACTAAGGGATTCAGAATGTTTCAAAATATTTGGGGCGCAATTTTGTGGAAGTGCTCCCCTCCTCCGATCTGCCTCTAGATCCTACCCTGCCCTATTATAGGTGGGAAAAAGCTAGCAGTTGCTTTACATGGACTGCCGATCTGGAATTTGATCAGGAGCCCTTATTTGCCTAACCAACTCAGAAGTCGACACCTTTATATTATTCTAAGTCAGATTCGTAGCTGGGACCCTTGTGCTATATCAAGTAAGGTTCTAAACTGCTTTTCCGCTTATGGCAGGGTCGGGTAGCCATCTTGCCCCTCTGAATGTGCACACAGGTGACATTTTGGACTGTATTCTACCGCAACCGGTTGCCAACCAAAGCTGCAGCCCCTATGCTTATTTATCGTTGGTCTACTGTTCGTTGGCGCATTCCACCGAGCTGCTACACCTGGGGATTTTGCCCCATCCACCTAGTGAGGGGTGTTTTACGTGCAAATGCCATTCCACACCACATGAGACCATTTTTCACTTCTCATGCGAAGTAAGGTGCATTGGCGACATCTAACCCATTGCCCTCCTATGGCAGGGTTGGGTACCTAGTTTCAGGGACACTCCTTTTTATTGTTTGTTGTTTTAGGGCCCTTCAACTACAAGGTCATTACAGCCACGTCCACTGTGTAGTTCTGATCCAGAGACTGCACAGACACTACCACTAATGCGTCGATATTTTGGATACTAGCGGTACCAGAGTTTTCCCAAGCGGCCACCCTTTTTAGTACTAACTGGGGTTGCGTTGCTTAACTTCAGTGATCAGACGAGAACTGGTGCGTCCAACGCAATTTGCCGCTCCCCAGGGGCACTCCACCAAGGTCCTACACCTGACAATTCGGTTTCATCAACCCGTTGCATAGTGGAGAGTGGGAGCGGCTTATTGTGTTGGACACACCAGTTCTCCCGTGTGATCACTGAAGTTAAGGAACCCAACCCCAGACAGTACTAACATGGGCGGTCGCTTGGGAAAACTGGGTACTGCTAATACCCAAAAATCGTGCCATCATTTAAGTGTCTACGCAGTGGACGGAGCTCTAATGACGTTGTAGTTGAAGGGCTATAAACCCCCAAATAATACCCAAATCACGCTACCTACTACGCCCCCGAGGTGGGGTTTGGGCTCTAAACTGCTATCTGAAATTTAGTATCTCGGTGGAACCATTTTGCAGTCTGGTGCACAATGTGGGTGATCACCCAAAAGAAGTTGAAAAGGCGGTGATTTCTTACCACATGCTTCAGCGGGGATTGACCCTGTACGTGGAAAGGACCCTTTTACAGCAAGTAATATGCATGCACTGTAGTTTGTCAAAATCTGTATACAATGTGACTCACCCCTAGATCGAATAGAGAAGGGGCTGTAGCATTAGGCAGCATTGGGGCCAAACATCTCTTGGTCACTAAGGACCAATACCTCATGTACTTTATTTATGGGCAAGAGGGAAGCCTCTAGATGCGATGTCACATCGTGGACATGACATAGCAGTGCCGTAGCTTGTAGGGGCAATAGGATCAATTTGTCCCGGGCGCTGGATAAGGCGTAACCTTGGGGCACCTTGTCCGCCTTCCTGGAAATCAGCCGCCACGACAACATGTCTGCGCGACGCCGCACCGTTACGACAAATAAAAAGTGCCTACAAACGTGTACCATGTCTGCTCAGGCAGTGGCGTCACTAGGGGATGCGGGCCGCACCGGGTGACATCACTCGTACGGTGACAAATTAGGTGACACCAAAGTAGAAGATGTGGCTTTTTTACCGGGGGGGGGGGGGGGGGGGTGACGCCAACTCTAGGAGCGGCAAATTGCGTTGGACACACCAGTTCTCGTCTGATCACTGAAGTTAAGCAACGCAATCCGAGTTAGTACTGGCATGGGTGGCCTGTTGGAAAAGAAACTGGGTGCCGCTAGTATCCAACAATCCTCGGATTAGTGTAGTGTCTGTGCAGTCCCTGCATCAGAACTACAAGTGGACGGGGCTCTAATGACCTTGCAGTTGAAAGGCCCTAAAACACCAACAAACAAACAAAGACGCCAACCCTAGCGACGCCACTGTGCTCAGGTCAAGCAACAGCAGAAAGGAAGGCTCCCTCCAAATGGCTCTTGCCCCTGGGGCCACAACTGAAGTTACCCTACTATAACATACCACCTGAAGAGTTACCTGGTCAAAATTTTACACTGTTACATTTAATTAACTTACCTTTCTGTTGCAGTTTTCCATTTTAGTAGCCGTCACTTTAACGATGGAATTGGGAGGTGCCCTTGCAGCCTTTGTGTACCACGACCAAATTGTTGATGACGTCACATCGAATATGAATGCCTCTATGACAGCTTATTACAATGACACTGATGTCCAGAATGAATGGGACGACATGCAATCAACGGTAAGTCCATTCAGGAACACTTTTGGATATGTGGCACCCTGATAACCGTATGATGATGGAATCTGCTTTTTACAGTTGGTCTGCTGCGGTACTTCCGGTGTAGGTGACTGGGTGAAGTTAAAGTTACCAGTTCCTGATTCTTGTTGCGATAACGTAGTCCCAGGTGGATGTGAAATTTCGTCCGCCACTCTTCATACCCAAGTAAGAAACTATGACAACTTATTGCCTAAGACAAGATGGCATCACGAAAAGAATTTCAGCAATTTTTTTGGCACATTTTTCAGGGTTGTATCAATGCCATTTACAGTGCCCTTGGCGACAATGCGTGGATTATTGGAGGAGTTGCCTTAGGCGTGGCATTTGTCAAGGTAATTTGTCTGCCGGGGGTGAAAGTTCATCATATATTAACTATAAGCAGCAATTCAAAGCTTACGAACAATATTTTGTCTCTTGAAGATTGTTGGATTTGGACTCTCTTGTTGTCTTGCTACGAAATTGAAGAGAAGTGAAGCCAAATAAAGATCCCTTTCAAAAATGTTCTTGGACTAGAGGCCAAAGGTCAGTGCAGCTCAAGGCCAACGGACAGCAGCTAACCTTGCAAGACATTCAACGAGTCCATCCACGCCTACAATTAAACTTAATTCATAATATTCGCCAAAATATTTATTAATAACAAACTATAAAGTGTCTTAATAGGGATTCACAGTACCTTTGAATCAGAAAGGGCCACAGATTGGTGCCTGTGGCAGATTACCCACAGGGTTGGACTAACCTATCAAGGTAGATGTATAGTACTGGGTTGAGAATTAAAATTGCTATTTTTACATTCATTTAACAGAAAAACTCTTGCATGTTGCTGCTTTATCGTAACGTCAAGGGGTGCTCCCCTCCTGCTCAGTGACCCCCCTGGCCGCTTGGGAAAACTGGGCCTAGGGGCCCTCCAAGTGCTTTATCAGCTGTGGCGCAGGGAGCGGCTGTATTGCGTTGGACACCCCAGTTCTCGTCTGATCACTGAAGTTAAGCAACGCAACCCCAGCTAGTACAGACATGGGTGGCCGCTTGGGAAAACTGCTAATACGTAAAAATCGTCGCATTGGTGTAGTGCTGTGGACGGGGCTCTAATGACCTTTGTAGTTGAAGGGCCCTAAAACACCAACAAACAACAACAAAACCCAGTTAGTACTAACATGGGTGGCCTCTTGGGAAAACTGGGTAGCGCTATTATCCAAAAATCGTCGCATTAGTGTAGTATCTGTGCACAGTGGCGTCACTAGGGGGTGTGGAGGGTGCGGAGGGTGCGGGCCGCACCGGGTGACACCACTCGCACCATTAGGAATGGGGTGACACCAAGCTTCGGGAGAGGGGGTGACACCATGGTGTCACCGCACCGGGTGACGCCACTGTCTGTGCAGAACAACAAAGTGGACGGGGTTCAAATGACCTTGTAGTTGAAGGGCCCTACAACACCAACGAATCAATGAAACACAAACAGACTGTAGGAAGTTCGCAAACATAATTTTTGATATACTGTATGTTGTTTGACGGTTTGTTGACAGACTTTGAAGCTTTTCCATTAGTGAATGAAACCTGACATTAATAGGCTATAAATAAAACAACTGCATCTGAATTTAAAAGTTATTCGACAGCAAATGGAAATAATTAGCAAAGTGCTACAGGTTTCATTCAAGAAACTGAATCCACTTGAAAGCATGCATTTAGCGAGGAGAAATGAGACAGGGTGATCGATTCCAGCTTGTCTTTCATGCGGTAGAAGATCAGGCAATGAAATTCAGAGCAGAATTTCAAAAAAGCAGTAAATTAGTGATTGCACTGCTGCACGGGGCAAGTTTAGGATACGCAATAAACATCACGGGCAATTCGACGGAACCAAAATGGAGCAAGATGTACAGAATCCTGTTGTTAGCACTGGCCCTTCTTCAGGGCACAACCACCATAAACTCGGTATACCAGTCGTTAACGTTAGCAAACAGTGAAAGAAATTTCGCATTCTTGTTTTACTGCGATAACATACTACTCATTGCCCTATTGGTAAACTTCTGGATGAACTTTACCAAAATTTCGTCCATGACCCACCAAGTAATGGTCAAGTTGATTGGGCTGCAAGAGGAACTGCCGCCAGGAAGAGCATTTGCAAAAATCTCCCAATTTGGAAAGACATTATTCCTTATTGGCATCTTGGATGCATTCATAATTTTAACCCTCTCCGTCCTCAAATGTTTTCTGGTTGACGAACTTACCAGAAAAAGGCTCTTGAGCAATATTTATTGGTTGCGTGTTCCAGAACAGTTCTCCATAACGGTTGCTCTTCTCATTCAGATAACCTACTCTTTCTTGATTGTTTGTGTCAACATCTATTTCTCTTTGGTCATCTATATCATCTTCCTACTCCACTTATGCTTCAAAGAACTCAACCGGAAGTTGATGACTACAGTTTTGATTGATCTTCAGGAGTTTCATACCTTTCAAGCGGAACATCAACAATTGGCACATTTAGTTCAGAAAGTAAACAAATTCTTTTCGCCAGCTCTACTTCTGCTCGTCTTTGCTAAATGCTCCCAAATGCTCTTTGGGGTGTACGTCACCCAATGGGTTTCCTCACATGTTTACGCCAGTGGGAGGATATGCGTAGTCCTCATCACCATCACTACATATTTAAACAGCATTGGAATTATTTTGACACTGACGGTAATGGGAGGGAAACTACAAAAGGAGGTAAGGATCAGGATCCATTCTCTAATGCAGTGGTTCTAAACTGGTGGTTCAGGGAGCCCTGGGGCTACTTAGCAGGATTATCGTGGCTCAGCAGCACAAAGCTCTGTGGATCCCTGGCAGTCACATGTCTTGCTTGCCATCTCTATTACTTGAATCAAATAGGGGCTCCAGTGAACGAACTGGGTGCCAGGTAGGGCTCCGCGACTCCAAAGGGGTTGAAAACCACTGCTCTAATGGACATGCAGTACAACCCGGAAAAGAAGGGTTTCAAGGGACCAAATGTTTAGCGGCTTTTTAAATGGGATGGTCTTTTAAACGGGAAATTGGATTTTGCACATTTGAAAACGGAGTTGCATTGAAGTAATCATCATCATACTCTTATCCCATAAGCACCTTGGAATTATTTTAAATAGTCAAGATACCTGGAAGGATCATATTAGTAAATTGGTTGGGAGGGCTGGCCAATTCCTCCACCAGATTAGTAGGGTCCTCAAAGACAGCACAAAAGAGGTAAAAGAAACAGCATATATTTCAATGGTGCAACTAATTTTGGAGTATGGTAGTCCATTTTGGTTTCCCTTCAGGCAGAATTTCTCTTGGGAGATTGAAAGGATCCAAAGGAGGCAGCAAGAATTGTACTCCAAAGGTTTTCTCACAGGGAAAGAGGGTCTGACATAATTAGGGTATTAGGGTGAGATACACTAAGCCAGTGGCATATATCTCACAGCATTAGTCTTTTTATCAGACTGATGCTGTTGGGGTGCAATGGATCTCTGGTTGGCAGTGTGCCCCTGGCTGAGTATAAGGGGTAAAGGGATCATTCATATAAATTGAAGGAGATTAGGGCACAGACAGACTCGTACTACTGGTCATTCATACCAAGGAGCATTCGGCAATGGAATAGCCTTGCAGAGGATAAAGTGGAGGGCTTCCTCAAAGGGAAGCTCACCATTGTTAGTATTGTAGGGAGCACTAGAATTATAGCTTAGGGCTTTAGGAGTTCTATGGTATATGTAGGAATGAGAGTGTAGTGTAGTGAATTAGAATTAGAATCCCGCCTGTGGCAGGGACTCTCCCACCTATGTGCCATCAGGTCCCCGTCCACCCCACACTACCATACTCCAGTGGTCTTCAAACTTCCTTGACTCACGGAACCCTTAGAATGATAAGACTTTTTGGGGGAACCCTATCCCACCTTTAGAAAACCATATCTTGCCTCTGAGAACGAATCGGCAGCCCACACATGAAGCTTCTGATTAATTTTCAAATATAACTAAATGCTTCTTTATATTTTTTTAATTGATAAACACTAGTCAACTAGTGTGAGTGCTTCATAACTTTTTTTGAATTTTTATTCTCCTCATCTCGGCTGCTTGCAATCAATTTACGTGGCTCTTAATCACTGCCCAACACACTGATCCACATAGCATAGCTGGCCTACCCACTGCCCTGTCAAATTTCCCTTTAAATTTTATTGGGACCCTCCTATCACACAGGACTCCACTTGCCTGTCTCCACTCCATCATTCGCCATTGATTCCCTGGTTTACATCCGAGTCTATCTCCCCATTGCTTTAGAACGTTGATCCCAAGTACTTCACATCTTGCACCTTCTTCACCTGTTCACCCATAGAGTCCTTTCCAATTGAAAGCGAAAAATTGGTCTTCAAATGCGGGAAATTCTCTTACATGGGAAACTTCTTATCCGGGTTCCACTGTAATTTTAAAAGTTTTCGGTGTGAATCTGAATTGTTGCTTTCAGGCTCAGCAAACGTTGGAAATACTACTCAATATTAGTCTACAAAATCAGACTTGGTGTCATAACAGTCTCTCAAACAAAGGAGTGAAAGTAAGAGTATTTGAAATTTACTTATAGCTTCAATTTCAATTGAATTTACCAACAAATATGTGTTTGCTGTTCCTCTCTCTTTCTCTCTTTCTATTTCTCTCATTGTATCTCTCTGGGAGCGGTGAATTGCTTTGGACACACCAGTTCTTGTCTGATCACTGAAGTTAAGCAGCGCAACCCCAGCTAGTACTGACATGGGTGGCCGCTTGGAAAAACTGGGTACTGTTATTACCCAAAAATCGTTGCATTATTTATTTATTTATTTAACATACAATCAACTGTACAAATTATCAGAGGCGGAGTTAAGCATGAAGTAGAAAAGATTTGTAGAGCTTAGTATTGAAATGCCTACAATTATGTAAGCACGACAAAGAGGAACAATGAAATACACTAGATCGGATGTCAAACGGAAGCTCAATCCATATTTTAAAAACCACGTAGGGGAACAACCTACCCCTAATGTCTGAAAAGGGAGAAGAAGGGGCAAACAAAAACTGGCGAACTCGGCGAGTTGTCACATCAGAGGCAAAGAAGTGTAGTGTCTGTGCAGTATCTGCACAAGAACTATGCTGTGGACGGGGCTCTAATGACCTTTGTAGTTGAAGGGCCCTAAAACACCAACAAACAACTGTATCTCTCTCTGACTTCATATCTCTCCCCCCACTCTCTGTCTGACTTCATATCTCTCCCCCCACTCTCTCTCTTCCTGTTTCTCTATATCTCTATCTTCGTCTCGTTCGCGGTATCTGTGTGTGTGTGTGACTGCCTCTGATGTCCCTGGCTGTTCACTTATCTGTGGCTCTGTCTCTCACTGCGTCTCTCCCTCTCTCTGTTTCTTTCTGCATCTATCTCTGTAGGTGTGTCTGTTTCTCTCTGTCTATGCGTCTCTCAATCTGTGTCTCTCCGATTCTCTGCCCCTCTCTCTCTCTCCATAAATAGGCCTGTCATACCACAACAATGTTTGCAACACTCAGACAAGCAAATCCAGTTGGCATCACAGCTTCTGGTCTCTTCACAATCAACTATCAACTTCTAGCACTGGTAAGAGACCAAGATCATTCAAAATGAGGTAGTTCTTGGGTGTAATTGCATCATCATTCCCTGTCCTCTTCCTGCTGATGACAGAGGTGGGAGCCTATTTGGGCCGTTAGAACTGGAAAACACGGGCAATCTATTAGACAGTATTTTCACGTAGTCGACTGCCGACACCTAATGTCAAAACTACCCATTCGCCCTAATATTCGTGGTAAAACTTGGTATTCGACTTTGCCATAGGCGGACTAAAGGATAAAAATCATGAAAGAATGGTGGTGATTAGTAGAGAGAAGAACAACCTTATACAGTATAAGTCATGTGACGGAAATTAACAGAAATTTTGTTGTTAAACAGATTTGCAGTACAACCATAACATACAGCACACTTCTCCCTGGACAATAGACCAAGGCCCTTAAAATGGAGATCTACAGCCCAAGAGCAAGTCTAACGGGTTCTCGCCTAACTTCCTTCTACAGGCCATCTGTACACTGTTACAATAACTTTATAACGGGTGCATGAATTAAATAGCGGCTAATAAAATATTGTAAATAGTAAATAACTACTGGTGTTACCGCTGGACTGCACCTGCCAGAAACATCTAGAGGCTTTTGTGGTCAATCCTAGGTACCGGTATGTCCAAGTCATTAACACTTTTTAACTGCGTGGCTGTCTCGTCCATTGTGGACGTTGGTGAGCTTTTAATCAGCCATTAGTTGTCGTCCTCCAATGTTTTCCACTAAGGAATTCTAACCTACTAAAGCACCAGGTATCCCACGAAATCTCTCTAACAAACATTTTTGGCAAACCTTCCACAATGTTCATAAAAGTCTGGACATCTCTGGCTGCTGCAAAAATCGTCTATAAATGCAAATGTAAATAAATAAGTAAAAACCTTAAGCACTTTCCATTTGTGTGTGTTGGAGACATCTCGAGCGCCATAAGAGAGAAGCATTCGAAAACATTTGACAGTATTGCAATCATCGGAACATCAAAGATCGATTGATGTTTCAGAAGGTATTCTGCACCTATGAGTGGAAAGCCATTTGTTACTCAAGGCTCACTGCATACAAAGCCGCAAGTAGACACTGAAGATGACGAGTTCCAAGGAGGCGAGCTTCCAGACCTGCAAATTTTGCCGCTCTACACGTTGCATGTAGAAAGCGTTCTTTAACGTGAGAGTGGCATCGCACTCCACACAGGGCCATGGCTATACTTCCCATCCAGCAGAAGGTGCACCCAGGGTCTCACATTTGCCCCAAAAGAAGTTAATCAACGTCAATCCAGTAACTAAACTGATGCAGTAGCAGAGCACGCTACCTCTTCGCCACAGAGGCAGGTCAAATCCATATTCAGTTTGCACCTTGAGAGTAGTTCCCACTTCCACCGCTCCTACACCCAGAAATTTTACAGAGATGATAAAAGGATTCTTTTACATCAAGGTAACATTGAGACACCACATCCGGTCACACCACACTTTTACTATCATGGTCATATCTCTCTCCCATTTCCTCTCCCTCCAACTCCCCCCTCTCATTCTCTCCATCTCTCTTTCTCCTGCCCTCTCCCTCCCACCCTCTCCTTTTGGGAGCGGCGAATTGCGTTTGACACACCAGTTCTCGTCTGATCACTGAAGTTAAGCAGCGCAACCCCAGCTAGCACTGACATGGGTGGCCGCTTGGGAAAGCTGGGTACTGCCAATACCCAAAAATCGTCGCATTAGTGTAGTGTCTGTGCAGGCTCTGCATCAGAACTATACTGTGGACGGGGCTCTAATGACCTTGTAGTGGAAGAGCACTGGAACACCAATAAACAACAACAACCCTCTCTCCCTTTCAGGGCCCTCTCTAATTGTCTGTCCAGACATCTCCATCCGTCTCCCTCTCCCTGTTACTCCATCACTCCCTCTCTCTCCCTCTGTCCCCCCTCCTTTTTTACATAAAGGTAACATTGAAACACCACACACGGTCACACTTTTACTATATTGGTCATATCTCTACCGAGACTGCCTCTACCTCTGCATTTCTCTTTCCCTTTATCTCTCACCCTCTTCCTCTCTCTCTCTCCCTCGCTCACTTTCTCCCCCTCTCTTCATCTCTTTCCTTCTCACTCAATCTCACTCCCTCGCTCATCCTCTTACCCCCTACCTCTCCCCGTCTCCCTCTCTCTCTTTCTCTCTCCCGGCTGAAAGTCCACCTACCTCAACCAGGAACCTGCAACCATGGATGCACGAGTCAAGTACTTACTGCTGCCCATTGAGGGTGGACTGTTTTTACATTAGGAATTCGGATTAAAGTTCTAATGACGGCGGTTCATCAGGGAGTTCTGTATAATTTTCTTGACCATGAGCTATTCTACTCTTTGCCTGGATCAATACGCAACCACCAGTTCCAGTGTTGAACGCAGTCAAACTGCAAAACGCTTGCAAACCAAACATTGGACGTATTATACAAGAGTTTCATGACATATCTTTGAAGTTAATCCATTAGTGAATGAATTTTAAAACACTCAACTAACTACCCAAGGAGTACATCACATTGATGACAGAACAGTAAACTTAACGTAACAAAAACAAACGTACGATATTTGACTTATTGCGTGAGTGGATGTAAAAATGAATAAACTTAACAGAGTTGCAGGTTTCATTCAAGAAACTCCATCCACTCAGGAGCGGGCATTTAGCGAGGAGAAATGACAAGGGATGATCGAGTCCAACTTGCATTTCATGCTGTGGAACACCAGACAATGAAATTAGTAGTAGAATTTCAAAAATCCACCAAATTTGTGAGTGCACTGCTGCACGGAGCAAGTTTAGGATATGCAATAAACATCACAGGCATTTCGACAGAACCAACATGGAGCAAGATGTACAGGGTCCTCTTGTTAGCGCTGACCCTCCAGCAGCTCATACCTACCATCAAATCAGCATACGAAAGAAATTTCGCATTTTTGTTTTATTGCGATAACCTACTAACTATCGCCGTGTTGGTCAACTTCTGGATGAACTTCACCAAAATTTCGTCTACAACACACCAAATAATGGTCAAGTTGATTCAGCTGCAAGACGCACCTCCACCAGGAAGACCATTTGCAAAAATCTCCCAATTTGGAAAGACATTATTCCTTTTTGGTATCTTGGATGCAATCATATTTCTGACACTCTCCCTGCTCAACTGTTTGCTCATTGACGAACTCAACAGAGAACGATTTTTGAGAGACATTTACTGGCTGACATTACCAGAACAGTTCTCCAAAATTGGTGCCGTTCTGTCTGTGACACCCTACCATTTCTTGATCGTTTGTGTCTACATCTACTTCTCTTTGGTCATCTATATCATTTTCCTACTCTATTCATGCTTTAAACAACTCAACCGGAAGTTGATGACCACAGTTTTTGTTGATCTCAACGAGTTTCATACCTTTCAAGCGGAACATCAGCAATTAGCACTCTTAGTTCAGAAAGTGAACAAATGCTTCTCGCCTGCTCTGCTTCTGCTCGTCATTGCCAAATGCATACAAATGCTGTTCGGTTTATACGTGGCCCAATGGGTTATCTCACACTTTTCCTCGAATGCAAGAATTTTTATGATCCTTTTCACCATAATGACATATCTAAATAGCCTTGGAATTATTCTAGCACTAACGTATATGGGAGGGAAGCTGCAAAATGAGGTAAGGATCCGCCCCATAACATTTGACTTCAGCTCAGAATTATTTGGAAATTGTCCTTTGCCAAAAAAAGTTGTTTTGCTTGCAGGCTCAGCTAACACTGGAAATATTACTTAATATCAGTCTTCAAAATCACACTATGTATTACACCAGTCTGTCACACAAAGGAATGAATGTAAGTATTCTTTAAAATGTGTTCACAGGTTCAATTCCCACATGAATTCAAGTACAGACAATTATTTATCTGCCACCCTCCCTCTGCCTTTGGCTCTCTAACCATGCCCTCTGTCTGAATCGTCGACCCCTGAGGCACCAGGGGTAGTGGAAGACCAAAGCGGACGTGGGAGCAGGTGGTGCAGAGGAACATGGAGACGTGCGAGGTGGAGAGGAACTTGGTGGGGGATAGGCGAGAGTGGAGGATGAGAACGTGCAGACCCGACCCCACAGCAGGCGGGAGGAGGGTAGGATGATGATTATGATTAATCAAAAAGTTGAAGAGGTCTGAACTTTGTTCATCCGTAATCCTGGATGTCACTTTGGATGATTTCCTGTTTACACAGTTCACTGGGCAATCGCTTTGAGGTAATCATCCAAGATGATTATCAAAAGTGAACCATGTAATCCTGCCTTAACCACTTGCTGCTTTCCCTCTGACCCCTTGACTTCTAAACACTTGGCTCTGGTGATGCCTTTTCTGACCACTTCACTCTCTAGCTATGCCTTCACTGACCATTCAACTCTGACTATACCTTCTATGACCACTCAACTCTCTTGCTATGCCTGTCTGAATCCTCAATTCTGTGGTTGTCACTCTAACTCTGTAACTGCCCTTATGACTGTGTCTCTCTCTCTATGTATAAATAGGCCTGTCATGCCACAACAATGTTTGCAACACACAGACAAGCAAATCCAGTTGGCATCACTGCTTCTGATCTTTTCACAATCAATTATCAACTTCTAGCACTGGTAAGAGACATATATTTCTCAAAATTACTTTGAATTTCCCAAATTTATCACACTTAAAGACTCTTTCAGCATCATTTAAAGCCTTTTTCCAGTAATGTTAGGGTGGGGTGGTAATTTCCCCAGTCGAAGCTTTCTCCGATTACTCATTAGCCATTTTGTTCTTAGCAGAATTTCCAACGTCAGAGGTTTGCCAGGGATTTCACAAAGGCCTGCGTTTTCAAAGCCCACCTACTGAAAAGGTTGGCCACCCTTGCCCTAAAGTGTGTTGGCAAGCACACTTGAACCGCCCCCCCCCAATTATGCCTTGCCTACAAGCCATTAATTGTGGTCCAGATTTAGCCTCTACTAGTAGCTCTTGATGGAAGAGAAGGGTACTGATCATGGATGCAATTTCATAATTAGACAAAATATTTGCCATCAACAATGTAGAAAGCATTTTGCTTAAACTACAAATTTTGATGGCTATTAGCGCTTGTCACGCATAACAAAATCAATAGGAGATCGGTTTACCTTTCTAACAACAGGATAAATTGATTAATTTGTGTTTCACCTGTCGCTTTGTAAATTACAACTCTCCTCTAATTATTGTGAAATTTTCAAACATATGTGCTTTCATGAGTTGGTGGGATTTGTTTGTTTGTTGTTGGTTTAGGACCCTTCAACTACAAGGTCATTAGAGCCCCGTCTGATGCAGGGACTGCACAGACACTACACTAATGCGACGATTTTTTGGATACTAGCGGTGCCCAGTTGTCCCAAGCGGCCACCCATGTCAGTAAGAACTGGGGCTGCGTTGCTTAACTTCAGTGATCAAACGAGAACTGGTGCTCCCAGTTGGTGGTAGCGGCTAAATTGCATTGGACACACTAGTTCTCGTCTGAACATGGGTGACCGCTCAGGAACACTGGGTGCTGTTAATACCGAAAAATCGTCATTACGGCATTGTGTTTGTGCAGACTCTGCATTAGAACTGCAGAGTGGATGGAGCTTTAACGACCACTGTATTTGAAGGGCTTTAAAACACCAATGAAACAAAAACGCAGATTGGATCCGATTACAGACTGTATGCAAACTACACCCAATATTTGGCTGGTGATGCTGGTAACAACAGTACAAGTGTTTTTCCGACCCTGTCATGGGCAGGATAAAGGTTATAAGGTCATATGAAATGCAATAACAGGATGTTTTTTGTCTTTACACAGATTTGCAGTACAACCATAACATACAGCACATTTCTTCCCGGACAATAGACCAAGGTCCTAAAGATGAGGATCTACAGCCGTAGGGCAAGTCTGCATTTTAGGGGTTCTCACCTAGCCTCCATTTTCCATTTTATCGCTTAATGGAAAACGGCCAGGACAATTTGACGTAAAAGCGGACACTTTGAGGTATGTATTTAATTACCTCAAAGTGTCCCCCAGACACATTCATGGCTACACGAAATCATTCACAGAATCGATATGTATGTTGTTCACAGGGAGAAGGGCAGGGGACCAAAAGTAGAGATCATTGTAAAGGTATATACATTCTATCGGTCCACCCCGATAGAGAGGTTATGTTATCCCATAAGGTTTTCTCTCAAAAAATTTTCATAGTTTGGAAGAAATAAAGAAATTGCAGTATTTTGATATTTTGATTTTCATTTTATCACTCCACAAATACATACTTTACATTTATATTATAGGTCTAGTAATGAATGAATTCATAATGATTTAATTTTCCTCTTGTGGAGTTACTCAAGATCTCTTTTTAACCCTTAAGTCAATACCCAGAAAGTTCCACAGTTCAATAACAAAGGTATCCATAATGAATGAAATGGAATTGTGGCAAACACATGTTTTGACATGCAGGCATTTCTGAAGCTATCATATTTCTTGATGCACGACGGCCCATGGATGGTCTTTATCTATTGTTCTACTATAATCTTTTAACCATAGGCAGCCAACTTTTGTGCATCTAGCCTTTCTATTCGATATCAACCCAAAAATCCATTGTGTTGAACATTCAAAGACGCCTGTTTCATGCATTTGCTGTCCCACACAACAGTAATCTCTTATGCTTCATCATCATATCCTTATCCCACCTGTGGCAGGTGCGTCCCCATTTCTATACTGCCAGTTCAACAGTTGCAGTTCTGTCCACAGTTGGCTAAACCACTGAAGAGAGGGCAGTAGAGCGCCTGTTGCAATTGCTAGCTAGATTTATAACAACAGATTCTGAATATTTAAAATACAGTATATTTGGAGTGCACTTATTTGAAGTGCTTCCCCCAGATCCACCCCTGGATCTGCCATTGGGTCTCGCTTACCACTACTACCTACCTCCAAACTAATCCCAAGTTTTTTTTTGGTTCTCTCCCATGCTTCTTCTTTCCTCTGCACATTACATGACCATACCATACACATCCATTAATCGTCATACTCTTTCCCTGCCTGTGGCTGGGTGATGTCTGAGTTGCATCTCTCCACTCCCAATTATCTCCCACCAGGTCCCCGTCCAACCCACACACCACCATTTCCTAATGTACAACCTCCACCAACCAGTGCAATAATGTTTTGTCTAATCTGCCCAACACCAGCTGCCTAGTCAGTGACAAATGCCTCTTTCCAGGGGCGGATCGAGAGTGGGGAGCAATGCAGCAATTGCTATCCCTCAGCACCTCAATGGGGTGCAACTGATAAGCAAGTCCAACAGTTGCAATGAAATCTGTAGTTGGCTAAACCACTGAAGATAGGACATTGTGTAAGGGGCAGGAGATGACCTAGTGTAATTGCTAGCTAGATTTATAGTAAGGGATTCTGAACATTTAAAAATACTGTTTTTGGGGCATGCTTTTTTCTGAAGTGCTCCCCCTTGATCTGCTGCTGGATCCACAACTGCCCCTTTCCTTTATGAATGACCAACAACCCTATCCTCCTTCAGCCACCTATTTCAAGGGCCAAACTATCCTGTCAAAGGGACATTTAGACAATAGTCCACCATAAATAATAGCATACTATTTCTTGGATTGCATTTATATGGACCATCTAACATTAATAAGTTCATGAATACATGATAACATGAATAATTTCTGAAAATTGAATTTTTGATTAAACTGTACATGATAGAATATTTTAATTATTTTTCTAGTAATCAGCATCCATAAAACTGTTTCCTACCCCTGGTACCCCCAATCACCCACAGTCCCACAGTGGACCTAATAAGTTCCTCCTTCCCCTCCTCCTCACATGCCCATACCACCTCAGCTGATTCATTTTCTCTGCGATGTTTCCCACCCCAAGCTACATCTGATGTAATCGTTTCAAACTCTGCTGGCAGGTGACATCCCACTCATGTAGCACAGCATTTGCACATCAGCCACTGGCATTCTCATTTCATGGTTCTTCCTAGCTGCCCAACACTCTGAGCCACACAGCATTGTGGGCCTAACTACCGTTCTGTAAACTTGGCCTTTCACCTTTATGGAACCCAGTGTCGCACAGGACTCCACTTGCCTCCACCAACCCGTTTCCCCATGCTGTCCTCACACTAGCACTATCCTAATATGGCCATACCGCTCCATACTACCTTTCTAGGGACGCTATCATATGCAAAGTTCCACTTTTTTTAAAGAATGAAAAATTCCCTGGTATTTCGGTTAACCCCCCAATCGGTCCACCCTCTGATGAGTCCACTTTTATAAATCCCCAGGGGTGGGCCGATTAGAGAAGTTTCACTGTACCAAAGAAAATTCATCACCTTCATCTTTCATCTCAATCGCTAGGTAAAATTAATAACCAAGTAAAATGGAAAGCGTACACCAAAAATGGAAGAGCATTGCATCATCTACGACAATGGTTCTCAATGCGTGTTCTGCAAACAAATTAAATGCAGAAATAAAGGCGTTGGAAAAAATCGATAAAATTTAAAATAATTTTTGAATGGGATTGTCATCAGCAAACGCAAATGACATAGTTGTTCGTTTTAGTTTTATATGAAGCGGTAGTCATACCTGGTGGTAGTAAGTTAAGGTGACCAGATTTTCCAGAGGGCAAAGCGGGACGGGGGCTTTTGATGAGTGCCCCCAAGTAGGGGGAGGTGAGACATGCTTTCCTGAAGCGCAAAGAGCCTCGTACCTAATGTACCTTATAGCTTGATTGCGTGTCCATTCAGCACAGAATGCATCCTCATCCTCATCATACCCTTATTCCGCCTGCGGCAGGGTCGGGTCTGCAGATTCCAGCCCTCCACCCCGCACACTGCCATATCCTTATGGACAACCTGCTCCCATGTCTGCTTCGTATCCTCCTGCCCGGGGTGCTTCCGACCACCTGCATTCCTGAAATGGACCTAACGAGTTCCTCCTCCCTTCTCATTATGTGTCTAACACATCAACCTATCCTCCATAATCTTTTCCACGATGTCCACCGCCCCCAGACTACGTCTAATTACTCATTCCTCATAATTATATCAGCTCTCGACACCCCACACATCTCAGCTCCTTGCATTCTGTTGACGTGGCTCTTCCTCAATTCCCAGCACTCTGAGCCATATAGCAAAGCTGGCCTAACCACTACCCTGCAGAACTTCCCTTTCAACTTGATTGGGACCCTCCTATCACACAGGACTCCGCTTCCCTGTCTCCACTTCAACCATCCCCATTGATTCTACGGGTCACAGGACGGGTCCAGCACAGGATGCATGATGTTTTAATTTGATGCAAGCGATGATCAGTTGCCAACCTAGAAGAATCATTCTGTGTAGGTGCTCTGTACACTACTACACTATACACTAACGGGTTGGAGAGTAAGCCAAGCATCCATAACAGGCCAAACCATTCAGAGGCTGCTCGCGGGAAAGGAGGAGGCAGGTGTAGGCGATGTAGAAAAAGGCGAGATTTTGCAGCACCCAACGTTCTCTACCAACCACCCATGTTGGTACTAACTTCAGTGATCTCACGAGAACTGGTGTGCCCAACGCAACGTGGCCGCAAACGTATTTCATTGACAAGTGAATGCTTCTAAAAATTTGCCAACAAAGCGGGACAAAGGGCGTCCCGCCGGGACAAGAGAGGGACGGCGGGACATGAAGTCTGAAATCGGGACGTCTGGTCACCCTAAGTAAGTACCAAGTGTAGAAAGTGTACAAGCCGATTTAAAGTTTATGTTGAATTGCAAATGTTCCGTGCAAGTAAAATGTCACAGTGTTCCCTGGCTTCAAAAGGATTGAGAACAACTGATCTACGAGATGGTAAGTCTTAACATTTGATGTGAATTACTCCTTGATTCACGTTGAATATCTTCTCTCCATTACACATTTGCTATTCAGAAAAGAGACTAATTCGGGCATCAGCATTCGGATCTAAATGGTGGACACTTTGAGGTACTCAAAAATTGCCTCTAAGTGTCTGCCTGGACACTTTGAGGTAGACCCCGGACACTTTGATGCGTGACACCGGCCCGCGTTATTCGCATACATTAAACAAATGGGCGGTCTGGCCCTGCCCGAGGCCACTTCCAATCCGAAGTAATACTCCCCGTCTAGGAGGGCCTCCTTAAGGCCCCTCCATCTAGTTCTCTCTCGCCCTCTCCTCGTTCTCTCTCTCGCCCTTTCCATTTCGTTCTCTTCCTCTCGCCCTATCCCTCTCCCTCTCCTTCTCTCTCTTCCTCTCTTTTTCTCGTTCTCTCTGCTCCTCTCGTCTTATCTCTCGTTCTTTCCCACTCCTTCTCTCTTGTCTCTCTCGTTCTCGCTGTTGTCCCACCCCTCTCCCTCGCATGTTACACCTATGACCAGCGCCACTGCCTCTGTGTAAATGAGACGACCTAATCAAGATAATGACTATGCTAGCGAATACTGACAGCTGACATGACACCATGTTGACACTCGGAACATGACAGCATATTTTTTTTCATCTTCCTGCAATCAAACTGAAAATAAGCAGTGAAAAGTCAATTCATTTTCCTAAATGCTTCATGATCAGCAAGCACGCCTAAAGAGTCCAATGCCATACTAGTCATAGGCTAGTGAACTTGTGTTACTACTTCCTCGCTTGAAGCAAACGAATTCCAGTGACCGTTCTTGTGGCAACCAAATGAAAGACAAGAGGGACGAGTTCCAAAGGACTGATTTACGGAAATCTTGTAAATCCATAATTTG
This sequence comes from Trigoniulus corallinus, assembly GCA_013389805.1. Lineage (NCBI taxonomy): Eukaryota > Metazoa > Arthropoda > Diplopoda > Spirobolida > Trigoniulidae > Trigoniulus > Trigoniulus corallinus. The sequence continues at coordinate 12,598,935 of JAAFCE010004287.1, forward strand.
GCTCATGCATGTCGCAAGTCTAGGGAGTGCATTAGACAACACGGGCCATCAAACTGAATCAAATGGCTACAAAAGTTACAGGGTCCTGCTAATGTCACTAGCACTTTATCAAATTGTTCCAAACGTGAATTCTGCCCGTGAGACACTGACATCAGAAGGAATTGGAAGAAACTTTACCTTCATCTTCTTTTGCGACTACTTACTGGTGGTTGCGTTTCTAGTCAACTACTGGATTAACCGCAACAGAATTGTGACAACCATTCATCAAATAAGTGTCAAAATGGCAGATATTCAAAGATTCCAATATCCACATGAAACTTTACTGCCGTCATTAGCAAAATGTTCAAATATTCTATTCTTCTTTGGGCTCTGCAGTGCTGTTGTAATTCTTGGAATGATCATAACCAAATTCATTTTGATTGATGCTGAATATGCCGACAGAATGCTCCGAAGGACGTATTTGCTGTCCATTCCTGCAGAATATTGCAAATTGACTTTGATTTTCCTACAGCTGACCTACTATTTCATGATCATTTGCGTCTACATATTCTTTTCGTTGGTTGCTCTGGTCATTTTTATGCTGTATTTGTGCTTCAAACAACTGAATAAGAAATTGATGACCGCTGCATTTACAGACGTTAGTGTTTTTCAAACCTTTCAAATTGAGCATCAACAGATTGCACATTTAGTGCAACAAATAAATGATTGCTTCTCACCAGGTTTACTGTTACTCGTGGTGGGCAAATGCATTCAAATAATCATTGGCATCTGCGTCGTTCAATGGGTAGAAAAATATTATTCCTTTGGCAGGCTTGTCTATTTTGTCATCTTGATAGCAACTACATATTTGAATAGTGTAACAATAATCTTCACGTTGACCTTCATGGGAGGAAAGCTGCAAAACGAGGTAAGAATTAACTCACTTTAGCATTGCTGCATCCCCAGGGGAATAATTATATGAACCGGGAGTCCCCCTTTCCTGCCAAGTAGAGGGCGAGAAGTCGTGAATGGAAAGCAGACAGACTCTCATTTAAAGCAGCCTATCTCCTCTTCTAATTCTCCTTTCCCCTCTCTCCCCCTCTCCCTCTACTCTTTCACTTTCACTCTTCCTTCCCTCTCTCCCCTCGCTCTGTTCCTTCCCTCTCTCAATCCGCTCCTTCTCTCCCTCTCTCTCCCTCTATTATGGGCCTATGGAAAGCTGTAGCAGTACCAGGGTTAACATATGGAAACGAGGTCCTATGCAATAGTAAAAAGGTAATGGACTGTATGGAAATAGCCCAGAGAAGGTTAGGTAGGATGGCCTTAGGGGGAAATAGGTTTACAGCAGTTGAAGCAATACAGGGGGACAAGGGGCGTTCTACATTTGAACAGAGGGAAATGATTAGTAAGTTGGTATACCTATGCAGGATATGGGGACTAGAGAAGGAAAATCCAGTATGGCAGGTAAATGCATGGGTAAACAACATGAGGGTATCTACCAACTGGGAGAGGAGGGTAAACAGGATGTCAAAGAAGATAGGCATAACACTGCACCCCAGGGAGGGCAAGGAGGGGGCACTAACGCTGCAAAGACTCGTACAGGACAAAGTGAAGGAATGGGGGTTAGGGCAGTGGCGACAGAGTATGGAGGGAAGGGCTGCAAAGAAAACGCTGAGGGTGTATGGGAGCAAGCTTAACATAGAGAGGGAGGTAATCTATGACAATACGTGGGAGAGCTCACTTCTGTTTCGGGCAAGAGCTGGGTCACTGGAGATGAAACAGAGGATGGCAAAGATCACAGGTGGAGAGGAGGGCTGTGGGTTGTGCAGGGATCAGGTGGAGGACGTCAGGCATGTGATACTGGTCTGCCTAGCACTGGATCACTGCAGAAGGGGGTTGGGGAATCCCCACATTGGAAGAGGTTCTGGGGTGGAGCGGCTGGAATGGGTGCGAAAGGCAAAGGTGTTGCTGGGGTGCTGGTGGAGATCTGGGCATATGGGTCTAGCATGAAAAGATATCGCTAGCAAGGTATCCGTCACAAAGGATTACATATTCATATTCCTTTCCCTCTCTCCCTCTCAATCTGTTACTTACTTCTCTCCCCTCCCACTTTATTCATTCCATCTCTCTCCTCTCTCCCCTCTCCCTCTCTCTCTCTCCTCTCTCTCTCTCTCTCCTCTCTCTCTCTCCTCTCTCTCTCTCCTCTCTCTCTCTCCTCTCTCTCTCCTCTCTCCTCTCTCTCTCCTTCTCCTTGTCTCTCTCTCCTCCATCCTTCTCTCCCTCACACTCCATACCTTCCCTCTCACTCTACTCTTTACCTCTCTCCTTCTACTCCTCCCCCCTCTCCCCTTCTCTCCCTCTCCTCCCTCTCCCTGGCACAACAGAGACTAGCCCAGCTCGATCTAGTATCTAACCACAAATCACTGGTGCAGTATTGAGCATGCTTAATTTTTAATCTGTGCCACCGAGGTGGGTCTTGAAAAACAGTACCACTGAAATTCACTGTTCTGTTCAATTTCTTTCTAGGCACAAAAATCTCTAGAAATGCTACTTAATATCAGTTTGCAAAACCCCGCTATTTACCATGATGGTCGCCTAATGAAAGCCGTGAATGTAAGCCATTGTCCTGCAAATGCAACACAAAGCTGGAATCAAAATACCTTCTAAGAGAAAATTTCTTCCAATTTCTACCATATAGAGTTGTCATACCACGACACTATTCACCTCACATAGGCTGGCAAATCCGGTGGCCATCACTGCATCAGGAATATTCACAATCAACTATAATTTCTTTGTGTTGGTAAGTAATACAGTGAAGTATGGTAAATGTACTAAGAAAGGTTTGGTAATATGCGAAGTGAAACGTTCGCTATAGCCGAACTCTACTGTATTCTGCAAATTTATTATTAATATACACAAGCAACAGCAGGGTCCGATATACATCTGGGTCCTTCTGGATGGACATGGGGAGATCTGGTGGACGCCAACCCGTATTACGCTGCAACCCCCACGCATATTTATCATCGGCCTAATGTTCTTTGGGGCACCCGCCGAGCTCCTATCCCTGGGAATTTTGCACCACAGAGGCGCATAATTATTAAAGTCACATCTTTGAGAAATTCAGGCTGTCAGAACATTAAATGTTTGGAATATTCATAGGGGTGTTGAAAGCTACTTGACACACAACTTGGGAATAGCCTCTGCACAGTGTACTGAACCGAGTATTGTAGAAAGGTACTTCTTGAGGCTCAATCCTCAATCAACGCTTATGGTGTCAATAGTTAAAACGGAAGTTGAATCGCCATAAAAGTTTTGGAATCTAATGTTAGAAAGATATCGCAATTAACCTCATTAACAAACAAAATTGTTTCCCAAACAGGTCCTCAGCACTGCCATAACCTACAGCACACTTTTGCCAAGTGTATAACGTCTCCAACAGCAGAGAAAGTTACAAACGCAAGATTTTGGCGATTTGAGAAGGGTCCTCACCTTGAGCAACAGCATCGTCAAAGTAATTTGAAAAGATCACTGTAATTCAAAATACACCTGTTCATTTTATCAATAAATGTGGTGTCAAAAAAAATTACTGTCATCGACATCATTTGAAGTTCATCTCCTCCCTATGTCAGGGCCAGGTGCACATTTGTTTTTCTGGCAAAGAGCGTTCATGGGCATGGGCAGATCCAGGGAATGATCAGAGGGAGCACTTCAAAAAAGTGTAACCCAAATACTTTTAAATAATCAGAATCTTTTAGTATAAATCTAGCTAGCAATTATAATAGGGCCTCTACAGTCTACTACCCCTTAGAATGTCCTATCTTCAGTAATGGGGGAGCGGCGAATTGCGTGGGACACACCAGTTCTCGTCTGATCATTGAAGTTAAGCGGCGCAATCCCAGCTAGTACTGACATTGGTGGCCGCTTGGGAAAGTTAGGTTTGATTAGTTTGTGGGGTTGGGGTTTAAGCCAGGCAGCCATAACAGGTTAACCCCTTAGGAGGCTGCCCGTGGGAGATGAGGAGGTAGGTGAAGGGAGGAGGAAGAGGGTTAATTTGCAGCACCCAACATTCTTTACCAACCACCCAAGTTGGTATTGACGTGGGTGTGCGCTGCTTAACTTCAGTGATCTAACGGGAACTGGTGTGTCCAACGCAACTTGGCCGCACTGGGTACTGCTAATACCCAAAAATCGTCGCTTACTGTAGTGTCTGTGCCGTCTCTTCATAAGAACTATGCTGTGGACGGGGCTCTAATGACCTTTGTAGCTGAAGGACCCTAAAACACCAACGAACAACAAATTCCGTAATGGGAATAGGAATGGGAATAGCGTGGGAAGCAAATGCAAAAATGGCTCATCAGTTGCAAAGTTGAATAGTGCATCAATTGAAACGTGCGCCCCATTCCTGCATTCCTCCCCTTGGTTCCTCCATTGTTCACAGGGCATCCCTGGAAAGAAATATAACTACTTATAATGGAACAATGTTGACTGAAATTCCGTCGATTTACCTATATTTGCCCTCTAAAATGGCCACGAGCCTAATCATGTCAAGGACGGTGCACTTTGTCTCCCCTTTCAAATGAAATAGGCAGCATCTTGAGCCAGGGTCGATCCTACCTCAATAGATACAATGAAATTAACATATGAGGAACTATGGCTCAAACACTTAGAAATTATTCAAATGTTTCATCATGATATCCCTATGTCGCCCGTGGCAGGGTCGGATCTGTAGGTTCTAATACTCAACTCCCGCCTTACCCTAACGAGATACCTATCAACCCCACAAACCGCCATGACACTTTGCACGACCTGCTCCCATGACTGCTTGGGCCTTCCCCACTCCCAGTTGCTGCCAATAACATGCATCCCCATAGTGGACTTAACAAGCCCATTACCCCCTCTCATTACATGCCCGTGCCACATCAATCTACTCTCATCTTTTCTGCAATATCCCTCTACTCCTAAGCTACTTCTAATATACTTCCCGGTTTTATCTGATCATGCCACCCCCACTCTTGTAAAGCCCAATTCTGTGTCATGTGACATGAGGAACAATAGTACCCAAGCACACCAAAAATAATGACATCAACCAACACTTGGAGAAATATCACCTGTTGCTGTTCCATGGAAGGTGATAAATCATGCTAGCTATCGATGTTTTAAAAATGTCACAAACCAACCAGATGTGCGTGCCAGTGTCTTGTAACGAAGTAGACTACCTCTGAACTCCACTTTTCCATTTATTGTTCACCTCCATAGCAACAAAGTTGTACAGTCACACCTACATCATCACCTTATGCAGCGTCAAATTTCAAACCCACTCTCCCAGTGAGAAATACTGTGGAATACAATTCTTCTTGTCCTCCTTTAGATCATTTTCAGTTTCCCAAGATGAGTCCTGCCTAACGCCCCCTTCAGGTTTTTCCCAGAGTTATAACTTAGGAATGAGAGTTACTCTCTCCACTGCGAATTTGGCCTACGAAGGCTACTTGCAGTGTATTCAATTATAATTAGAATTATAAATGGATGCAATCGATTTTACATATGACAGTTTACCAAGTAGGAATTTGGCCTCTATGAATTAGGCATATATGTCAAGCACTTTTCACACTTTAGACCTCACGACCTAAATTGACATTGTTGTTGTTTGTTGGTGTTTTAGGGCCCTTCAACTACAAGGTCATTAGAGCCCCGTCCACAGCATAGTTCTCATGTAGAGACTGCACAGACACTACACTAATATGACGATTTGTGTGTATTAGCAGTACCCAGTTTTCCCAAGCGGCCACCCATGTCAGTAGTGAATTTTCTTGTAGCGTTTTTGGCTGACGCACGCTACGTTAAGCAGATGACAATTCAACTGCGCAAGGGCAAACACTGCACGCAGTAACGTTAAGGTGCGTTTCAATGCACGCATCGCCAATTCTATGTCAAACGCACGCTAAACCGCTAACGAAAAACAAATGGCTGACGTCATCAGTCAATAGGTGGTGCTCGTGTATCGGCCGTTACGTTTTAAGTTTTACTAAACGTTACAAGAAAATAGCTTTTCCTGACTGACGCATCTGTCAGTCACGTGGTCTGTTAACGTCTTTGCGTGCATCCATTGACGCTGCAAGGAAACTCCCTAGTACTAGCTGGGGTTGTGCTGCTTAACTTCAGTGATCAAACGAGAACTGGTGTGTCCAACGCATTTTTCCGCTCTAAATTGGCATTGTGAGTTGTTGTGTTTAGATGCATTGGGAATCTTTGTTAAACTGCATTTGCACTAGTGTTTTCAATCTGGTTTGAAATTTAGATCCAGATTGAAAATGGAGGGAATATGCAGAGGTGCATAAGGGATAGATATACGAAATTTAGTGCCTACAGTGACAGTCAAGTGTAGAAGTAACATTCAAAGAGCTGTCAAATTTGGCCTCCCCCTTTCAAATCAAGCGTAATCGCCAACTTGGAATAAAAATCGATCCGACCATCATAGATCCAACAACTACTCTTGCACACAAACAATTCACACACTAAAAACGATGGAAACATTCAAATATCCTATCGACTTTTCGACTAGCAACTGACACTCCCAAACTCCATCAAGTAATAGATATAATGACCAACACACAAATAAATGAATTTTACCATGGCAATTAAATGAATACTTAACATTATGACCCAATGATTACACTGTCATTTGCTTTCTATCAAATAGAGTACAACTGGACGTAAATTTGAAAGAAGAATTCCCTAGGACAAAACTAAACAATAGAAATACAAGAAAATGGCCTTAAGCTTTCTGAACAAAGGACACCAACCAAACGACCCAGAGAATGAATGGAAGAGAGAATTACAAAAATCATGCAAATACTTTTTCTTCCTAATGAATTTGGCAGGCTTAAGAATTGGCTTCAGCACTAACCATACTCAACTCCAGTCAAAGCAATGGAAATGGTACCAGTCGTTAATAATGTTGTAGTCACTTCTGCAGTTCACATGTGGTTTCTTGGCCTTGTTTTCGTCGTTAGCATATTATGGATTTGATACATGTTTCCCATTTCTGTTTCATATTGATGTCCTATTACATCCATTATGTTCCATCATTTTCTGGATTAAGAAAACCGAAATTGCATTAATGATCAACAACATATCAGAAATCATTTCAAAGAGCACTAGCTGTTCTCAAATTCAAACTGAAACAATTCAGAAACTATCAAGATGCTCAAATATTCTTGCGACATTTGCCATCTTGATTTCAGCTTTTGTTCTGACAATTACTATAATGGAATGTAACTCACTGGACTTTCTAACTATCAAAGGATTACTGGATTTCATACAGTTGTCCTTCGTTCCATTACAACTTCATAAACCAGTTTACTTTCTGTTTGAGTTTATGATTTATCTAACGCCTGTTTCAGTTTCCCTCTTCTCTTCATTATTCATATTTATTATGTTGATGTTGCACTCAGCTTTCCAGCAATTGAACAGCAATGTGGCATCTATAGCCTTTATGCAACTCAGCGACTTTCAAGTATTTCAAACTGACCATCAGCATCTTGCGGAGTTAGTCCACCAAATCAATAAACTCTTCTCACCTGGTATACTTCTTACTATAGTGTTAAAAGCTTTCCAACTTATTATGGGCATTTATGTGGCCCATTGGACTTATCTAATATACGATCCAACCCTTCTCTATTTCACCATCTGGACAATCATCGTTTATGCAATTTGCCTGACAACTGTTTTGTCAATGTCTTTCTTGGGAGCCAAATTACAAAACGAGGTAAGAAACAACCCACCCTCTCATAGTCATTAGGAAAATTCAAAGAAGAAAGACATATTAAAACCTAGCTATAAAATTCAAGCATGAATAACAGCACATGAATTAAAGATAACTTCTCATTCAAACTCCCATTAGTATAATACACCTTCTTGGGGGGGGGGGGGGGGGGGGGGGGGGGGGGGGAATAGGTTGCCTACTCTATTTACTGCACCAGTAGTTCCAAGTTCGACTGTGGATCGAAGCCAAGCTATGTTAGAAGTGGTTCAGAGGTTGGGTACATCTATGAAAAAATGAAGCGCAGTAGATTGTGGTAGCATGGACATGAAATGAGAAGACGTGAGGAATGGCTTGTTAAGCTGGGTTTACACTGCACGAAACATACTCGCCACAACTGTTTCCACAGGCTTGTGGCAATCTTGCCCGTCTCGCCCTCCCTGTTTACATTGAGTAAAGCAAGCATGAAAAACGTATCTAGAGCACTGATCTAGAGTACCAGTACACGAAGTGGGAGTGGCAAAACCCTTTGAAGCGTGTCCAAAAACCGACAGTTCGGTGGCTCACCACGAGGCTGCCTCCCGCAGCAAATTTTGGGGCGTGTCCCCGTTTACACTGCGAGAGTCTTTTTTAATGAAACAGTTGCACGAGTATGTTGCGCGCAGTGTAAACCCAGCTATAAATCCGTCATGGGAATGCAGGTGGTCGTTTCACCCCTTCGAGGGCAAATGGGCATTTATTCTTTTTTCCCTTTTTAATATAATAATAATTTCAATAAATAAAAAAACATAAAGCAAGACTGTAACATAAAAACACAAACAAACTAAAATTCAAAATTGTATGCTATGCCTTTCAGAAAGTCCATTAAATTTCTATTGTTGATGACCTCCACAATGTGTAGAATTCTTGCCGAAATTTCTGCATATTTCTTATTTGCAAACATAAACTGAAATTCCTTGAAACACTCAGAAAAAGGTCCACATGAGCAATGCTGTTTTTTCTAAACAAAAGCAGAATAACAAAGGCGGCCATTTGCCCTCCAAGGGACAAAACAACCGAGGGGCGAAATGTTTGGAGGCGAAAGCTCCGGGGGCGAACGTTCCGGATCCCCTATTAGTATGCGACTTCCTTTATTCCCAGTAACCTACAATCAGCACTCTGGAAAATACCGTATCTAATTTTTATCTTGTGCATTTCACATTATTAGGCTAAAAAAACCACAGAACTCCTCCTTGAGGTGAGCCTGCAAGACGACAACATGTACAGTAGAACTTCGGTATATCGAACACGCTTATATCGAAATCCTGCTTATTCCCGCTTATATCGAAGCATGAGCGCCGGTCCCGCCCGATGTAAATTTTAGCTTTTACATATAATTCGGGATTTGGATATATCGAATCTCGGATACATCGAACTATTTTTCACGGTCCCCTGAGGTTCGATATAACGAGATTCTACTGTATTACAACAACAGCATAATGAATGTTGTCAAAGTAAGTCATCTATACTCAAACTATACTGATGCGCAATCACTGTGAAAATTAAGTGAAACCGTTGTTTTCTTCAAATTGCTAGACTTGTCATGCCACAACACTATTTACCACAGAGAGATTGACAAACCCAGTCGTTATCACTGCTTCGGACCTGTTCACCATCAACTATAACCTACTTGCACTGGTAAGAACATGTTTTATTAATGGCAAATGGGCCCTTTACTTACCCAGTCGAAGTGCCCTATAAAATGTATTTATCCACTTCAGTAACAGTACAATGTAATACAGCGATTCTCAACCTTATTTTCGCCACGGTACACTTTCACTAATTTCAAAATTTGGCGGCACACTAACAATGACACATTTCGGGGCACACAAACGCCAAAGAAAATATACAAGTTGTAACTTAACCCTATGCAAAAACTTGCCTCGGTGGCACTCGGTAACTGTGTCAGTAATATTTGGTTCAATACTGGACCGAGGTGGGTTGGCTTTTTTCAGGCGAGAGAGAAGTCCTGAGTGCACCTGCTTTCGGGTGAGAAGTAAAACCGAGGTCCTGTGTGATGTACGATGGCATCTGCACGTCGAAGAACCCTCTCTATTAAGGAACGGGTAGAAAACCAAAATTTCCAGGTGCAGGAGCTCGCCCCTGTCTTCGGTGGAATGTCCCAACGAACAGTAGAAAGACGATAAATAGCATATGAGTTGCAGCTTTGGTTGGCAATCGGCTGTGGGAAAACACTGCCCAATATATCGCCCTTGTGTCCAGTCAGAGGGATAAGATGGGTACCCGACCTCGCGTCACACTCTTGCGAAACAAGAATCCTCCCGCCTGAGGCAGGGTCGGGTCTGCGGCTTCTGGTCCTCCACTCCCGCCTATCCCCCACCAGGTCCCCATCCACCCCGCAGGCCTCCAAGTTCTTTTGCACCACCTGCCCCCACGTACGCTTAGGTCTTCCTCTACCCCTGATGCCCCCAATCACCCTCAGTCCTGTAATGGCCTTAATAAGCTCCTCTTCTCCCCTCCTCATAACATGCCCATACCACCTCAAACGATTCTCCCTCATCTTCTCTGCAATATCCGCCACTCACAAGCTACCTCTGACGTAAGTGTTTCGGATTCTGTCAGCTCTTGACACCCCACTCATGTAGCGCAGCATTCGCATCTCTGCCACTTGCATTTGCCTTTTATGGTTCTTTATGGTTCTTTTATGGTTCTTTTATGGAGCCATACAACATAGCGGGCCTAACGACAGTTCTATACACTTTGCCCTTCAACTTAATTGGGACCCGTCGGTCACACAAGACCCCGCTTGCCTGTCTCCATTTCTGCCATCCTGCCTTAATCCTATGTGTCACATCCGAATCTATCTCCCCATTGCTCTGGAAAACTGATCCTAAATACCTGAACTCCTGCACCCCTGGTATCTTCTCACTCCCACAATGGATCTCACCGCCTTGTCCCTGGCCACTGAAATTGAAAGCTAAGTACTCAGTCTTCTTCATGTTCACCTTAAGGCCCCCTCTCTCCATTGCCGTTTTGATGTCTTGCAAGCCCTTTTGTGCATCCCCCTTGGACTCCTCCAGCCTCCCCACGTCATCAGCAAAAGCGAGACACTGAGGGGCCCATTCCCCTATTCCTGTCAGCAGCTCATCCATTACTAGGGTAAATAGATATGGGCTGAGTGCTGACCCTTGATGCACCCCAACTTGCACATTAAAGCATGCAGTGTTTCCCCATGCTGTCCTCACCCTAGCAATGGAACCATCATACATATCCTGCACTATCCTAATATGGCCTTCATCAACTCCTTTTTTCTTAACTGCTCAGATCACTTTAGCAAACACTGAATTGCTTGGGATGTTATTTGTATGCCATAAATCCTTAACCTGCAATTACATACATGGCCAAAGGCTCTGAGGTCTATGTAAAATTAACTCAAAGTCTCGGGCCAGATACTTTCTGGCATAACTCCATTACTAGCTTAATTATTACAGTGCCCTGTTCATTCCCCTTGTTGGCCAGCTGTATCATGCAACGACCAAAACAAATGCGTTGGGACTCTCCTCTTTTTGGGTGGTTGTACTGCATTGGACACACCCGTTCTCATGTGATCACTGAAATAATGCAACACTACCCCAGCTAGTACTACCATGGGTGACTGCTTGGGAACACTGGGTCGGGGAGAGCGGGGCAAGTTGACGACACTAAGGGTTTTCAAATTAACTGTTTATTTTGCTTTGGAGATCAAATGTTTTACTTTGCTGAGATACTTAGAATGTACCTTTATTTATGATTTGGTGGTTTAAAGTGAAACATTTTTTGAACTCCTAAAGGTGATTTTATAATTTTTAATGAACTATGTAAAAGTCGTCATCTTGCCCCACACCCAGGGCATGATGACAACCATTAAAAAGTAAAAGAAATTAGTAAATTCTCTGAATTCTATTATTGTACACTTATTTATTTTATAGTAAAATAGGATTAGGTTATTATTTATTACATTGTTAAGGTAAATGAAACAATATTCTTAGTTGTTTTTTTTTGTGAATAATATTGAGGGTCAAGATTGTGAGTATGCCAAACTTGCCCAAGTGGCAATTTTAACAGTTAAGTATTATTGAGATAAGATTAAAAAAATTATTTTAATAATGAATACTGAATATGAATAGCCAGTTATCTAAGGTAGATGAAAATGTGCTTAGATATTTCTATAGCTAACCTATGGGAGCGGCGAGTTGCGTTGGACACACCAGTTCTCATCTGATCACTGAAGTTAAGCAACGCAAGCCCAGTTAGTACTGACATGGGTGGTCGCCCGGGAAAACTGGGTACTGCTAATACCCAATAATCGTCGCATTAGTGTAGTGTCTGTGCAGTATATGCATTAGAACTATACAGTGGGCGGGTCTCTAATGACCTCGTAGTTGATGGGACCTTAAACTCCAACAAACAACAACAAAAGCTAACCTATATATTAATTATATCTTATTTCCGAAATTTTGATTCCCATTTCACACAGCAGGAAAACAATGAAACTCATGTAAATAATATTCTAATGGCAACAGTGCCTTGACAATATTACTTTTTAGTGTCTAGTCATCACAAGTGTTAGTAGTCCCTGGCTGGGTATAAGGGAAGAAGGGATCATTCATATAAATTGAAAGAACTAAGGGCAAAGACCGACAAATACTACTGGTCTTTCTTGCCAAGGAACATCCGACAATGGAATACCCTTGGGGAAAATAGAGTAAAGGGCTTACTGAAAGGAAAGGCCACCTTTCCAAGTACCATAATTATTCTAATAAACGGCGCGCCGTTTATTTTTTTTCAAAGGCATTTTTGTTGTGTCGTTTATTAGACGGCGCCGCTTATTATTTTTTCAATTTATAAATGGGAACTTTTTAGCCGGACAAGTTGATTTCATTAATTTTGATTTTTGCTGATGCCACTCTCGAATCGGAATTTATTGGCAAAATGAAATTGAGAAAAATAATCAATGGTTGATTTAAAATTTAAACACTTACCCTAGATTCAGATAACTGTAGAGGTTTAGCGACAGGACAATTACTATCATTCTCAGCTGCAGGAATTCCCAAAAATTTAAATGCTAAAGAATACTTTCTGTTTTGAAACTTTTCTTTCAACAATATCTGCAGTAAAGCTTAGTTTACACAACTGTGACTTATTAGGAAGTTCAACCTATCATGTTATTTTCACATTATTTTCACTGTGAATCGCATTGCACCAGGGTCATTCACAGAACAGAGAGGAGGAAGAAAAACCCTGGGGTACACCAGTACCTCTGTTCAGGCATGACCCTGATTCCTTATTGCAGTATAGTTGTTGTGCAATAGGTCAGACACTATGCAGTATTAAAACAGACAAAGCATTAATTTACCTGCCAAAATTTATATTTTGGTTGTAAAATGTGGTAGGCCGGCATCCCCACACAGACAACCAGCCAATATTCCTGCGGGTTTCAGACGCCTGGTTCGGGTGTTCCCAGTCATAGCATGTTCAATGGACCCAACCCTGCCACAGGCTGGATAAGGGTGTGATGATGATAATGATACCAGTACTCCTGTGTAGCATTAAAGGGTTAATCATTAAAGAAAACTCAAGTTAACTTGCACAATCACTTCCAGACAGTTTTAGAAATAAAACGGCACGCCGTTTATTAGAGGGCGCCGATTATTTTTTTCCAGCTGAAAAGTGCGCCGGTTATTGGAGGGCGCCGTTTATTAGAATAATTACGGTATTGTAGAGGGACACAGCAACTGTAGCTTAGGGTCTTAGAAGTTTTTTGGGTTCTTATGCAGCAATGAGAGTTAGTCTCTCCACTGCCAAATTGACTATAGAGGCTTCTTGCAGTGAACTAGAATTAGAATTAGTATTCCTATAGTGCTGCTAACTATCAGGAAAATCGCTAAGTAAGTCATTCATCATCTTGCCCCACTCGTCATCTCGTCCTGCTCTCTCCTACTGCTGCTTAGTACTACACTGAATGAGGCTGGAAAGACCATTATAGTTGAAGGGCCCTAAAACACCAAAAATAGTCATTCTTTGCTCTGTTGAAATTGCACCTTTTAATATATATAGGGTGACCATTATTTCGCTGCGCCAATACGGGACACTGACCCAGGGCCGGCCTTCTCTATAAAGGGGCCCGGGTGCAAAAATCCTTTTGGAGCCCTGAAATATTTTTCCAGGGTACTTTTCCATGGCAGGGTTGTTAGGTTATGTTGCAATGGCAGGGTCGAATGAGGGACGTTGCCCCTACAATGGCATAATAAACTTTTAATATCAACGATCTGGGCTCTGATGGATACTGATGATGGGGCCCGAGTGCAATGCACCCGCTGCACCCCCTGGATGGCCAGCCCTGCACTGACCCCCATCAACCAAAGAAAACTTTTTTAGAATTTATTGTAAAAAAATAAATAAACGAAAAAGAAACATACAACTACAGCGAAAATCTATTTAAAATATAAGTAATTCCCACAAATGATTTGCTGTATTTTGTGACGGGACGAATTTTGAATTTCGCCAATATGACACTCCCCACACCTAAAAATGGGCTTCATGTGGCATATCATTATATGCCGCCAATCCAGGGCTCCAAAAATAATACGATCCATACGTGCAAATACTCATCATCATCTCACTCTTATCCCTCCTGCGGCAGGGTCGGGCCTGCAAGTTCTTATCCTCCACCCCAAACGTTTCCACGTCCCGTTGTACCTCTACTGATGGTGCCACCAATCATAATCAGTCTCATAACGGACCAAATGAGTTCCTCCCCCTCCTCATCACATGCCCATACTCCCACCTAAACCTATTTTTTCTCATCTTTTCTGCGATGTTTCCCACCCCCAAGTTATCTCTAATGTAATCGTTTGGGATGCTTTCCGAAACTGATGAACTGCAGCATTTGCATCCGACCACTTGCATTCTCCTTTCATGGTTCTTCCTGACTGCCAAATACTATGAGCCATACAGCATAGCTGGCCTAAAGGCAATTCTGTAAACTTTGCTGTTTCATTAGTGTTTTAGGGCCTTTCAACTACAAGGTCATAAGAGCCACGTCCACTGTATAATCCTAATCCAGAGACTGATTTCCCCGTTTCGTTGTTGTTTTAGGGCCCTTCACATACAAGGCCATTAGACTTGTCCACTGCGTAGTTCTAATGCAGAGACCGCACAGACACAACACTACTGCGACAATTTGTAGGTATTAGCAGTACCCAGTTTTCCTAAGCAGCTACCCACGTTAGTACTAGGTGGGATTGAGTTGCTTGACTTCAGCGATCAGACGAGAACTGGTGTGTCCAACGCAATATAGCGGCTCCATCTGTGATCTTTGCCTTTCAAATTATTGGGACTCGCGGGTACACAGCCATCTGTACATCTTTAGCCATCTGTACGTGGAAATACTATAGAAACTAAATTTCTTTTGATGAATCACTAAACGAATTGTTAATACTGGGACGCGTATCCATGCAGGAAGCAGAGCTGAAATCAGGGACGAATGGTCACTCTAAATATAATATCCCCTTGAGGCCACACTGCTGCAGTGGACTGCTTGTCACTGGTGATTTTGAGAAACAAGCACAGAATTCTTCTGCATGCAATTTTTGAAATTGTCATGCATGCACAGAAAGCTTTGGTCACAGGCTTCAAAAGTGTACCTGTTGGGTAATTCAATATCAAATATAAACATCTTTTCAATTTCTTCATGATTAAACAGCTTCTGAAATAAATATATTTGTTCAATGTTGTGAAAAGCATACTGAAATTCATTATCTATGAGAACTGTAAACATTTATGGTAATGGTCAATTTTTCAATATTCAACAACATAATGAGAAATTTTATGGCTATTTTATAAAAAGGAAGAGAAGGTGAGGGAGTAATCGATTTATCTGACTACCAGACACACCAGATATCTTCAGACTGACAAAAGAATAGCGAAAGGGAAATAAATAACCTGATTTGAGCATGATAGTTTCCATCATTTGGAAGACATCACCAGGTTCCAAAATGCATCCTGATCATGCTTTGCTTAACCCTTAATTACTTAACAGTAGTCTAACGGACTACTCGAATGTCAAAAATCCATTTTTTTCTTAGTTTCCTGAAACACAGAATTTTGTGCCTCTGTATACCTTCCTAATTATGGTACTAAAGGCAAATTGCACTAAAACCACGTTAATTTTCCTTTCATATTATTAATTATTAGCAATCAGTAGTCTGGCAGACTACTGTTTAGTATCAGTGTATGTGCAAATTTACATATGGGACGACATATGATGTTCAGAGAAATCCTTGAAGAACCTACTCCTGAAGAATGTCCCTCAACATCAAAACCTGAAAAACGGAAAATATGTGCATTTTGTCGAAATAAATTGCAGGGAATGACAAGATATTGCTGCAAGAGCTGCTCTTGGGCTATTTATGGGGAACATCATGGGGAAATGTGTAGAGTGTGAAACAATGTAATTATTTAACTGATTGGGGAGTGGCGAGTTGCATTGGACACAGCAGTTCTCGTCTGATCACTGAATTTAAGCAACGCAAGCCCAGTTAGTACTGACATGGGTGGTCGCTCAGGAAAGCTGGGTACTGCTAATACCCAGTAATCGTCGCATTAGTGTAGTGTCTGTGCAGTATATGCATTAGAACTATACAGTGGACGGGTCTCTAATGACCTCGTAGTTGACAGGACCTTAAACTCAAACAAACAAACAAAATTTAACTGATTTATATTTTATGTTTGTTACCTAATACTTTAATAATAAAAAATGTGCATTTGAGTCACATTTTGAATTATTAAATTAATAAACAAATAGGTAGTCTCAGGGACTAATGTTTAGTAACAACGTCGCACTTCGAGAAGGTTAGTAATTAAGGGTTAAAGAACCAAACAATAATTCATGGTCTACGAATCCAATTTGGATAAACTCCAACATATTTGGCCAACAAATTCGACAATCTGAAAAATATCAAAATCTGACATTTCATAATCTTAACAAAAGTACCCCAAGTTATCGAAAGGAAACAAAGACCTTCAGGTGACTCAAGGCGCGTTCTCAAGAGTCAAATTTTGTTGATCGATTTTAGTTGTTCAACAAAAGTTGAAGATTACTTGAACGATTTTTTTGTTCAGACATTTCAATAGAAACTGATCAACAGTTTCAGTCTACAAATGGCATAAAAACGAGTTGTGTGTGAAGTTGTGCAGATAACATCACTGTATTTTGGTTAACCTCCTAATGCTCCATCCCTCTGATGGGTCCACGAGGACACAACTTTCAACAGCACAGCTTACTTCAACATCATGGTCCAATCACGTGCATTCCGCTATGGAACCGTTTGTGAAACTGTGGGTCACAACCCAAAACTAGGTCGTAGAACACGTCGATTTGTAATAGATTTTACGTTTGTAAGGTCGCAGCACGTTTCAAAACCGCAGAACCTGGCTAAAGTGGGTCGCACATACAAAAAATTTGGGAAGCACTGGTCTACGAATATGATGTTCAGTTCCAGAGATGGTCACTTTCAGCAGGACAATGCACTTTGCCACCTTGCTCAAAAGGTGACAAACTGGTTTGTGTAACACCAATCAGAATTTTGACTTCTAATATGGCCACATCAGTCCCTGACCTCAATCCTATTGAGCATTTGTGGGTCAAGGCTTAATGATCATTTCAAAACATGGAAACGCCACCATCAAATCTATCGAACCCAACTGAGACCTACCATTACGACAGCATGGGCCAATATTCCTCACAAACGGTATTACTATGTTGTTGAGTCCATGCAAAGAAGGACATCAGTGTGATCAGAGCTAAAGGTGCACGAACTCGTGATTATAGAGTGTGTAATTTCTGGCCACTCAGTGTACCGCCTAAGGGCCAGTTTACTGTGAAAGCTGCCCGACCCACGCCCCAAGGGCAGTCAAATTTCACCTTCCCGCTTTAAATTAAACATAATCACCAATTTCAGACAAAAATCGATCCTATCATCATAGATAAAACAACAAGAAAGTTCACAAACTAATAACAAGGGGAACATTCAAATATCCTATCGACTTTTTGACTAGCAACTGACACTCCCAAGCTCCATCAAGTAATAGATATAATGACCACAACGCAAATAAATGCATTTTACCATGGCAATTACACAAATACTTAACCTTCAAGCGCTCGCGCGTTTCTTCGAAAGACATTCAAGCTCCCAAGGCGGCAAACTGGCCGCCTCTCATTTTTCTTTGCATTTGGCAGTTTACTAGATGTTTATAGAAAGCATTATGAGAAATCTAGTTAATTAAACAGATATAAACGAAATTAAATGAGAAACTAACCTAGATGTGACCTAGTGTGACCCTGATTCTGGTACCCTGATACTGGAACCATGATACCTTAACCCTGATACTTAGACCCTGATACTCGAACCCTGACACTGGGACCCTGATACTCGGGCCCTGACACTGGGACCCGGATATTTGAACTGACCCTAGGCCTATGATAGTGGGACTATGATAGTGGGACAATGATAGTGGGACCCTGATTCTGGGACCTTTGTACCTTGCCTCTGATAATGAGAAAATGATACTGGGACCATGATAGTCAGACCCTGATACATAGGCCCTGGTACTGGGACCCTGATACTTGGATTCTGATACTGGGAATCTGACAGTGGGCCCCTGCTAGTTGGACCCTGATGGTCAAACCCTGATAGTAGGATTCTGATACTGGATTCTGATACTTGGATTCTGACCCTCATGGTCAAACCCCGATCGTATGACCCTGATTCTGGGACCCTGATAGTCGGACCGTGGATCTGCAGTGCTTTCTGCCATGGAGCCCCAAAAATCCTGCTATGGGGAACCACTTTCCTATGCACTTGTGAGGCAGCAGAATGGCCGTTTGTGGAACCCTCCACAACCCCAGCTACTTTGACAACAAATTACTCCAAATTGGCATGAGTTGGAAAAAAAATTTTAATTGCAAGTTGTGACCAAATATACAACTTGAGAATACTAGGTGGTCCCAATCATTTAATCAGTCCTGCTACAGTGGGACAAAATTTTGTTTAATTTGGTGGCCAATTTGCCACCTATGCGAGCACTTGAAGGTTAACATTGTAACCCAAGGATTACACTGCCAGTTGCTTTCTAACATATTGAGTTCCAACTGGACGTCAATTTCAAAGAACAAACATCTAATTCAAAACTAAACGCTACAAATTCAAGAAAATGGCCTTAAACTTTCTGAAGGGAAAACATCAACCAAACGACCAAATGTCACTTTGCACGACCTGCCCTGATGTCTGCTTGGGCCTTCCCCAGTCCCAGTTGCTGCCAATAACATGCATCCTCATAGTGGACCTAACTAGCTTGTTACCCCCTTCTCATTAAGCAGCCCACAGACGTTCAACTTCGTTGTCAACCATGTTCTCAACTTGTTTGCCACAGGACTGAACAGCCAATTGCACAACCTTGTCACCAACATCACATTTTTAGAAAATTTTCATGGAAAAGGTGTAGCAAAGCTTCATCAAACTATAGGTGCGTTTTGGCGATTGACCATGTCAACTTTGGTCACATTGTTTTAGAAACAAGGCGTTTTGGTGGTGCACAAACCAATTTGGTCCATCGCTTTGGTCAACTTTGGTCAGACCAAAGGGTGACCAACATAACCAAAATGAAAGCATGGTCAGTTGGTTTTGTCGGAGGAAGATAGAAAATGACAGCGTTCTCTAACCACTTTTAGTGGACTAAAATTCTTAAGGTTTTTAAGCATTCATTTTTTTTAGTTTGGAAAATTTTTTTCATTATTTTGTGTATTTAGTGTTTTTAGTTTAGTGGATTGGTTTCTTTAATGTTAGGGAATTCGTTTTTTTTTCGTTTAGTGAATCAATTCAGTTAATTCTTTTTTCATTGTAGTATATTTGGTTTTTTTATTTCAATTTGTTTTTAAGTTCAGAGAATTCGTTATTTAGTTCAGGACATCCGATTTTAATTAGAAATGATGCATTGCATTGTCATGGGTCCCAACATTTCAAACCAAAGCGTTTTAGCGATCTCCTTTGATCAGTTCTTTTGGTCAGACCAAAGATCAGATTGTGGTGAAACCACAATTGACCAGGTCAATCGCCAAAACGTGCCTTATGGTACAGCTGAGATGCATTGGGTGCAGCCAAGTTATGTTGAAGGGCAGACCAGTTCCTGTCAGATCACTGAAGTTAAGCAATGCAAACCCAAGTTAGTACAGTAAAAACTGGACCTCGTATAAACCAGGAACCTGGCCAAACGGAAAATAAATTTCGGAATGGATTAATTTCCCTTTGAAAATACTATCCTAAAACGGAAAACTACCTAATGCAGAAACAGAATAAGTTTTGGGAACAGTTTGAATAAATAACCTGACAGAGACGGATTATTTTATGTGTAACACTACAATGAAGGCATTAATTTTGAGTGTGGCTGTACATGCACTGAAGTTCTAGGGACTATTACGGCCATATAAACACAGAGCTACCCAATAATGAAGTGACGACAATGTAGGCCTACTTTACAAGACGTGGGTGGCTGGGGCGGATCCAGGGGGAGCAATGCAGCCATTGCTCCCCTCTCAGTGCCTCACTGGGGTGCATCCGTCATCTGATAATGATTCAACTTTGCAACTGATTAGGCATTTTTGCATTTGCTATTCCCGTTTCTATTCTGCCAGTCCAATCTGCAGTTGGCTAAATCACTGAAACATAGGGCATTGTCTAAGGGGCAGTGGAGGACCTATCATAATTGCTTGCTAGTTTTATACTAAGGGATTCTGAATATTTAAAAAATTTGGGGTGCAATTTTTTGAAGTGCTCCCTCCTGATCCACCTGATCATATTTTATTCACCTGTGGATCAGCCACTGTGTGGGGGCAGAGTAACTTTTTAGTTTATGTACTTTTATTTTAAATTTACTCATCCTAATAAAAGGTGATCATATTTTAGTACAGTGGTACCCCGCTTAACGAACGCCTTGTATAACGAATGGTTCCCTATAACGAACACCGTCAAAACAGCGCGGGAGTATCGCATAACGAACGCTTGTTCAATATACAAAGTGAACTAGAAACTGTATAGGACAGTGGTGGCGAACCTGCGACCCACCGTGCAATTTTAAGTGGCCCGAGTTTAATGAGATGATGTTAAAGGTGTAATAAAAGTTGGATGATGTTCTCTATTCCCTCCTTTAATAAACTTTATTCACTATTAATAATAACTTATTTTTATTCACAAAATTGAATAGTGCTTGCATCTGACCCATGGACAAATTCTTGGTTTTCTTTTGTGTTATTGTGACCCGTCTTCAAAAACGGTTTGCCACCACTGGTATAGGATGTCCAAGATTGTAGTAACTATAGAGGTATTAATCCAATGAGTTATACCAATGTAATGCAATAGAATGTCGCCTCCAGGATAGAACTCGTGTCCGTGGAAATCAGTTTGGGTTCATGCTAGGCAGGTCCACAATGGAACGAATCTTCATTCTGAGGCAGACAATAGAAAAGTATAGAGCAGCTAAGAAGGATCTCCATACCATCATTATCGACTTGGAGAAGGCTTACCAGTGTTCCACAACAGGCATTATGCAAAAGGGGGTAGAAAAAGGGTTTATTCGAATAGTTTAGGATATGTACTCGTATGATGGTTCCATTCCACAGCCAGGGTAAGGACACCTTGGGGAAAATACTGGGGGCTCCCTAGTGAAGTTTGGGGTGCACCAAGGTTCAGCACTCAAATCCATACCTTTTTATTTTGGTTATGGACGAGCTACTGATGGGAGTAGGAGAATGGACGCCTCAATGCATGGCATTTGCTGACGAGCACCGTTCAACTGCACACTGCAAGTAGTTGACTGCCTTCTCATTGCAGGGCAATTCCTAGTTTTTGTGAAGCATGAACCCCCCCCCCCCCCAAAATGGGTCCTAGAGTGTTTTTGCTCATTAACAATCAGCACTGCACTTTGTTTTTAACTTCTTAACAATTTTCACAATTTTTCGTGGCCACCCGGAACGAATTACACAATATAACAGATCTATGGGAAATTGTGTTCCCCACAACGAACACTCCTCATAACGAACGTATCGCTGGAACGAATTACGTTCGTTAAGCGGGGTACCACTGTACTTTGTTTTATTAAAACACTGCCCTTTGTAAAACGGAAACAGAATTACTCAACAAATTTTTCAAGGGCAGTAATGTTTACTACCAAGTTGACAACATTTCCATAGTCGAAGCAGCATGGTTGACAGACTTCCATAGTCGAAGCAGCATGGTTGACAACACTTCCATAGTCGAAGCAGCATGGTTGACAACAACAGGCTCCTCCCACGAAAAATCTAAAGTTTTTTATTTTAATTCAACCATCGCATCAACTTGAAATTTCACCCTTCAACCAACCTGCAGACGATCAACATTGTCTTCAACATGGCAAGTTGACAACAAGGTTCACAACCAAGGTGAACTTGTGTGGGCCGCTTAACATGCCCGTGATGCATCAATCTATTCTCATCTTTTCTGCAATATCCCTCTACCCCTAAGCTACTTCCAATATACTTCTTGGTTTTATATGATCATGTCACCCCACTCTTGTAAAGTGTAATTCTGTGTCATGTGACATGAGCAACAATAGCACCCAAGCAGACCGAAAAATAATGACATCAATGAACACTTGGAGAAAAATCACCTCTTGTAGTTCTATGGGAGGTGATAAATCATACTAGCTATCAATGTTTTAAAAATGTTACAAACAAACCAACCAGATGTGCATGCCAGTGTCTTGTGACAAATGAAGTTCACATTTAGGCATTACCACTCATAGGGGTTGCATGCGTTTTATGGTCTGTGAAAAACGCACATAATGCTCATGTTATATATGCATTTACTATTCATATCAAGAAACTAGGTCAGGAAATTAGGGGTTCGAAAATAGGCGTTGAAAATGGGGTATCAGGGTCCTCCTGTTAGCGGCTTATGCCTTGCAGAGGCCCATTCCCCTACTCCTATCAGCAGCTCGTCCATAACCAGAATGAACAGGTATGGAACAGGTATGAATCTTGGTGCACCCAAACCTTCACTGGGAAGCCCCCTGTATTTCCCCACGGTGTCCTGACCCTGGCTATGGAATGGAACCATCATACATATCCTAAACTATTTGAATAAACCCTTCTTCTATCCCCCCCTTTTGCATAATACCTCCCAAGCTACCTGTCATGGAACACTGTCATAAGGCTTCACAAGTCGGTAAAGATGGCATGGAGATCTTTCTTTGCTGCCATATACTTTTATATCTGCCACAGATTGAAGATTGGATCAATTGTGGACCTACCTGGCATAAACCCAAACTGATTTCCATGGACACTCGTTCTATCTCAAAGGTGACATTCTATTACTCACTCCTAGAGCTTCACGGAATGACTCATTTGCTTAATTCCTCTATGGTTACTACAGTCTTGGACATCCTATCATTGCTGGATTTAGATATTAAAAAGCCCTAGGCTAATTCAATTATATGGCCATTTTTAGCCTACTTAGCTTACTGGTAAAGCCGGCACTGCATCCTATTCAGTTCCCAGTTCACTTTATATATTGAACAAGCGTTCGTTATGTGAAACGAGTTCATTATGCGATACTCCTGCACTTTCTTGACGGTGTTCGTTATAGGAAACATTTGTTATATGAAGCGTTTGTTAAGCGGGGTACCACTGTAGTTCAATCAGTTGTACTTCCAAGCAAAGAGTAGCTCTGGGTTGACGAACCTAAAATATGTAATTGCAAACAATTTGACATCTATAAAGCCTACTATATATTCCTGTGACAAATTACCTGGCATGTTAGTACATCAAGAAATACCGTAATTATTCTAATAAACGGCGCGCCGTTTATTTATTTTTTTTTTTTTTCAAAGGCCTTTTTGTTGCGCCGATTATTGGAGGGCGAAGTTTATTATTTTTTTCAATTTATAAATGGAAACTTTTTAGCCAGACAAGTTGATTTCATTAATTTTGATTTTTGCTGATGCCACTCTCGCATCTGAATTTAACGGCAAAATGAAACTGAGAAAAATAATCAATGGTTCATTTAAAATTTAAATCCTTACCCTAGATTCAGGTAACTGTAGAGGTTGAGCCACAGGACGATTACCATCATTCTCAACTGCAGAAATTGCCAACAATTTAAATTCTAAAGAATACTTTCTCTTTGAAACTTTTCTTTCAACAATATCTGAACCAAAGCTTAGTTTACACGACTGTGACTTATTAGGAAGTTCAACCTATCATGTGAAAATACTGTGAATTGCATTGCACCAGGGTCACCCACAGAACAGAGAGGAGGAAGAAAAATCCTGGGGTACACCAGTGGGGTACACCAGTCCTTATTGCAGTATAGTTGTTGTGCATTAATAGGTCAGACACCATGCAATATCAAGACTGACAAAGCATTAATTTACCTGCCAAAATTTATATTTTGGTTGTAAAATGTGGTGTTGGAACAGTGGGGCATTACAGTTCTGGCTACTGGCTAACAAAGCCAAATACTAGTTCTGCCTACTAGTCACCTAGTTGATGTGTGCATATGGTTAGGTTGGCACTTACATATTTGCTCTCATGTTTGTGTGCCGCCAAAATTTGAAATTGTTAAAAGTGTACCGTGACGAAAAGAAAAGGTTGAGAATCTCTGGTATAGTGTAAACGCATGTGTCACTAAAGTGATTTGATCTCGCTAACTTTCAACGTGGATTGAATTTTGATATACAGTAGAGTTCAGCTAAAGCGAACCTGTTAATAACGAACTCTTGGTTATAACGTACTGTATTTTAACAATGAAAGTTTCCCATAATAATGAACTTTGGATACAACGAACCATTTTTAGTACATATTCCTGGTTCGTTACAATCAGACTTCACTGTAATTTGAAATTGCTGTGCAAACGTGGTATTAAGCTTAAGCAAGGACCCGAGTTACACAAAGTTGGCTTGAGTTGGATAGGGTCACAGTTTCAAGTGAGGTGTGGTTGTGTTGGGATGGTGTAGGTAACGCTGAATTATGTCAAATTTTGCCACGCTATTGTTATTCAGATCACATTTTGGATTCTTGAGTGTTCTTGCCTTCGAGAGGTCCAGCATGGTTGTAAATGGTACATGCACTACTAAAAACCTGCGTTATATCAGGACCAATCATTTGAGATTTCATCTGAGATCTTACACGTTCAGCCATTAGTTAATTAGATGATGGATCTAATTATCATTTCAATATCTTCAGAACTAAACGACTGCTAAAATATATTTGTTCATTGTTGCAAAAACTATCCCAAAATTCATAATCTATGAGAATGGTAAACACTATGGCCAATGGTCAATATTTCGATATTCAACAACATGACAAACTTGATCGCTAAGTTATTTAGGAAGAGGAGGTAAAGGGAGCATTAGAATTATCTGACTATCAGAAAACATGAAGATCTTGAGACTGACAAAATAAAGATGATAGGAAATTAAACAGTTGGATTTGAACAAGAAAGTATCCATCAACTGGAAGACATCAACGTATTCCAAACTGCATTCTGATTGGGCTTTGTTTAAAGAACCTAACAACAATTTATGATCTACGAATTCAAATCGGTTAAGCTGCAACAAATTTGACCAAGAATTCTTCAGTCACAAAAAATGTTAAAATTCAGCATTTTGAAACCAAAGTACCCAGAGTTATCAAAAGAAAAAAAAGTCTTCCCGAGGTGACTTAAGGCATTCAAAGTGCCTGCTGAATTTCTGTAGTCCTTGGAGCCCTTCTAAAGTGCATGATCTTCAACCATGTTGTACCCGTCCTAAAGTGTCAAGAGACCCTAAAGATCTTTGAGCTATTAACAGTGCTAGGTGGAAGATAAACCATAAACTGACATAACAAAGATGACCCAGAACTGGTAGTCATGAGAGAAACCTCAAAAATTCTATTCCCAGCCGTAGTGACAAGAAGATCAGATCCCAGACCCTCATCATCAAAAACATTGCCATTCAGGGTGGAACACTGAGCTCATAGGGAGCGGTGTTTTGCGTTGGACACACCAGTTCCCATCTGATCATAGAAGTTAAGCAACGCAGCCCCCATAACCTCTTGGGAGCACTGTCTGCGCTGTCTCTGCCTTACAACTATGCAGTGGACGGGTCTCTGATGACCTTGTTGTTGAAGGACCCTAAAACACCAACAAACCAAACAACTGAGCTCACATACATAATCCAACGTGCAGCAACGCCAGCATCCCCCTACAAATAGACACGTTTGTTGTTTGATTGTTTGTTGGCGTTTTTAGCACCCTTCAGTTACAAGGTCATTGAGCCATTCAGTTCTTATGCAGAGACAGCACAGACACTACACTAATGCGACGATTTTTGGGTATTAGTACCCAGCTTTCCCAAGCGGCCATCCATGTCCGCACTAGCTGGGCACTAGTGCATCCAACGCAATAAGCCACTCCCGTAACACGTTTGTGGGTTCATGAGGAATACCTTCGGTGTCACCAGTAAACGCAGCCTCACCAACCAACGCACCCCAACATACATTTGGGACATGGCAGGGGAATGAAGTAAGAGGTCATCATATTGAAAACATCCAACTGCAGACAAATACTTGTTACAAAAATAGCCATAGACAGGAAGGAATATGCATAGTAGTATGAGGGGTAGACATACAGAATACCGAGACTACAGTGACAGTGGAGAAGAAGCAACATCCAAAGAGCTGTCAAATTTGGCTTCCCCTTTTCAAATCAAGCATAATGGCCAAATTTAAACAAAAATCGATCCTACCATCATAGATCCAACAATTACTCTTGCACACAAACAATTCACAAACTAAAAACGATGGAAACATTCAAATATCCTATCGACTTATTGACTAGCAACTGACACTCCCAAACTCCATCAAGTAATAGACCTAATGACCAAAACGCAAATAAATGAATTTTACCATGGCAATTAAACGAATACTTAATATTCTGACCCAAGGATTACACTGTCAGTTGCTTTATACCAAATAGGGTGCAAGTGAACGTCAATTTCAAAGAAGAAGCGCCTAAGACAAAACTAAACACTAGAAGTTCAACAAATGGCCTTAAGCTTTCTGAAGAAAGAACACCAACCAAACGACCCAGAGAATGAGTGGAAGAGAGAATTTCAAAAATCATGCAAATACTTTTTCATCCTGATGAATTTGGCTGGATTAAGAATTGGCTTCAACTCTAATGGCACTCAATTCCAGTCACAGGGATGCAAATGTTACCAGTCGTTACTAGGATTCCTGTCATTTCTGCAGTTCATATTTGGCTTCTTAATGATGTTTTCTTCACTCTTATGCTATGGATTTGATAACCGGTTCCCAATTCTCTATTACGTTGATTTTCTATTAGTTCCATTTTGTTCCATCATTTTTTGCACTAAGAAAAACGAGATTGCAATAATGATCAACCACATATCAGACATCATTTCAAATAGCACTTGCAGTTCACAAATTCACGCTAAAACAATTCAGAAACTATCCAGATGCTCAAACATTCTCGTGGCATTTACCATCCTGGTGGCAACCTTTACTTTGACAATTACTGTAATGGAATATAATACCTTACTGGACTCACTAACTCTTGAAGGCATCCTGGAATTCCTACATTTGTCCTTTATTCCAATACAACTCCATAAACCATTTTTCTTTCTGTTTGACGTCATGATTTACATAACGCCTGTTTCAGTTTCCCTCTTCTCTTCATTATTCCTATTTATTATGTTCATGTTGCACTCAGCTTTCAAGCAGTTGAACAACGATGTTACGTCCATAGCCTTCATGCAACTCAGCGACTTTCAAAAATTTCAAACTCACCATCAGCATCTTGCGTTGTTAGTCCACCAAATAAATAAACTCTTTTCGCCCGGAATCCTTCTTACTATGGTGGCAAAATCTTTCCAACTTATTATGGGTATCTATGTTGCCCGATGGATTTATCTAATTTACCATCACGCCATAATCTATTTTACCATCTGGACGATAATCGTGTATCTAGTTTCCCTGGCAATCGTTTTATCAATGTGTGTCTTGGGAACCAAGTTACAAAATGAGGTAAGAAGCAACCCATTCTTTCACAGTGGCGTTCTGACACCATGTGCAGTGTGTGCAACACACACAGACGCCAGGGAGCGGAGAGTTGCGTTGGACACACCAGTTCTCGTCTGATCACTGAAGTTAAGCAACGCAAGCCCAGTTAGTACTGACATGGGTGGTCGCTCGGGAAAGCTGGGTACTGCTAATACCCAATAATCGTCGCATTAGTGTGGTGTCTGTGCAGCATATGCATTAGAACTATGCAGTGGACGGGTCTGTAATGACCTTGTAGTTGATGGGACCTTAAACAACAACAAACACAGACGCCAGGACATTAAGGGCGCCAAAGATATCTGGGAAGAATAATATATTTGCGTCTGCTCTCAACATCTGACTTCTTTCCAAATTGCATCAATTACTTTTTTCCTTGGTTCTTGTTTCTTTTGTTTGTATAGCGATTTTGTATTAGGCGGGAGGACTGGGATTAGGGGCGCTAAATAAGGTCTAGCACAAGGCGCCACACACTACTGGCACGCCACTGCCCTTCCATGAGCATTTACTCCTGAAATTAGGACTCGACTAGAAAGAAAATTCCTGGAATGAACCTTACGAGCTCAACCTCCGAGCACACCACCTCAATCTATTGTCCCTCACTTTCCC
This sequence comes from Trigoniulus corallinus, assembly GCA_013389805.1. Taxonomy (NCBI): domain Eukaryota; kingdom Metazoa; phylum Arthropoda; class Diplopoda; order Spirobolida; family Trigoniulidae; genus Trigoniulus; species Trigoniulus corallinus. The sequence goes on from JAAFCE010004287.1 coordinate 12,627,470, forward strand.
CATCAGAGTGACACTATCCAGCTCTCACTCCATCAGAAAGCATACTTTCTCTGCTAGCTATCTTATCGAAAAGTTTTCGTAGGTTATGCCACACTTCAATGGGAACTCTGTCCCAGCCAACAGCTTTTCGACCCTAGTCTTTTTAAGAGCCCTGACAACTTTCTCAGTTACCCTGTACACCACCCTGGAAGAAGTAGGATGGAAGTCGATGTTGCATCATTTAAGAGGGCGTGGAAATACTCTTCCCACTTCTTCTTTAAGTTACCAGGGAGAAGTAAGAGACACTACCTTTGCTATAGTTCAGTGTTACAGCTCAGGCTATGTCTTAATTGCCCTATCTCTAGACTTGACCAGCAGTGGTCTTCACCTCCCTATGGTGTGCATTAGACTCCTGGCCTCCTATCTCAATTCACCTTTACAATTCTGCATTCTCTTGTTTGAAGGCTGCCTCTACCTCATCATCCCACCACCATATCTGCCTGCCTTGGTGATGAACCTCCTACGTTAGCCTGGGCTGAAATAGCTTTCCCACATTTTCAAGCTTTTCTGTCCCTCCCAGTCTACTCTTTTATGATATTCCTGTTTTGGTGGGAAATTTCCACCACCAAATAACCTGCTCGCCATTCTATGAGTGTGCTTTGCCTGCCATTTCACGAGGATTTCTAACATATTGTAAGTAACCTATGGTCAAATTCTTTTTGAAAGTTGTTAATAGGTAGTGCCCGGAATTGACAGACCACTACTCTATGCTGCCCCCAGGCCATAAAGAAATCTATCTGTGACCTCCGATGTAGTGACTGGAATGTGATCAGGTGCTTGTCCCTCTTCTCAAACCACGTATTTGCCAAGGACAGGGACCTTATCTTACAAACAGGTTCAGAATGTGACACATTAAAAGTTCTCTTAACTTTTAGCAAATAGAACTATAGTCCAATCAGTATACCTTATTGCCTCTAAGCTAGAATCATCAAGCTGGAAAATACAATGTCAAATTTTTACCCAATGCATTTTGCATTCCTAGGCTAAAAAGGCCACAGCAATCCTCCTTCAGGTGAGCCTGAAAGACCACAACATGTATTACAACAACAGCATAATGAATGTCGTCAAAGTAAGTGATCTGTACTCAACGTTATCACATAATAACTCTGAAAACTAAGTCAAATCATTCTTTCCTTTCAAATTTGTAGACTTGGCATGCGACAACACAATTTACCACAGAGAGATTGGCAAACCCAGTTGCTATCACTGCTTCTGACATGTTCACCATCAACTACAACCTACTTGCACTGGTAAGAACATATGCTATTAACGGCAAACGTGCAAGTCACTGATGCGTTAACTATGCCTGTCAAAGTCATCATTTTCATACCCTCATCCCACCTGTGGCGGGGTCGGGTCAGCAGGTTCTAGCCCTCCACTCCCATCTATTTCCCACCTGGTCCCCGTCCACCCCACACACTGCCATGTCCTTACGGGTGCTACCAACCACCTGCATTCCTGTAATGCACCTAACGAGCTCCTCCTCCCCTCTTCTCATGACGTTTCCATACCACCTCAACCTACTCTCCCTCATTTTTTCCGGCTATATCCACCACCCCCAGGCTTCCTCTAATATACTGGTTCTTAATTCTATCAGCTCTCGACACGCCACTCGGTTACCACAGCATTCACATCTAGGCTACTTCCATTCTATTCACGTGGCTCTTCCTCGCTGCCCAACACTCTGATCCATATACTGTAGATAGCTGGTCTACCCACTGACCTGTAGAAATTCCCTTGCAACTTGATTGGAACCCTCCTATCGCACAGGACTCCGCTTGCCTGTCCCCATTTCAGCCACCCTCATTCATTCTATTTGTCACATCCAGGTTTATCTTCCTATTGTTCCGGAACGTTGATCCTAGGTAATTTACCTCTTGCACCTTTTTTACCAGTTTGCCCCTCGAACGTACGTCAACGTTATTTCCCTGTCCTTTCCAATTGAAAGTTAAATACTCTGTCTTCATGTTAATCTTTAGACCTCCCTTTTCTATCGCGCCTCTGATATCATTTAGTCCCTTATCTATCTGTTCTCTGCAGTTCCTAAGTGTTGTGATATCGTCGGCGAATGCCAAGCACTGAGGGCCCATTCTCCTACTCCTGTTTGCAGTTCGTCCATAACCAGGATTGAAAAGTTTTGGACTAAGTGCTGAACCTTGGTGCACCCCAACTTTCACTAGAAAGCCCACAGTAGTAACTAAGCCTGTCAAGGTGCTGAATTAAAAGTATTCTAGCACTGCAATAACAGTAAAATGTATTAAAATGGTTAGGGCCTTTCAACTGCTCTCTCCAAAAGAGCATCCTACATTTCCAAATCCGATCCTAGTACAAATGCTCTAGAAATAAGGTCTGTCAGACATTTAAACTGATATAGAACATTAACGCAAACAACTGAAATATAATGTAGAATATTCAATCTGTAAAGCTTAATCAACTTGTGATAATCTGAAATACATTTTTTGTTTTGACAGATAATCAGCACAGCTATAACTTACAGCACATTGGTTGCTGAAGTAAAATATTTATACTGATGGAACGACTTCTGTCAATACTGTTACGTAAGTAACCTCAGCTGTGAATATTAAATTGCTGCACTGCTAAAGTACCAAATATATTGTTATGATGATTCCATGTAATTATTGTATTTACAGGACTTTAATATCAAGCTACACGTGACATTCTAACATATCTGTTAATCATCACCCTTATAATTACTAACATTTCTGACCTAAATCATGCTGGAAACGTTTGACAATATCTGTACACAGCCCCAAGTCGAATATTATGCATTATTACTTACATTTCTGTTGCTTTGATCCGGATGGGTTATGTAGCCATGATGATGGACATGTTTCGCTTGTTAAAAAGTGAGAACTTTCTTGAAGAAAAATAAGATAATCAAGTACTAAATAACCAACGGTTACATTATTGGGTAAGTAAATAGTTGTATTTAGTCCTCCACTCCATAGAAAACTGTCAGTCACGTATTATTGAGGGCAAGGAGGAGTTTTATCTCTTCACAGAAAGGAAAGCAATTGACAGTATGATGTACCCTAAACTGGTATTAGTGTAGTATGACGCCACATCGCCAAAATCCAAGCTTACCTAACGACATATTTCTCTACATACAAGGTTTATGATGGCTACAAAAATCATACATTATTATGCAATATCCGGTTTTTATATGACAGTCACTTTCTTCTTTGAGTATGTCATTTTTGATTTTTTGTTTGTTTGTTGGTGTTTAAGGTCCCGTCAACTACAAGGTCATTAGAGACCCGTCCACTGCGTAGTTCTAATGCATATGCTGCACAGACACTACACCAATGCGACGATTATTGGGTATTAGCAGTACCCAGCTTTCCCGAGCGACTACCCATGTCAGTACTAACTGGGCTTGCGTTGCGTAACTTCAGTGATCAGACGAGAACTGGTGTGTCCAACGCAACTCGCCGCTCTCATTTTTGATTGAAAAGATTGCAATGTACTTTAGCAATACAGTAGAACTCCAATTTTCCGAACTCCGACTGTCCGAATTGCTGATTATCCGAATCAATTTCAGAAAAAAAAAATAAGAGGGGACATACTGCGATTTGCAAAATAGTGCACGACTTGGCTGCCTGAAAACGGATACTGACAGTCAAACAGCTTACTTTGACCGAGATGTTTAGCAAGCAATGACTTTCATTTATAGTATGGTACATGTACATGCTGTACTAATGTACAGCCCTTTTAAGTATGCTTAAATTGTAAAAGTGTTGTCTTTTCATTTAAATAATTAAAAGCTCGTTTTATTTAAAAATATTTTTTTCTCCCATTTTCAACATACAAATAGTAATAAATTAATGGAACCAATCTTTATTCTAAGACAGATGATAGAGAAGCATAGAGTAGCAAAGAAGGACCTCCATGCAGTATTTGTTGACCTGGAGAAGGCCTATGATAGTGTCCCTAGACAGGTACTGTGGAGCGTGTTAAGGAAGAAAGGAATTGAATACAGGTAAGCAACCAATAATTGTGTCAAACTAACATCATATTACTCTTTTAGTACTATTACACGGTATTCAGATACATACATTATGCATTTTCCCTCATTAAAAATTAAAGACCATCTGAATCAAAATGGAAGGGACAATGTTACTTGGGACTTTTTCTGGCTTTAAATGCAACACTTGCACAAAAACCATCAAGCTGCCCAGATACCTGTGTTTTGGTAAATTGCGACATTGGAGAAGGCTGGCAGCATAATGGATAATACTAGCTGTAGTAGACCCACTCTGTCGGTCTCGAGAATGGATTAACGAGTTTTTGGTAAAGAAACAGGGGGGCAACATGCAGAGAAAATGGCCCTAGAAAAAGAGAAATCGGAAGCTTTCCAAAGGAAGGCTCAATTTGTTTGAAAGAAGCTTGCCAAAATAATATTTGTTAAGTTTCCTTTCATCAAACAGATGTTAGCGAAATTTGTTAGTACCGTTTCAATACCAACCAACAGATCTCACATCATGGCAGATAATCCACCATGTGTCCTCTGAGGTACGCTGGCATCCCCTACAAATAGACACACAATATATTTGTGGGTTCTATACCAATACCTTTGGTGTCACCAGTAAACGCTGCCTCACAATTCAAGGTAGCCCAACAAAAATTTGAGACCAGGAGGGGAGAATGAAGGAAGATGTCACCAACTTAGGTTTTGTTTGTTTGTTTTTGTTGGTGTTTCAGGGGCCTTCAACTACAAGGTCATTAGAGCCCCGTCAACTGCATAGTTCTAATGCAGCAACTGCACAGCCACTACACTAATGTGACGATTATTGGGTATTAGCAGTACCCAGTTTTTCCAAGTGGTGACCCATGTCAGTACTAGCTGGGATTGCATTGCTTAACTTCAGTGATCAGACGAGAACTGGCGTGTCCTATGCAATAAGCTGCTCAAGTAGTAAGAATGAGTAGCAGACTACAGTGGCAGACTATGAGGGGAGAAAGGATCATCCTTTCAACTGCCTCAGGGCATGAACAGACTCGTATTACTGGTCTTTTCTTCTAAGGGTCATTCAGAAATGGAATTCTCTCAGTGAGTATAATGTGAAGCAGTTTCTGGAAGAAGGTGCCATTATAGCAGGTAGGCAATATTTGACAGAATAGATGCTATGCTTCAGGTTCCTTGGGGTTTCAATGAGTTATAAATTAGGAATGAGTCATTCTCTCCACTGCCAATTGTGCCTATCAGGGATGCTTTAAGTGTATTGAATTATAATTAGAATATAAAGCCTAGAGAGACAATCGACTGTGGCAGCAGCAGGGCATGCCAAGGGCGGCTCACATCCAACATCCTCGCCAATTTCATACAAAAATCGATCGTACCATCATAGATAACAACAATTCTAGCACACTAGCAATTGACACACTAAATGTAATGGAAGCATTCAAATATCCCATCGACTTTTCGACTAGCAACTGACACTCCCAAACTCCATCAAGTAATAGATATAAATGGCCAAAACGCAAATAAATGCATTTTACCATGGCAATTACACGAATACTTAACATTATGACCCAAGGATTACACTGCCAGTTGCTTTATAGCAAATAGAGGTCAACTGCAAGTTAATTTCAAAGAAGAAACGCGTAAGTCAAAACTAAACACCGGAAATTCAAGAAAATGGCCTTAAATTTCCTGAAGAAAGGACAACAACCAAACGACCCAGAGAATGAAGGGAAGAGAGAATTTCAAAACTCATGCAAATACTTTTTCTTCCTAATGAACTTGGCAGGCTTAACAATTGGCTTTGGCACTAATCACACTCAACTAAAGTCAAATTATTGGCAATGTTACCGGTCATTAATACTGCTGCTATCCCTTCTGCCGTTCATATTTGGTTTCTTGATGTTGATTTCGTCGTTATCATATAATGGATTTGAGAAAAGTTTCCCAATTCTGTTTCACGTTGATGTCCTATTACATCCATTATGTTCCATCATTTTCTGGATTAAGAAAACCGAAATTGCATTAATGATCAACAACATATCAGAAATCATTTCAATGAGCATTAGCCGTTCTCAAATTCAAACAGAAACAATTCAGAAACTATCAAGATGCTCAAATATTCTCGCGACATTTGCCATCTTGATTTCAGCTTTTGTTCTGACAATTACTATAATGGAATGTAACTCACTGGACGTTCTAACTATCAAAGGAGTACTGGAATTCGTACAGTTGTCCTTCGTTCCATTACAACTTCATAAACCAGTTTACTTTCTGTTTGAGTTGATGATTTACCTAACGCCTGTTTCAGTTTACCTCTTCTCTTCATTATTTCTATTTATTATGTTGATGTTGCACTCAGCTTTCAAGCAACTGAACAAGGATGTGACGTCCATAGCCTTCATGAACCTCAGCGACTTTCAAACATTTCAAACTGACCATAAGCATCTTGCACTGTTAGTCCACCAAACAAATATACTCTTCTCACCTGGTATACTTCTTATTATAGTGTTAAAATCTTTCCAACTTATTATGGGCATCTATGTGGCCCATTGGATTTATCTAACATACAATCCAGCCGTTGTCTATTCCACCACCTGGACAATCATCGTATATGCCAATTGCCTGGCAATTGTTTTGTCAATGTCTTTCCTGGGAGCCAAGTTACAAAACGAGGTAAGAACAACCCACCCTCTCATGAGCATTTACTAATAAATTTAGGACTAAACCAAAAAGAAAATTCAAACAAGAGACACACTTTAAAACATAGCCATAAATTTCAAGCATTAACAATAGCACTTCAAAGGCATGAGCCTGACTCCTGTTGCATTAATTTACCTACCAAATTTTATATTTTGGCATGTTGTATAATG
>JAAFCE010004287.1:12634373-12657946 GCA_013389805.1 Trigoniulus corallinus
ACAACTAGGGTTCCAAACGCCTGACTGAGATGCCCCTAGTCAGAGCAGGTTCAATGGACCAATGGACCCGATCCTGCCACAGGTAGGATAAGGGTATGATGATGACGAATTATAGGACTTGAATTCAAGATAACTTATCATACATAGCAGGGACGGATCCAGGGGGAGCGGCGTGTTGCGTTGGAAACACCAGTTCTCGTCTGATCACTGAAGTTATGCAACGCAAGCCCAGTTAGTACTGACATGGGTGGTCGCTTGGGAAAGCTGGGTACTGCTAATACCCAATAATCGTCGCATTAGTGTAGTGTCTATGTAGTCTATTCCATTAGAACTAATGCAATGGACGGGTCTCTAATGACCTTGTAGTTGACGGGACCTTAAACACCAACGAACAACAAGCGGATCTAGGGGGAGCAATGCAGCAACTGCTCCCCCCTCAGTGTCTCATCGGGGCGCAATTGTGAAACATTTTTGGATTGCTATCCCCATTTCTCTACTGCCAGTCCAATCTGCAGTTAGCTAAACCACTGAAGATGGGGCATTGTCTAAGGGGCAGCAAAGGACCTACTGTAATTGATGGCTAGAATTATACTAAGCGATTCTAAATATTTTAAAATGCTTGGGGCACACTTTTTTTGAAGTGCTCCCCCTTGATCCGTTCCTGGATCTGTGCTCGAATTATTGCACCAGTAGCTGCAAGTTGGACTATGCTTATTCGATTGTTGTTTTTGTTTGTTGGTGTTTTAGGGCCCTTCAACTACAAAGGTCATTAGAGCGCCGTCCACAGCATAGTTCTTATGCAGAGACTGCACAGACACTACACTAATGCGACGATTTTTGGGGGTATTAGCAGTACCCAGTTTTTCCAAGCGGCCACCCATGTCAGTACTAGCTGGGGTTGCGCTGCTTAACTTCAGTGATCAGACGAGAACTGGTGTCCAACGAAACTGGCCGCTCCCCTAAGCTTGTTCGAGGCCATGCTAGATTACAAGTCGTTGAGAAGTTGGGTACATCGAAGAAAGCATGAAGCAAAATATATTGAGGTAGCATGGACGTGAAACGAGAAGAGGGGAGAAGGAGCTCGTTAGATCCATCATGGGATGGAAGGTTGTTCGAAGTAATTGGGGCATGAAAAGACCAAAGCATATGCGGGACTTTGCCACAGGCGGGGCAAGAGTACGGTGATAATGACCAACAAGAAGAAAACAATAGCATCTTCAAAACTTCCAATCAAACGGAATTCTTTTTCAGTAATCAGAAAACTACTTGACATGTAATAGGCTAAGACATGTTGAAGTCCTGGTACAGGTAGCTGATAATCATAGTTCTGAAGTGCAACTTTTCAAAACGTTTCATATTTAACTTGTCCCACATAGTGCATCTGAAAGATGCGAAGGATAGGAACCTTATAAAATTATCTTACAAAATAGTCCATAATGTGACACATCAACAGTTCTTTTAAATTCAAGCAAATAGAATTACAGTCCTATCAGTAAGCGACTTACCTTATTGACAATAAGCTACAATCATCACTGGAAAATACCACATCTAATTGTCATCTCGTGTATTTCGTATCCTTAGGCTAAAAAGACCACACAACTCCTCCTAGAGGTTAGCCTGCAAGACCACAACATGTATTACAACAACAGCATAATGAATATTGTCAAAGTAAGTCATCTATACTCAACGTTATAAAGTAATCACTCTGAAGCCCAAGTTAAACCCTTCTGTTCTTTAAAATTGCTAGACATGTCATTCCACAACACTATTTACTGCAGAGAGATTGACAAACCCAGTTGTTATCACTGCTTCTGACCTGTTCGCCATCAACTACAACCTACTTGCACTGGTAAGAGCATATTTTATTAATGGCAAATGTGAAAGCCACTGGCACTGGCACTTTCACTTATGCTGTCAAGGTGCCCTTTAAAAGGTATTCATCCACTTCAATAACAGTACAATGTAATAGAATGACTAGGCCATTTAACTGCGATTTCCAAAAGTGCACCCTGGATTCCCAAGTTTCATATTAGTAGAAATGCTCTAGAAATAAGGTCTCGCAAACGTTTGATCCTATGCAGCGCGTCAAAGCAAACGATTGGCATGCAGTATGGAACATTGAATTCACAAAGCTTAAAGAACTTGTGATAATTAAAATACATTTTTTGATTTGACAGATTATCAGCACAGCCATAACTTACAACACATTGGTTGCTGAAATACACTATTAACAGGGATGGAATGACTTCTTGCAATCCTGTTAGGACACCTCAGCTGTGATTACTTACTGCACTGCTCAACTACTGAATGTAATGCTATGGTGACGCTGTGATTAGTGTGCTTATGTATGGTAATGTCAAGCTACACATGCCATTCGAATATATTGCAGTTAATCATCACTCCTACGATTCCTAACATTCTGAACCTAAATCACGCTTCAAACTTTTGACAATATTTCTACACAGTTAGCTGCAGGTTTAATATTCTGCACTATTACATTTCTGTTTTTCTCATCTGGATTGGTTATGTATCCATGAAGATGGGCATGCTGCATTTGTTGATATGTGAAGAGAACTCTTCCAAAGAAAAGTGAGATAATGAAGTACTTAATAATCAATGGTGAATGTATTAGGTTAGTAAATAACTACATTCAAGCCCCCCCTTAATAAAACTCACTTATTTACTATCAGGAGCAAGGAGGCATAGAGCAAGGAAGGTCATAGAAAGTAATGACAAACTATACTATACCCCAGGGGTGGCCAACTTTTGCATACATAAGATCTACTTTTTATCTTAAAAATGTGTCGCGATCGACTTGTCCTATGCATAGTCAAAGTGGGGAGGGGAGGTTCGATAATGGACCCACCTCGGTCCAGTATCGAACCTAGAACAACTCGCGAATGATCGACCAAAATTGGCTTCAAGATCGACCGGTCGATCACGATCGACGTGTTGGCCACCCCTGCTATACCCTGTGGCGGGATTTTTGAGAATCGGTGTCAAATTCAACACAGTGGGTGTCACACCTCAAAGTGTCCAACTATGTTTTCTAGGCATTATCTGACATAATTATGGTGGTATAAAGGTACAAAGTTCAGCAACTTAGAACTTCAACAGCTTGGCATGTTATTTGTGCACCATCAATCTCTAAGCAGAAATTATACACACAGCAAAATACCCTGAAACTTTCAGGTGTATTTAAAATTACCTCAAAGTGTCAGGCCAGACACTTTCTGGCATAACCCCGTTGCTAGCTTACTGGCGTCCTGGAATTAGTTGGCTTTGTAATAGGCACACTTTTGAATTCCATTTAATTATAACCAAAGAGTACCTATTTTGGCGCCCTCTTCATTCCCATTGTTGGCCAGCTGCTTCATGCAATAACCAAAACAAATGCATTGAGGCTCTCTCCTCTTTCTGGGTGGCTGTATTGTGTTGGACATAACTGCTGAAATAAATATATTTGTTCAATGTCACAAAACTATCCTGAAATTCATTATCTATGATAAACTTAACAGTTGTATGTATAATAGCAATCAGACTTTAGTATAGGCGCATTTTCGCAATTGACCTGGTCAATTGTGGTTTGACCACAATATCATGTTTGGTCTGACCAAAAGGGATCGCCAAAACGCTTTGGTCAGACATTTTAGGACCCATGACAAGGAATTCACCAAACTTAAGAAAATGAATTCCCTTAACTTAAAACCAAATCCACTACAATATCAAAACAATTCCCTAAAATAAAAAAAAATGAATCCACTAAGCTAAAAAAATAGGAATTGAAAAATAGGAACAGGAATTGAAAACAAAATCCTCTAAACTAAAGTAATTATCGAACTAAAAAACGAATTCACTAAAGTTAAAAAAATAATGAATTCAATAAACTTAAGGCACGTTTTGGCGATTGACCAAGTCACTTTTGGTCACATTGTTTCAGAAACAATGTGTTTTGGCGGTGCACACGCTGGTTTGGTCCATTGCTTTGGTCAACTTTGGTCAGACCAAAGGATGACCAACATGACCAAAATAAAAGCGTGGTCTGTGCGTTTGGTCAAAGAAAAATATAAATGGCGCATGCTCCAACCAGTTGTAGCAGATGATGGAAGGCACCAATAATTAGTTAAAATTATACAAATCTGTTTTTTGTATTAATTTTGTAATTTTTTTAGTTTAGGAAATTCATTTTTTTAAGTTTATCAAATTTATTTTTTTTCAGTTTAGTGAATTCGTTTTTTAGTTCATGAATTAGTTTAGTTTAGTGGGTTTTGTTTTCATTTTAAGGAATTCGTAATTTTTAGTTTAGTGGATTCATTTTTTTATTTTAGGGAATTGTTTTTTTTATTGTAGTGGATTTGGTTTTAAGTTAAGGGAATTCATTTTCTTCAGTTTTATGAATTCATTGTCACGGGTCTTAAAATGTCTGACCAAAGCGTTTTGGCGATCCCCTTTGGTCAGTTCTTTTGGTCAGACCAAATATGAGATTGTGGTCAAACCACAATTGACCAGGTCAATCGCCAAAACGCGCCTTTAAAAAAATAATTTCCCAAATTCAAATATCACTAAATTAATTAAACAAACAGATTTGTATAATTTAAACTTGCTACCGGTACCTCCTATCATCTGCTACAACTGGTTGGAGTATGCCGCCATTTTTATTTTTCCTTGACCAAACGCACAGACCACGCTTTTATTTTGGTCATGTTGGTAATCCTTTGGTCTGACCAAAGTTGACCAAAGTGACGGACCAAATCGGTTTTTGCACCGCCAAAACGCATTGTTTGTAAAACAATGTGACCAAAGTTGACTTGGTCAATCGCCAAAACGCGCCTTATGCTAACATGGCCAGCTCAGTCCCTTGACTGCAATCCTATTGAACATTTGTGGGTCAAAGTCAAAAGATCCCTTCAAATCTTGGAAATGCTGCCATCTGATCAATCTACCCCACCTTAGGCTGTGGCCATGGTGGAGCAAAGAGGAGAAACGAAATGAAAGAGGTGCCATATTGAGAGATTAAGGCAAAGAAATGCATGGCCATGGTGGAGCGATGAGGAAACCACTGTCATATGGCAGCATCATGAGATGGTAAAAAAATAAACATTGTACGAAATATATAAAATTCACGTGCACATGTTAAAATTCAACATAACAATTGGCATTCAGCAATGGTAACCACAGTTTGAAACAAGGCGAAGCAAATGGTACCGGTCGTTAATACTATTTCTGTCATTTGTGCAGTTCATATTGGGATTCTCGATGTTGTTGTCATCGCTGTCATATTATGGCTACGATAAACGTTTCCCCCTGCTGTTTTATGCTGATTTTCTATTACTTCCATTTCTTTCCTTAAATTTCTGGATTAAGGAGAACGAAATTGCCATTATGATCAACAACATATCAGACATCATTTCAAGGAGCAGTCGCAGTTCAAAAATTCGCACGGAAGCAATTCAGAAACTATCAAGATGCTCAAACATTCTCGTGGCATTTGCCATCTTCATTTCAACTCCTATTTTGACAATTGTTATAATGGAGCATAATTCTCTCGACAACCAAATTGTTCAAAACTTCCTGGATGGAGTACATTTGTCCTTCATTGTGAAACACCATCAAAGACCAGTTTGCTTTCTGGTTGAATTGATGCTTTACATTCCACCTGTTTCAGTTTACCTCTTCTCTTCATTATTCATATTTATTATGTTGATGTTGCACCGAACTTTCCAACAATTCAACACCAATATGATATCCACAGCCTTCATGCAACTCAGCGACTTTCAAACATTCCAAATTCTCCATCAGGATCTGGCGTCGTTAGTCCACCATATAAATAATCTCTTTTCACCTAGTATACTTCTTACTATGGTGGTAAAATCTTTCCAACTTATTATGGGCATCTATGCGGCTCATTGGCTTTATCTAGTTTACTATGAAGTCCTAATCTTTCTTGCCATCTGGACAACTATCGTATTTCTAGGTTGCCTGGTAACCTTTTTGTCGAAGACTTTCTTGAGATCCAGGATACAAAATGAAGTAAGCAACAACTCATCTTTTCATGCCCATTTACTTTTTCAATTTACGAATAAACTGGAAATAAATTTCAAAGAAGAGAAACACTTCATAACATTGCCATAAAGTTCAAACATGAATAACAGGATTGAATTACCGGCCTCGGTGAAGTAGTGGGTAGCACACTCGGTAACTACGTCAGTAGCTCTAGGTTTGATACTGGACCGAATGTGTAGCCTTCTTTTGGGCTAGAGAGAGGCCCAAATCGAGAAGGTCCTGTATGGTGGTACCATGGCATTTACACATAAGAAAATCCTCCCTACTATTCAACTGGTAGATAACTAAATTTCCAGGTGTAAGAGCTCGCCTGCTGGCGTCAGTGGAATGCCCCAAGAACCATAAACCAGCAGCACATAAGCACAGCTGTTTGTTAGCACAGTATATAATCAGTTTAAAAGTCTTTCCAATGGGGGGAGTGATCATCACCGTTATAGTGTGAACAATTCAAATCACCTTTGCATGTGAATATCGAAGTGAAGCATAAGAGGCGTATCACCGCTGCTAATCAGTTTCTTGACTAGTGCTCTACACAATATAGTAGATCAGTTCTGTCTAGATCACCCAACGAATGGATTTCAGTGCTCCAGAACAATGGATAGATAGACTCTAATGCCACCCATAGAATCGATGAGGATGGTTGAGGTGTAGAAATGCTAGTGGAGGGCTGTGTAAGAGGAGGGTCCCAATCACGTTGAAAGTTTAACAATCCAGTGGTTGGGCCGGGCGGTTGAGAGGTGGAGTATATCACAGAAGAAATGAGGGGGAAGGGGATAGATAGAGTTGGCATGGGTATGAAATGAGGAGAGGGGAGGAGGAGCTCGTTAGGACCATCATGGGAATGCCGGTGGGTGGAAGTACCAGAGGCATGGGAAAACTGTGTTCAACTACAAGGTCATTAGAGCCCTGTCGACTGTGTAGCTCTGATGCAGAGACTGCATAAACACTACACAAATGCGACGATTTTTGGATAATAGCGGTACCCAGTTTTCCCAAGCGGCCACCCATGTTAGTACTAACTGCAGTTGCGTTGCTTAACTTCAGTGATCAGACTAGAACTGGTGCGTGCGACGCAATTTGCCGCTAAACATGCTCATGTTGATGACTAAAAGCAAAAAGAATGTTTAACATTTTAAATACCCCACACAGCGTACCTGAAAGATGCTAAAGATAGGGGACCTTATAAGATAATGTTATGAAAGAGTTCATAACGTGACACATTAACAGCTGTTTTAAGTTCATCAAGCAATTACAACTATTGCCCTATTATATAGCCCTACGCCTTAACCTTATGGTAAGGCTGGAAAATACCACATCTGATGGTTATCTTGTGTATTTCACATCCTTAAGCTAAAAAGATCACAGAAATCCTCCTTCAGGTGAGCCTGCAAGACCACAACATGTATTTCAACAACAGCATAATGGATGTTGTCATCTATACTCAATCTATTGTCATCTATACTCAACGTTATAACATAATCATTCTGAAAACTAAGTGAAATCACTCTTTTCGTTCCAAATTGGTAGACATGGCATGCCACGACACTATTTACCACAGAGAGATTGACAAACCCGGTTGTTGTCACAGCTTCTGATCTGTTCGCCGTCGACTACAACCTACTTGCAGTGGTAAGAACATGTATTCTGAACCGTGAACGTGCAAGTCACTGGTTAGAAGCACCCGGGACGGGGAGACCAAAGCTGATGTGGGAGCAGTGGACGAGGCTCTAATGACCTTATAGCTCATGGGCACTAACACACCAACGAAACAAACAAAGCAAAACCATTCATATGTAATATGAAATATGAAATTTGCAATGCTTGATGAACTTCTGATATTCTAAAGTGACCAGATTTTACAGAGGCAAACCGGGACGGGGAGGTGCGGGATGGTGAGACATGCTTTCCCAAAGAGAAAAGAACAAAACCTGTTACTTCGTACCCACTGTAAGTTATAGCTTGAATGTGTGTCAATCCAGCACAGGATGCATCATCATACCCTTATCCCGCCTGCAGCAGGGTCAGGTCTGCGGATTCTAGCCCTCCACCCCACACACTGCCATATCCTTACAGACAACCTGCTCCCACGTCTGCTTAAATCTCCCCCTGCCCAAGGTGCTTCTTGAAATGGACCTAACGAGCTCCTCCTCTCCTCGTCTCATTACGTGTCCATACCACCTCAACCTATTTTCCCCCACCATTCCCAGACTACCTCTAATATACTCATTCTTATTACATCAGCTCTCGACACCCCAGTAATGTACTGCAGCATTCGCATCTCAGCTACTTGCATTCTGTTGACGTGGCTCTTCCTCACTGCCCAGCACTCTGATCCATTTAGAATAGCTGGCGTAAGAACTGCCCTGCCTCCTATCACACAGGACTCCGCTTCCCTGTCTCCACTTCAACCATCCCCCATTGATTCTATGAGTCACAGGACGGGTCCAGCAGACGATGCCTGATGTTTTAATTTGATGCAGACGATGATCAATTGCCAACCTATAAAGATCATTCCGTGTGGGTGCTCTGTACACGTATTTCATTGACGAGTGAATGCTTCAGAGAAGTTGCCAACAAAGTGGGACAAACGGACGCCCCTCTGGGACAAGAGAGGGGTGGCGGGACATGAAGTCTGAAATCGGGACTCGCCTGCCAAAATCGGGACATCTGGTCACCTTAGATATTCTCAAATATATTTCTTTCATTTTACAGATCATGAGCACAGCCATAACTTACAACACATTGGTTGCTGAAATACGCTATTAACAGGGATGGGATGACTTCTTGCAATCCTACTAAGAAACCTCAGCTGTGATTACTTAATCAAGTACCAAATGTAATGCTATGGTATCGCTCTGTGATTAGTGTATTTATGTATGTTAATGTCAAGCTACACATGGCATTCGAATATATTGCAGTTAATCATCACATCTATAAGGTCCGAGTGAAAATGATTACACTATGAGCAAAAAAATAATAAACCACAGTAAAACAAGTTGTTAATGGCCAATGAAGGTGCCTTTGTTAGAGATAACTTTAAATACATGTGTCAGCATGGACCAGTTGTCTGAGGTGAGACATGTCAATGTCTTCCCAGACCTCCAGAAATGGCCATCTTCAGCCCAGGAATTGAATTAAAGTGACACCTATTTGTATAATCAACATGAGCCAAGATGCCCCATAGATTCTTCATTGGGTTGAGATCTGGTGAGAGAGCAGGCCAGTCCATAACACAAATTCCATTGTCCAGGAACCACTCCCACATCATTTTGGCGGTATGGATAGGAGCATTGTCCTACGGAATTTGGAAAAAAGGCCCTCAGAACTGTTCTGTAACTGGCAAAAGATGACATTCTAACGTTTTTTGGTAGTCCACAGCTGTCATCCTTCTATCCAGAAATGCAACATTAGTCATTCCACGTGCACTGAACCCAGCCCACACCATAACAGAACCACCACCTTGCTGCCGTTTGGAGAAGATGACATCTTTCTTCCTAATATCATGCCAGTAATAGCTCCAACCATCTTGACCATTTAATTAAATTTCTTTTCATCACTACATATAATGTTGGCCCATTGTGCCATCCAATGCATGTGATGAATTGCCCAATCTAACCTCTTCATTTTGTGTTGTGGTCTTAAAAATGTCATGGTCTTCATTTTCTTATACTTCAGTCATCCAGCTAATTTGGCAACCCTGCTGACTGTTTACCAAAACACATTGATATTTGTTTGAGCTGCAATTTGTCTAATACTTGCAAACGAGTTGCTCAACGATTTTAAAACAATTCATTTTTGTCAGTTTGTAAGAGCAAATGGACGGCCAGATTTTTTTGTTGCCATAGTTGTCTTTGACAATGACTCAAAAGGAATGTCCAGCTACATGCAATGCAGTTGTTTGGCCCTTTTCAAGTTCTATCAATGGTTTACCATGACTCATTTTGTACAACTGTGTGGTCAACAGACATTTTGTAACTGTTCGTAGATGTAGCTCACCCAACATTATACATTCATCTGCAACCAAAGTGCATCTTACTATGACCTTTGCATTATTATGTGCATTCCATGGGTCATGGTGCTATCATTTTGACTCAGGGCGAATCTCACAAATGTCCATTCTTTCAAGGTTGTAAGCAACTTGTGCCATATACGATTACAATTTCTTTTGTCATGCACATTGTATTTCTTGTTCTTTTAATAACTTTGTTGTTCTTTTAATGACGTTCTTGTTCTATCATTGGGCATTACACGCCTTTCATTCAGTGGCATGGTGCTATCATTTTGACTCGGACCTTAATTCCTAACATTTTCAGCCTTAATCATGCTGCAAACTATTGACAACATTTCTACACAGTTGCAAGGTTCATATTCTACACTATTACTTACATTTCTGTTGTTCTGATCTGGATTGGTTATGTATCCATGAAGATGGACATGCTTCATTTGTTAATAAGTGAAGAGAACTCTTCCAAAGAAAAGTAAGATAATGAGGTACTTAATAATCAATGGTGAAAGTATTGGGTTGGTAAACAGCTACATTCATGCCCTCCCCATTAAAAACATTTACTATCAGGGGGCAAGGAGGCTTATGATCTTGATGCAACAAAGAAAGTCACAAAGTATAACATACACTATACTTTATGGTGGGATTTTTGAAATTCTATGACCATTTTATTTAGGAAGAGAAGGTGAGGAAGCAATCGATTTATCTATCACAAGCATGAAGATCTTCACAATGACAAAAGAAAAGCGAATGAGAAATAAACACCTGGATTTGAACATGAAAGTCTCCACCAACTGGAACACATCAACGTGTTTCAAAATACTGATTGTGATTGTGTGATTCTGATTGTGGCTTGCTTAAAGAACCTAACAACAATCTATAATTTACGAATCCAAAAACTGCAACACAGTTGGCCAACAAATGTTGCCGGCCTGAAAAATATCAAAATTTGACATTTTGCAACCTTCACAAAAGTACCGAAGCTATCGAAAGGAAACAAGGACCTTCTTCAGGTGACTTAAAGGATTCAGCGTTTTTTGAATTTTTGTATTGACTGGAGCCATTCTAAAGTGCATGGTCTCCAGGGGTGGATCCAGAGGCTGATCGATGGGGGAGTACTTCAAAAAACGGGCGCCCCAAATGTTAAATTGTTCAGAATCCCTTGTATAATTGTAGTTAGCAATTGCAATAAATCCTCTATTGCCCATTAGACAATGTCCCATGTTCAGTGGTTTAGCCAACTGCAGATTGCACTGCAACTGTTGGACTGGCAGTTTAGAAATAGGGAAAGCAATGCAAAAATGCCTCATTAGTCGCAAAGTTGAATCACGCATCAGTTGAAATATGCGCCCCATTCAGGCGCTCAAGGGGAGCAATTGCTGCGTTGCTCCCCCCTCTGGATCCGCCCCTGATGGTCTCGGACCTTTTTGTACCCCTTCTAAAGTGTTAACAGACAAAGGACTTCAAGCTATTAACAGTTCTAGATGGCAGCTAAAATATAATCCATAACGCTTAACTGTCTCAGAACGAGTAATGATTAACGACGCCAGTGACAAGAACATCAGTTCCCAGATCATTATCATAAAATTAAAATGGCATTGAGGGTGGAGCACTGAGCTCACATGACATAATCCAACGTGTGTCTACTGTAGGGTAGGTCGGCACCCCATTACAAGCACACATACAATATGTTTATGGGTTCTATGAGAATATCATGTATGCTAACAGTCAGAGTCAGAGGATGAGCTTTAGCAGCAGGAGATCATCAAGAGCGCCTTTGGCATCAGACAACAATAGGAAAAGGCCCCTGTTGTGGGTCAAGGGATGACGTAATTGGTGGCTTGAGGAGTGGAAAAGATTTGCCTGGTCTGATGAATCTCATTTCCTGTCCCATCATGAAGATGGCACAAGCGGCACGAGTCCATTGATCCATAATGCCAAATGACAACTCTTCAAGCTGGTGGCAGCGGAATTATGGTGTGGGGAAGGCTTTTGTGGAGTAAACTGGGTCCCATTACATGCGTGGACACAACTCTGAACAGCACAGGTTACCTCAACATCATGGTCCAAATCACGTGCATTCGTCTAAAACACCATTTCAATAACTGTGGATAGAGACCCAAAAGTGGGGTCGTGGCACGTTTCAAAAAACGTGGAAGTTGGTTGAAGTGATTCGCGCCTCCAAAAGGTTTGGGAAGCACTGGTCTATCGCTATGATGTTCTACTCCAGAGATGGTCACTTTCAGCAGGACAAGGCACCTTGCCAGTGAAAAACTGGAGTGCTAGCATAGCCAGCTCAGTCCTCTGACCTCAATCCCATTGAGAATCTGTAGCTCAAAGTCAAAAGATCGATTCAATTCTTGGAAAAGCCGCCATCTGACTGATCGAACCCAACTTAGACCTACCATCATGAGAGCATGGGTCAACATTCCCCACAAACGGTATCACCATCTTGTTGAGTCCGTGCAAAGAAGAATATCAGTGGCGATCAGACCCAAAGGTGCACCAACTCGTTGTTAGAGGATGTGTATAAATTTCTGGCCATTCAGTGTACAGCCTACAGGGCCAGTCGACTGCAAAAGCACCACTACCCCCAAGGGCAGTCAAATTTCAACTTCCCCTTTCAAATTAAACACAATCGCCAATTTCAGACAAAAATCGATCCTACCATCATAGACAAAACACAAAAGTTCACAAACTATTATCAATGGAAACATTCAAATATCCCATCGACTTTTCAACTAGCAACTGACACTCCCAAACTCCATCAAGTAATAGATATAATGGCCATCATGCAAATAAATGCATTTTACCATGGAAATTACGCGAATATTTAACATTGTGACCTAGGATTACACTGTCAGTTGCTTTCTATCAAACTGAGTGCAACTGGACATCAATTTCAAAGACCAAACTTCTAATTCAAAACTAAACACTAGAAATAGAAGGAAATGTCCTTAAATTTTCTGGAGGAAGGACATCAACCAAATGACCAAGAAAGTCAGTGGAAGAGAGATTTTCAAAAATCATGCAAATACTATTTCATCCTGATGAATTTGACCGGCTTAAGAATTGGGTTCTGCAGAAATGACACTCACCTCGAATCAAAGCGAAACAAATGTTGCCGGTCGTTAATACTGCTGCTGTCACTTTTGCAGTTCATATTGGGATTCTCGATGGTTTTATCGTCGTTATCATACTATGGATATGATAAACGTTTCCCACTGCTGTTTTATGTTGATTTTCTAATACTTCCATTTCTTTCCTTAAATTTCTGGATTAAAGAAAAGGAAATTGCGATTATGATCAACAACATATCAGACATCATTTCAAAGAGCACTCCTAGTTCACAAATTCACACCGAAGCAATTCAGAAAATACCAAGGGCCTCACACATTCTCGTGGCATTTGCCATCTTCATTTCAACTCCTATTATGACAATTACTATGATGGAACATAATTCACTTGACGACCAAACTGTTCAACATTTCCTGGATGCAGTACATTTCTACTTCATTCCATTACAACTCAAAAGACCAGTTTGCTTTCTGGTTGAATTGATGCTTTACATGCCGCCTGTTTCCGTTTACCTCTTCTCTTCATTATTCATATTCATTATGTTGATGATTCACTCAACTTTCAAGCAATTGAACAACAATGTCAAGTCCACAGCCTTCATGCAACTCAGCGACTTTCAAAAATTTCAAACTGACCATCAGGATCTGGCGTCGTTAGTCAACCAAATAAATCAGCTCCTATCGCCTGCTATACTTCTTACTATAGGGGTAAAATCTTTCCAACTTATTATGGGCATCTATGCGGCCCATTGGCTTCATCTGTATTACACTCAAGCCCTATTCTTTCTCACCATCTGGACAATAATCGTATTACTAGTTTGCCTGGCAATCGTTTTGCCGATGTCTTTCTTGGGAGCCAAGTTACAAAATGAGGTAAGCAACAACCCATCCTTTCATGGGTATTCATTTATTTGACCACGGTCGTAGTACAAAACCATCATACAACCACAGTATCCAGCAGGTGGGGATGCAGAGAGTGATTAAAATGTTGACAGCTCCCAATGCATGAACACTTGAATACTTGCGAGCGCATCGCATATGAGGAGGCGTTTCAGTCGGCAGAGCACACCACAGGGAAATATCACCTGTGCAGGTCACCAGGTGGTGGAAGCCAGGATACAAACTGAAAACAAGAGAAGTGAAGATCGGAAATCAGCCGTAATGCGATGAGAGGGGTGATCCCGGGTACGGAGTGCAGCCGCCAGCTGTACGAGGTTACAGTAAGGAAGATATAGGCAGAAAGGGAGCAGGTGCATCTGAGCGCAGAGGGGAGAGATATGCACGCACCATGGGCGCCTCGCAAGAGTATGGATGGTAAAGTTAAAGGTGAGCTTCAAAGGAGAAAAGCAGGTTGGGGGGGGCAGCAAAACACGGGGAGGAGACACGAACCAGAGACAATATTTTTGCTTAGAAAGTGAGGACAAGCTTAGAGTGGGGTGTGAACTGTTGGAGGCGACGGAGGAGGAAAGCTACAGATTTGATTTTGGCTGCCACCGTGTGACATTGAGCAGTGAAAGAAAGGGGAGGATCAAACCAGATCCCTAGAATGTGAATGGGGTGGCAAACTGTGGAGTCGACTCCAGCACCCGAGAAGCATTGACCCGTCAATGAAATGCGTGTACAGAGTTCCCACACCGAATGATCCATCTAGATTGGCAACTGATCATCGTCTGCATCAAATTAAAACATCAGGTATCCTGCGATGGACCCGTCCTGTGACCCGTAGAATCAATGGGGGATGGATGAAAGTGGAGACAGGGAAGCGGAGTCCTGTGTGATAGAATGGCCCCAATAAAGTTGAAAGGGAAGTTCCGCAGGACAGCGGTTAGGCCACCTATGCTCTATGGATCAGAGTGCTGGGCAGTGAGGAAGAGCCACGTCAACAGAATGTAAGTAGCCGAGATGCGAACGCTGCAGTACCAGAGTGGGGTGTCGAGAGCTGATAGAATTAGGAAAATAATACAGTGAAACCTGTCAACTGGACCACCTCCAGAAGCGGACCACCTGTCTAACGCGACCGGGACCACCACAAATTCGGTCCCGAACCTTAGCAGACCCTGCATAAGAGGGCCAAAAAAAGTAAATTTCGCCGGAAGTTGTGCTTCCGCTTTGACAAGTTTGTTTGCAGGGGTGAGTCAAAAATGTCACTATGCCTCTTATGGGCATGCTGTGCAATGTGTCATTGGCGTTTTGTAGCGAACAGCTGCTTCAGTGTCCATTTCTCGCTTGTGCTGGCTCGATACATTTGCTCTGCAGCAGAGATGAAGACCTTAACATTCATCATCATCATCATCATCACACCCTCATCCCGCCTGCGGCAGGGTCGGGTCTCCGGGTTCTTGTCCTCCACCCCAGCCTGTCCCCACCAAGTCCCTCTCCACCCCACACGTCTCCATGCCCTCCAGTACCACCTGCTAGAACGTCCGTTTTGGCCTTCCCCTACCCCTGGTGCCCCCAATCACATGCATACCTGTAATGGACCTTAGCAGTTCCTCCTCCTCTCTCATCACGTGCCCATACCACCTCAACCGCTTTTCCCTCATCTTTTCCGCGATGTCTCCCACCCCAAGCTACCTCTAACGTATTCGTTCCGGACCGCCCACACGTGACACCCCAGCCATGTAGCGCAGCTTTCGCATCTCAGCCACTTGCATTCTCCTTTCATGGTTCTTCATAACTGCCCAACACTGTGAGCCATAAAGCATAGCGAGCCTAACGACCGTTTTGTAAACTTTGCCCTTTACCTTTATTGGGACCCGGCGGTCACACAAGACTCCACTTGCCTGCTTCCACTTCAGTCATCCAGCATTAATTCTATGGGTCACATCGGAATCTATCTCTCCATTGCTCTGGAAAACTGAACCCAAATAACGAAACTCCTGCCCTGCCGGTATACCCTCACTGCCACACCGTATCTCATTACCTTGCCCCTGGCCACTAAAATTGAAAGCTATGTACTCCGTCTTCTTCATGTTCCCTTTAAGACCCCCTCTTTCCATTGCTGTCTTAATGTTTTGTAGACCCTTTTGTGCATCCTCTTTGGACCCCTCAAGCTTTCCCACATCGTCAGCAAATACCAGGCACTGAGGTGCCCATTCCCCTACTCCCGTCAGCAGCTCATCCATGAAGACCTTAACATTGAAAGAAAAAATTGATCTATGTATATGTATGCATATTGGTGTGCATTCATGAAGTTTAAGGCGGTACCTCCACAAGCGGACAACCTGTGTAAGGGGACCGCCTGTATGGGGTCCCGCAGGTGGTCCGCTTATACAGGTTTCACTGTAATAATAAAATAGGTTGAGGTGGTGTGGACACAATGAGAAGAGGAGAGAGAAGCTCGTTAGGTCCATTTCAGGAATGCAGGTGGTCGGAAGCACCCCAAGCAAGGGGAGACCAAAGCAGACGTGGGAGCAGGTTGCCCATAAGGATATGGCAGTGTGTGGCGTGGAGGGCTAGAACCCGCAGACCCGACCCTGCTGCAGGCGGGATAAGGGTATGATGATGATAATGATGAATCCTGTGCTTGATGGACACATGCAAGCTATAAGTTACAGTAGGTACGAAGACAAGTTTTGTTCTTTGCTCTTCAGGAAAAAGTGTCTCAACAACCCTACTTGGGGACACTCACCAAAAGCCCCCGTCACGCTTTGCCCTCTGAAAATCTGGTCAGTTTAGATTATCATCTCGTGTATTTCACATCCTTAGGCTAAAAAGACTGTAGAACTCCTCCTTCAGGTGAGCCTCCAAGACCACAACATGTATTTCAACAGCGACATAATGGATGTTGTCAAAGTAAGTCATCTATACTCAACGTTGTAACGGAATCACTCTGAAAACTAAGTGAATCCATTCTTTTCATTCGAATTCCTAGATTTTTCATGCCACAACACTATTTGCCACAGAGACATTGGCAAACCCAGTTGTTATCACTGCTTCTGGCCTGTTCATGATCAACTATAACCTACTTGCACTGGTAAGAACATTTACTATCAATCATTAGCGAGCAAATCACAGACGCCATAACTTACCCTGTGGAAGTGCCAAACAAAGTGTATTCGTGCACTTCAATAACAGTATAACGTAGCAGAATGGCTAGGCCTTTCAACTCCTTTCTCCAAAAGTGCACCCTGGATTCACAAATCAGATCTTAGTAGAAATGGTCTGGAAATAAGGTCTGTCAAACCTTTGAAGCGACACAGAACGCTAAGGCAAGCTATTGAGGGAGTGGCTTATTGCGTTCGGCCCACCAGTGCTCGTCTGATCACTCAAGTTCAGCAACGAAGCCCCAGCTCCTACTGACATGGGTTGCCGGTTGGGAAAACTTGGTACTACTAAATTCCCAATTATCGTTACAATAGTGTAGTGTATGTGCAGTCTCTGCACTACAACTATGCAGTGGACGGGGTTCTTATGACCTTATGGGTTGAAGGGCCATAAATAACCATGGAAACACACACCAGTTTTCGTCTGATCACTGAAGGTAAGCAGCGCAACCCCAGCTAGTACTGACATGGGTGGCCGCTTGGGAGAACTGGGTACTGCTAATACCCAAAAATCGTCTCATAAGTGTAGTGTCTGTGCAATCTCTGCATCAGAACTATGCTGTGGACAGGGCTCTAATGACCTTTATTGTTGAAGGGCCCCAAAACACCAAGAAACAACAACAACCATGGAAACAAAAAAGCAAACTATTAACGTGTAACCTGGAATATTGAATTTGCAATGCTTCATGAACTTGTAATAATCTGAAAAACACTTTTTTGATTTGACAGATAATGAGCACAGCCATAACTTACAGCACAATGGTTGCTGGAATAGAATATTCTCCAGGCATGTAATGACGTCTTGCAGTCCTGTTAGGACACTGTACTTCTGTTACCAAATATATTGTTATGATGTCACTATGTGATTACTGTATTTATGTTAATATTAACAGTTTTAGCCTAAATAACGAAGCAAGCTTCTGACAATATTTCTACACACTATCAGCTGCAGGTTGAATGCTGTGTGCATGGCTACATATCCAAATGGGATATGTAGCCATGAAGATGGACATGCTTCATTTGTTGTAACGTGGAAAGAACTTTCTGAAAGAAAAATAAGGTAATTAGGTACTAAATAACCGATTGTTATAGAAGTGGTCGTCACCCTGCGTTCTGCAGAACTCTGGGGTTCCACAGGACATCCATCTCTTTTGATTCCGACTGGCGTCCTGGGCTAGTCAACAAAATCGTCCACAATTACGAAAGGTTAAGTTATTTAAATTAATATTTTGTCATTAATCATATGGATAAATAACTTGAAACAAATCTATTTGCTGTATAATAGAAGCACTATCAAATTACATGTAATTATAAGTATGTAGCCTGTAATTATAAACATGTATCCTGTTGTTGGCCTGCTCTATCATGCAATGACCAAAACGTACTGGCATGGGGGTGGGTCACCGCTTGGGAACACTGGATAATTCTATGCCCCATAATCGTCATAATGGTGTAGTGTCTGTGCAGACTCTGCACTAGTAATATGCAGTGATTGGCACTCTTAATGACCATTGCAGTTGAAGGGCCCTGAAACACCAACAAAACAATCTGTTCAGATGGAAGCCATGTGTCCCACAACATAGGTCCTGCCTAAAAGGAAACGAAATTGGATTATTGCACTCCAAAATTGGTTGTACCACTGAAATATAAGTTGTTTCTTTTACCTCCTGTGTGCCGTCCCCAAGGACCTTACTAATCAGACTCATGGTATTGACGAGTGGAGCATTTGAATCCAATCTTGCAGCATTGAGAAACAGAATAGAGCTATTATAGAATTTTCTGTATGCAGTTTAGCCTAAGTTGGTGTTTTCCATTTAGTATGGGCTTTCAGGCCCCAATGCAGCATTTTATTTCCACTCTGCTTTGCTGTTCAAGTCTGAATATCTTCAAGTCGTTTGATAAATCGATTACTCCCTTACTCTCACTTTCAAACTAAGATCGCCATCAAAATTGCTATTCTGTTGTTGAATATGGAAATATTGACTATTGCTCATGGTATTTACAATTCTAAAGAGTAACAAATTTTATATAATTTTGGACACATTGAACAAATATTTATTTCAGCAGTTGTTTAGACGCGAAAACATTGAAAAGATGTTTATATTCGATATTTCGTTAACTAACTGCTTAACTTTTGAGGCCTGAGATCAGGGCCGGAGCGAGGGGGGATTCTGTGCGTTCGTGAAAACCCACAGCTGTGCTACCTACAGTGGTCAATATTTCCATATTCAACAACAGAATAAAAATTTCGATTGTGATATTAGTTTGGAAGTGAAAGTAAGGGAGCCATCGATTTATCAAACGATATGAAGATATTCAGACTTGATGGCAAAGCAGAGTGGAGTGGACCAAATGGAAAACACCAACTTCTTAAAAGTTCTATTCTCTTTATCAATGCTGCAAGATTGGATTCAAATGCTCCACTTGTCAACAATGTTCACTCTAAGAATTGATGGTTTGTGTGCAAAGTCAAAAAAACTTGTGAGCAGAGATTTATTCACCATACTAACCGCTCCTGCACTCAGCTAAAAATCTGTGCACTATGAGCCCAAAACTGTGCATTAGCGCAGCTTAGTAGGAATACTGCTCATCAATACCATCAGTCAATTCCTCTGTCTGATTACTAGAGTCCTTAGTTACAGCATTAAAGAGATAAAAGAAACAACTTACAGTGGACCCTCTATAAGTTGACCACTCAAGGGCGGTGAGAAATTGGTCAACATATAGTCATCATCATACTGTTATTCCACCTGTGGTGGGATTGGGTCTGCGAGTTACAGCCACCCCGTTCTATCTATCTCCCACCAGGTCCGGGTCCACCCCACGCAGGGAGCGGCGAGTTGCGTTGGACACACCAGTTCTCGTCTGATCACTGAAGTTAAGCAACGCAAGCCCAGTTAGTACTGACATGGGTGGTCGCTCAGGAAAGCTGGGTACTGCTAATACCCAATAATCGTCGCATTAGTGTAGTGTCTGTGCAGTATGTGCATTAGAACTATACAGTGGACGGGTCTCTAATGACCTTGTAGTTGACGGAACCTTAAACTCCAACAAACAAACAAACCCAGGGCAGGGGTAGACCAAAGCATACGTGGGAGCAGGCTGTCTAAGGATATGGTAGGTGCGTGGGGTGGATTTTGTTGTTGTTGTTTGTTGGTGTTTAAGGTCCCGTCAACTACAAGGTCATTAGAGACCCGTCCATTGCGTAGTTCTAACGCATACACTGCACAGACACTACACTAATGCGACGATTATTGGGTATTAGCAGTACCCAGCTTTCCTGAGCGACCACCCATGTCAGTACTAACTGGGCTTGCGTTGCTTAACTTCAGTGATCAGACGAGAACTGGTGTGTCCAACGCAACTCGCCGCTCCCCCCTGCCCTGGGTACTTCCAACCACCTGCATTCCTGAAATGGACCTAGTGAGCTCCTCCTCCGCTCCTCTCATTACGTGTCCATACCACCTCAACCTATTCTGCCTTATTTTTTGTGATGTCCCCCACCCCCAGGCTACCTCTAAAATCCTCATTCCTAACTATCCGCTCCAGGCAACCCACTCGTATACCACAGCATTTGCATCTTGGCTACTTCCATTCTATTTATGTGTTTCTTTCTCACTGCCCAACACACTGATCCATATGACATAGCGGGCCTAACCACGTTAAAACTTCCCTTTAAACTTGATTGGTACCCTCCTTATCATACATGACTCCACTTGCCTGTCTGCTCTTCAACCATCCCCCGTTGATTCTATGGGTCACATCCGAGTCTATCTCTCCATTGCTTTGGACGTTGGCCCAAAGTACTTCACCTTTTGCACCTTCATCAACAGTTTGCCCAGAGAGAGCACGTCACCACTATTTTCCTGTCGTGAATGGCAAACGTCATCTGTTAGCGTCTATTTGACTTTGGTTTTAATATCACATCCTTCTTCTAAGTCTTTGGCCAGTGCACACTTAACTTTGGAGACTCCAACAAGGCAAAATCAAAAGGTGCACTAAAGGCAAGCGCTCATGTAATGTTCATGACATTCTACTGGTCAACTTGTGGAGGTCAAGACAGTGGCGTCGCTGGAGTTAGCGTCACTTCCCCTTCTTCCGAAAAAAAAAGCTGCTTCTTCTGCTTTGGTATCACCCCATTTCTCACGGTGCGAGTGGCGTCACCCGGTGCGGCCCGCACCTCCTAGTGACGCCACTGGGTATAGATACTGTGTAATTAACAGACTGTGTCTTGAATACGGATGTCATGGTACAACATATGGAGGTGGTCAACATATAGAATTAACTCTCTCATGCTTTACAATGGTGGACCATGGTGGTAAACTTACAGAGGGGGTCGGTCAACTTTGGAGGTTCCACTGCACATTTCAACGGTACAACCAATTTTGCAGTTCTGCAGTCGAATTCGGTTTCCCTTTACACAAGACTTCCCTTGGGAAATTGAAAGGACCCAGAGCAGCAAGAATTGCACTCTGCTATTTTGTCGCAGGGGGACTGTGTGCGACGTTGTCAAGGAAAAGGGCGAGACTCGCTAAGGAAGAGGCGTGTATCTCACATTACTGAGAATCTCCATAGAATTCATGAATTTTTCTACAATTTGTTTATAGAAAATAGCATTCATCCTATCGATTTTTGACTAGCAACTGACACTCCCAAAATTGATCAACTAATAGATATAATGACCAAAATGGAAATAAATGCAATTTACCATGGCAATTGCACGAATACTTCACATTATGACCCAAGCATTACACGGTCTGCTGCGTTCTATGAAATAGAGTTCAACTGGACTTGAATTTCTAAGAAGAGCACCTAAAACTAGTAATTCAAGATAATGGCCCTAAGTTCTCAAAAGAAAGTAAGACAACCAAACGACCCAGGCAATGAGTGGAAGAGAAAATTTCAAAAATCGAGCAAATACTTTTTCTTCCTGATGAATTTGACTGGCTTAAGAATTGGCTTCTCCACTAATGACACTCACATGGAGTTTGAAACGGTGCATATGTTACCGGTCGTTAAGGCTATTGCTGGCCCTTCTGCAGTTCATATTTGCTTTCTTGGCGATGTTTTCGTCGTTAGCATATTTTGGATTTGATAAACGTTTTCCATTTCTGTTTTACGTCGATTTCCTATTAATTCCATTTTGTTCCATCATTTTGTGGATTAAGGAAAACGAAATTGCAGTAGTGATCAACAACATATCAGACATCATTTCAAATAGCACTTGCAATTCACAAATTCACACTGAAGCAATTCAGAGAATATCAAGATGCTCAAACATTCTCGTGGCATTTGCCATCTTGATTTCAAGTTGTGTTATGACACTTACTATAATGGAATATAACTCACGGGACCTTCATGGATTTCCTATATCTGTCCTTCATTCCATTAGAAATCCTTAGGCTAGTTTACTTTCTGATCCTCTTCATGCTTTTCATCACGCCCGTTTCAGTTTACTTCTTCTCTTCATCAAGCTGTGTGTACGCTAGCAATAAACCTTGCACAAGTCGACTTTAGCAAGTGTACTGTAGCGTGTAGACAGCAAAGTAAGTCAGCTTGCAGAATTTTTTAAACTTGCAAAACTTGCAAGGAATTCACAACGTGTAGACAACATTTTTTTAACTTGCAACTTATCAAGCTTGGTTTGATAAGCTTTCAGCAAGTTTTTTACCAATGGCTGAAAACATGGACAAGAGACGAAATAATTAGGCTCATTTACATATATGAGCAATATCCTGAATTCATCACACCCTTATCCCGCCTATGACGGGGTCGGGTCTGTGGGATCTAATCCTTCACTCCCACCTATACCCTGCAGTTTATTTTCCCCTTACTCCTGTTCCCATCAACCACCTGCTGTCCCATAATGTACCGAATAAACTCCTCCTCCCCATTTGCATCACATGCCCATACCACCTCAATCTATTCTCCCTCATCTTCTCCGCAATGTCACCCACCCCAAAGCTACCTCTGATTGGAACCCAGCGGTCACACAGCATTCCGCTTGCCTGTCTCCACTTTAGCCATCCTGCAAAGATTCTATGACTAACGTCGGAGTCGATTTCCCCATCGGGCTGAAATACCGATCCTAGATACAGAAAATTCTTCACCACTGGTATCACCTCATTCCCACAGCGAACCATACCCCCTTGGTCCTGGCCGAGTGTACTCTTTTCTTTGCGTTCACCTTCACGCCCCTTCACCATTGCTGTTGTAATATGCAGTAAGCCCTGTTGCACATCCTCTCGAGACTCCTCAAGCCTTCCTACATCAGAAAATATCATGCACTGAAGGGCCCACTCACCTACTCCCATCAGCCATATACAAACAGTCTTGCAAGTACTTGCAGAAGTTACTATATAACAGTGTAAACAGTCTTGCAAG
>JAAFCE010004287.1:12666106-12694510 GCA_013389805.1 Trigoniulus corallinus
GTGAAAGATTTCACCAAGATATTAAAGAGATTGAACAGAGGTACCAGGGAAGGTGGAATTCTAACATGATGGTGGACTACTGCTGGAACCTCGAACGAGAGTGCAAGAAACTTCCAAAATGTTCAAGGAATTCAAATTGTTTGTTTGTTGGAGTTTAAGGTCCCGTCAACTACAAGGTCATTAGAGACCCGTCCACTGTATAGTTCTAATGCATATACTGCACAGACACTACACTAATGCGACGATTATTGGGTATTAGCAGTACCCAGCTTTCCCGAGCGACCACCCATGTCAGTACTAACTGGGCTTGCGTTGCTTAACTTCAGTGATCAGACGAGAACTGGTGTGTCCAACGCAACTCGCCGCTCCAAGGAATTCAAAGAAAAGGAAGTTTGAAGTAGAATAGAAGTACTTTAAATCCATCCCTCACCAATCCATTTTCTATAAGTCCAAGAAATCAAATTAAATATTGCCTTTTTAACATTCCTCTTAAAACTATTGTAATTTAAGGAGATGTTTTTGTGTAATAATACAGTCAAACTCGGATATAACACACACCGTCGGGACTGCTCGTGTCTGTGTCTTATAACCGAGTGTGTGTTAAAACAGAAACAATGCTAAATGATGCCAAAGCTATGTTAACTGAACAAAAATATGCTAATTTCAAGATAAATTCAACCTAGACTTGTATAATTATACTTCAAGACGCACACACTTGCAGTCAGCTGCGATTTTGCCAGATTCCACACTGCTGAGAATTTTATCCTTTTATCATCATCATCATCTCACCCTTCTCCCGCCTGAGTAAGGTTCCGGTCTGTGGGTTCTAGTCCTCCACTCCCGCCTATCCCCCAACAAGTCCCCTTCCACCCCACATGCCACCATATTCCTTTGCACCACCTGCACTCACGCCCGTTTTGGTCTTCCTCTACCTCTAGTGCCCCCAGCTACCTGCAGTCCCACAATGGATGTAATAAGCTCCTCCTCATCACATGCCCATACCACCTCAAACGCTTCTCTCTCATCCTTTCCGCAATATCTGCCACCCCCAAGGTACCACTAGGTAGCTTCAGGTCATGACTCCCCACACATGTAGCATAGCTTTCGTATCTCAGCCGCTTGCATTTGCCTTTCATGGGTCTTCCTAACAGCCCAACACTCTGAGCTATATAGCATAGCGGGTCTAATTTGCCCCACTTTCCTGTCTCCACTTAAGCCATCCTGCATTAACCCTACGGGCCACGTCAAAGTCGATTTCCCCATTGCTCTGGAAAACTGATCCTAGTTAGGAAAAGTCTTGCACCATATAGCCTTACTTAAGCTGTGGGGTATGCCATCTAGATTCATGTTACAGCTGTTTGTTATATCCGAGGTCTCTCACACGTTGAAAGTGCTGTAGGGACCAAAGCAGTTGTGTGTATATGCAATATCCGAGTGTGTTATAGCCAATCAATTTCTGTATACTTATGCATTAGCGCTGGCTGGGACTTTCCCTTGAGTGTGTTATAAGCCAAAAAGTGTTATAAGCCAAAAAATGTTATAACCAGGGTGTGTTATAGCGAAGTTCGACTGTAGTTCCAAGAAGTCAATCAAAATTCATGTAAGTTGAAGTAATTAATAGTGATTTCTGAAAAATCTGTACGTGCCTGAGAAAAACTAAACCCATATTTGAAATCGGCAGCCAAAACCGATTCAGAATATGCTGAATTCTTGCAATCATCAGAAAATTTTTTTCAATGCTGCCCTGTGTTATTATTGGGGAATGTGCAAGTCGCTGGTGCTTTAAATTTCCTTGTCAAAGTGGTGAATAAAATGCAGTCGGGCACTTCAATAATAGTAATATGTAATGGAATGCCTAAGTCTTTCAACTGGTCTCTCCAAAAGACCCTGGAATCCCAAATCCAATCTTACTACTAGAACTTCTCTAGATTAATGTATGTCAGACGACTGAACCGATGCCGATCTTCAAGGCAAACGATTGACATGCAATCTGGAAGATTTAATTTCCAAAGCTTAATGAACTTGTAATAATCTTAAATACATTTTTTTTCATTTGACAGATAATCAGCACAGCCATAACTTACAGCACATTGGTCGCTGAAATACAAGTGACACCACTTGCACCATAAAAAAAAAATAACCAACCAACTACCCAAACAACTAACTACATATCAGCAGTAGGTATTCAGTCTCTTCGTATGGTTCTAAACAGTCATAAACACTGCCTGGAGATTAGAATGGTCTTCTATCCATAATCGGAAATGATAAGGTCCTTCAGTCACATTGGATTTGGCATGGTCCTTATTCCTCACTAGAGGTAGAAGTTCCACAATCTGCAGTTGGGAAAGAAGGGTCTCAATCTCCTGTGTAGAATCGAGGGTGCTCAATCCACACTGGATGTGCCAGGGTCCACAGTCCACTCTGGAATTGGGACGATACTCTGCCCTTACTGGGCGTGGGAGGGCCCTTGGTCCACCCTGTTTTTGGAATTTCTCTTAGAGTACTGGCTAGATTGATTGATTTGCTCATGTTTTAGGGACCTTCAACTAGAATGGTTATTGGGCATGAGCCTGACTCCTGGTGCATTATAGTTATTGTGCAATAGGTTAGACACCATTCAGTATTATATCCAACAAAGCATTAATTTACCTGCGAAAACTTCTAATTGGGATGTATAATGCAGTGTTAGAATATGTGGGGTAGGCCGGCATCCCCCACAGACAACGAATCCAATATTCCTGCAGGTTCCAGACGCCTGGTGTGGGTTCCCCCAGTCAGAGCATGTTCAATTGACCCACAGACCCGACCATGCCACAGGCTGGATAAGGATATGATGATGAAATATACAGGGCGTCTGTGAACTCGGCAAAAGAAACGTATTTTAGAGGGTGCCAAACTAAGCATTTTTTTTGGCATATGAATGTAGGGTCCAAAGTCAAGCCTTAACAAATGGCAAGAAAAATAAGGTGTTGTATTTGAGTTGGCCATACTTGCTTCCACATCAATTAACAGGGCACATGAATCGCATTTTTACAGTTGCCAGAACTTATGGCAAACATTCCACCTCAAATTCGCTAACAGATGTGGTTTCAGCACAATGGAGCCCCAGCACATTTTACCTTGAATGTGCAAGCTCATCTTAATGCCACCTTTGGGGACCGCTGGATTGGTAGAGGAGGACCTGTTCCTTGGCCAACAATTGATTATTTTCTGTGGGGACACATTAAAAACCAAGTTTATGCAACCCCTGTCGACTCTGCTGAGGAGCTTGTGGCCAGAATTGCATTTGCTGCTGGAGATGTACAGGCCATGGCAGGGATCTTTGAAACTGTGAAAACTTACTGTGAAAACTTTACATGAAAATGACTATATCTACCAACACTTTAATTTGATTCTTTGATTAGTTTGTGGGTTGGGGTGTAAAGCCAGGCAGCCATAACAGGTCAACCCCTTAGGAGGCTGCCTGCGGGAGATAAGAGGTAGGTGAAAGGAGGAGGAAGAGGGTTAATTTGCAGCACCCAACGTTCTTTACCAACCACCCAAGTTGGTATTTTGCTTGCCATTTGTTAAGGCTTGACTTTGGACCCTACATTCCTATGCTAAAAACGCTTAGTTTGGCACCCTCTAAAATACGTTTTTTTCAGAGTTCACGGACACCCTGTATACGGTGATAGTATTGGGAAGTATACTGTACCTCTGTGGTGGGGTCTTTGAGAACCCATGTCTCTCAGCAGAGCCAGTGTCACTTCAAAAATTCTGGGGTCTACCTCAAAGCGTCCAAACATGTTTTCTATGCATTATCTGACATAATTTTGGTGGGATAAAGGTACCAAGTACAAAGAAGTAGCAAGGTACAAGGTTCAGCGATTCAGAGGAAATACTGAAATTGCTTGGGGTTATTTGCTGTTGCCACAAATCCCTAACCTGCAATTGAGTACTGTATTTTTCAGTCTCTAAGGTGCACTTCAAATCCTTATACAGTAGGATATGGCTATAACGAACCCGTTAATAATGAACTCTTGATTATAACGACCTGTATTTCAACAAAGAAAGTTCCCCAGTGAAATCTTTCACCCGTTATAACGAACTTCGGATATAACGAACAGTTTTTAGTACATTTTCCTGGTTCATTACAACCAGACTTCACTGTATTTGCTAAAAGATCAGTACTTCACCCTGTAGTCTGGTGTATATGAAAATAGATCAGCTCATTTATACTGCGTCATATCATCTGGTGAGCCTTGTAGAGCAAAAAATATGGTACATGGCAGAAAGTCCCAGGATACTTGAGGTATGCGGATAACTTAAAACCTGCACTGGCTTACTGGTGTACTGCATTATTCAACATAATCCTTCACAATTATATGAGCTCAAGTTAAATAACTAGAAACAAATTAATCTGCTGTATATTAGAAACCCTATCAAAAAAGATGTAATTATAACCAAACAGCACTTACTATTGCACCCTGGTAATTCCTATTGCTGGTCAGCTACATCATGCAAGGACCAAAACAAACGCATTGATCTCTCTCTCCTCTATTTTGGGTGGCTGTATTGCAATGGACACACCAATTCTCATATGATCACATAAATAAAGCAAGGCAACCCTCAGCAAGTAATAGCATAGGTGACGACTGGGGAACACCCAGTACTGCTACTTGGTACTAAGCAGTGAATGAGGCTTTAACCCTTAATTATTGACCTTCGAAATATTTGCAGTATTACTAACTATTAGTCTGATAGACTAACAAAATTTATTCATCATCATCATCATCCTCTCACCCTCCTCCCGCCTGTGGCGGGGTCGGGTCTGCGGGTTCTCCTTCTCCACTCCCTCCTATTCCCCACCATGGCCCCATCAACCCCGCACGTCTCCATGTCCCTCTGCACCACCTGCTCCCAAGTCCGCTTCGGCCTTCCCCTACCCCTGGCACCCCAACCACATGCAAACTCATAATGGACCTAATAAGTTCCCCCTCCTCTCTCCTCATTACATGTCCATACCACCTCAACCGCCTCTCCCTCATCTTCTCTGCAATGTCCCCCACCCCCAGGCTACCTCTAACATAATCATTTCGTACTCTGTCAGCTCGTGACACCCCAGTCATGTAGCGCAGCATACGCATCTCAGCCACTTGCATTCTCCTTTCATGGTTCTTCCTAGCTGCCCAACACTCTGAGCCATACACCATGGCAGGCCTGACGACCGTTCTGTAAACTTTGCCTTTCAACTTTATTGGAACCCGGCGATCACACAGGACTCCACTTGCCTGCCTCCACTTCAGCCATCCTGCATTAATCCTATTGGTCACGTCTGAATCTATCTCCCCATTGCTCTGGAAAAATGATCCTAAGTAGCGAAACTGTTGCCCAGCAGGTATACCCTCCCCCTCACAACGGATCTCCCCCCCTTGCCCCTGGCCACTAAAATTGAAAGCTAGGTACTCTGTCTTATTCATGTTTACTTTGAGACCCCCTCTTTCCATTGCTATCTTAATGTCCTGTAGGCCCTTTTGTGCATCCTCCTTTGACCCCTCCAGCTTTCCCACATCGTCTGCAAATACCAGGCACTGAGGGGCCCATTCCCTTATCCCTGTCAGCAGCTCATCCATTACCAGAGTGAATAGATATGGGCTAAGTGCTGACCCTAGATGCACACCAACCTGCACATTGAAGCCTGCAGTGTTTCCCCATACTGTCCTCACCCTAGCAATGGCACCCTCATACATATCCTGCACTATTCTGATATGGCCTTCATCGACCCCCTTCTTCCTTAGAACGCTCCATAACACCTGTCTAGGGACACTATCATATGCCTTCACTAGGTCAATGAATACTGCATGGAGGTCCTTCCTTGCTGCTCTATGCTTCTCTATTATTTAATAAAAAACCCAAATATTGCTTGATTTTTGCCCAGATTGGCATTTATGAATTAATGATCATTATATTTATAAAAAATGATATAAAATTTAATTTTAATCTTTATCATAACAGTCTACACTAGTGTTTCTTTGATGTTGTCTGCAGATGGGCTTCAAATATATAGCACAGGAAGTGTCATATGATAAATCTCATAAGGGCAAAAGGTGCAAGTTCTTTTTGTGGGTTTTGATGGTCCACCTCGTTCCTCTACAAGATTTTCTTTTACTACATCTGAAATTCTCACCCTCAACGATCATGGCAAAGTTGAAGAATTTAATCGATGCTTCAGCCATGGCTTCATTCGATTTTCAGCCAAATCCTTGTTACCAGTTAGTGCAATTTCTGTAGTCAATCTATCCTCAAACCTAGTTGTAGGTCAAATATGGTTATGTATAGGGATTCTCTAACTGTTATAGAATGCACTTTAGTTTAGACTATAAACTAAAGGGTAGTTGGGACCAGTTTACAAGTGAGATCCTGATAATATTGTGCAAACGGTAATTCACATTGACTTCTTGAGTGACCACTGGACATCTTGCCATGAAATTGACATATCTTCAATACCCAAGTGCATTAATTTCATTTCTAATTCTAATTCTAATTCACAACACTGCAAGCAGCCTTATTTGGCCAATATGGCAGTGGAGAGACCAACTCTCATTCTTACATATATTACCAAAAGCTCCCAAAACCCCAGGCTTAAATTCCTGTGATCCCTCTACAACACTAGTAATGGTAGGGTGGCTTTTTCTTAGGCCCTCCACCTTATCCTTTCCAAGGCCATTCCATTGTCGAATGGTCCTTGGTAAGAAAGACCAGTAATATGTGTCTGTCTGTGCCCTAATCTCCTTCAATTTATACGAATGATCGTTTCTCCCTTTGTAATTAGCAGGGGACACACATCCCACCAGAGGTCCATCACACCCCAGCAGCAGCAGTCTGATAAACAGACTTATGCTGTGAGATGTTCGCCGCTGGCTTAGTGTTTCCCAACCTAATTCCCTGATCATGTCAGACACACTATCCCTGTGAGAAAACCTATGGAATACAATTCTTGATGCCCTCCTCTGTATCCTTTCAATCTCCCAAGATAATTCCTGCCTAAAGGGAAACCAAATTGGACTACCATACTCCACAATTGGTCGCACCATTGAAATATATGCTGTTTCCCTCACCTCCCTTGTGCTGTCCCAAAGGACCCTACTAATCAGACGGAGGAATTGACCAGCCCTCCCAACTAATTTCTTTATATGATCCTTCCAGGTACCTTGGTTATTTAAAATTATTCCAAGATGCTTATGGGTGCCAACTCTCTCAACCCTAATTCCACCTATATTGTAATCAAAGTCAAGTAGCTCCCTAGATCTAGATATTGTAAGAATCCTACACTTTTTCAGATTCAATGGCAGTTCCCATTTTACACACCAATTGTAAATCTTATTGAGATCCTGTTGTAATTGTGTACAGGATGATAACCCCTCATCTAACACCCAGGCAGTACATGTATTTCATTTAGAAATACAATATTTAGAATAAATGCAACAACTCAATAAAACTTACATACTACTAATCATTAGTCCAGCACCCCAGAAACGTGCAAGGGGCTATAAAGTTTAAAATGAGCACCTGCTTCATAAGTTATTTGGAAGGTTTTAGAAGGGCACTGGGAGATTCGGGGGCAGCAAAAATTTGGAAATGCACTTCTTTGCAACTTTTGAAAACATGTTAGCCTAATATTTAATAATTAAGGGTTAATGAACAGCTCAGTTCTAGGGTCCTAAAACACAAACAAACATTGTCCTCTTTGCAACAAAGACAAATTTCTGTAAGACTTCAAAACCACATGGGTACAGCAGACTGCAGGTCTCATTTGATTTTGGGAAACAGGGAAGGAAATGTTCTTCATGCAGTTTTGTTTCAATATTTGAAATCCTGATGTATGCCTTGACAGCTTTCATCTTGGGCCACAAAAGAGCACCCTCTAATTAATTCATAATCAAATATCAACATCTTTTCAATTCTTTCATGACTAAACTACTTTTGAAATAAATATATCTGTTTAATGTTGCGAAAAGTATACTGAAATTCATTATTTTGAGAACTGTAAACACTATGGCCTATGGTCAATATTTCGATTTTCAAAAACACACTGACAAATTTGATGGCTATTTTATTTAGAAAGAGAAGCTGAGGGAACAATCGATGTATCCTACTATCAGAAAAACACTGCAAACTCAAAAGAAAGGTGAATGTGAAATAAACAAATGCATTTGAATGAGAAAGTCACCAACAGGCTTCGTTAAAGGACCTAACAACGATTTATGATGACTATGACTCCAAATGGAATAAACTACAACAAAGTTAGCTAACAAAATAACCGGTCAAAAAGAACTTTCACTAAAGTACCTAGTGCTATCACATGGAAACAAAGGCCTCCCTGGTGTGACTTAAGGGATCCAAAGTGCCTGATGAATTTCTTTAGTCACTGAAGTCTTTCTAAAGAACATTGTCAAGTTGTTGTTTTGTTGTTTGTTGGTGATTTAGGGTCCTTCAACTATAAGATCATTAGAGCCCCATCCTCAGCATAGTTCTTATGCAGAGACGGCACAGACACTACACTAATGTGACGATTTTTGAGTATTAGCAGTACCCAGTTTTCCCAAGCGGCCACCCATGTCAGTACTAGCTGGGGTTGCGCTGCTTAACTTTAGTGATCAGACGAGAACTGGTGTGTCCAAAGCAATTCGCCACTCCCCACATTGTCAAATACCTTTTGTACCTTTGAGCTAATAATAAGATGAAATAATAATGCCTCAATGACCCACAACTAATATTGATGAACATCACCATCAACTTCTCCTGCCTGTGGTAGGGTCTGCGGGTTCTAGCCCTCCACTCCCGTCTATCTCTCACCAGGTCCCCGTCCAGCCCACACACCTCCATAACCTTATGGATAACCTACTCCCACGTCTGCAGCACGACATCCCAAGGGATGTAAAATTTCGCCTTATTCCAAGTTGCGTTGGACCAACCAGTTCCCATGAGATCACTGAAGTTAAGCAGCGCAAGCCCACGTCAATACCAACCAGGGTGGTTGCTGCAAATTAACCCTCTCCTTCATCCTTTCAACTACCTCCTCATCTCCCGCGGGCAGCCTCATAAGGGTTCGTCCTGTTAGGGCTGCCTGGCTTACTCCCCAACCCACAAAACTAATCCAGTAAAAACAATGGTCAATTTCTGACAAAAATCGATCCTACCATCATAGATAAAACAACATGAAAGTTCACAAACTAATAACAAGGGGAACATTCAAATATCCTATCGACTTTTCGACTAGCAACTGACACTCCCAAACTCCATCAAGTAATAGATATAATGACCAAAACGCAAATAAATGCATTTTACCATGGCAATTAAACGAATACTTAACATTATGACCCAAGGATTACACCGTCAGTTGCTTTATAGCAAATAGGGTGCAACTGGACGTCAACTTCAAAGGAACGCCAAGGTCAAAACTAAACACTACAAATTCAAGAAAATGGCGTTAAATTTTCTGAAAAAAGGACATCAACCAAGCGACCCAGAGATAGAATGGAAGAGAGAATTTCAAAAATCATGCAGATACTTTTTCTTTCTGATTAATTTGACTGGCTTAAGAATTGGCTACAGCACTCATGACACTCACCTGGAGTCGAATCGATGCAAATGTTCCTGGTCATTAATGCTATTGCTATCACTTCTGCAGTTCACATGTTGTTTCTTGGTGATGCTTCCAATATTATTTTACCATGGATTTGAGGAACATTTCCCAATTTTGTTTCATGTTGATTTTCTATTACTTCCATTTTGTTTCATCACTTTCTGGATAAAGAAAAACGAAATTGCAATAGTGATCAACAGCATATCAGACATCATTTCAAAGAGCACACGCAGGTCACAAATTCACACTGAAGCAATTCAGAAAATATCAAGATGTTCAAATATTCTCGTGGCATTTGCCATCTTGATTTCGATTTCTACTTTGACAACTACTATCATGGAATACAACTCAATAGACTTTGCAACTGTTAAAAGCTTCCTGGATTTAATGAATTTGTCCTTCATTCCATTACAACTCCATGGACCACTTTGCTTTCTGCTCCAATTTATGATTTACTCAACGCCTGTTTCAGTTTACCTCTTCTCTTCATTATTCATATTTATTATGTTGATGTTGCACTCGGCTTTCAAGCAATTGAACAACAATGTGATGTCCACAGCCTTCATGCAACTCAGCGACTTTCAAAGATTTCAAACTGACCATCAGGATCTGGCGTCGTTAGTCCATCAAATCAATAAACTCTTTTCACCTGCTATACTTCTTACTACAGTGGTAAAATCTTTCCAACTTATTATGGGCATCTACGTGGCCCATTGGCTTTTTCTAATTTACACACAAGTCGTAATCTATTTCACCATCTGGACAGCAATCGTATATCTCACTTGCCTGGCAATCGTTTTGTCAATGTCTTTCTTGGGAGCCAAGTTACAAAATGAGGTAAGGAACATCCCATCCTTTCATGGGCACTTACAGTGTGGGATTTACCAATAGGCTAATGAACAGGGGTTCACTTATGAACAGGGGTTCAAAAGGGCTTGAAATGGGCCTCAAAATTGAAATAGCCTAGGGCCTCTCAAGATCTAACTCCGGCACTGCGCACTTACTACTGCATTTGGGACTAAACCGAAAAAAATTCGAAGAAGAGAAAGACTTAACATAGCCAGAAATTTCAAACATGAAAGCAGTTCTCGTGAGATCACTGAAGTTAAACAGCGCAAGCCCACGTTAGTGCAACATTGGTCGTTGGTAAAGAACGTTGGGTGCTGCAATTTCCACTCTCCTTCGTCCTCTATTTTGTTGTTCGTTAGAGTTTTAGGGCCCTTCAACTACAAGGTCATTAGAGCCCCGTCCACTGTGTAGTTCTGATGCAGAGGATGCACAGACACTACACTAATGTGTCGATTTTTGGATACTAGCTGTACCACATTGTCCCAAATCGTCGGCAAATACCAGACACCGAGGAGCCCATTCCCCAACTTCCGTCAGCAGCTCATCCATTACTAAGAGTGAACAGGTATTGGCTAAGTGCCGGCCCTTTATGTACACCAGTGGTCTTCAAACTTTGCCGACTCACGGAACCCTTAGAACTATAAGGTTTATTGGGGGAACCCCATCCCACCTTTAGAAAAGAACATCTTGCCGCAGCTAACGAATTTTCCTTTTGACTCGCGGAACCCCCAGAGATGTATTGCAGAACCCTGGGGTTCCGCAAAACACAGTTTGAAGACCGCTGATGTACACCAACCTGCACGCTGAAGCATGCAGTGTTTCCCCATGCTGTCCTCACCCTAACGATGGAACCATCATACATATCCTGCACTATCCTAATATGGCCTTCATCAACCCCCTTCTTCCTTAAAACGCTCCATAGTACCCCTCGAGGGACACTATCGACCACCATATTAGACCAGTTCCGTCTTCATCACTCGACGAATGGATTTCAGCATTCCAAAGCAATGGGTTGATAGACGAGGATATTACTCATAGAATCCATGGGGAAGGTTGAAAGTGGTGGCAGGCAAGTGGAGTCCTGTGTGAGACGAGGGTAGCAATCAAGTTGAAAGGGAAGTTTTACATAGCAGTGGTTAGGCCGGCTATCCTACATTGCAAGTGGTTGAAAGGCGAGGGACATGACGTGAGAAGTCCACAGTGTAGTTCTTATGCAGGGACTGCACAGACACTACACTAATGTGACGATTTTTGGATACTAGCGGTACGCAATTTCCCCAAGAGGCCACCCATATAAGTACTAACCGGCGTTGCGTTGCTAACTTCAGTAATAAGGGGAGACCTTGTGTTTCCTACGCAATTTGCTGATGCCAGAAAGAGGAGGAGCTCGTTAGGTCCACCTTGA
Source organism: Trigoniulus corallinus (assembly GCA_013389805.1). NCBI lineage: Eukaryota > Metazoa > Arthropoda > Diplopoda > Spirobolida > Trigoniulidae > Trigoniulus > Trigoniulus corallinus. Next base: position 12,677,986 of record JAAFCE010004287.1, read on the forward strand.
GAATATAGGTTGTTGGAAGCACTCGGGGCTTGGGATAGGGAAACGTGGGAGTAGATCGTCCGTCAGGATAAAGTAGTGTGTCGGGTGGACGAGGGCCTGGCGGGTTATAGGTATGATTGGAGGGTTAATCCTGCAGACCCGACTTTGCCACAACCAGGATAACGGTATGAGGATGATGATGACAAATGAGAATAAAGCAATATTGTAGGGTTGCGATGTACCGACGCCCCGCCAGGTGGCGTCACTGTGCAGCCACACTCAGGCCACTTTCCCTATTTAACAGTAGATGGCACCACGTACTGGGCAAACTACCCAGTTAGTAGGCTGACGCTCCCGCTTGGTGGCGTGCAGTCTGCTTTAGTTAGTTTTAGGCGGGAAATGGGACGCGTCCTATAAAAACAACGGAAAAGGCGGGAAAGAGCAGTCTCTCTCTTAGCTGTGCAGTGTGAAGCTGCGTTTAACGGCGGGCAAGCGCCCAAACAAAGAACTCTAGCATTTACTCTACATTTTATAGTTTAATAGTCTTATACAGTCGCACACATTGGAATAGACGAGCCAATGTGTGTGGTAATGATAGTGAGGTGTATTTCTTCAGTTGATTTAGCACCAACACTGGACTAGATGAGCCAGTGTGTGCTGTGTGTCGACGGTAAAGTGCCTAGAAGAACTCTTTGGCCGTTCTGTGATGCTTGCTTGGCAAGCTTGATGAGCTGAGACTCGCCCGCTTCACCTAGCCTGTAACTGCCGCCTATGCCATCTCTACAGCTAATTACTTAGTTTTTGAACTCCACACTCTGTGTTTGGATTTTATTTTTCAACTCCACAATATTATCTACAAAAAAATCCCCACAAATTCAATTTCTATTCAGTAATTCGAAAACTCCTTAGCATTTCTTAACACGAAACTTATTGAACCCCTGGTGGAGTCTCTATTGGTTTTATAACCAAGCATTGTAAATTTTCGTTAAAATGGTCACTTGTGCGACTAGAACAAAAATCAGATATCAATTTGCAGTTTACCACCTTTCAAAATGTTTCATATTTATGGATAGAGGGGGCCTTAAGGTGAACATGAAGAAGACTAAGTACCTAGTGTTCAGGGTACAAGAAATACCAGTGGTACAAGAGTTTTGGTATTTAGGATCAGTTTTCCAAAGCAATGGGGAGTTAGATTCTGACGTGACTTGTAAGATTAAGGCAAGATGGCTGAAGTGAAGAGAGACAAGTGAGGCCTTTTGTGACAGACGGGTCCCAATTAATTTGTACAGAACTTGTTAGACCCCCTATGCTGTATAGCTCAGAGTGTTGACAGAGCAGAAGACAGGGGGCGCAAAATATTAAAATTCACATTAAGTTTAGAACAGGTGCCACAAGGCGAAGATTTCAGTCTTTGTCCTTGGGCGCAGAATACCCTCGACCTACTGATTGAAATGTGTGGTCCTCACTGTTATCCACACCTCACTCCTCTCCACTCCACCATGGCCACAGCCTTAGATGGACACACCAGTTCTTGTCTGATCACTGAAGTTAAGCAACGCAAGCCCAGTTAGTACTGACATGGGTGGTCACTCAGGAAAGCTGGGTACTGCTAATACCCAATAATAGTCACATTAGTGTAGTGTCTGCGCAGTGTATGCGATAGAACTATGCAGTGGACGGGTCTCTAATGACCTTGTAGTCGACGGGACCTTAAACACCAACAAACAAACACAGCCTTAGACGCAAATGCTGCGCTACATGAATGGGGTGTCACGAGCCAACTGAATCCGAAATGATTACGTTAGAGGTAGCTTGGGGGTGGGAGACATTGCGGAAAAGATGAGAGAGAATTGGTTGAGGCGGTATATGCATGTGATGAGGAGAGGAGCTTATTAGGTCCATTGTGGGACTGCAGGTGGTTGAGGGGGTACCAGAAGTAGAGGAAGACCAAAACGGACGTGGGCACAGGTGGTGCAAAGGGACATGGAAGCGTGCGGGGTGGACGGGAACTTGGTGGGGGATAGGCGGGGGTGGAGGAATGAAACCCACAGACTAGACCCTGCCTCAGGCGGGAGAAGGGTTTGATGATGATCGATTGCTTCCTTCATTGATTACATGGGTTGAGGAGTAAGCCAAGCAGCCATAACAGGACGAACCCTTAGGAGGCTGCTTGCGGGAGATGAGGAGGGAGGTGTAGAGGATGTAGGAGCGGGAAAATTTGCAGCACCCAACGGTCTTTACCAACCACCCATGTTGGTACTAACGTGGGCTTGCGCTGCTTAACTTCAGTGATCTCACGAGAACTGGTGTGTCCAACGCAGCTTGGCTGCACGTGTTACATATTTCAAATACCCAACACAGTGTACGTGAAAGATACCAAGGATAGGAACCTCATGTGATTATCTTAGAAAAGAGTTAATAATGTGACACAGCAACCGGCAATCGGCTGCAGAAAAGAAAACTATGACCAATATATCGCCCTTGTGTCCATTCAGAGGGACAAGATGGGTACCCGACCCTGCCATAGGCGAGAAAAGGGTTAGGAGTTGCTTTTTTGCTATTAACAGCTCTTTTAAGTTCAAGCAAATAGAACTATAGCTTTATCAGTTTACGGCTTACCGGCCTGTAAGCTACAATCATCAAACTGGACAAAACCATATCTGATTTTCATCTCGTGCTTTTCACATCCTTAGGCTAAAAGGACGTCAGAACTCCTCCTTCAGGTGAGCCTGCAAGACCACAACATGTATTACAACAACAGCATAATGGATGTTGTCAAAGTAAGTCATCTATACTCAACTTTATAACTTAATCACTCTGAAAACTAAGTGAAATCCTTCTTCTCATTCAAATTGGTAGATTTGTCATGTCACAACCCTGTTTACCACAGAGAGATTGACAAGCCCAGTTGTTATCACTGCCTCAGACCTGTTCACAATCAACTATAACCTACTTGCACTGGTAAAAACTTTTATTATTCGTGGTTCGCGTTCAAGTCAGTGGCGCGTTAACTTACCATGTCAAAAACCCAAATAAAATGTATTAATCCACTTTAATAACGGTAAAATGTAATGGAATAGTTCGGCCTTCCAATTTCTCTCTCCAGAAGGCCACCCTGGATTCCCAGATCCGACCTCAGTAGAAATGCTCCAGAAATAAGGTCTGTCAAACCTTTGAACGGACGCAGACCGTTAAGACAAAACACTAGTTCTCGTCTGATCACTGAAGTTAAGCAGCGCAACCCCAGCTAGTACTGACATGGGTGGCCGCTTGGGAAAACTGGGTACTGCTTATACCCAAAAAATCGTCATATTAGTGTAGTGTCTGTGTACTCTCTGCATAAGAACTTTGCTGTGGACGGGGGTCTAATGACCTTTGCAGTTGAAGGGTCCTAAAACACCAACAAAAAAAAAACAAAAACTCATCTTATTACTGAAGTTAAACAACTCAACCCCAGTTAGTACTAACATGGATGGCCACTTGGGAAAACTGGATACTACTAATACCCAATAATCGTCACATTAGTGTAGTGCGTGCGTGTGTATGTGTGGGAGTCTCTGCACTAGAACTATTAAGTGGCTGGGGCTTTTATGACCTGTAGTTGAAGGACCTTAAACCATCATCAAAACAAAAAAAAAACGATTCACAAGTAATCCGGAATATGGAATGTTGAAAGCTTAATGAACTTCTGATAAGCTGAAATACATTTTTTTAATTGACAGATTATCAGCACAGCCATAACTTACAGCACATTGGTTGCTGAAATACACTACTAACAGGGACGAGATGACTTCCTGCAATCCTGTTAGGACACCTTAGCTGTGAATACTAAATTGCTGCACTGTTCAAGTAACAAATTTCTTGTTATGATGTCGCTAAGTGATTATTGCCTTTATGTATGTTAATGTCAAGCTACACATGGCATTCCAACATATTTCAATTAATCATCACCTTTGCAATTCCTGACGGTTATAGCCTAAATCACGCTGCAAACTTTTGACAATAATTCTGCACAGTTAGCTGCAGGATTAATATTATGCACTATTACTTACATCTCTGTTGTTTGGATCCAGATTGGTTATGTAGCCATGAAGAGGAACATGTTGAATTTGTGAAAATGTGAGACGCACTTTCTGGAATAAAAATAATATGATCCAGTCTAAATAACCAACGGTCATGGTATTTTGTGAGTAAATGGATGCAGTCATACCCCCCTCTCCCCTGTGCATAAAAACCAAGTTAGGCCTGAACTATCGACGGCAAGGCACAGCAAGGAAAGCCATTGAAAGTACAGCGACAACTACTGTATACTAAACCACTGTAGATGGATTTTTGAGATGAGGTGTCAAATTTCAGAGGCGGTGTCACACCCCGAAGCATTAGGTCTTCCTCAAAGGGTTCAACAATGTCTTCTATGCGTTATTTGGCATAATTATAGTGAGACAAAGGCACAAAGTACAAGGAAACAACGTCCAAGGTTCAGCTGTCGGGGTCTACGTCAATTTGGCGTACATACAAATTTGGCGTATGACAATTTGGCGCATATATAATTTGGCGCATATATAATTTGGCGTATATATAATTTGGCGTACATACAAATTTGGCGTACATACCGATCTCTTGGGTGCCCAAATTTGTTCAAAATTGCAACGGTCATAACAACATATTTCAACAGTCATTGCAAGGTAATAGAACAATGAATGCCTGCCATAACTGTGTTATAGGGCCCTAATGACCTTTGAAGTCGATGGGCCCTAAAACACAAACAAACCCAACTGTGTTATACGGGACCGTTGCAATGACTGTTATGACCACGCGCGGATCTAGGATGGGGTTTTGGGGTTGCAACCCCTCCCATGCACATATAAACTTATATTTGCATAATAAGTGAGGTTTAGCTCAACCCCCCTGTATTAGCTAAACTCATCCCCGACGAAAATCCTGGATCTGCCACTGGTTATGGCAGTTGCAATTTTGAACAAATGTGTGCACACCCAAGAGATCGGTATGTACGCCAAATTGTCGTACGCCGAATGTGTATGTACGCCAAATTGTCATGCGCCAAATTGACGTGATCCCAGCTGTTGACACCACGTTAGCAAACAGAAATTGCTTGGGATGTTACTTGTGTGCCACAAATCCTACCCTGCAATTAAGTACATGGCAAAAAGGCACGGAAACTTTAGGGTATATCTCCCGTCAGGGCCCGCTCTAAGGGCTGAGGGGGGGACCTGGACATTTGCCCGTGGCGCCAAAATTTAGGGGCACCATTTTGGCTGTAAGTGTGAGAACATCACACAAACATAGCGCTGCTTCAAGGTGTAGCAATTTGTCCTTCTGTCCCGGGCGGCAATTTGTCTTTTTTGTCCAGGGCGGCATAAGTGCTAGAGCAGGCTCTGATCCCGTGCTAGCTTGCCGGCGTCCTCCGCTAGGCAACAAAATTACCCACAACTAAAAACAATATCAAATTACATGCAATTATAAGCAATGATTACCTATTTTGGCACCCTGTTCATCCCTGTTATTGGCCAGTTCCATTGTGAAATAACCAACACAAACGCGGTAGGGCTATGTCCTCCTTTAGAGCGGCTGTAAAGCGTTGGACACACCACTTCTCATCTGACTACTGAAATTTTGCAACGCAGCCCCAACTAGTACTGGCATGGGTGACCGCTTGGGAACACTGGAAGAAGCTAATAACCAAATATCGTCATAACAGCTTAGTGTCTGTGCAGACTCTGCATTAGTACTAGGCAATGACCGTCGCTCTAATGGCCCTTATGATTGAAGAGCCCTAAAACACAATCTGTACCTCTTTGTAACAAAGCCTTATTTCTGCTTAGATCGCCCCTATTAATTTCCTGTATCCCCTTGAAGCCACACTGCTGATTTTGGGAAACTACGTCAGAAAATGTTCTGCAAATAATTTGAGAAAGGCATTGACAGCTTTTATCTCAGACCGTGCCAGGGCGTTCTTTTGCGGGGCAGGGTTCAAAAATATTTTGCGAGGCCTTTAGTAGGAAAAACATTTTACATTTCTTTATATAGAGAGGTCCACGCGTGGGACCTTAGAAACGCGGGACACAAAACCAGTGCCAGCTTTTGCTGGGCGTTTTGCAGGAAAAAAACTGGGGTTGCGTTGCTTAACTTCAGTAATCAGACGAGAACTGGTGTGTCCAACGCAATTTGCCGCTCCCCTGAGTTAGACGAACGCGCTGAACTGGCCTCGCACCGGCTCTCACCTCAGGCCTCAAAAGTTTTACCGTTGTTAGTTAGTTATCGGAAATAAACATCTTTTCAATTTATGCGTGAATAAACAACTGCTGAAATAAATATTTGTTCCTCATCATCATCATAATCATTATCTCACCCTCCTCCCGCCCGTGGCGGGGTCGGATCTGCAGGTTCTCATCCTCCACTCCCTCCTATCCCCCACCATGTCCCCCTCCACCCCACACTTCTCCATGTCCCTCAGCACCACCTGTTCCCACGTCCGCTTTGGTCTTCCCCTCCCTCTGGTGCCCCCAATCACATGCCAACCCATAATGGATCTAATAAGCTCCTGCTCCTCCCTCCTCATTACATGCCCATACCACCTCAACCGCCTCTCCCTCATCTTCTCTCCAATGTCTCCCACCCCCAGGCTCCCTCTAACAATCATTTCTTACTCCGTCGGCTTGTGACACCCCAGTCATGTAGCGCAGCATACACATCTCAGACACTTACATTTTCCTTTCATGGTTCTTCCTAGCCGCCCACCACTCTGAGCCATACAGCATGGCGGGCCTGACGACCGTTCTGTAAATTTTGCCTTTCAACTTTATTGGGACCCGGTGGTCGCACAGGACTCCACTAGCCTGCCTCCACTTCAGCCATCCTGCGTTAATCCTATTGGTTAAGTCTGAGTCGATCTCCCCATTGCTCTGGAAAACTGATCCTAAGTAAATAAACTGTTGCACCGCTGGTACACTCTCCCCCTCACAACGGATCTCACCCCCTTGTCCCTGGCCGCTAAAATTGAAAGCTAGGTACTCTGTCTTATTCATGTTCACTTTGAGAACCCCTCTATCCACTGCTGTCTTAATGTCCTGTAGGCCCTTTTGTGCATCCTCCTCGGACCCCTCAAGCTTTCCCACATCATCAGAGAATACTAGGCACTGAGGGGCCCATTCCCCTATCCCCGGTCAGCAGCTCATCCATTACCAGTGTGAAGAGATATGGGCTAAGTGCTGACCCTTGATGCACACCAACCTGCACGTTGAAGCCTGCAGTGTTTCCCCACGCTGTCCTCACCCTAGCTATGGCACCCTCGTACATATCCTGCACTATCCTAATATGGCCTTCATCAACCCCCTTCCTTAAAACTTCCTTAAATATTTGTTCAATGTGTCCAAAACATTAAAGAAATTTGTTACTCGTTAAAATTGTAAACCCCATGGACAGTGGGTCAATATTTCCAAATTCGAAAACAGAATAAAAATTTCGATGGTTATACGAGTTTGGAAGTGAATGTAAGGGAGTCTCCATTTATCAAACGACATGAAGATATTCAGACTAGAAAAGAAAAGAGGACAACCTGAATTCCTTCACCAATTTGAAGATACCAACATGGGCCAAACTGCATTCAGAAAATTCTGTAAAAGTTCCATTCTCCTTCTGAATGCTGCAAAATGGGATAATGCACGCTGAACATCCATGGCATCATGCACGACCATGGCAAATCAAATCCAAGTACTTCTGGTAATGTCGAATTTCCACTTTACAGGGTATCTCAATTAGCTGATTACTTTCTCCCATCCCCAAAGAAGAGGGAGCCTGTAATCCACAAATTGAAGACAATAAATGGTTTTTATCTCAATCGCCCCCCACACTCGTCTGATCACTGAAGTTAAGCAGCGCAACTCCAGCTGGTACTGACATGGGTGGCCGCTTTGGAAAACTGGGTACCGCTAGTATCCAAAAATCGTCGCATTAGTGTAGTGTCTGTGCAGTTTCTGCCTCAGAGCTACAGTGTGGACGGGGCTCTAATGACCTTGTAGTTTAAGGGCCCTAAACCACCAACAAACAACAACAGGGGGGGAGCAATGCAGCAACCCCACTAAGCAACCCCTACACTTATTTATCGTCGGTCTACTGTTCTTTGGGGTACTCAACCGACGCCAAGGGTGGAGTGCTCCTACACCTGGAAATTTTGCCTAATTACCCGTTGATAGCAGAGATTTTTTTTACATGCAAATGCCATCGTACATTACACCACACCTCAGTTTTACTTTCCATCCCACGACAGGCGCACTCGGGATTTCTCTCCCTGAAAAAAGTCAACCCACTCGTTCCAGTATCGAACCTGGAACCACTGACGCAGAAGTCGAGCACACTACCTCCCACAACAACGAGGGAAGAGAAAAGACCACTTGCTACATGGAATGAAATATGTGCAGGTCAGCACTATTTTATGGTGTACAAGCTCGCCCCGAACCCCGATTCCAGATAAGGAAACGTTGCTGTTGTTGTTTGTTGGTGTTTTAGGGCTCTTCAGCTACAAAGGTCATTAGAGCCCCATCCACAGCCTAGTTCTTATGCAGAGACTGCACAGACACTACACTAATGTGACGATTTTTGGGTATTAGCAGTACCCAGTTTTCCCAAGCGGCCAGCCATGTTAGTACTAGACGGGGTTGCGCTGCTTCACTTTAGTGACCGGACGAGAACTGGCGTGTCCATTCCAATTTACCACTCCAATAAAGGAAACGTGCCAACGATCAAAAGACAGAGAGGTTTCAGTATTAGAATGGCAGCCGGCCGGGTCAAAGTGCTGTCCATCAGATTGCTCGTAGGAAAAAAAACAGACCTTCGACAGTACCGGCGACGGAAGAAGGGTTACTGATGAAGATGTTTAGCTCCTACGTAAGATTAGTGAGAAGGTCATTCCCATCCTTTGTGTCGTGCCTTGCATAAACAATTTTTTTGGGAGGCGGTAGGGGGCACAAAAACCTAACAGATTACAGAGCCCGTGAACCCCGGTGGCAACGACGTACCACAGCTACCTACAATTCCGCAACAGTTAAGGATTAGTCAACACTTAGGTCAACAGAGGATTCCACCAAATCAGGGATTATTTGTTTAACGTCTCTCCACTGCTGGAGGTCATTCACTCCTCCGGAAGATGGGAACAGGGCAAGATTTTCGATACCTGGGAATTTGCGCGATATGAAGATCTGCCTTCTTTCTCAGCTAGGATCCAGCCTGAAATCACGGACCTCACCGAGGAATAGTCACACCTCCCTGGATTCCTTCTGGAAGGAAAAACATCACATGCACTTTGCGACAGCAAGCCAAGTGAAACTCATTATCCCCTCAGCAGAACATTTGGAGGTCGAGTGAGGAGGTGGAGGAAGGGCTAAATTCAAAGTAGAGGTGGGCCGCCGCTAAGTGCTGTACGTGACCGACCCTGACCTCAAGTTAGAGAACAAGCACTGCCTCTGTGTGCGAGGCATCTTAAAGATGTAGCCGCTCTGAATCGCGATGGCGAGTGAGACGCTGTCTTTAGCAAAAGCCTAATGTCTGCTTCAGAGTAGGGTGGGACCCCCGCCATGCTGTGCCAAAAAATTCAGCACTCGACACAATAAAAGGGGTGCGAAAAGTAGACATTCTGCAGAACTGTGTATTTATATTAGAGGCGTTTGCCTTTTTTTCAGTTCACCGCAAACACTCCGCCTTTTCTTTTCCGCCTGGAAAAACACAACAAAGAATGCAAAGCCAATCAGGTTACCAGATGTTCACTTCAGAACAAAGTGAATGCCAGCGGATGTGCTCCTCTGATTTCTTGCAGGATGTCGATTCTTGTAGCCAGCATCCAGAAGTTGCAGTAGTGGCACTTTACTCCTCAATAAGTTCACTAATGTCTCAACAACGTCTACCATCGGTGCTTTAGAAAGTTCTTCAGCTACAGGAGAAATGCGCGCACACTGATGCATGCAGCACATCACAGCTAACTCTGACGATCCTATGACAAAAAACACAATGAAGTGCTATCAGATTATCAGTCAGAATTTCTTCGAATACTCCACGCCGCACATTGTACTCATCCAGTCGAAGAAAATCGGCATCTTTAATCGCCTGGTTCAACTGGTCATCGTGGTGTACATTGTCGGGTAAGTCAGTCTTAAACATCTGCTACATTTTCCAGCCTCAATAGTGTTTCATCAGCTGCGTCTCATGGGCGGTGGTTCGCTCCTGGTCCACAACAATAACTTTCGGCTTTTCTTAAATCCTGGCAACAACAGGGTCTTTCCTCCTCTCCATGCATCATTCGTCTCAAAGGGCAAATAGGGCATTTGCACTTTTCCAGACTACAGCGCCTTGTTATTTCATTCATTTCGTTTGCGTTTTGGGACCCTCCAACTACAAAGGTCATTACAGCCACGTCCACTGCGTAGTCTGCATACACACTACGCTGTTATGACGACTGTTTGGGCATTAGCAGTACCCAGTGTTCCCAAGCGGTCACCCACGCAAGCACTAGCCAGGGTTGCGTTGCTCAACTTCACTGATCAAACGAGAACAAGGAAACCAAGTTGGTTCGTTGATGTTTTAGGACCCTTCAACTACAAGGTCATTAGAGAGCCGTCCACCAGTGCGTCGCCAGGGTTGGTGCCACCCCCCCTCTCCCGAAAATCGCCGCTACTTCTGCTTTGATATCACCCCATTTCTCATGGTGCGAGTGGTGTCACCCGGTGCGGCCCACACCCCCCCCTAGTGACGCCACTGCCGTCCACTGCGTACTTTAATGCAGAGACTTCACAGATACTACACTAATGCGACGAATTTTGGATATTAGCGGTACCCAGTTTTCCCAAGCGGCCACCCATGTCGGTACTAGCTGGGGTTGCATTGCTTAACTACAGTGATTAGATGAGAACTGGTGCGTCCAAAATAATAACCCGCTCCCAGGAAACGTCAATCGAGCCTTCCTCGGATAGCGACTCAGTTCGAGTATCTGGAACACAGGTTCAAAACCAGCGAAGATGGGGTTGTTTGTTTTGTTGGTGTTTTTGGGCCCTTCAACTACAAGGTCATTAGAGCCCCGTCCACTGCGTAGTTCTGATGCAGGGACTGCACAAACACTGCACTAATGCGACGACGTTTGAATACTAGCGGTACCCAGTTTTCCCAAGCGGCCACCCATGTTAGTACTAACTGGGGTTGCGTTGCTTAACTTCAGTGATCAGACGAGAACTGGTATGTCCAATGCAATTTGCCACTCCCCGTCAAGATGGGGTACTGGGTCCTGTCTGTGAATGGGGTTCTGCACCCTGATGAGGGTGAAAACTTTCAAATGCGCCTTCCAGTTTTGGGAAGAAAAGGTGGAGTCCAATGTGGAATGTGTTTACGATGTCGCTATTGCACAACACAAACTCTTACAGAGAAAAGTGACAACTGCCAGGTGGCAAATGCCACTATCACTTGAGGGCCACGGGCCCTGCTACATCAGACTGGAAAAGTATGGGGATATTAGTGAGTTGTTTATCAAGATACATGCTAAGCAAACATGTTTTTAACATCAATAAAATGACGTTCATTGAATTCAGAAGTTCCACAATTGGAAACAAACTTCAGCGTTCAGGATCGCGATCGATGACCTGCAAGGGGCTGGAAGAACTAAGTAATAAAGCCCGACACTCTCAGGGTTCACTGATGACTTATTACAATTTAATGCTTAGACAAACCCGAGTTTTCAGGAACAATTCCATATTTCTTCGGTTTGTATGTGGCTCGGTGGTTAACGTGCAAAACTTCGACTCCATGGTTAGAGGCTCGATCCCTGGGCAAGGCAGATGGCTCCTGGCCCAACCAACGAATTTTGTTTCGTTGGTGTCTTAGGGCCCTTCAACTAAAACGGTAATTAGATCTCAGTCCACTGTGTAGTTATAATGCAGAGTCTGCACAGGCACTACACTGCTACGACGATTGGGTGTTAGCAGCACCCAGTGTTCCCAATTGGTGTTTTAGGGCCCTTCAACTACAAAGGTCATTAGAGCCCCGTCCTGCACAGACACTACACTAATGCGACGATTTTTGGGTATTAGCAGTACCCAGTTTACCCAAGCGGCCACCCATGGCAGTACTAGCTGGGGTTGCGCTGCTTAACTTCAGTGATCAGACAAGAACTGGTGTGTCCAACCAACGGAATGAGGAAGCATCGAGCCTAAGATCAGGAAGTCCAACTTAAAATCATTAATTTCATCCTGTTTAATTTACTCCATTAGGTGTGTCCTTATCTACAGAAAAGGTTACCAAGAGTTCAGCGACATTATCAGTTCCGTCACCATCAAATTAAAAGGCACAGTACTGCCAAATTTTACGGATGACCAACTGAATCTGCCATATCCAGAAGTTTATAGAAGAGTTTGGGACGTGGGTGACTACGGAGTTCCCCAACAGGTAACGCCGTCATTTATCTTTACATATGGAGTGGGATGTGGGGTCAAGTGAGGTCACTCCCAGAAAACAACTTAGAAGTGCGGTTGGCATTCAAGGGATCGTGGAAAACTTGTTGGAAAAGCATACAGCAGACCAGGAAGTTGTCCAGTCCTGAACAGAACTCCGGTGATGTTCAGTGTGACCCAACAGAACTGTAATTGATACTAAAATTTCTTATCGTTCCAATTAGGGAGAAAACTCTTTCATTGTGCCAACAAACATAATCGTGACGCCGAATCAGACCCAAGGAATCTGCCCGGAAGTAAGTTATCATTTTGAAATTTGTTATCCGTATTTCTATCCGGTTAGCTGACACGCAGTATTTCAAGGGAAAACAGAAACCCTCCTCCTTTCCCTTCCTTGGCAAACTGTTCCCCAATCAAGAGAAGCTCAAGGGTAGAGGATCCGAGCAATCTTCAAAGGAGCAGCCCAAATTTTGAAGTTATTCAGACAGATGTCTTACCAGTCAGGCATTGTATGGAATAAAACAAAAGCCCTCCTCGAATTTTCTTGTCTGTCCCGTTGGTGTTTTAGGGCCCTTCAACTACAATGTCATTAGAGCCCCGCCCACTGTGTAGTTCTACATGCAGAGACTGCACAAACACTACACTAATGCGACGACTCAGTTTTCCCAAGCGGCCACCCATGTTGGCACTAGCTGGGTTGTTGTTTGTTTGTTGGTGTCTTAGGGCCCTTCAACTACAATGTCCTTACAGCCCCGTCCACTGTGTAGTACTGATGCAGAAACTGCACAGACACTACACCAATGCGACGATTTTTGGATACTGGCGGTAACCAGTTTTCCTAAGCGGCCACCCGTGTCAGTACTAGTTGGGGTTGCACTGCTTGACTTCAGTGATCAGACGAGAACTGGTGTGTCCAACGCATTAAGCCGCGCCCTTTGTTCCATTGGTGTTTTAGGGCCCTTCAACTACATGGCCATTAGAGCCCCCCCGTCCGCTGCGTAGTTCTAATGCAGAGTTTGCACAGATACTACTCTGTTAGGACGATTTTTGCGTCTTAGCAGCAGTGGCGTCTCTAGGGTTGGCGTCACCCGGTGCAGTTATGCCATGATGTTCCCCCCTCCTCTCCCGAAAAAAGCCGCTTCTTCTGCTTTTGTGTCACCCCATATTTTCATGATGCGAGTGGTGTCACCCGGTGCGGCCCGCACCCACCTAGTGACGCCACTGCTTAGCAGTACCCAGTGTTCCAAAGCGGCCACCCATGTTAGTACCAACTGGGGTTGCGTTGCTGGTGTGTCCAACGCCATACAGCTCCGCCCTTTTTTTGCTTGAACGGAACAGTTTCCTGGAGCTAACGTCCACTACGCCAAAGTGCAATCTTAGGCAGACTCCATCGAAGTACTAGGAAAAAAATAACTTACAACCAGGCTCCAATTGGAGAGACGTCTTCAAGCAATAGTTTTGTCCTAAGGCGGGGATTATGCACCTGGGCCCTTAACCAAGTCGGAACTCGTGGGCGAGTTTATGATGAGCCACTTTTATAGGTAGCTTAAAAAAATCAGAACAATAAAACAGTTCATAAATATAGAATTTTCCAATCGGTTCCTACCGGAAATGCTGACAGAAAAATGGGAATAACAAATCTAAACAAAATCGGGCGTCCCAAGGGCGTAACTGCCAAGTGCCTGGGCAACGCACACAAACTATTTTAACCCGTTATTTAAGAATGAATATTGATGAAAGTGCAATTTTTATTATCTATCTCAATGACGTCACACCAGAGCTAAAATGGGTCGAATTGGCACCCAAATTCTTCAGAACTGCGTGCCTGGGTTTCCTAGAAATGACTGGACATGATCTGTTCTTGGAAAATGGTATTTGCATATGATAACATATTTATAAATAAACTAGGTACATGGATGTGCTCTGGTACCGAAAATATGCGCCTTTGACCCAAATAGCCACATCTTGAACTAAATTTAAACTCGACGTCTGCAAGAAGCAGTACGTAGGGTCCTACCTTTGCCAATTAACTCCAACACCAGCCCAGCACTTCGGTAGTGTGAAAGATACTCTCACAGGCCACAGCTCCAGTTCCTTTTTGGTTTCGTTTGGCCCTTCAACTACAAGGTCATTAGAGCCCCGTGCGCTGCGTAGTTCTTATGCAGAGACTGCAAATACACTACCCTAATACGACGAGTTTTTGGGTATTAGCGGTACCCAGTGTTCCCAAGCGGTCACTCATGCTAGTACTAGCTGGGGTTGCTTTGCTTAATTTCAGTGATCAGACTAGAACTGGTGTGTCCAACGCAATACAGCAGCTCCCCCCAAAGCTCCGTGGGGGCAGTGGTAATTTGGAGAGTTTAAGAAAAATTGGACACACCATCTGGTAATTAGGTCTGCAGAATGACCCTTTCGATGCCACGCTTCCATTTAGCCCAACATCTGGCCCTGCTCCAAAAAATATCCCATAGCAATTTTGAGGTAACATAAGCACAGGCAACCCTGACAACATCAATAGTCTCCTTCTCTCAGCTTCAGAACACCTAACGTATTTAGATCTTGAAACGCTCGTCTGTTACCAGGCAAATCAATGTGCTTCATTTGATGCTTTTAACAGGACATTAGCACGGTTCAATGTCATTGCAATCTGACAGCAAAAGACAACTCAACCTGCATCCAAGGTCAAGCTGCAAGAAGCGGAAATGGTACTTTTGGTTCTTTTTCATCACCTGTTAGCACTTCAGCCATTTGCCAGGAGCTTTGAGACTGTAGCACACACTTGGTGCAGCTGGACGGATCAAGGTCTTTTGATCCCAAACTCTTGGACATTTAACCACTGATAAATCGAATGGGGAATTTCCTTTGTTTTCGTTTCGTTGGTGTTTTACGGCCCTTCAACCACAATGGTTGTCAGAGCTCCGCCCACTGCGTAGTTACACTATTAGGACAATTTTTGGACATTAACAGTACCCAGTGTTCCAAAGCGGTAACCCAAGTTAGTACTAACTGGGGTTGCGTTGCTTCACTTCAGTGATCAGACGAGAACTGGTGTGTCCAACGCAACACAACCGCTCCTGGGGAATTCCCTGAAAGTAACAGAACGTCTTGTGAGAGTGGAATCCAAAGACGACAGTTGTAGTACTCGCATGCTAGCAGTGGTTGAAGTAGCTACCACATTTAATGTCAGGTCCGCTATAATGGGCAGTGGAAGGGTCAGTCAATGACCAAGACAATCTGAGCCCTGACTATCACTGGTTACCAAACAGATTCATACCTTTTTCTTGATGTCCACTCCTTAATTGCAGATTTTTTTTCTAGGCATCATGACTGGAAAGTGCGTCCTGGCTTCCAACAATGCTACAGGGGTATGCGAAGTCAAGGGCTGGTGTCCAGGGGAACCCAGCGGCCTGCCACTGTAAATAAAACATACGTCTTTCCTCAAAGTTCACGAGTTGTTTTAAATTTCAGACCTTGAAAGAATTGATGAATAATATGTACTGTCAGGGCCACTGGTTGAAACCGCTCATGTCCATTGTGCATCAAGAATCTTTTTTTGGCTCCAGGTGGCCGAAGTATATTGTAAACTGGTACTCACCATGACTGTTTACTGCTAGGAGAAACAGCATAAATAAGCACAATGACCCAAATTTTAAACATCAGTCGGCACCTTTAGATTCACTCTATTGCACTTCCTCTTAAAGTTGTTATTCCTCTCGAGCAATTATCTATTTATTATCGATAACTCCTTTCCTGAAGTTCTCTTCAAAATGTCTGTTTATTTCTCTTTCTTTAACGTCTGCAAGAAATGGCAAAGAGGCATTATTGGCAGATTCACAACAATTCACTGTGTTCATCAAAAACAGTGTGGAATTTACGAGGTTCCAAATAAAAAGGTAATTTTTGGATATTGTATACATCTTCCTTTACCCGCCTCTGTGCCCTAGTATCAACGCGTGCTCGATTACTGCGTCGGTGGTTCCAGCTGCCATACTGGGTCGAGGTGGATTGGCGTCTCTCCCACGAGAGAGCACCACAGAGGGTTGGAGGGAGAGAGAGAGAGCACCACAGAGGGAGGGAGAGAGAGCGAGAGAGCACCACAG
>JAAFCE010004287.1:12708925-12733262 GCA_013389805.1 Trigoniulus corallinus
TTTTGGAAAAATATTTTGGGGCCCCAAAAGGATTTTTGTACCCGGGCCCCTGTATAGAGAAGGCCGGCTCTGCCAGCTACTGCAAAGCAACTACAAAATCCTGGTAGCGTGTGGCACCCACCTTTGTCCCCCTAGGACACATGGGAGAACTGTAGGACTGCACTTATACGCAACCGGCTGCTGACCTCATGCTGGCAAATTCCAGGCTTATTTACAGTTTGTCTACCGTTCGTTGGCGCACTATCAACGTCTTCTTTTCCTTTCGTTGGTGTTTTAAGGCCCTTCAACTACAATGGTCATTCGAGCCCCGTCCACTGCGTAGTTCTAATGCGCAGCTTGAACAGACACTACACTGTTACGACGATTTTGGGGTATTTGCAGTACCCGGTGTTCCCAAGCGGTCACCCATGCTAGTAATACCTGGGCTTCCGTCGCTTCATCGACCAAACTATCCGACGGAAGGTTCACTTGAGACCCTTCTGTCGGTTAGCAACAGGCAACAAGCCTCGATTCCGTAGCGAACCTAACTACAACCACTGACGTAGTAATTTGTACCGACCCAGGTCTCCAGGGTTCGCTCTAGCGCTTACGTCGCCCCAGGACGAAAAAAAGTTGCCGCCCCTTAAGAATATAATGCAAGTTTAAACAGCAGTTTTTCTCACTCTTACAGCCAAAATGGAGCCCCGCACTAATGCCCAGGTTGCACCACCCCCCCCTAGAGCGGGGCCCTGAGGTCCCTTGTCAACAACATCGGAAACATCCGCTCTCTATGAAGCAACTCCTAACCAGTTTCCCGCCTCTGGCAGGGTCGATTACCCATCTTCGGGCCGGCGCTATATTTTGCGGGGCCTTGAGCAAACTAATGGTGCGGGACCTCGTGCAAAATAATGAAGCGGGGCCCTTCTATGAGTTGGTTCACTAATCCGAATGCGCAGGGTTCTGTGCCCACTGGGTGATCCACTGACTACCAACAAAACAAAATAAGTCTACTTCATCAAGTGTACTCCATCACTGAAATATCAAGGAACATTAAAATTGGATAATCCTAATTTTTCAGGTAAGCGATACATAATAGATATCATCATCATACATGTATCCCGCCTGTAGCAGGGTCGGGTCTACAGGTTCTAGTCTCACAGGCCACAATATAGTCAGACTGCATATAGTTACAAGCAAGCTGTTCCTACGTCTCCCCCTGCCCCTAGATCTTCCAATCACCTGCATTCCTGTAATAGACCTAACGAGCTCCTCCTCCCCTCTTCTCTTTACATGTCCATACCACCTCAATACACTTTTCGGCTGCTCCATGAACTGATTGCCAACCACAGGCTGTCAATCGCACCGTGGGCCGCATTACAAGCCTCAATGGGCCACAGGTTGGACAACCCAGAAATAGAGGTCAAGAATCAACAATTTAATAATGCTATTATTTTTGGTTTGTTAAAACCAAAATACCTTTAATAATCAGAAGTGTAATAAAAAAATTAATGACACAGGTCCAACTGAAAATGTTCCAAGGTGTGGACGTCCACATAAGCTTTCAGACCAACTCATAAGAAACAACGGCGATATAATAGGACACATGGAATCACCCAAAAATGTAGGCCTAATACCTTCCAAAATTAGGAGGGCATCTAAGAGGAGTCCATTTACTCTTAGTCTATTTTTACTTTTGGAAAAATATTTTGGGGCTCCAAAAGGATTTTTGCACCCGGGCCCCTTTATAGAGAAGGCCGGCCCTGCATCCCACTCATGGAACACAGCGTTTGCATCTCGGCTACAGTACTTGCATTTTATTTTTTACATGGCTCTTCCTCACTGCCCAACACTGTGCTCCATATAGCATAGCAGGCCTAACCACTGCCTTATAAAACATCCTTTTCAACTTTATTATAGTTATAGTTTGAGACACTTAACGCAAAAAGCAACTCACAACCCTTTTCCCGCCTATGGCAGGGTCGGGTACCCATTTGTCCCTCTGAATGGACACAGGGTGATATATTGGTCATAGTTTTTCTGCAGCCGGTTGCCGGCCAAAGCTGCACCCCTACGCTAATTTATCGTCGGTCTAGTGTTCGTTGGGGAATGCTACCGACGCCGGGGGGGGGGGGGGGGCGAGCTCCTACACCTGGAAATTTTGCCTCATCTACCCGTTGCGTAGTAGAGAGGGTTCTTTTACGTGCAACTGCCATCGTACACCCACACGGGACCTCGGTTTTACTTCTCATCCGAAAGAATGCACACTCACGGCTTCTCTCTCGTCCGAAAGAAGTCGACCCACCACGGTCCAGTATCGAACCTAGGAACTACTGGCGTAATTGCCGAGCGTGCTAACCACTACGCCACCGCGGCGGGTCTTTGAGACACTTAACGCTTTTTTTTAAAAAATTAAAATATTGTAAGATGAATTTAATAAATTGATTTTAACATAATTTTATTCATTTTATTATTATATATCTTATACCTATTTTAATAACCATGGAATAAAGCTTTTACATTGTTCTCGCACAATTCAAACTATTCGAACATATATTCGAATAGTTTGAATTTTATTATTCGATATTCGAATAGTTGATGAAGCCGAATATTTGGAAACTCTAGCTGCCACCCTTAAGGTGCAAAAAAAGTTTTTGCTCACACCAAAAATTTTAACTGACGGTGTGAAGAAATTTTATCACATCGGTGTGTCAATTCGGATTGACGTCAATCCGAATTGCACGTGTGTGGGGTTGCTCACATCAATTGTTCACTTTTTTTGTTCTGCGCATGCCCAAACATGGATAAAGGTCATTATTAAAAAATTGCACCATGGTAACGGTAGAATTACTGGTTGATGCGGACAATCAAATGACTTTACATAACGTTTCACGAAAAGGAACATAAGTACGCCACACACCAAACTGATCGTGTGTGAGCAATTCATTCCTTCACACCAAATTGAACACATCGATGTGCACACACCGAACTGACACACCAAACTGATCGTGTGTGGCGGGCTTTATGCTTATTTAACGGGGGTTCTTTAACGTGCAAATGCCATCGTACCCCGTATGGGACTTCGGTTTTACTGGTCATCCGATAGAAGGCGCACCGAGGCCGGGATCTCTGCTCACTAACTATTAATAGAATAATTTCCGACTGCGCAAGCAAGCCGCCGGGGGGCAGGTGAAGTAGATTACCAAAATGGCTCAACATGCCAGCCTTGCATTCCCATAAATTCATCAAGCTGAAGTTCAAATAAAAGAAAACATTACCAACAGGTGCAGACTTAGATGTCAAGGAGAGACTGATGCTCGTGGGCGTCGCAGATAAAAGCACTTTTACGATTTTTCTGGTCCTTTGAAGATTACGTCATAAAACCTAATTTTCAATGAAAAGGCAAACAATGTAGTAAACAACCATGACGTAAGATGCCAGAGTTAACTCTTACGGCACCACTGAGGCACTAATTCCCACCTTTTGATAGCGTTTAGAAAACGCCTGGTGTCCAGAGTTACCAGGCTACATTCCACATCGTTTCACTCCCACAGTCAACTTTAAGGGCATAATTCCTTACCACGTAAAGTTAGACGTCATCTGTCACATCCACTTCATTGCGGCGAGGATTCGGCAAACGTCGTCCCATTCTAAGGGCGTCAACCCATTCTACGGCCCGCGGCAGGATCCGACCTGCAGGTTCTACCCCTCCACTTCCACTTGTTTGTTGGTGTTTTAGGGCCCTTCAACTACGAGGTCATTAGAGCCCCATCCACAGTGTAGTTCGTATGTAGAGACGGCACAGACACTACACTAATGCGACGATTTTTGGGTATTAACAGTACCCAGTTTTTCCCAAGCAGTCACCGATGTCAGTACTAGCTGGGGTTGTGTTACTTAACTTCAGTGATCAGACAAGAACTCGGGTGTCCAACACAATTCGCCGCTCTCCCCTCCTCTTCCACCTATCTCCCACTAGATCCTCATCAACTCCACGCACTACCTTCATGCAACCAGCTCCCACGTTTGGATTTAGGACGGGCCGATACGTCGAGGAGAACGACAAGGAGTCTGACGTCAGCCTACTGGATTACTCCGTGTGGAGCGCGTTGGAACACAAGGTGTCGACAAACTCTCGTTAAACTCTCGACAAACTTCTCTGAAACGCGCATTGACCAAAGCCTGGGAAGAACTTCATGACCACAATACGTGTGGCACAGTCGGCCCCTTCAACAAGCGTCTTCAAGCTTGAGTGAAGGGCTAAAGAAGGCCATTTTCAACAATTCCTTCTTTTGAGCTTTCCTAGGGTAGTTCAACACCTGCGCCTTATCAACAACCTCACCCCCTTCCCCGCAATTTCCCTGTCGTCATAACAAAGCGACATACTCACCTGCCGGCACCTCTTTTCCATCGCAGTTCCAATATCATTTAGGCCCATTCTCAACTTTTCTCTGCTGTCACCATGTTCTCCTATATCGTCCTCGAATGCCACGCGCAGGGCTGCCCATCCCCGTTACTCCAGTCAGCAGCTCGCCAGTACTCAGAATTTAGGAATATGGACCAAGGGCTGTATCGGCAAAGGATGTAAATACAATTAGAGTTGCAAAATGGGCTGTCCTGATGCCGACAGCATAGCAAGACACCACAAACTCTGACAATCTGAACGTAAAATTTAGGCACTGTCAGCCTCTTGCTTGGAACGAAGTTATACCAGACGTCACTGGGGAAGACATTAGCAGCAAGCCTTATATATGGCAGGGTGCCAACTTACCCAGAGTTTAGTCCGTCCAATTATCTAACGTTGGTGGCGAGCTCTTACATCTCGGACGTCACAGGAGAAGACATTCAAGGCCGTAAAGAAAGCGTGGTGAAGAAGGCGGCCGCCACGGACGCAACTGGGTTTGGGGCGCAAAATGACAGTTTTCTGTCATTATTGGGTTACGGGCAAGCGAAAGTTAGACACTTGCCACAGGCGCTTCATACCCCCGTTACGGTACTTAAGACATTAGTAGCAAGCCTTAAGTATGGTAGGGCGCCAACCTACCCAGAGTTCAGTACGTCTACTTAACGTTGGTGGCGAGCTCCTACATCTCGGCGGCCCCAGTTTGATTCTCCGGGGCACTTTTCCTCCACCGATGATAGGGAGAGAGCTTCTAAGTTGGACTTACACCAATTCTACAGAAAGGCTTCTGGGGACACAACATAAGAACAAAATTTACCAAAACAAAGGTTGACCGCTTACACAGACGATTTCTTCTGCACGTAACCCATTTCCCAAGAGTGGACTCCGAATCCAAGAAGGTGGTTTAGACTTTCCTTTACCTCCAAAATATCCTAAAAGCTTGGCGTCTCCCGTTCCTCTAACAGCAAATTGATTTTGTGCAGTGCTGCCTCGGGCACTAGCTACAGGAACAGCAAAACAAGCAATCCTTCAAGGTTAAACATCTCATCACTTACCAACGCACCTCTCTTCCAAACCTTGGTGTCCAATGAAAGAGTCCTGCTTCAAAATTCTTCAGACGTTCAACAAGGTCACAATTAACAAGGTCCCAGGTAATATCATTATTTGACACTGGAGCGTTTGTAGCACGAGTTACTTCCTGGTCTTGCACGAGCCAAGATTAGGATTATGGGACAAGTGCGTCCCTGCTACAGGCGGAGAACCGAGTACCTAAACCTTCCACCAATGTTGCGTTATTTAGAAGTCTTACCTGCAGCACCTCTCCCCCAAAAGATGCCAGGCATCAAGCTGAAATAAGAACCCTCCAAATTCCTTGTTTGTATAACCTTGCTTCCGGCTTCGGAACCATTCATGTTTAAGCCTTAGCAACCATGAGTGTCAAGAATTTGGTAGAAATAACCATATGGCGCATATTGCAGTTTATGTAGGTAAACAAACCATTGGGTGCACAAAAAATTCCCCCTCCTCAGGAACCAGACCATGCGCAAATTCATGATAACGGCCAAGAAAACTGTATCGCGCATTTCTATCATATTTTCCTTGAGTACTTCATGTCCCAGGTTCAAACGAATGCTGACATAAATTTCAGTTATCGGGTAACAACTGATAACCAAATTCAAGAAAACAAGCACCACATGACAGGCTCATAGAAGTGTTTGCAGATGGCCTTCTGAAATCCGATAACCTCTGGTCTATTTGTTTCGTTGGTGTTTTGGGCCCTTCAACGACAACGGTCATTAGAGACCAGTCCACTGCGTAGTTCTCAAACAGAGTCTGCACAGACACTACGCGGTTACGACGATTACGGTATTAGCAGTACCTAGCGTGCCCAAACTGTCACCCATGCCAGGGCTGCATGTGAACTGTTTGATAACAGCTTTACAAGGTTTACAGTTGACCTGATAAGAAAATAAGGTTATGGCAAGTACAGTGTCGGGCACGTACAGTCCCGCATATGACAGGGTCGGGCACCAATTTTTGCCCTTCACATGGGCGACCTGTTGAACGGCATTGTGCCGCACCTGGATGCCGAGCTAATGATGCAGCTCTATACTTACTTATAGGAGTCCTACCGTTCGTTGGGACACTTCCTTTTCGTTGTTGTTTGTTGGTGTTAAATCATGGGTGTCCTTCATGGGGGCCCTTCAACTACAAGGTCATTAGAGCCTCGTCCACAGCATAATTCTTATGCAGAGACTGCACAGACACTACACTAATGCGACGATTATTGGGTATTAGCAGTACCCAGTTTTCCCAAGCGGCCACCCATGTCAGTACTAACTGGGATTGCGCTGCTTAACTTCAGCGATCAGACGAGAACTGGTGTGTCCAACGCAATTTGCCGCTCCCTTCCTTTTCGTGCAGTGGTGACATCGTACACACCGTAGGGCACCGGCTTTATTTCCCATCCTACAGGCGGTGTATTTGGGACCTCTCTCTCTCTTTCGTCCGAAAGAAGCCAACTCACCTAGATCCAGGGTCAAACCTAGGGCCACTGGCGTAGTAGCCGAGCATGCTACTTCTGGGCCACCAAAATGAACTGCAATATGCGAAGATACATCAGGATTGAAGAAAGTACTGCAGAATCCACTGCATTCCAGCATTTGGGCACACCATAACTTAAAACTTAACTTTTGGTTGGGGGTCATGGGCTACTATCGAAGTTCAAACCCCAATCCATACAACTGTTGCTGTCCCTCTATCCTAAATTCTACTTAATATTAGTCAGAAAACGGAAACGGACTCACCACCCTGGTAGTTCGTAAGGCTCTTGTAAGACTCTCCTCTACTCGTGTCCCTAATGTTGTTTTATCGGATCTCGACTTACACTTGTTGGTGTCGAAAGCCTTCTTCAAATGCTGATTTCTCTTGTTTCTCTACAGTAACGAACACCACAATGAACTTCCGCCTTTTAGGCGATCGGCCGACCGTACTACCCCATATATATAGAGCCTGCAGAAAGCGGAAGTTGCATAATTATTTCACAATACGTACAAACTTCTATCGCCTTCAGGTAAAATTCTTTGCTGACGATCAAAGTCCGCTATTACCTAAATGACAAACACTTTTAAATCATCATTATCCTACCCTCATCCCGTCTGTAGCAGGGTCGAGTCTGTGGATTCTAGCGTTCCACTCTCCCTGCCCCGGGTGCTTCCAACCAACTGTATTCGTGTACTGAACCTAACGAACTCTTCTTCCCCTTTCTCATTAAGTGTCCACAGTGGCGCCACATGGGGGCGCGGGACGCACCGAGTGACACCACTCGCACCATGAGAAATGGGGTGACCCCAAACAGGGCCGGCCCTAGAGTTTGCGGGGCCAAGGCAGCAGGCGATAGCGGGGCCACCAGTACCAAGTTTTTTTTAATTCACCAGCGCGGGGCTCAAGGCGGTCCCCTCGGTCGCCTTGCCCTAAGGGCGGCCCTGAAACCAAAGTAGAAGAAGCGGCTTTTTTCGGGAGAGGAGGGTGACACCAACCCTAGCGACGCCACTGCGTGTCCATAACACCTCAATCTACTCTCCCTCAAATTTTTACGCGATGTCCCCCACACCTAGGCTATCTCTAATATACTCATTCGTAATTCTAGCAGCTCTTGACACCCAAGCCTGGCTCGTGAGCATTAGGCGCCCTAGGCAAGTGGGTCCATCACCCCGTCCATTAAATTTAATGCAGTTCTAAAATGTCCGAGCGTTCCTCACGCTCTTGGCATTTGTCCCAATGCCAATGCCTTGCTAAGGCTCTGCAACAAGGCGCCTCGAGAAAGCCAACATTTAGAAAAGGCCCCACCAAGTCTGGGAACCCCAGGACTATGAACATTTTTTAAATGACCGATAAACTGCATGGCAAGGAAGTACCTCTGTAATTTTGCAGCCCCTATGACATTTACGGCCCTATTCTGCTGCCTAGGTTTGCCTGCCTCATGGACCGTCTGTGTTGACACCCCGCTAATGGGCCGCAGCATTCGCATCTCGGCTACTTGTATTCGATTGACGTGGCTTTTCCCGACAGCCCTATGAATTTGTTGTTGTTTGTTGGTGTTTTAGGGCCCTTCAACTACAAGGTCATTAGAGCCCCGTCCACAGCATAGTTCTTATGCAGAGACTGCACAGACACTACACTAATGCGACGATTTTTGGGTATTAGCAGTACCCAGTTTTCCCAAGCGGCCACCCATGTCAGTACTAGTTTGGGTTGCGCTGTTTAACTTCAGTGGTCAGACGAGAACTGGTGTGTCCAACGCAATTCGTCGCTCCCTTCAGCCCTGTGAAACATCCCTTTCATCTTGATTGGGCCCCTCCTATCACACAGAACTCCGCTTGTCTGGTTCCACTTCCACCATCCCCCATTGATTCTATGGGTCACATCCGAGTCTAAAACACTTTAAATGCCTGAAGGAATATGAAGTTGAACATTTGGTACCGCCCAGGGGGTCCCTCAACGCTTGAAAATTTTTCAATGTCGTCACATCCCCATCGAACTGGATATTTTTCGGCATCTGCAGAATTTTTATTAGGCTGAAATTATAAATAGTTTATGACTACACAAAACCAGAAAAAAACCGTAAAATTAGCCTTTGCCACAATGCCGCAGTTGTGGTAATCTTGTAAGATGGTGCCTGTCATGGTTGCAAATGCCGTGGAAATTCTATTAACTGCTGTCAGGGCCTGCAGCCGTGCGGGGCCTCCTACTGAATAGGGCTATTCTGAATTTCTGTGGAATATAATTCGTACTGACAGAACTTCAACTCTTGATACACTATGCTATGGCTTACCCGGGACGGTGGACGACTGAGGCTCCCCAATTGTCCTTGCCTAGGGCCTCCCACTTCGGAAGGCCGGAGCTGATATGCAAATACTAGAGTCACAAATTTCTAAATGCTCCAGTATGTTCCTTTCGTCTGAGGGCGCGGCGAATTGCATTGGACACACCAGTTCTCGTCCGATCACTGAAGTTAAGCAGTGCAACCCCAGCTAGTACTGACATGGGTGGCCGCTTGAGAAAACTGGTTACTGCTAAAACCCAAAAATCGTCGCATTAGTGTAGTGCAGTGGTGGCGAACCTGTGACCCACCGTGCAATTTTAAGTGACCCACCCGAACGGGAATCATATCTAGTTTATCGTATCATAGTGTGTGGGTTGAATGGGGACCTGGAGGTTAGAACCCATAGATCCGACCATGCCACAGGCGGGATAAGGGCATTATGATGATGTTCTATATTTGCTACTTTAATAAACTAATATATTCATTATAAATAGTAATTTTTTATTCATAAAATTAAATAGTGATTGCAACTGACCCGCGGACAACTTTTTTGCTCTTTTTTCGTGTTATTGTGACCCGTCTTCAAAAAAAGGTTCGCCACCACTGGTGTAGTGTCTGTGCAGTCTCTGCATCAGAACAACAGCACACTGCAGACGGGGCTCTAATGACCTTGTAGGTGAAGGGCCCTAAAACACCAACAAGCAAACAAACCCTTCGTCTGACAGTGACATGCAGCAGCACACCCACAAAACAACTGCTAACCCTTTTCCTCGCCTATGGCAGGCTCGGGTACCCATCTTTGACCCTCTGAATGGTCCAACACGGCCTGTTCTACCACTTATGCCGCCCCGGACAAAAAGAAATTGCGCCCGTTCCTCTGTAACCGTTCCTCTGTGACAATTTTGTGAAACTTAGCCATTGCACGTCACTGGCCCATCCCCCTAACTTCTTGACTTTCATTTAGTAAGGTTACAGTTTCTGTACCATTTGACAAAAAAACCCCCCCTTTAATTTCCCACCCAGCACAAACGCCGGTGGCTTTGAAGGGGCGCAGATGGACGATCCATTGGATGGTATTTTTGCGAAGCCGGCTGCCGAACAAAGCTGCACCCCCTAAACTCGGAAAGAGCGATTGCTATGGAGACACCAGTTCTAGTCGGATCACGAAAGTTAAGGGGCCCTAATGACCTTTGTAGTCGATGGGCCCTAAAACACAAACAAACGAAAGTTAAGCAACGCAACCCCAGGCTAGTACTGACAAGGGTGGTCGCTTGGGAACACTGGGTACCGCTAATACCCAAAAATCGTCGCATTACTGTAGTGTCTGTGCAGTCTCTGCATATGAACTATGCTGTGGACGGGGCTCTAATGCCCTTGTAGTTGAAGAGCCCTTAAACACCAACAAACAACAACAACAGTTGGACAACGTTGGACACACCAGTTTCCGTTAGATCACTGAAGTTAAGCAGCGCACACCCACGTCAATACCAACTTGGGTGGTTGGTAAAGAACGTTGGGTGCTGCAAATTAACCCGCTTCCTCCTCCTTTCACCTACCTCCTCATCTCCCGCGGGCAGCCTCCTAAGGGGTTGACCTGTTATGGCTGCCTGGCTTACACCCCAACCCACAATCTAATCAAAGAACAACCGACCGCTCACCCTACCCGGCGTCATTGTCGGCTCTGAAAAGAAGTTGCTCTGAATATTTGACACTTTGCAGGCCATTCAACTGCGTGCTTCACATGGCTGTTAACACTTTCCCCAAGACGATGACAAACAACACAGTTCGTCCTACCGTCTGTCGTTAAGTCTGTTTTAACGGTTTAATTTTAGTTAAGTTTTCGGCACGTGACGAAGTGCCATTCAGTGGAGGCTTCTAAGTGGGCTAGTGCTAGTCACCAATTCTGATTTGTGGAGGAGGAGGCGACGAGGAAGTAACCTGACTAATGCTCACCTTGAAATATGACTGGTGGCGGTGGTGGCCCGCCTCTTCCAAGTGCACATTAAAAATCACCATTCTCTTGTGGTGTGTCGGTAAGACAAGTCAGATATGGACAGGCTCCAGAATGGTGGCGAGCGGTTCCACTGTCTACCCGGTTTACATATTCGACAGGATGCTAAATTTAGAGCAAAATATTAGTGGAAAACAATGCAGCGCAATGAAATCAGTCCATTGCTCTTTTTGTGCTTACTAGTCGTTTCTTGGTGAGTTTCGAACTATTTCCGGCAGAAGGAACCACTACCATCAGTTGACTTGAACGACTGGCAAAATAAACTTTCACGAGAAAAGGAAATTGCCGAAAATATATATATACATTCACTGGAATTCACCATCTCTCACCATTTACTGGAACCTGGAGTTGAAACAAGAAGAACCAAAAGTGAAGTGGCGACGTGACGCCATAAACAACGCGGTAGTGATTAACATCCGCGAGGCATCCAGTTGTGTGTTGTGATCAATTCGGCAAAAGTTGGACCCCAACCAAAAAGTTGTGACACAAAGGATAGTCCTACTCTGTAAAACGACAACGGCCGGTTCTCATGATGGGAATGTGTGGAACCATCTTTGAAACGATTTTAACGTACAGGACACCACATATTGTGGCAATCAGGTCCAAAAAAATCGGTATTGTCAGTCGCTTGATTCAATTAACAATTATTTCATATGTTATTGGGTAAGTCATCAATTACTCTTGACCAGTAGAGTAGGGTGGCAACTTTCCCCGGGGTCCCACTCCTACGTCATCATACCCTTATCCCGCCTGTGGCAGGGTCGGGTCTGTCGGTTCTAGCCCTCCACTCCCGCCTATCTACCTCCAGTTCCCCGTCCACCTCACACACTACCATACCTTTAGGCAAGGCGCAAAATGAGACATAGGGTGACGCAGCCCTGCGAAATTCCGCTAGCAGGCAATCACCGCACATTGAATCGCAGTTTCTCACCATACTTGCATCAAATAACAAGTAAACTTCTCTGCTTCGCACCGCTTTTTGTTATTGTCACGCCAATTTCACGCAGGAAACTGTGGCATTGGCACTGCGCTCTGCAGGGTCACGTGGCGCAGGCACTGAGTCACGTCACTCTGCGACTTAATATGCGCAACTACATACTATCATGTGAGCCACAGAAATTTCTAGTGAGTCACCTTGCGTCTCATTTTTCGCTGGGCTTTATGGACAACTTCTATGGACGTCTGCTTCGGCCTCCTCCTGCCCCGCGTGCTTCCAACCACCTCGTCATCATCATCACACCCTTATCCCGCCTGAGGCAGGGCAGGTCTGATGGGTTCTGGGAGCGGCGAATTGCGTTGGTCATACCAGTTCCCATCTGATCACTGAAGTTAAGCAGCGCAACCCCAGCTAGTACTGACATGGGTGGCCGTTTGGGAAAACTGGGTACTGCTAATACCCAAAAATCGTCGCATTAGTGTAGTGTCTGTGCAGTCTCTGCACAACAACTATGCTGTGGACGGAGCTCTAATGACCTTGGTAGTTGAAGGGCCCTAAAACACCAACAAACAAACAAACAACTGATGGGTTCTAATCATCCACTCCCGCCTATCCCCCACCAAGTCCCCCTCCACGAATGCCTCCATGTCCCCTTGCACCATCTTCTCCCACGTCCGTTTTGGTCTTCCTCAACTCATGATGCCCCCAATTACCTGCAGTGCCATAATGGGCCTAATAAGTTCGTCCTCTACGCATGCCCATACCACCTCAACCGATTCTCTCTCACCTTTTCCGCAATGTCTCCCACCGCCAAGCTTCCAACCACTTGCATTCCGGTGCTGGACCTAATGAGCTCCTCGTTCCCTCTTCTCATTACGTTCCATACCACCTCAACCTACTCTCCCTCATTTGTCCCCCATTCTCTAGGGGCCTTTCATATACGGCGAACGGCCTCCTACATATTGGACTTTACTCATCAGGGAATCACAATCATCACGAACCACCATCCTTTCGGCTAACGGCAAGGTCGACTGTCCATTTTCGTCCTATTAGGTTTGATTTGTTGTTGCTTTAGGGCCCATTAACTACAATGGTCATTAGAGCCCCGTCCATTGTACAGTTCGAATGCAGAATCTGCACAGACACTACGCTATTAACGACGATTTGGATATTAGCAGTACCCAGCGTTCCCAAGCAGTCTCCCACACTAATACTAGTTGGGGTCGGGTTGTTTAACGTCAGTGATCACCGCAATAAGCCGCTCCCACGGCAAAGACACAATGCTTTTATCACCAAAAGGCGGTCATGGACACAGAAGAGCCTAGCCCGAAGCAATGTGACAAACAGTTCCAGGCTAGTGCTCGGGAGATGGCAGTCGATGCATGGGCTTATAGTATTATGTTCTGCTGTACTGAATGCGTAGTGAAGATCTGTTTTCAGCGGTAGGGGTTCACTATTTCAGTTTGGCCAGGATCGAACCTGCGTCAAGTCTGCTACCAACTGGAGAAACCGGGTGAGCGGCTGTATTGCGTTGGACACACCAGTTCTCGTCTAATCACTGAAGTTAAGCAATGCAACCCCAGCCAGTACTAACATGGTGACCACTTGGGAGCACAGAGTACTGCTGATACACATATATCGTCGTTACACCGTAGTGTCTGTGCAGATTCATGACCATTTTAGTTGAAGGACTCTAAAACACCAACGAAACGAAAAAAAAAACTGGGCAAACGGAAGCGGACTCCAATGGCGGGGCTTTTGCCGATCGACCACCCGGTAACTAAGAGGCATGATGTTTAACTGCAGACTTTGGTGGTGAGATTTGGGAGCGGCTTATTGCGTTGGACACGCCAGTTCTCGTCTGATAACTGAATTTAGAAGCAACGTAACCCCAAGTTTAGCAGTACCCAGATTTCCCAAGCGGCCACCCATGTCAGTACTAACTGGGGTTGCGTTGCTTAACTTCAGCTGTTTGTTTGTTTGTTGGAGTTTTAGGGCCCTTCAACTACAAGGTCATTAGAGCCCCGTCCACTGTGTAGTTCTGATGCAGAAACTGCACAGACACTACACTAAGGCGACGATTTTTGGATACTAGCGGTACCCAGTTTTCCTAAGCGGCCACCCATGTCAGTACTAGCTGGGGTTGCGTTGCTTAACTTCAGGGATCAGACGAGAACTGGTGTGTCCAACGCAATAAGCCGCTACCCCTACTGACCTAAAACATCAACCTCCCCCCCCCCAAAAAAAGCGGTAAGATTAATCACTAGTGATAAGAATATCGCGTTTACCAACTGATAACGACATAAGAAAAGCATTTGCTAAAGGAAGTTAAGACTAATACCATTTGTAAACAAGCGGAGGCCAAGGATGCAGTTTAGCATTTGTCTTTTGTCGTCAAGACAACCGGAAAGCCTCGCTGCGAAAGGCGTATCCTGATTGGTTGTTATGCGCAGGATGCAGTCCCTTTCAGCACCCCAGTATTAACAACTTGTCGGCATCGGGCCTTAGCTCTTGAAAAAAAGACAGCAAAGTTAAACATCTTTCAAGTAAGATTACTTACCATCTTACCACTCTGCAAACCAGGGTGCTCATCGGCACACTTGAGGTCCAAAATTTAGGAAATGACACAATAACAAAAAGGGTGTCTGATTAACTGTCAGTGATTTAAAAGGTCCTAATCAAAAAAGCAACTACTAAGGCCCGGTGCACACAAGGTCATTAGAGCCCCGTCCACAGCGTAGTTCTTATGCTGAGACTGCACAGACACTAATACTAATGCGACAATTTTTAAGTATTGGCGGTACCCAGTTTCCCCAAGCGGCCACCCATGTCAGTACTAGCTGGGGTTGCGCTGCTTAACTTCAATGATCACACCAGAACTGGTATGTCCAACGCAATTCGCCGCTCTGTTCACAAATGGGGCTACAAATATTTACCTGCCTGTCGAATGGCTGTGTCTCAGTTCCACCCAGGCCAAAATTAGTATTATGGGACAAGCATGGTTTTGTTCGAGATGGGGAACCGTAAATTTTCCACCCACGTGCTGATATTTAGAGGTACTTCCTGCAGAGCTCTCTGTCGAATACAAGGTATCAGGCTGAATTAAAACTCGTCAAATTCTTTGCTTGCTTAACCTTGATTCTGAGCTTGGAACCAGGCACGTTGAAGCTGTAGCCGGCATGAGTGTCAAAGATTTCGTAAAATAACCATATGGCTCTGAGTGCAGTCTTTGGAGGTAAACAAATGCAAAACCGGGGTGTAAAAAAACATGCCCCCTCCCAAATACCGAACACTACATTATAGCAACTCCAGAAAATTCGATGAGTTTGGAAATTCTTACTTCACACTGCTCAGGCTACAACGATTGTCCAACGGTGCTTCTGAGCTGAGAGAGGCTGCAATCCTTCACCCGTCTGGTCGCTATCACTCCCTTGAGACCGTCTTGGCCCTAGGGCATCTGGTGACCAATAATGGCACCACCATTCATCACCCTGAATTGCAATTGGAGCGGCATAACTCGCATATTATATCTCAAAATAAGACTCCAAAGTGTCACACACCAGTTCTCGTCTGATCACTGAAGTTAAGCAGTGCAACCCCAGCTAGTACTGACATGGGTGGCCACTTGGGAAAACTGGGTACTGCTAATACCCAAAAATCATCGCATTAGTGTAGTGTCTGTGCAGTCTCTGCATTAGAACTACGCAGTGGACGAAGCTCTAATGGCTTTGTAGTTGACGGGCCCGTAAAACACAAACAAACGAACAAAGCCCTCTATCCGCCATTACGTATTCGATATCCGAATTTACGAAACGTCACCCTCGGGGCAGAGTTGGTTCTTCCTTGTGTGCAGAAAAGAATGCAGATTCGCTTCAGATCAGAATTAGCAGTTTATTTTCCTGAGGTGCAGACGGAGGGGTGTTGGTTTGATTTATTTAACGTTGGACTTCACTAGGACAGCTATGTTGGCTAGCTCCTACACCAGGAAATACTGCCGATGGAACAAAATGATCATTGCTTCATTGAAGAAAGGGGTCGATTACAGGATGACATCGTGCAGAAACGCACACTGGCCTACGACTTAGTTTCATATCCGGGGCAGATGGCACACTTGGTGCTTCCTTCCTGCTCATCTTGAACAGAATCCAACCTGTAATAGTATGTTACCGCTGAGCAGCAGAAGTGAGAAATGATGGGTTGGGGAGGGGAAGAGGTACACCTAGACCTCAACCTCGATCCCCGAAACGTAAAATTAGAAGACATAGTGTTGCAACTACTAACCCATTTCCCGCCTATGACAGGGATGGGGACCTATTTTTGTCCCTTAAGGACACATGGGGACTGGCTGCATTGCGTTGGACACACCAGTTCCCGTCTGGTCACTGAAGTTCAGAAACGCATTGTTGTTGTTTTAGGGTCGTTCAACTACGAAGGTCATGAGAGCCCCGTCCACAGCATAGTACTTATACAGAGACTGAACAGACACTACACTAATGCGACGATTTTTGGGGGGGGGGGGTATTAGCAGTACCCAGTTCTTCCAAGCGGCCACCCGTGTCAGTACTAGCTGGGGTTGCGCTGCTTAACTTCGGTGATCAGACGAGAACTGGTGTGTCCAACGCAATTCACCGCTAAGCCACTCAGAAACGCAACCTCAGAAACGCAAGCCCAGTTCTTGGGAACACGGTGCTGCTAATACCCAAAACTCATGGTAGTACGGTAGTGTCCGTGCAAACTCTGCATTAGAACTACGCAGTGGACGGGGCTCTAATGACCATTGGTGATGAAGGGCCCTAAACCTCCAACAAACAACAATCGACTTAACAGACTAACATCAGCATCGTTTTATTTCGCCTATGATAGGGTCAGGTTTAAGAGTTCTAGCCCTCTAATTGCAGCTAGATTCTCAGATCTCCAATTACCCAAGTATTAAAACCTGTATCCCTGAGATGGACCACGCCTTCACGTGACTAAATACGTTTTCTTTCTTCTTCTTTCAGGTATGTAATATTATATAAGAAGGGTTACCAGGAATTCAGTGGAATTAACAGTTCAGTAACGGCCAAATTAAAAGGGACCGCATACCCGAACTTCAGTGATGACCAGTTTAACCTACCGCATCCAGAAGTTTACCGCAAAGTATGGGATGTCTCCGATTACGTGGTTCCACCGCAGGTAAACATTTTTAACTCGAGGTCAGGACCCAACATGTAATCACAGACTCGAATCCAGAGCACGATGCGCGCTGGAAAGGGTTGTGTCACGTTCCTTATCTAATACCGAAAGGGAAAAGAACTCTTGCAGGCAAGTGTAAAACGATGTTGGACTGCCGGCTGGTAAGTACTCCTAGTTGCAAGAAGAGGCCTGAGTTTGAAGAAGAGGCCTTATCCTATCTGTGGCATGTCCGCGTCCGCGAGTTCTGGCCCTCCACTCCTGCCTATCTCCCACTAGGCTCCCATCAACCCCAAAAACATTATCATCTACTATCCCAATCTCAGTCTGGTCCCCTTAACAACTGGAACTATCAGAAATAATGAACAGCATATCTATGGGGAATAATCGCGTCTCGGTGGCGTGGTAGGTAGCATGCTCGGGAACTGCGTCAGTAGTTCTAGGTTCGATACTGCACCGAGGTGGGTTGGCTTCTTTTGGGCGTGAGAGAGACCCCGAGTGCGCCTTCCTTCGGATGAAAAATAAAGGGAGCGGCGAATAGCGTTGGACATACCAGTTCTCGTCTGATCACTGAAGTAAAGCAGCGCAACCCCATTAGTGTAGTGTCTGTGCAGTCTCTGCGTAAGAACTATGCTGTGGACGGGGCTCTAATGACCTTTTAGTTGAAGGGCCCTAAAACACCAACAAACAACATCAATGGAAAATAAAACCGAGGTTCAGTGTGGTGCACGATGGCATTTGCACGTCAAAGAACCCTCTCTACTACAACGGGCAGATGACGCAAAATTCCCCAACGAACAGTAGACCGACGATAAATTAGCATAGGGGTTACAGCTTTGGTCGGCAACCGGCGGCGGAAAAACACTGTCCAATACATCACCCTTGTGTCCATTCCGAGGGACTAGATGGGTACCCGACCCTACCATTTGCAGGGAAAAGGGTTAGGAGTTGCTTTATGTGTATGGGGACTACCGGCCTATCCCACATTGTCAGAGGTTGCTCTATTTAATACCCAAATAAGATGGCGCCCTTAAGTACAGTAACACAGTTCCATGGAGTTGGTGCAGAAATAATTCTTAGCATTCAACAATACATTATACTCTGTGTGACCCTGAAGGGTCGGTCAGCTATCCAACTAAAATCACTTACCTTCGAAAGGGTCACGAACCCCCTGACGTTTACTCGCAATCATAGATTGGCTTTCAGTTCATTGTTAAAATTCTTTTCGGCTTTCATTAAATTCTGAAATGGGGCAAAATATGAAATTAATGTTGCTTGCTTATGTGGTTTGGGGACCCGCTCGGTAATACGTCATTAATTCTAGGTTCGATACTGGGCCGAGGTGGGTTGGTGGTGAGGCCCCGAGTGCGTTTTCTTTCGGATGAGAAGTGAAGCCGAGGTGCCGTGTGGTGTACGATGGCATTTGCAGGTAATAGAACCCTCTCTACCATGCAACGGGTAGCTGGATTACTGGATTAATTTAATCGGTTGGGCCGATGAAAAACAGGACGAACCCTAAGGAGGCTGCTCGCGGGAGATGAGGAGGTAGGTGTAGAGGACGTATGGGAGGGGAAATTTGCAGCACCCAACGTTCTTTACCAACCACCCATGTTGGTACTAGCGTGGGCTTGCGCTGCTTAACTTCAGTGATCTCAGAACTGGTGTGTCCAACGCAACTTGGCTGCGACAACGCAATTTGGCTGCACGACGCAATTTGCCTGCACCCTTGATGCTAACTTTCCAGGTGTAGGAGCTCGCCCTTGGAACACTCAGGGCCTCTCTCACGCCCGAATGAAGTCAACCCACCTCGATCCAGTACAGCAGGGGTGGCCAACTTTTGTGTACATAAGATCTACTTTTTATCTTAAAAAGTGTCGTGATCGACTTTTTATCCTAAAAACGTGTCGCGATCGACTTTTTGTCATAGGTGTAGTCAAATTCGGGAGGGGATTGTTCGATACTCGACCCACCTCGGTCCAGTATCGAAACTAGAACCACTGACGCAGACCTAGAAACACTGAGCCACTACGTCACCAAGACGAGTTTTAAGTCAACACATCACGAGTGATCGGCCAAAATTGGCTTTGTGATCGACCGGTCGATCGCGATCGACTGGTTGACCACCCCTGCAGTACAGTATCGAAATGGCACTAGCGGTGCTCTTAAAACCCAAAAGGGGAGCAGGATCCTTGGTATTATATTTCTCTTGCAATTAAATGTCAACTTCTCTAATTATTTCAGGAAGAAAACGCCTTTTTTATTACAACAAATGTGGTCATCACACCAAATCAAACTCAGGGCACATGTCCAGATGTAAGTGACCATTATTTGTTAGATTATGTGTCCCACTCATTTTCTGTTTGTTAGCTTTTTAGGGCCTTTCAACTGCAATGGTCATCAGAGCTCCACTCAGTGCATAGTTCTAATGCAGAATCTGCCCAGAAACCACACTATTTCGACGTATTTGCGTGTTACCAGTACCCAGTGCTACCAGGCGGCCACCTGTGCTAGTACTAACCGGGGTTGCGCGCCGCTTAACTTCAGAAATCAGAGGAGAACTAGTGTGTTCAACGCCAAATAGCCGCTTCCCAGGTTTAGAGCTGCTGCTCCAGGGCAAAGGAGAGCTACCATTAGCCATCAGCATCAATTGAGAGATTTCAGACAGCACCAAGTCATGGGCCAGCAAAATTTTTGCCTTAAAACCTGTTTCGTTCTACATGACCAAAAGGCGACTGATCAGAATCGGAACAATATACTGTAGCGTCGATACACAAGATTTTAGTTCCATCAAGACCTTGGCTTGGTTTCCATACAACTGTAGAGAGATCAAATTATACAACTGTGCTGTTGCCTACTGCTTTTGATTGATTGATTAGTTTGTGGGTTGGGGTGTAAGCCAGGCAGCCATAACAGGTCAACCCCTTAGGAGGCTGCCCGCGGGAGACGAGGAGGTAGGTGAAAGGACGAGGAAGAGGGTTAATTTGCAGCACCCAACGTTCGTTACCAACCACCCAAGTTGGTATTGATGTGGGTGTGCGCTGCTTAACTTCAGTGATCTAACGGGAACTGGTGTGTCCAACGCAACTTGGCCGCACAACTGTGCTGATTTGGTTATAGCCGGGGTTGTTGCTTGTTAGTGTTTTAGGGCCCTTCAACTAAAAGTTCATTAGAGCCCCGTCCACAACATAGTTCTGATGCAGAGATTGCACAGACACTACACTAATGCGACAATTTTTGGGTATTA
Organism: Trigoniulus corallinus; assembly: GCA_013389805.1. Classification (NCBI taxonomy): domain Eukaryota; kingdom Metazoa; phylum Arthropoda; class Diplopoda; order Spirobolida; family Trigoniulidae; genus Trigoniulus; species Trigoniulus corallinus. The sequence continues at coordinate 12,729,493 of JAAFCE010004287.1, forward strand.
GCAGTACCCGGTTTTCCCAAGCTGCCACTCACGCCAGTACTAGCTAGAGTTGAGCTGCTTAACTTCAGAGATCAGACGAGAACTGGTGTGTCCAACGCAATTCGCCACTCCCCTACTGTTTGATTTATGTTGGTGAAGCAGCAAGGTAACTCTAAAAAACTCTGTGGAGCAGGCGAACAACTCAAAGAGTACTTCCGCTCTAGAGATTCCATCTTTTTATTTCGTTTCGTTGGTATTTTAGGGCCCTTCAACTACAATGGTCATTAGAGCCCCGTCCATTGCGTAGTTCTAAAGTAGAGTCTACACAGACGCTACTCTATTACGACGACTTTTGGGTATTAGCAGTACGCAGTGTTCCCAAGCGGCCACCCATGTTAGTACTAGCTGGGGTTGCGTTGCTTAACTTCAATGGTCAGACAAGAACTAGAGATTCCAGAATTGCTGTCACTTACCAAAACAATCAACACAAATATTTTTTTTACCTCTAACAGTATCCAGACTCGAAGAAACCACAGTGTTATTTAGGCCTTGCCAGAGATCTGAACTGCTTTCCAGGAAAATCAAGGCGAAATGGAAATGGTAATGGTAAATGTCTGACAAATGACAACTTTTTAGCACGTCCTTTGTGGCCGTCTTCAAGGTTTGCGCAACTTCTGAAACTAATTTCTAATATCGAATTAGGAATTACAACCGGAAGGTGCGTGGAATCAGCAACGCCAGACAAAATCCCTGTGTGCGAGTTACGAGGATGGTGCCCTGTGGAAATGGACGAACTGCCATTGTAAATATTTAAAAAATTCTTCAAGAAACCGCAAGCTTTCATTTTGCAAGAGTTAACTAAGGGGACAGTTGTCCCCCGGCGTACCTGCAAGGGGGGGCATCACTTGCCATTTTTCCTTAGCAACACCTAACCCTTTTCCCACCTATATCTTGTCCCTCTGAATGCACACTGGGTGAGATATTAGACGGTATTTTTCCGCAGCCGACTACCGACTAAAGCTGCAACCCCTATGTTTATTTATCGTCGGCCTACTGTTCTTTGGGGCACTCCACCGGGCTCCTACACCTGGGAATTTTTACCTCATTTACCTGCTGCATAGTAGAGAGGGTTCTCTGACGTGCAAATGCCATCGTACACTAAACGAGACCTGGCGAAGCAACCGGCCCTGAAAATGTATGGCGTTCAAACGCCTTGCCGATGCTGACCTCTGCACTAAAACGGCGTTTTAGAGCCGCCTTGCAGAGTAGGAGGGCGTCCCAGTGTCTGTGAATGTCCGGCCGTGAAGGTCTGCCGTTAGTGCAGGCCTTGGTGGAAGTAGCAAATACTCAAGTGATAACCTTGGAGACCAAAGATGTGAACAGCAGTTGAGCACGGGTTAGTCGGTCCTAAGTATTTTCTCGCCCAAAAGAAGCCAATCCACCTCGGTCCAGTATCGCACCTAGAACCACTGACGCAGTTACCGAGTACGTAACCCACAACGCCACTGAGGCGAGTCTGAAATAGGAATCCGGCAAATATTATCTTAAAAAAAAACTTTACAAACCTTAAATATTTGAAAGCAGGGGTTCCTAAAGAGGGCTTGAGCAAGCCAACATTCCGATGGGCGGGGGACCGCTAGTTGTACAGAGTGTGCCCGGGCGCTAAAAATCCTAGGTACGCCACTTCAAGGGAATCTCAAATCCTGAAAGAGAAGGCGGAGCATTGAAAACAAAGTAGTTGTTTGACACAAGAGTTTCAAATGACGTCTAGTTTGAGAAACATTTCGTAAATTCCAATAAACTTCTGAGTTATACTGGAACACTGTCTTCCACTTCAGGGGCAGAATGGTAAAACCCGGGATTGTATTTCCGTCGTAGAACAGTTGTTAGCACTCATCTGTATATTCATTCCAGTTAGCAATTCCAGTGTTACTAAAAAGAACCTGAATGTCAACAACCTCCTTTTAACGTGAAGCGCATATTGCGCAAGTTCAATTCCAGAAAGCGGCATCCTTTTCTTTCAGGGGTGGATCCCAGGGGGAGCAGTGGAGCAATTGCGCCCCCTCAGTGCCTCAATGGGGTGCATATTTCAACTTATGCATGATCCAACTATGCAACTGATCCCCATTTCTATTCTGCCGGTCCAACAGTTGCAATCCAATTTGCAACTGGGTAAACTACTGAAGACAGGACATTGCCTAAGGGGCAGTAGAGGACCTATTTTAATTGCCAGCTAGATTTACACTAAGGGATTCTGAATACTTAAAAATATCCAGTAGCTCGGTGGCTAGCATGTTTGTATGGTGTGTTAACTGTCGTGTTCCCGTGTGTCAAAATGCGTACCCTAACCTGCGTTGTTGTTGTTGTTGTTGTTTGTTGGTGTTTTAGGGCCCTTCAACTACAAAGGTCATTAGAGCTCCGTCCACAGCGCAGTTCTTATGCAGATACTGCACAGACACTACACTAATGCGATGATTTTTGGGTATTAGCAGCACCCAGTTTTTCCAAGCGGCCACCCATGTCAGTACTAGCTGGGGTTGCGCTGCTTAACTTCAGTGATCAGACGACAACTGGTGAGTCCAACGCAATTCGCCGCTTCCTGCCCTAACCTGCGAAAAGCGGGAAAAGGATTACTAGTTCCTTCTCAACAGAAATATTAAAATCCATGTAGAAAGGGGTCTTTTCCGTGTAGTGAGAACATTGCACACATAATACGATTCCACCGCCTTAGTTCTAGTTCTAGTTGTATACACTGCAAGCAGCCGTGATAGGCCAAATTGGCATTGGAGAGAATATCTCTCATTCCTGAAAATTTACTTATTCTAAAACCCCAAGGAACCTGAAAGATAGCATCTATTCTGCCATACATCGCCTGCCCACTACAATGGAACCTTCTTCCAGAAAGTTCTTCACCTTTTCCTCATCAAGAGCATTCCACTGCCGAATGACTCTTGGAAAAAAAAGACCAGTAATATGAGTCTGTTCGGGCTCTGATCTCCTTCAGTTTGAACAGATGATCATTTCTCCCCCTATATTCTGCATTCTAGATTCTGCTATCTAGAGGACCCTCAAAACCTATTTTCAACAATCTGCTGAACAGCTTAATGCTATCAGATGCCCGCCTCTGACAGAGTGAGTACCACCCTAATTCTTTGATCATGCCTGACACACTCAATCTGCGAGAGAAATGACTTAGCCCAACACTTGCTGCCCTCCTTTGGACCACTTCAATTTCCCAAGATAGGTCCTACCTAAACGGAAATCAAGAACAGAAGACGAACTTGAGGCTTTCTTGCTCTCCCTTTCTCTTTTCCCACAGACAGGATCGAGCCTGCAACCACCATGGCAGTCTGCCATCCTCCAAATCGATATTTATAGTTTAACAATGTAACTGTCTGTCTCTCTCTGCTTCTCCATTTCTCCGTCTCTCTTTCTCCCCCTCTCTCTGTTTCTTCCCCTCTCTCTCTCCCCTCCCTCTCTCTCTTTGTTTCTCTCTGTCTCTCTTCTCTCTCTGCCTCTCCCCCCCTCTCTCTCTGTCTCCCCCTCTCTCTCTGTCTCTCTCTCCTCTCTCTCTCTCCCTCTCGCTCTCCCTCTCGCTCTCTCTCTCGCTCTCTCTCTCTCGCTCTCTCGCTCTCTCTCTCTCGCTCTCTCTCGCTCTCTCTCTCGCTCTCTCTCTCTCGCTCTCTCTCTCGCTCTCTCTCTCGCTCTCTCTTTCTCGCTCTCTCTCGCTCTCTCTCTCTCGCTCTCTCTCTCTCTCGCTCTCTCTCTCTCGCTCTCTCTCTCTCGCTCTC
>JAAFCE010004287.1:12733272-12759519 GCA_013389805.1 Trigoniulus corallinus
CGCTCTCTCTCTCTCGCTCTCTCTCTCTCGCTCTCTCTCTCTCGCTCGCTCCTTCGCCAGATAGGATCGAACCTGCAACCACCATGGCAGTCTGCCATCCTTCAAATCGGTATTTACAGTTTAACAATGTAACTGTCTGTGTCTCTGTCTCTCTCTGCCTCTCTCTTTCCGTCTCTCTGCTTCTCCTTCTCTCCTTCTTCCCCCTCTCTCTCTTTCTCTCGGTCTCTACCCCCCTCTCTCTCTCTCTCGCCTCTCCCCCAGATAGGATCGAACCTGCAACCACCATGGCAGTCTGCCATCCTCCAAATCGATATTTATAGTTTAACAATTTAGCAATCTCTCTCTCCTTTTCTCTCCCTCCCATCAGATAGGATCGAACCTGCAACCACAAATCAATCACGCAACCTCTGAACTGCCATGGCAGCCTGCCAGACTCCAAATCGATATTTACACTTCAACAATGTAGAAATTCCAAAGAAAATAAGTTACTTTTTTTTTAAAATACTACACTAGAAATTATATTACCGCTGATGTGCCTAGTCTTTAAAATGTTGATGGAAATGACTATTCCGTATTGGTCTCTTGTAGTTGGTTTGTTGGTGTTTAAGGTCCCGTCAACTACAAGGTCATTAGAGACCCGTCCACTGTATAGTTCTAATGCATATGCTGCACAGACACTACACCAATGCGACGATTATTGGGTATTAGCAGTACCCAGCTTTCCCGAGCGACCACCCATGTCAGTACTAACTGGGCTTGCGTTGCTTAACTTCAGTGATCAGACGAGAACTGGTGTGTCCAACGCAACTCGCCGCTCCCTTGGTCTCTTGTAACATGATGCTTCAGGTTTCCGAAAATCCTTGCTTCACACAGATTCTTCCTGTTAAACAGAAAATTGAATTATGCAAACTTTTATTTATATCTAAAGTAACGGCAAACGAGCACTGTTGGCAGATTCCCAGTCATTTACTGTCCTCATCAAAAACAGCATTGAATTTCCGCTGTTCAACGTACGAATGTAAGAAACAGAAACTTTATTTTTTTTGTACAGTCACTTCCGAGAAAGTAAGATGTCAAATTGTACTCACCAATTTCGTTTTAAATTATTCATTTCAGGCGAAATATTAAAAGTACGTCCACATCTACCTACCTGCAAAGCTGCACATTCGATAAAACTTATGATGCTCTGTGTCCAATTTTCACTCTCAAAACTATCATAGACGAAGCGGGTGATAATTATGAAAGAATAGCTATTAAGGTAAGTTACCTCAGTGGCCTAACGCAAGTGATTCCGGGTTCGATACCAGATCGAGGTGGGTTGGCTTCTTTCTGACGAACGAGAGGTTTCGAGAGGTTGGAGCTGTGGTCGGCAACTGACTGGGAAAAACACTGTCCAATATATCACCCTCGTGTCCATTCAGAAGGACAAGATAGCTATCCAACCCTGCCATAGGTGGGAAAAGGGTTAGGAGTTGCTTGTTGGTCCTCGAAGAAAGTAACGAACAATGCGTTCTAATAAATGTTTAGATGTCGACCCCTTGATCATAATTGACCCCCTTTAAAATTCCATTGACCCCCAGGGGGTCGGTACAGACCCGTTGGGAAACCATGCCCTACCGCGTGGTATGATGTCGCCACTGCCCAAAAAGAATGCTTTCGACTATGCAAGGAGTAGTTTGCCTCCTGACTCAGTTCGGTGATGCAGAGGTAGCCTGGCTCCACGACTGTGTCAGTGGTTCCAGGTGCGATACTGAATCGAGGTGTTCTGGGATCTGGACCTCTTCCTTACGAGTGAGTGAGAGAGTTCCCGAGTGCATTTTCCGTCCAATGGGAAGTAAGGCCGGTGCCCTGCTGTGTGGGGTGTACGATGTCACCATTACTGTTCCCTTTGTGCTGTGCGCGCAAAAGAAAATGAAATATACAAAAGTTCACCTGGGTGCAATAAAATGTCCAAGGTGCGCCACCGTTTAGGTCCGCACATCCTTTGCAAAGAAGGCAAACTTTGGCACACGAGCAGATCCCTGCGCACACTCAAGACGAAAAAATTGAGGGAACATTAGTCACCACTGCACAGAACAGAATGCTTTCGATTATGCAAGGCGTAGATCGACAAAACTCAAAGGTGTCGTAGCCCCCCCCCCCCCTTGACCCGGCTCGGTGGCCCTGGGGTATCCTACTCGACTACTGCGTCAGTGATTCCAGGTTCGATACTGAATCGAAGAGGGGTGCGTACGAGAGAGAGGCTCCGGGTGCACTTTCCGTCGTAAGGGAAATCCGCAACCAACTGTATGGGCCGCCAAAAATAACGGCATAACCCTTCCTAAAGGTGTGTTATCCAGGCCCTCCTGGCAGCGAGTCGAGACATCCAAATAAGGATACCTGCGAACCAGATTCGTGTGCTAATTCCCGTTAACTCTGAGATTTGGAGCCTTGCAGTTAACACAGAATCCCTCATCACCTCTGTTAATCGTCGTTCATCATCTGCATAGTTTTGCATCCGCTTGAAGATCATCACCGTCCCCTTATCCCGCCTGTGCCGGGTCGGGACTGCGGGTTGTAGCCCTCCACTCCCGCTTATCTCCCATCACGTCCCCGTCCACCCCACACACTACCATATCCTTACAAAAAACCCGTTCCCACGTATGCTTTGGTGTCCCCCCCGGCCCCGGGTGCTTCCAATCACCTGCAATCCCGTAATGGACCTAATGAGCTCCTCCTCCCCTCGTCTCATTACATTTCCATACCACTTCAATCTATTCCAGGGGTGGCGAACCTTTTTCTGCTGGCGTGCCAAAAAATTTAAATAGTTATAGTTCTTGATTTACTAACGTGGCAGATACAATTGATTGGTAGTACGCTCGGCAACTGCGTCAGTAGTTCTAGGTTAGATACTGGACCGAGACGAGCGGGCTTCTTTTGAGGGGAGGGGGTAGAGGCCCCGTGTGCACCTCCTTTCGGATGACAATTAAAACAGAGGTCCCGTGTGATGTAAGATGGCATTTGCAAGTAAAACAACCCTCTCTACTTTGCAACGGGTAGATGAGGCAAAAATTTTCAGGTGTAGGAGCTCGCTTCCAGGCGTCAGTGGGAGGAATGCCCCAACGAACACTAGACCGACGATAAATAAACGTAGGGGTTGTAGCTTTGGTCGGCAACCAGCAGTCCATGGACCAGTATATGGACTTTTGTCCATTGAGAGAGACAAGATGGGTACCCAACCCTGTCATAGGCGGGAAATGGATTAGTTGTTGCTGATTGGTTTGGCTTTATATACTGTAGGCTACCCTGTACAAGTATCTGCCACGTGCCATAGGTTCGCCACCCCTGATCTACTCCGCCATTCCTTCCGCGATGTCCCCACCCCTAATATACTCGTTCCCAATTGTGTCCCTCTGAACACGAACTGCAAAAATGTTGATACTTATAATCAAGGTGCCAAATGCCTCCCACCTGTAGACATTATCTAAATAGTTAAAACTGAATTACATGTGCAAATAACGAATGAAGACAAGTTGTTTATTTCACTAGTTTTAAGAAAAGAAACCGAAATCTACTGAAATTCACATTAGTCATCGTATACTCATAGGGTGGCGTTATTGCAATCATCATCAACTGGGAATGCAACCTGGATTTCGATCCCGAAAAGTACTGCTTCCCAACATACGCATTTCGAAGGTTGGATGACCCACAAGTTAAAATTAGCAACGGTTGGAACTTTAGGTAGGTTACCTTTCCATCGCATTTCAGGTGAACAACAAAATGCAAGCTGCACTGACAGAGGAGCGGCTGTATTGCGTTCGACACACCAGTTCCTGTCTGATCACTGAAATTAATTTTTGTTTTGTTGGTGTTTAAGGGCCTTTCAACTGCAACGTCATTAGAGCCCCGTCTATTGTGTAGTTCTAATGCAGGAACTGTACAGCCACTTTGGCTGTGCACACAGCCACAGCCGAGTTTTGGTTATTAGCAGTACCCAGTTTTCCCAAGAAGTCACCCATGTTAGTACTAGCTGGGATTGCGTTGCTTAACTTCAGTGATCAGACGAGAACTGGCGCATCCAACGCAATACAGCCCCTCCCACTAAAATTAAGCAACGCGTTGATTGATTTGTTGGTGTTTTCCGGCCCATCAACTACAAAGGTCTTTAGAGCGCCGTCCACTACAGTTTTAATGTAGTCTGCTGAGACACGACGCTGTTACGACGACGACATATGGGTATTAGTGGTACCCTTGGTTGTTGTTGTTTGTTGGTGCTATAGGGTCCTTCAACTACAAGGTCATTAGAGCTCCGTCCACAGCATAGTTCTTACGCAGACAGTGGCACAGACACACTACACTAATGCGACGACTTTTGGGTATTAGCAGTACCCAGTTTTCCCAAGCGGCCAGCCACGTCAGTACTACCTAGGGTTGCGTGTTAGCTAGAACTAGTGTGTCCAACGCAATTCGCCGCTCCTTGTTTCCTTTTTTTTGTTGGTGTTTAAGGTCCCGTCAACTACAAGGTCATTAGAGACCCGTCCACTGCATAGTTCTAGTGCATAGTTTGCACAGACACTACACTAATGCGACGATTATTAGGTATTAGCAGTACCCAGCTTTCCCGAGCGACCACCCATGTCAGTACTAACTGGGCTTGCGTTGCTTAACTTTGGTGGTCAGACGAGAACTGGTGTGTCCAACGCAACTCGCCGCTCCTTGTTTCCTTGGTGTCCTAGGTTATTGGAGCCCCGCCCACTGCATAGCTCTAATGCAGAGATTGCACAGGCACTACGATTTTGGGTATTAACAGTATCCAATTTTTCCAAATTAGCCACCCATGTTAGTACTAGCTGGGGCTGCGTTGCTTAACGTCAGTGACCAGACGAGTACTTGTGTGCCCAACGTAATAAGCCACTCCTGTTAGTGCTACACAATGTTCCTAAGTGGCCACCCATGTTAGTACCTTTCTGTATGGATTAGTGCCAAGATATACTTACAGGTTTCTAGTGAGATTCATCCAAAAGTTTCATTTAAGTTTCATAAATTCTACTTAAAATGAGAAGAAAAAAGAGACTTGCCATTTTCATGTTTGGTTCCGTATGTTTCTTGCAGGTATGCTCATTATTTCAGCACGGACAGGAGGGTGCTATTTAAAGCCTATGGTATAAGATTCGTGATACTAGTACAAGGTCGTGCTGGACGATTCAACTTGATGCCACTAATGTTAAATATTGGATCTGGATTTGCACTTCTTGGTGTTGTAAGTCTTCTTGAAATTCAGATATTTTTTTCCTTTGTGCAACGAACATCACAATGAACTCGAGCATTTCAATCTTTCAGACAACAATCATTTGTGATCTTCTAGTATTATATTTAACAAAAAAGAAAAAGTATTACAAAGAAAAGAAATTCACCGAAGTATAGTGAAGTATGTGACTGAAGAAAATTCCAAACTTAATACAAATAACCTTAACAAAGTGATAAATTATTTTGAAGTTCAATTGTAAAGAGAACATTTTTCTTACAACATAATTAGTAATAAAAACACCTGCAAAACTCTTACATTGCCACTGCTACCTGATTTACACGGAAACTGCAGAAAACTATGATTAGTTCTCAATACATACTTCCAAGCCTTGAAGTTTAAATTCATTGTTGCTAATCACAATTTGCTCAAACCTAAATCGTAAACAAAAATGGTTAGGACTTCAATACCTGACAATAGGGAGTTTTACTGTAACGTCAACGCACACACGGCAGGCAACGCCAACGCGGCATGCGGAAGATTCTTCCTCGACAATTCGCCCGTAGGAAAATTCGGTTTAGGCTAGCCTCACACTGGAGCCGACTATGTGCGACTCCGACTACGCACGACTTAGTCGGAAGACTTGAGTGCTCACGTTAGGCACGACTTGGTCGGACGACTTGCTTCAGCAAAACCCCACTCATGGCCCGCAGCATTGATACGAAGCGCAAAAGAAACTTATAAAACGAAAGATACTGTGCAAGTCGCACAGAGTCGGACGAAAATTCCCAACCAGTTCGGATCTAGTCGCAAGTCGGAAGTGTATGCACGTAGTCGGACGACTGAGTCGCAGCCAAAGTGAGAGGATGCATAGGGAAACAAGGAATGGGATCGTTTGTGCGTATTTGTACGACTACGGATGACTAAAAGTCGCTCGTAGTCGGCTCCAGTGTGAGGCTGCCCTTAAGGAAGTTTCGCCCCCACACATTTCGCCCCTCAGACGTTTCGCCAGTCGGATGTTTCGCCCCTGGGAGGGCAAATGGCCGGTTTTTTTGTTGCTCTGTTTACTCTAATAATAATTTTAATAAAATAAAAAAACACACAAATATTAAGCAAGACTGTCACATAAAAAAATGCAAACATAAACTAAAATTCGAAATTGTAGGCTATGCATTCAGAAAGTCTATTAAATTTCCTCCTGTCTGTTAAATGTCCTCCACAATGCGTAGAATTCTTGCCAAAATTGCTGAATTTTTACCTTGCATATTCCTTGAAACACTCAGAAAAAGGTCCAAACGAACAATGCTGTTTTCCAGGTAAAAAAAGAATAACAAAAAAAACCCGGCCAAAATATGGTAAAAATCAAGGGCTGCATTGACGATATTTACGCTAATTTACACTATTTGCGATATTTACGATATATACGCTGGCATTTTACCTTACCTAAAACAGAATAACAAAAATTAACAAAAAAACGGCCATTTGCCCACCCAGGGGCTAAACGTCCGAGGGGCGAAAGCTCCGGGAGCGAACGTTCCGGATCCCGAAAATTCGTCCCCGGCAGTTTGTCCCCGACAATTCTGTTACAGTCCCGGCAGTCTCTGAACAATACAACATTAACAATGGATTCTGCGATTTTTTAATTTGTTAATTATTCGTTAAAATTCGTTAATTGACAACAATTGTTAGGCCTCTTTCACATGCAGCGTTAGCTACCGCGCGATTTTGTAACGCGCGTTGGGGAAGACACAGAGGTCAATAGATGCTTTTATATGGAAACGCGCGATTTTGGCTAACGCGCGTAGCAACGCACGATTCGAGAGTTCAGCGATTTTCTAGCGTTAGCGTGCGCCTTGAAATACAAGGAACCCAATTGACCTTTTCATATCACCGCGCGTTTTCACTGTAGGTTTTCATTTTTTTGAAAGAGGGAACAGCGTTACAGAGAAGCCACCACGTAGGCGGTCCACCTCAAAATCGCTTTCATGTGAAAGGTTGTAACGCAGCGCTAAACGCAACGTTAATCGCTGCATGTGAAGGAGGCCTTAATCCCATATTGTGAATTTTAGTATCTGGGAAGAATTTTCCTCGGGACCAATTGTGTGGGGACGAACTGTTGGGGGCGAATTTTCCTAAAACCCACAATAGCATGCACAGACCACGTGACCAGTGTACGATTTTCAATAAAAGGAGTATTATTACAGCGTTTCTGCAATTTTCAATGGAACGGCAATACATGAGTGCCATCATCCATTTCTTTTGCTTACACTGCAGCAAACGTGCACCAGATCATACGCCTAGCAAAACGTACACCAAATCGTACACTCAGCTTGACGCATACAGTGCTTGCATTCACACAGTTGACGAGTCGTCTGCATTGTATAGCATACGTTTGCAAAAAACGTTACAAGAAAACTCCCGATTGTTTGCAAGAGAATGACAAGGTGCACGGGTGGTACCTTCCAGCAAGATCCGTTAACGCTTGAAAATTCTTCAACAACTGTAAATTTTTGTCGGATTTATATAAAGCAATACCACAGGTCCCACTTCCAACGAATGTATTCTTGGATAGTCGTATCGAATACCCTGCAGCACTTGCACAATTTTCCTCAATCTGCAATTATAAACAGACGGGTGGGTGATCTCGTTCATACTTCTGCTTTCCTGACAGCAAAACAAACCTTTACTGCAATGCCACAATTATGAAAATCTTCTAAGACGGTCTCGGTTATGACTGCAGATCCCATCGAATTTATGTTAACTCCTGTAATCTGCATCAAAATCAAATAATGTAGATATTTAATTTTCATCTGACAGTAGATAAAGCAGCACAGCCACACTTCTGAAATCCTTCCTCATTTTTTTTATTCGTTAGTTTTTTAGGGCCCATCAACTACAAGATCAATAGAGCCCCATCCACTGTATAGTTCTAATGTAGAGACTGCACAGACGTTACACTAATGCGACGATTTTGGAGTATTAGCAGTACCCAGTTTTACCAAGCGGCCACCCATGTCAGTACTAGCTGGGGTTGCTTTGCTTAACTTCAGTGATCAGACGAGAACTGGTGTGTCCAAAGCAACAAGCCACTACCAACCTACAACTGAGAGTAACCATATTTTTGTACATCTCACAGGGAACACATTTAAAATGCCGCCACTAATGTTGAAGAAGTTGAGAAACACATCCTAGAACGGGGCAAGCCCCATTAACGAACGCCTCACCCGCGGTCTCTTCTATTTACCAATGAGCTTGTTTTGTTGGGTGATTTTGGGCCCTTCAACTACAATGGTCATTACGGCCTCGGCGTCGTCCACTGCATAGTTCTAATGAAGAGCCTTCACAGACACTACGCTGTTACAAAAATTTGGGTATTAGCAGTAGCCAGTGTTCCCAAGCAGTCACCAATGCTTCGACTAGCTGGATGTTGCATTGCTTAACTTCAGTGATCAGACGAGAACTGGTGTGGCCAACACTATATAGATGCTCTCTTACCAGTGAAGGCCTTCCAGCTCCACTATCTAAATATGGGTTAATATGGTTTATATTTGATAATTAAGGAGGGTTTACACAGTTCACTTTTGATGGTTATCCTGGATCATATCCCTTGAAGTGAAACATAAAGTAAATTCACTTGTTTACACTTATCCAAAAAAAATCCAAAAATGTTCACTTCAGTTTACTTTAAAAAGGTGGCACCAAACGAATTGTCAATACTGAAGTTGAAAAAGAAAACTGGTTCACATGACTCACTTCTGATTAAATTACCCCAGTGAATCACCACAAGTGATCAAAAAGTAGGAGCAGGATTAATCAGTAATTTAATCAGAAGTGAGTCGTGTGAACCAGTTTTCTTTTTCAACTTCAGTCATTGACAAGGGTAAACAGGTGAATTTACTTTATGTTTCACTTCAAGGGAAATGATCCAGGATAGCCATCAAAAGTGAACTGTGTAAACTCTCCTTAATTTCATGCATGAAAAACGTTTAACAACAGCTCACGAAAGCATTAAAATGCTCGGCTAAATAGCCACCAGTACAGTGACTAAACACAGTATGGAAAATCTTGCCGTCTTGCTCAATGCAACAAAGGTGACTAACAACTACTTTAGTGAGAAAGATATGCTCCGCCATTGCGAAAAGACGAGACAAGCAAGGCACGGAGGACAAACTTAGCTTTTGGCATCAGGTTAATGCAGCGGTTATCAGCCTATTTTTTTGGCCAAGCCTCACCTAAGTAACTCTAACACTTTGATGCCCCTTGTGTCATAATTCTCGTTATTCAAAAAATGAACTGCTTTTCCCGTGATTCAAGCCTAAAAGACCATTAACTTGGTCTCAACAAGCATCCAAAGCAAACGGTGTCCAAAAAAAATAAAACTAAAACAAAGAAAGGACTAATGAAGTACTGAGAAATAAATACCGTATTATCTCGTGTATAATACGCACTTCTTTTTTTCCCAAAAAATTGGATTCAAACTCTGGGTGCGTATTATACATAGGTGTAAAAATTTCAGCCATTATCAGAGAACACTAAACACGCTGAGATACACCTAATGAGTTCCTCTTACCCTCTTCTCATAACATGTCCATACCACCTCAGCCTGTTCTCCATCTTTTCGGCGATGTCCGCCACCCCCAAGCTACCTCTGATGTTCACGTTCCTAATTCTATCAGCTCTCGACACGCCACACGTGTACTGCAGCATACGCGTCTCGGCTACTTGCATTCTATTTACATGGCTTTTTTTCACTGCCCAACACTCTGATCCATATAGCATAGCTGGCCTTACCACTGTCCTGTAAAACTTCCCTTTCAACTTGATTGGGACCCTCCTATCGCACAGGACTCTGCTTGCCTGTTTCCATTTCAACCACCCCCCCATTGATTCTACGGTTCACATCTGAGTCTATCTCCCCATTGCTGTTGAACGTTGATCCTAAGTACTTTACCTCTTGCATCTTTTTCACCAGTTCCCCCCCTCGAGCGTATGTCCCCATTGTTTTCCTGACCATCCCAACTGAAAGCTAGATACTCTGTCTTCTTCATGTTAATCTTTAGCCCTCCTTTTTCCATTCCTCCTCTTTTATCGTCTAGCCCCTTCTCTATCTGCTCTCTGCAGTCGCTAATCTTCCCCAAATCGTGTGTAACATAGTAACAAGTACAAGTGTAACCATAGATATAATAATACTAGCGTACTACTATAAAAAATTAACAAGTCCTGTAATAAAAATGAATATTCTAAGCCCAGTTATGTCCAACAATACCGATATTAAAAGCCTAAAAATTCTTCACAATCGTCATCTGAAATAATTGGGAAGTGGCAAACTTAACCTGCGTATTATACATGGGCATTAATATTTTTCTTTAACTAAGTCTTAAAACTTGGGGTGCGTATTATACACGAGATAATACGGTAACTACAAAAATTGCTTAAAAAAATAATAATCTGAAGCGACATGAAAAACACAGTAAATAAAGTTTCAAAACACAAAACTGAGAACTCAAATGCATAACTATAAATATATGAAACACAAAAAAGAGTCGTTGTTAATAACTCATTATCAAATTGCTCCCTAAATGTCAAATTGCCCCACGTTGGGAACTACGAAATTAATGCATCTAAAATACACCATCGCTTTCACCACACAACAGAATCCCTATTAATGAAGGATTACATGGTGAACTCATCCATGCCATGCAGGTTTGTCTAGCACTTTGAAAACCACAGATGAATTAAAAAAACCACATCTTACTTTCGTTCCAAATATCAGACAGTTTTCAGCAGTTACGTCTGAGTTGGTATTAACGCAGATTCCAACGTCACTATGCTTAATAACGCAATTCTTTAAAGTCGTGTGACCTCGATGAACCATGACAGCACAGTGCTGGCCATCAACAGCCTCAATGGTGAAGTTCTTCATCTGCACATGTTCAGCGTTACAGTTCAAGAAAATATCGCTATTGCTTTTGGCTTCAATTACAACATCGCTAGGTAAGGAACCTTTGCCTAAAAAGATGGACTAAAGTTAATTATGGGCAGCGATGCAACCCACTGATCACCAAACAGCAATCAATTTAAGAAGTTAACTAAACTATGTCACATTATTTTAAAACGTACTGCTTAAAAGGAAAAATTTTCACAATTGAAGACAGAAATGAGGGAAATACCTTCAATTTGGATGGAGTCTTCTAACCAGCCCAGACCTTCACAAATATACCTTCCAGGGTAAATCCAAATAGTATCACCTTCATAAGCTGAAGAAACACAAATTGAAAATGATGTATGATGCTCAATTATAGTTGATGGTGGAAGGTTCTGAAACAAATCGAATCATTATGCATAACAATTAAAAATTCCCCCAAATTAATCATCAGACCAAGATTACGAGAGATGACTAAAATAAAGGCTACATCTTGCCTGACACATTTCTGCCAAGAGTTTATCAGCAACAATGTGCAACACTTTTTCGTCGCCTTGTCGTTTTCCGTGAGGAAAGGGTTTGATGGACAACTCCTTCTGAATAACAAGTGTTCTGAAACGGCCAAAACAAAGCTCATTATGTCTGGTTAACATTCTAGTCAACATCATCAACTAAGTTGGAAAAACAATAAAAAACAAAACCGTAAAGTTGGATTTTCTAAGACGTGTAATTCCTTCTTCAATTCATCCTGTTTCCAACGCAGTTCCATACATTTGCAAACATCATGATCATTTAATTCATTCTCCGAATCACTAATTTGCATATCCTTTTCAAGTTCTTGTAGCCTATAATAATTTTCCCAAGCCTCATTTAAAATGAAATTCATTTGATCGGCAATGCTATTCGGAATGACTTTGTCTAATATTTGAAAGTACCTACAAATAAAAAGGTAGATCAACATTATACCCTGCTGACTGTCAACAACATAAGTATGAAGATATACGAGGTGTGTTACAAAAGGAATGAGACTGATTTTTTATTTGGCAAAGTTTTTGTTTTTTTATTAAAAATCAATATTATCCCCTTCAAAGTAGTTCCCTTTGGCAGCTATACACCAGTGGACTCATTGTTCCCAGTCTTAGGAGCAGTGATGGAAGCCTTCAACTGGTAGGGCATTTAACTAGTCGGTCACAGAATAGAACCTTTACCATTATGCAACAAGTAGATCGTCAAAATTTCAAGATGTTGGAGCTCGGTGGAGAGTCTCAACGAACAGTATATCATTATCACCATACCCTTATCCCCCTGTGGCAGGGATAGTAGTGAAGACGGTGGAAAAGTTTAACTACGTTAACGCCCCCATGCAAGTTCAGTTTTATCTTCAGTTCTAACTGTTCAGTTAAAACTGTACAGTTAGATCGCTACGTGTGTGGGGAAATCTCATCGAATCTTCAGTTAAAATTTTTTAACTAAAGATCTTTTGGAGTGGCAAAAAATTTAACTGAGCAATAGAGTTGTGCATAATTCAAAATATACGTATGCTAAAAGCTTGCTCGCTCATAGAATAGTAGGGGTCTCGAGTTTCGCTCAACCCTTATTACCAATTACCAAAAATCGAGTCTCAGGCTCGACTACTCTCGTATTGAAGAATAAAAGTATGACTGAA
Source organism: Trigoniulus corallinus (assembly GCA_013389805.1). NCBI lineage: Eukaryota > Metazoa > Arthropoda > Diplopoda > Spirobolida > Trigoniulidae > Trigoniulus > Trigoniulus corallinus. The sequence goes on from JAAFCE010004287.1 coordinate 12,746,086, forward strand.
TTAAACATATTTAGTTACTGACTCTCGCTCGCATTCTCGCCCACAATGTGAGCCCAGACTCACTCTCTGCTCGTTTACTAAAAACACTATGCTAACTCGGTCATTTGTTACACCGAAAATGAGTGAGCCCGAACATGTTTGCTTTTTCTACACTCGTCGCACAACTCTACTGAGCAATTGAAAACAACTTCACGTGTGTGGCGTTATCTTCAGTCCAAACTGTTAAACACAGTAGAGCGGAGGCATTAAGGACGCCACGGTATTTTACAAAAGACTGCATTGAAAATTAAAATCCATAATAAAAGAAACGCGACGTCCACTAGTAATGGCCTCCCCTCACCCCTATGTCACTTAATGCCCAACATTGCATTACCCCCCTCCCCCATAAAGCGCGACGTCCTTTGTGGACATACCCGTAGTTCAGAAGGCATAGTGTGTGGAGCAGTGGGAATCGAACTGTGCGTGTGGCAAACTTCTCCGAGTTTGAAATGTGCGTTGTGGCAAAATCGCTCTCAGTTTTAACTGAAGATATTTCTCGACATTTTTAACTGAACAGTTAGAACTGAAGATAAAACTGAGCGTGTATGGGGGCCTTTAGTGAATTACTTCAGTGACCACACGAATACAGTCTTTGAACTTAGTTGTAAAAACCATGAGCACTTTACGATAATTGAAGGCATGAATATACAGTGAAACTTGTAAAGCTGACCACCTCATAACTTGGCCAACCTTACTATGGCTGACCACGTTGATGGTAACCAAAAGGGGTCTCATGCTGTATGTTGACTATTTGGTACGTCGACCAAAACAATTTATCTCAAGATGGTCAACTTAAACAGGTTTCACTTTAATTGATGGATGACTCCATCCAAAGTTCTCATACTTACTAAATGTAATACCTACACTTTGAGACGAGGTTCAAGATAACAATCCACGAATACACAATCCTCTTCATCTTCATAATCCCAGGGTCTCCAAAGATTTTTATAAAAGAATCTAAGCAAATATCTATTACAATGTGGTGGTGAAGATCCTATTCAACAAGGTTGAAATCTGATAATGTACTTGCCTAACATGTGATAAAATTTCAGCCGTCCTCTCAAAAAGACCATCATTTTCTTCATCGACTAGCGGATACAATTCCAATAGAGGAATTAATATAGTATTAGCGGCTGTAAAATTTAGAAATTCCTTAGCTTTACTGTCAGTCAATAAATCATCCGACTTTCGTAGTGACTCATGAATCATGACTCGGGCTTCCAATTTCGTTTGAGACACATCGGCAACCTAACATATATGGATAGAACTGATTAACGAACAGCTCAATGTAAATATAAAACATTTGTTACTTTTTAAAATGACATACTTCTACCAGAAAATCGTGTGGAAATTTTAAACCTGATGACTTTGGAACACTCCTCCATATTGCCCGCCAACCAACTGGCTCGATATTCTCGCTAACGTATTCAATGATAGCTGAATCAATTTGACTGCAACGAACTCCTGGTAAAATACCAATCATGAAAAGTTCTATATAATCTTCCAACGGCATCGATTCGATTGAATAGATATTATAATCTGTCGATCCCATGTTAATTTGAAAACAGAATCGGTTGACATCAAGACAACGACGAGCAATTCAAAACAAACGCCAAATTGCCACTGTTGTCAGACGACAAATCGGAAATATCGTTTTATAGGACGAAAATAACTACTGACGAAGCTCACTGTAAAAATTTAAAATTTGAGGCTTGCTTTTGGGGAAAAATATAAACAAAGCCACGACAAATACGAGTTAATGAGGTTACCGTAAAGAAGTAAAATTTCTTTAGATTTCCAAAATGTTTCTTCTCAGTGAAATGACTTTACAGGAATAACGCGGTTGGTTGGTCGACACCACGTCAATGTAGCGGTCCAGAAAGAGTTGTCTGCAATTTCGCACTGTAATTTTTAAAACAAATCTACTTTAAAAAATATTCTTATTTATTCATAACGATGGTAAGAACTGAAATTTTTCTCCTAAAATTTACGAGTGTTTTATTTATCTAATAAGTTTACGTGTAATTTTTTTTCTTGTGGTAGCGTATCGTGTTAGCATTTTCATTGACGTGGTGAGACATTCTACGCGAGGCTTATTTTCTTCTGAATACCACCTGAAATATTTGCAATAAAAAATAATAAAATTAAAGTGTTTTTAACTCGGCTAATTTCGCAAAAATTCCTAATTTATAGTAGTTAATGGACACGGGGTCGAAAAATTACTTATAATTCATGTCAGACTTGTCCCAGTGAACGCCCATGACGCCGAACTGCAAATCTCACTTCTCACCACATCCCTAAATAATAGATTTCAGTCCGAATTCATTTCTTTTAAAATCAAATATATATTAACGATTAATTTTTAGAATACATTGGAGTTGAATATATAACTTATGTAAAGTATAACAGTCACGTAACAAACCTATTAATCCTCGTTTTCGTAAGTAGTATTAATTAAAGCAACGATAGATGCAGGTAGATTGTGCTGGAAGTGGTGGGATCGCTTCCTGGGAGGCCCAGCAATTTTATGCCCATTTATCCTGCAACTTCCTCCTTAACATCGTATTAAAATTAATTTGATTTCATTTTAGATTCTACCAAAATCAGGTTCTAGTTGAATTAATTTACTCACAGTTGTATAACATAGCAACAACTAACCGTTTTCCCGCCTACGGCTGAGCAGTCTGTTGAATGGTAGTTTTCCGCAGCCGCCTGCTAACCAAAGCTGCAACCCCGGCGCTTGGAGGGTGTCCCCGTTGTTGGTCTGATCACTGAAGTTAAGCAGTGCAACCCCAGCTAATACTAACATGGGTGGCCGCTTTGGAAACCTGGGTAGTGTCTGTGCAGTTTCCGCATTAGAACTACGCAGTGGACGGGGCTCTAATGACCTTGTTGTTTGTTTGTTGGTGTTTTAGGGCCCTTCAACTAAAAGGTCATTAGAGTCCCGTCAACTGCATAGTTATAAGGCAGAACCTGCACAGACACTACACCAATGCGACGATTTTCGGATACTAGCGGTACCCAGTTTTCCTAAGCGGCCATCCATGTCAGTACTAGCTGGGGTTGCGCTGCTTAGCTTCAGTGATCAGACAAGGACTGGACCTCTCTCTCTTCATAATCGCCGCTCCCCTAGTGACCTTGTAGTTGAAGGGCCCTAAAACACCAAAAAAAAAAACGAAATTAGAAAATGTGATTCATTTTTGTGAGTAGCTCATCACGATTTTCCTCCTAGACAGCAAACATCGTCTACGAAATGTATCGTGACCATTACTTTCTGACGGGGTGGCTCTCCGCGAGGGCCACATTGGTAACGTATGCGTTGTCATGAGGGCCATTACAGTGCCTCGGGGCTACTGTCCATCTCTCGTACGCCTCTTGATTGGCAGCCTGCATATGTATGTATACAACATGATATCGATTGTGCGGGCCACAACTCTACGTTTTAAGGGCCACACGGGGCCGGCGGGCCGTCATTTTGACATTCCTGATATAGTCCTCTTCAAGCTTTCATAAAAGTGTTCACGAGCACAAGCATTTACAGAATGTTCACAGTAGTCAAAGTGCGGAAGTTCTTGACGGTTTGTCATGATCTTTTCGTTCATCAGTGAACTGGTGGCACGATGGGTAGTGTGGGCATTCGCCAAACCCTGCACCTAATTCCGAGTTCAAATCTCCTCTCTGCCAAGGAGACTCTATAGTCTATAGAAGTTGTTATTTCCCAAATCAAAATTGAAGTATCTCAAATGGCACTTACCGGAATAAATTCCGTTCTTCCGATATTGTGTGTGAGTCATTGATGGCCTCGGTCAACATTACATTGTGCTGACTTAACAATTTTTGTTGTTTTTTCTCACTTGCAGATGCAATTTATGCTCCTGTTTAGTCGCCAGGGAAAACTGCGATTACAAAAGTGGTATGTGGCTCATCCGGACAAATTAAAAAAGAAAATTACTCGAGAATTAATTACCACCGTCTTGGCGCGGAAACCTAAAATGTGCAGTTTTTTGGAATGGAGAGATCTGAAAATAGTCTACAAGAGGTTCACATAGTAAAGATATACAGTACTTACTCTGGAACTTGTAAAACTGATTAACTAACGTTACCGTTCTCTTTGGTTTCTCCAAGGTATGCTAGTTTATATTTTTGCTGTGCAATCGAACAGTGGGACAACGAACTTCTGACACTGGAAATCATACACCGTTATGTCGAGCTACTGGACAAGTATTTTGGAAGTGTGAGTATAGACTTCATATTCTCTGCCTGTCTGTGGCTCCTCCCGGTCTGTCTCTCTCTGCCCCTCTCTCACCCCCTCACTTTACCTCCCTCCCCCTCTCTCTTGACCTCTCCCTGGGAGCGGCTTATTGCGGTGCACACACCAGTTCTCGTCTGATCACTGAAGTTAAGCATCGCAACCCCAGCTAGTACTTACATAGGTGGCCGCTTGGGATAACTGGGACAGTTATTACCCAAAAATCGTCGCATTCGTGTAGTGTCTGCATAAGAACTATGCTGTGGAAGGGGCTCTAATGACCTTGTAATTGAAGGGGGCCTAAAACACCAATAAAGAACAGCAACGCCACTAATCAGCGCCTGCTCTAGCACTTATGCCGCCCGGGACAAAAGGACAAATTGCCGCCCCTTGAAGCAGCGCTCTGTTCTCACACTTACAGTCAAAATGGCGCCCCGAAATTTTGGTGCCCCGGACAAATGTCCGGGTTAGCCCTCCTCCCCTCACTTAGAGCGGGGCCTGCACTAATACTCCCGTCTGTCTTTACCTCTCTCTTCTCTCTCTCTCTCTTTCCTCTCTCTCTCCCCTTTTCTCTCTTTCCTCTCTCTCTTTCCTCTTTCCTCTCTCTCTCTCTTTCCTCTCTCTCCCCCTTTCCTCCCTCTCTCTCCCCCCTTTCCTCTCTCGCTCTCTCTCCCCTTTCCTCTCTCTCTCTCTATCCCCTTTCCTCTCTCGCTCTCTCTCCCCTTTCCTCTCTCGCTCTCTCTCCCCTTTCCTCTCTCGCTCTCTCTCCCCTTTCCTCTCTCTCTCCCTCCCATTTCTCCTCTCCCCTTTCTCTCTCTTTCTCTTCTCTCTTACCTTTCTCATCTCTCTCCTTTATCTCTTCTTTCTTTCTCTCCTCTGTCTCTCTCCTCTCTCTCGCTCTCTCCATTCTCTCAAAAACTGAAATGTATGTGCCACCAATAGGTGTGAATATTAAAAAATTGATTCCCCTTCGAATATTTTTTTTTAGGTTTGTGAATTAGACATAATATTCAATTTCGAGAAAGCTTATTTTATGTTGGACGAATTGATGCTGGGAGGTGAAATTCAAGAAACGAGTAAGAAGAGTGTGCTAAAGGCAATTGCTGCTCAAGATTTGCTACAAGAGGTAAGTGTCTTCTGTCAGAAAATGTTTATTTTTAGTAACTGTGAGATTCCAACAATATTTTCCTGCTCTTTTCTTTTCTAAATATAAATAAATTATTATAAGATAGATTAGAAATTTTTATGTTTTGCTAAGATCTCTTCCGCTACCACCTCTACTCCCTTTGCTAAACCCTTTAACATAACTGTACTAATTTTTATAGTTACCAATTTTTTTTAAGTTGTCGTCCATCTTTTCGTTTCTTTCTCTCTCTCCTTAACCCTTTTATTACTTTGCTTATTTTATTTTTTTCAATCTCACTTGCCTCTTTTTATAGATCATAATACGTTAGAAAAAAATACAAATTCTCTGGTGTAGTTGTTACCTGAATAATAGTATCTGTAGACACTTCATTCTTAGATGACCATCCTTTTACTCTTTCCCCTCAAAGCAAGAAGCCTTGGAAGGTACCCTGGAAGAATTGGGCCTCATCTAAATCCTGTTGATAGAAAACCTTACCGAATTCCGTGTGCCAAAGGTTTTTTTTATTATTTTCGTGGGTATCTCTGTGTCTCTCTCTCTTTCTCTCAGAGTTCAAATTTCCGACAAATACACACGTACAAAAAGAAAAGCACTCTCTTGTCTCCTCTCGAGTGCTTTTTTTATGGTTGAAACAGTATTTACAATAACCCAGATGTAACTCGCCGGAAGTGAAAAAGGAAGAACCATAAATTGTCAAATTCTGAGAGATGGTCTCGTGCAAATTAGAAAGGCGGCGTAATTTTTTTTTGGATGTACTAATAGTATTTAAACCATTTTCTATCACGTTTTAAATATCACATAGATAACTATATATATCTAAATGTATATAATCATATTTTAAATGTAATATATATATAATAGCAGTGACCTTTGACCTCTTTTTATATCGTTTCTTGAAAAGATGTTTGTCACCCTTTCAATTTGCCAGTTTTCAATTTCGAAATAGGGCACTACATTGCACCAGATGGCCATTTGCACATTAGACAATCATTGTTTTGGTTTGTGATTCTCACAGCTCTGAAATTGTTGGAGTTGGACACAGACCGGGCTCATACCACTGCAGTTCTGGGCAGCCTGACTAAGAGGTGCTCTTATGTTCAAAGGGTTAGGGCGGATATCTAAGGTCCTTTATCATTCACGGGCCGATCATCTCCCCTTTAAGGTTGTTTTCAGTGACCATGAAGAAAAGCAGATCTGGTTTAAGGACCCGAGGTCAAATTCCGACTTGTAGAGACGCCGCCACTCTTTGGGCTCCTGAGGAGCTGTCATATGTTGTCCTCACTAACTCGTTTGCCACAGGGTCAGGTGTCCATTTGTTTTCCATTTGGACACATGAGCGATCCTGTTGGATAGTATTTCGTCGGCCTGTTTTGATCCGTTAGGGCACTTTTCAGGTCCTGCACCTGGAAATTTTGCTGAACGCGCACTGGTTCCATGTCCTTCTCATGCCAAAAAGAAGCCAAACCACCTCGGTCCTGGATCACCACTGACGCTGTAGTCTACACGGGCCCGTAGCTTCGCTTCCAGGGCACACTGGGGGCCTCTCTCTTGCCCAAAAGAAGCCAAAACACGCCAGTCCAGGATCGATCCTGGAATCCTGCTGACTCAGTAGTCCAGCACGCAACTTCGATGCCAGGATTTAAGTAGAAATGTGGTAAAAAAATAACTCGCAACGGCTAACCCTTTTCCCGCCTATGGCTGCATCGGGTACCCACCTTGTCCCTCTGAATGGACACATGGACGATATTTTGGCGCAACCGGCTGCCAATCAAAACTGCAACCCCTTCTACTTGTTCATCGTCAGGGGGACCTCCTACACCTGGGAATTTTGCCTCATTTAACTGTTGCATAGTAGAGAGGGCTCTTGCCCGTTCAGTGGTGACATCGTATACCAGACGGGACCTCCGACGAAAGGTGCACTTGGGACCTCTCTCTTAACTTGCCGGGGCTCTAATGACCACTGTAGTTGAAAGGCCCTAAAACACGAACAAACCAAAAAATCTCTTTCTTGCCCATAAGGCAAGGCGCAAAATGAGGCCGCAGGGTGACGCAGCGTAACGCAGCCCTGCGAAATTCTGCTAGCAGGCAATCACCACACATTGAATCGCAGTTTTTCAACATACTGGTTTGCAATTTGCGTCAACTAAAATGGCTTTCAACGTAACAGTGATTGCCTGCTAGCAGAATTTCGCAGGGCTGCGTCACCCTGCGGCCTCATTTTGCGCCTTGCCTAAGAGAGTGAGTCCGAAAAAGCGAAACTACCTCGATCCAGTATCGAACCTGGAACCACCGACACACTAATCGAGCACGCTACCTCTTGCGCCACTGGAGCGGGTCAGAAATGTCCTGTAGAAAGGCAAAATTCCCTGGTATAGGAACTCAGCCTTCAGAGCACTCGGGGGCCTGCTGGAAATGAGAGGGGATGTATTGCGTTGGACATACCAGTTATCGCCTGAACACTGAAGTTTAGCAACGCAACCCCAGCTATTACCGGCACGAATGACTGCTTGGGGACACTGGGTACTGCTAATACCCAAAAATGGTCGTAACAGCGTAGTGTCTGTGCAGACTCTGCATTAGGACTACGCAGTGGACGGGGCTCTAATGACCTTTGTAGTTGAAGGGCCCTAAAACACCAACGAAACCTGGCTGGAACTAACTAAAATCGAAGTTCTGAAGGTCGAAAAGGCAACTTAGGAGCTCAAGACAGTCGACCTTGCAATTTTTGGGTTTCACTACCAGACCTGCTTTTTGAGAACCAGTCACTGATAGCATTTATCAGGGGATAGTACAGGCATTCCATTACCATCAAGTAGTAGGCTGGGAAGTTCGAAAACTGGCAAACTGATTGCAAATACTAGGCATAAAATAAATGGACATCTTACTGGTGTTTCTGTATTTGTGGTGCTCGTATCATACTAATTATAAATAAATTACCGGTGAAGAAAGAAAGAAAAAAAAGAGCATGTGCCAACTTAGTACCTCTCACGGTTCCATTTTTTTGTTGTTTTTCGTTTCACTTTATTCTTGGGCTTGTTCTGTGCATGACCCTTGAGGTGCATGTTGTGAAAAATCCTTGCATGACCTTTTAACCTGGAGCTTAATACTTGTAGCACTTGATCACACCATTGTGGACACTAACAAAAAAAAAAGGATTTTGTCACCAAATTATTCTGACAAGAGCACAGGAGTGTCAGTGAGGACCAATCTACCCCATGATAGGGACAAGTACTTGTCGGAATGGCTGTGTCACTAAAATTCCTGACAAGAGCACAAGAATGTCAGTGAGGACCAACCTACCCCATGATACTAACATGTACTTGTCAGAACAACTGTGTCGCTAAAATTCCTGACAAGAGCACAGAAGTGTCAGTGAGGGCCAAACTACCCCATGATAGTGACAAGTAGATGTCAAAGCAGCTGTATCGCTAAAATTCCTGACAAGAGCACAAGAATGTCAGTGAGGACCAACCGATTCCTTGATACTGATAAGTACTTGTCAGAACAGCTGAGTCACTAAAATCCGTGACAAGAGCACAACAATATCTGTAAGGACCAACCGACCCCATGATAGTGACAAGTAGATGTCAGAACAGCTCTATTGCTAAAATTCCTGACAAGAGCACAAAAGTTTCAGTGTGGACCAACCTATCCCATAATACTGACATGTACTTGCCAGAAGAGCTGTCCTAACACGACGAAAGGTCTTCTGGTGTAGATGCCTCCCGTCAGTCTGCATTGGGTCCAGGACCCCTACCCACAGTTCTGTAAGCCTGATGCTCTAAAAGGGTTGTGACAGTTGGTTGTGCCGACAGTAATTTAAGTCTTCCTTCCTCCTCCGACTCCTTGTTATTCTTCCTTCTCTGTTTCTGCTGGGACATTCTGCAATAATGGTTACCTGATCCTGCCATAGGCAGAAAGAGGATTCCCCGAGGGCCATGATCTTGGGTCAGGATACGTCTCTTGACAGTAGTCAGAACTCCATAACAGGAATGACTGTGGAATTTGACAAACGTTTAGTCACTACACATACCTCAACTTTTTTAAATTCCGCCTATGGTAGGCAGGGATACACCTGAGTTCGGGTTACTCAGATTGTCTGATGTCCTCAACCCTTTCAGAGGTCTCCAACGCACATAAGAACATTAAATACCTTTGCCTAGAGTCCATCTGTCCTTGAGGTAGGGCCTTGCCATTGGATCCTAGGATTACTGAGCACAACTCTTCAATCTTATTCTTTTGCCTATCTAGTCAGTGTCAGGGTACAAGTGTTGGTGTTCTTGGCTCCGGGTCCAGTCTGCACACCTGACATTAACCCTTTCACATTAGTGTACCTGTCGAATAAAACCCCTTTTGTATATTTTTTTTTATTTCAGCATGAGTTACTATTTGGTTAAAATACTTAAAAAACCTGTTGTTTCTCCAAACGTAACTCGGTAAACCTACCTGGAACCATCTGCACTCTTAGAATAATGGGCCCGGGCCGAACTCTTGCAAGAGAGTTGTCAAAAATCTCCATACGGTGGTCTTAACCCGTAATCAACAAGCATGGGCATTCAAGCATGGCAGTAATTAATTATTGTGTACTTTGACGTCATGCTGTGAGCACCTCAAATTGTTAATTGTTGTTGTCCTTGTCACAGTCATGTACTTCCTGTCAGAGGCTTGTGTGTCCCAGTCATCAAACCTGATTTCAGTAATGAAAGAACCACTTCCTTCTTGTCACTATCAGGAGACCCACGATTGCTAAGGACAGGAGGGTAATTTTGGCGTTTTTATAACCGACATGTCACAAGGAAAGGCTCCTGAAATTTAGGTCCCAGGAACCTTGGTACAAAATGGTAATGGTCCTTTCCTATCAGGCCTTGTGCGTCCCAGCATCAAACTGTGACTCCAGGAATGGATTAAAACTTCCTTGTCGCTCCCTAATTCTGTTGGAGGTCCTAACGATTTTCGGACAGGTTCTGGCTATGATGGGGCTTTAAGACCCAACACGTCATAAGACAGGACTTCTGAAACTCAGGTCCCCAGAACTTGGGAACAAACGCTTGTAGATTAAAAACAGCGTTTCTGAACCACGGGGATTCTGCGACAGATTGGGGCTTCAAACTGGACCGTTCCACAGAAATAAACCTCCTCTGGAGTGTTTTCCACTTCAGAAACTTCCTGGGAGAACTAAACTTCATTGATCCCTGGGGCACTGAAGTCAGATTTTTATGAGACCCATTTTAAATTAGACCTGAAGGAAGAAGAGTCAAACTGTAGCTTTTGTAAGAAGATGGGGCTCGTGACAACAGTTTAAGAAGTCAAAAAGTCCTCTTCCACTAATGCCAAGGTGTCCTCATGGTGCCCAGATTCTTTGGCTTTGAGCTTGAAGATATAGAAGGAAGCCTCAAGTGGGTTTCAGGCCTGAATTGGAAGGAAAGTAAAGCCTTTGATCCCATGTGATGTGTACGGAACTGCACGGAAAAGAACCCTTTGACGTCATCCAAAATCAGCAATCATTTCAGATATATACTATCAAGATATGTCCATGAGTTCATGTCCAACTTATCCTGTTCTTGTCCAACAGGGATGCCTCTTGCAGACACAGCTTGATAACATGTTTTACATATCCCTGTGTTCTCTTGCAGAAGTGCCCATTGATGGCTTCCTTGATGCTCGCTTCTCGTTTTTCTTTCTTTTTTTTTCTTTCAAGGATGAAATTGTCGACAGTTCACTACGTGAGAATGGCCTCATCTAACAAATGATCCAGTCACTTCTTACCTCTGTTTGTTCCTCTCTCTCTCTGTGTCTTGTATCTTTCGCTTCCTGCTATGTTCCTGACACGCAGTTCACTGCTTTGAAAAAATACTAATAAATGTTATAATGCTGGCTGACACATCCTGGGGACGCAAAAACTAATTTTCCCTCTCTGTTCCTTCTGTCACCCTGGAGTGTCATGGATCATTGGGGTATATACGCTTCATTGTCTTGATGGTGCATTTCAAACAGACCTGGTCATGTTACTACCAATGTGCTAACAGTTGACAGGGGTCTAGAGCACTGCTTCTTAACAGAAGGGAGGGGGAAAATGTCCAAAGGTCCACAGGTCCTTACTGAAATCTCACCACCATGAATTTTTATTTACAATTGTTATTTTTTGCAGTACTTGTCATGTCCCGTGAAGTGACTGATAGTCCTTAATGCAAGGGTCGTTCAAATGTTTGCAAAATAGGACCCAGTTGTGGCCTACGATTTTTCAAGTTTGACGTTGTGACATCTGACAAGTAACTTTGGAGACCTGTCGTCTTGTTTAGCAATAGAGTGGTCCTGTTGTCTTGTCAGACTTGTAATATCTGACAAGAGGCTTGTGGAAGTTTGGAGCGTCTTCTGACAAGCAGCTTGTCAGATTTTAGAGAGCGTCTTCTGACAAGTAACTTGACAGACTTTGAGGCATCTTCTGATAAGCAGCTTGCAAGACGTTGAAGAAGAGCTGATAAATTGAATTCTGACATCCTGAACTCCGTGTTGGATGTCATTTGGGAGTGGGATGGTCATTAAGCTACTGGAAACAAGTTTAAGGAGGAGGACCTCTATTGTCCTCTTTTCTGAAAAGGGCTTCCTCCTCGTCTGAACAATCCTTGCTTTAATGGACTATCATTTCCACTTACCACAGTCTTGTATATGTGTTGATAACTGGTTCTGTCGCTGGCAATTCTCTGGATAAGACCCTGGTAGACCCTGGGGCAGATTTGGAAAGGGAAGTGTCGTTCACCATGCTTACCAGTCTAGAAACAAAATACTGGACTAAAAGTGGAAAGTTGATTCCTTTGGAGAGCACATTCCGATCAACATTATTGTGAGATGATGACACCTTAACCCTTCTATTCTTTGCGTGTGTGTGTGACTGATTACCTTGCACATTCCATTAAAGAAAAAAAATTCTGACATCGGAGGGGTGTTTTCTTGTAAGTTGTGATTAATTGCAGCAAGACAAACTCTACTAATTACACTCAAGAGTCACTTCATTGCCTTACCTGTCCTGAACTGCCATAAACTGCTAACAAGTCATCCCTTGTCCATCATCTTCTTGCTTGTAAGGAAAACAATGTCAAATCCTTTTTTGTTATCATGATTAATTTATTTCTAGGAGGAAACTCCCCAAGGTTTTTTCGAAGATCACGGTTTGGGCTGAAGCACTGTGACCATAACCTAAAAATACAGGATAGAAGGGAGTTAGCCACCTTCCTCCTATTACTACACTTACCTAACGGGCTAACTACCTGATAATCCATGTACTGTACTCCTACGTGAAAATGTGTTCTCTGGTGGGTGCAGGAACCGAACTCTCTCTCTCTCGCTCCAATTGCGTTGCCTTGACAGATAAAAAACTTCCCCTCGAGTTCTTACAGACATCAGTTCTATTGTAGTGTCACCGATGGTTCTCTTCCTCTCTGAAATGAGTTACAAGAACATTGTTATGCTTTTTTGACTATCAGCTCTGTGCTAGTTCTGGTTGTTGTTTTTGTTTCTCTGTCAGTCACGTTGACAGTTTGTCAGCAAGAGAAGAAGTCCTCTGTTGCTGCTGTGATACGTTATCAGTGCATGTTCTTAATTATTATAATTCTCTGGTTAATAATTTGTTGTCTCCAGTTCTTTTTTTTTATCCCTGATAGTTGTCTCCGAATCTGCTGTTAAATCTGTTGTTGAAAACTCAAACCTTGTCATTGCCTTTCTGCATCAAAATCCCTCCTGAGGGTCAAATCTCTTGGCAGCTTAAACTTCAAACTGGGTACATAGTTAAGATAAGTGAGAAATTGGATGTCCAACAGCATGTTGTGAACTTTGTGAAATTCCTAAGGTTTGCAAATCGGCAGTGTCACTGGGGTGTCAGATTAGAAAATGTACAAAAAACTCTTGAAGAAGACAGTGTCCTCTGAAGACTTCCAGTTGCAATACTTGGACCTCACTTTTAAGTCTCTGGTTGCATTGCTTGCAGCTCACTTGCAAGTCTCTGGTT
>JAAFCE010004287.1:12761254-12794724 GCA_013389805.1 Trigoniulus corallinus
TGTAGTAAGGGTTGCTTCAGTGCAGACAGGGTCCATGTAGTAAGGGTTCCCTTCAGTGCAAACATGTTCAATGTAGTAACGGTTCTGTTCAGTGCAGACAAGGGTTATATAGTAAGGGCCCATTTACTTGGAAGTGACGTCGTGCACACCGCACGGATCCTAAGGAATGCGCACTCGGGACCGCGCTCTCTCGCCCGCAAGAAAGTAACCCTAGAACAACTGACACAGTAGGCAAGCGCGTCACCCCCCACATCATGCGTAGACCGAGCAAAACTTTCCAGGTGCATGAGCTCACACCTCCCTTCTGCGCATCTGGTAATGCCAATGTGAGTAAAAACAAACTGAACCTTTGGACACAAGATGTCATTTTGCACCCTGAGTCCTGAGCAGGTATACCCAGGGCCGGTGGGGGCGGCTGTGTTGCGTTGGGCACACCAGTTCTCGTCTGCGCACTGAAGTTACGCAACCCCAGCTAGTAGGCCCCCTATTGGCATAGGCGACCGCTTGGGAACACTGGATGCTGCTAAGACCCAAAATTCATCCTAACAACGCAGTGTCTGTGCAGTTCCTGCATCAGAACTACGCAGTGGACGGGGCTCTAATGACCATTGTAACTGAAGGGCCCTAAAATACCAACGAAACAAAACCAGGGCCGGCTCAAAAGTGTACTGCACCCCAAAGCCGATTCTTCAGCTTGAGCCCTATTAATGATATCATTTCATTAGTGCAAAGTGCTGCCTGGTGCCCTTATATGGTAACTCTGTAGCCTAGAGCCCGCCCTGGGTACAACCCATTTTGATGATCGTGTGCGCTGCCGCTTCTTTTGGAACACTGGTTCTGACAATGTAATTTCTATGAGTTCCAATGGCAACTGTGATCCAGATATCCTGGATAGACTTGGGTCTTGCTACTTACCTTCCAGCGTCTAATATCCATCAAGGATCCATCCGACGACATCCTTACAGGAAAAGCGAAGAGTCTGTTGCTTGTCAGTACAGCAATGTTTCTTACCGCAAATGCTTGTAAATAGTGATCGCGAGCATTTTTCGCCGAAATGACTCAACTGGTAGGATGGATACACGCTTGCCGTTTGCGCCTTCCAAGTGTACTGCTGTCCGAGGTCAGTGGTTTTCTTCTGATAGTTCCAGAGGAAGTAAAAGCTGTTGTGGGCAAGACCATGTTCCAGAGCTCTGAACGCCTGAGTCAGGCACAATCGGAATCATCTTGGATCTGCGTGTGTCAAGAAATAATAAGAATTTTCGGAGGTTCCTCAAAATTTGGCTAAGGTCTAGATCAGGGGTTGTCAAATAGCGGCCCGCACAATCAATACCAATGTAGTATACATATGCAGCCTGCCACTCAGAGAAGTCACGAGAGGGAGACAGTAGCCCTGGTCGTTGTTGCAAGAGGGCTCTATGGCCCTCATGACAACGCGCATGTTTCCAATGCGGCCCTTGGGGTAAACCCTGTTTGAAATGCCTGATCTAGATGACCTTTCAATGCCTTTAGGCAACAACTTCATTCTGTAGACAAGTGGCAGACGGTGCCTCCGTGGAGTGCGCCCGACTAGTGTTAGTGGTTCCTGGTTGGATACTGGATCAAGGTGGGGTGGCTTTTTCGGCTTCACGGGCAGGAGCCTTCGGGCTGATGGAAAGTAAAGCCGGTTCCCCATGTGATGGGTATGATGTCACCCCTGGAAAGGTAAAGAACCCTCTTTACTATGCAACGGGTAGACGAGACAGAATTTCCAGTTTTTGGAGCTGGAGGAGTGCCCCAACGAACAGTAGACCGACGATAAATAAGCATAGGGGTTCCAGCTTTCTTCGGCTTCGGTGATAGCATCCTATTGATCGTCCAGGTGTTCCAGTGGGTACCCAACCCTGCCATAGGCCGAAATAGGAAAGAAGTGCAGTGTATTTTCAGAAATTACCTTTCCTTGATATCAACAATGATAACTTGCACCAAGTAGATGCCGCCCTGTCAGGGTAGAAGTCGTGCCAGGGCAGGGCCCTTATAATGGGGGGAAGGCAACCCGGACATTTGTCCAGGGCGCCATTTTGGCTATAAGTGTTAGAACAGAGCGCTGCTTCAAGGGGCGGCAATTTGTCCTTTTGTCCGGGGTGGCATAAGTGCTAGAGCAGGCGCCGGCCTGGGGCTGGGTGGAATGACGGAGTTCAATTCCTCATGAAGGGCAAGTGATCTGCTGTGGCCCGAAGTGAAGTATAACTCCACACTAGGCCCCTAGACGGTCCCAGAACCGGTTAAATAAGTTCTAACGTGAATTTGTCTTGACATCAACGCAGAAGTTCCATCGGTTCCAACAAGATCCCAACTAAAAATCGCCAATTATTAGATGTCCAGTCCACATAAAGGCTGCAATGAACCGACGGTAGCACATTCGGAGGATGGTGACGGGTTCGAATCCCAGTAAGCATGGCCTGTAAGTACTCTAGTTGTAAGCTCATGGTCTCCAACAGGGCTGCTTAATTCTTACCGGCTACACTCATACTGGAAGGGTCCCCAAATTTTTACGCTTGGAGGCACCTTTTCTGAATGTTGGCCTTCTCACGACGCCCTGTTGGATGGCGTGCTCGACTTACTGTGTATGGTTCCAGGGTCGATCTTGGATCTGGGTGGGCCGACTTCTTTTGGGCGAGCGAGAAGTCCGAGTGCGCCTACCTTCTGAAGTGGTTGATGTGGCAAACATTCCCAGGTGTAGGAGCTCAGCCCCTAGTGTCAGTGGAGTGCCCCAACAAACAGGAGACCGACGATAAATAAGCATAGGGGTTGCAAACTTCGGTCGGCAGCCGGCTACGGAAAATCACCCTTACGTCCACTCTGAGAAACAAGATGGGTCCCGACAGTGCTGGTTGCAGTTTCGATCCTGGTAGAGGCAGATTCCTCCACCGGATGAAAATGTGCAACCTGTAATGGAATGTCGTGCGAGCCTGTGTAGCCCACTCGGGACCACTGTCATGCAGCAAATTGCTTTGGACACACCAGTTCTCGTCTAATCACTGAAGTTAAGCAACGCAACCTCAGCTAGGACTGACATGGGTGGCCGCTTGGGAACTTCCAGTCCTCCAAAACTTCCTAACACTGGGTACTGCTAATACCCAAAAATCGTCGCATGAGTGTAGTGTATGTGCAGACTCTGCATTACAACTACGCAGTGGACGGGGCTCTAATGACCTTGTAGTTGAAGGGCCCTAAAAACAACAACAAACTCGGGACCCCACTCACTCTCTCTCTTGCCCGAAAGAAGCCAACCTACCCTGATCAGTAATCGAGCACGTCACCTCCTGCGCCACCGAGGCAGGGCTGTTGCCCCCGTACTCATATTTGGAATATATGATGCGGCCTCCAGGGGTGCCGCAGCGCACACCTGTGGGAACCCCTGGGTACAGTGTGGCAACGGCCTGTAGGTAGGTAAGCTGGAATCTCCAAGTATCCATCAGTGCTGCTTAATTCTCATCGGCTACAGATTCCGGCTTCGTTACATAACGTCAACACGGGTTGACACCAAAACATGACAATTGTCAAGGGATAACTCATCAAAACCGGGATAACTCATCAAAACCGGGATAACTCGCCAAAATCGGGATAACCGTCCTTGACGGGCCAAAATGTCATCTTCATACACGTGAGAAACAAATCAGCAATTCATTTTCGGAAATCAGAGCCTTAAATTACAAAAATACCTGAACGTCTGCAAGGTTACTAAACCGAGCCTGTAAAAACTCTGGGTTTCAATCAAGTCTTTGGCAGGATCCAGAGTTTGACAAGGAGTCCGATGAGGATGAAGAGTGCTTCGATTTTTTCCTGGATTTGGATTTATGCTTCCGATGTTTCGACTTGGAGTGCCTGACAGGTGACAACATTCCAATTAGAAGACCATCTGTTAAACCGATTACAAATTCCGCCTGTGGTTTCTACCTGTGCCTTGATAATTTCTGTCGTTTGGTTCCATCAGTGATTAAGTAGGAAGAAGAAGTGCCTTTCGTGTCAGCCACAACAGAAGCTCTATCATTAGTATTACAACTGTGGTCAGGGAGTCCATTGGTGGCCTCTTGCTTTTCGTCGTCCACAGAAGACCGAGGTGTCAAAGTATCGGCGCTCCTTTGTGAAGGTGGATTGCGTCCATTCCTTGTGCGATTGTCAGGTCGATGCTTGCGACGAGACTTGGAACCATCGCCAGGAGACGACGAATCCGAGGACGAGCCCGTGTTCGAATCATCTCTTGAACGGCCCCTACTGTGAATATGAATTATCAAAAGTAAGAGAACATCCAGTGGCGTCACTAGGTGGGCGCGGGGGCGGCGGGTCGCACCGGATGACATCACACGAACCACGACAAATGCGGTGACACCAAAACAAATGAAGGAACAGGGCGGCTTTTTTCGGGAGGGGGGTGACGCCTCTGAGAACATCAATTACTGACAACAAAGCAACCCCTAATCCTTTTCCCGCGTATGGCAGGATCTGGTACCGGATCTTGTCCCCATCTGACCGGACACACGGGCAGTGGCGTCACTAGGGGGTGCGGGCCGCACCTGGTGACACCACTCGCACCATGAAAAATGGGGTGGCACCAAAGCAGAAGATGCGGCTTTTTTCAGAAGAGGGGGTGAGGCCAACCCTAGCGACGCCACTGCACACGGGTGATGTATTGGACGGCATGGCCCCCCTGTTTGTGTTTTAAGGCCCTTCAACTACAAGGTCATTAGAGCCCCGTTCCCTACGTAGTTCTAATGCAAAGACTATTAAAAGCGCCCCAGCTATTACAGGCGCCAGGCTATTAAAAGCGCCCCGGCCCTCTATTTGTTCTTAGAACCGGCCCCCCCTGGTCTGCCATAGCCAGTGATAGGAACGAAGTCACCATTCCTAGGTGATGCTGTGACAAATGTGTGGCATATGAATATGAATATGTAATCCTTTGTGACGGATACCTTGCTAGCGAGATTTTTCATGCCAGGCCCATATACCTAGATCTCCACCAGCACCCTAGGAGTACCTTTGCCTTTCGCACCCACTCCAGCCGCTCCACACCAGAACCCCTCAACCCCAGAACCTCTTCCAAGGTGGGGGTTCCCCAACTCATCCTGCAGTGGCCCAGCGCTGGACAGGCCAGGATCACATGCCTGACATCCTCCACTCGATCCCCACACAATCCACAGCCCACCTCTCCACCTGTGATCTTTGCCATCCTCTGTTTTGTCTCCAGTGACCCAGCTCTTGCCCGAAACAGAAGTGAGCTCTCCCACGTATTGTCATAGATTATCTCCCTCTCTATGTTAAGCTTGTTCCCATACACCATCAGCGTTTTCTTTGCCACCCTTCCCTCCATACTCTGCCGCCACTGCCCTAACCCCCATTCCTTAACTTTGTCCTGTACTAGTCTTTGCAATGTTGTTGCCCCCTCCTTGCTCTCCCTGGGTTGCAGTGTTATGCCTATCTTCTTTGACATCTGGTTTACCCTCCTCTCCCAGTTGGTAAATACCTTCATGTTGTTTACCCATGCATTGACCTGCCATACTGGATTCTCCTTCCCTAGCCCCCATATCCTGCATAAGTATAGCAACTTACTTATCATTTCTCTCTGTTCAAATGTAGACCACCCCATGTCCCCTTGTATTGCTTCTACTGCTGTGAACCTATTTCCCCCTAATGCCATCCTGCCTAACCTTCTTTGGGCTACTTCCATACAGTCCCTTACCTTTTTACTAATGCACAGAACCTCATTTCCATACGTTAGCCCTGGAACTGCTACAGCTTTCCATAGCCCCCTAACCATTTCATACCTTGAGAATGAATCAAACGCCAGTTTCCTTATTAATCCTTCTCTGGTTTTTATCTTACTCATGATGTTTTCCTCCATTGCCTTTAAGTATCCCCTATCATTTGTGAGTTTTACCCCCAGGTATGCAACCTCTGACACCACCTCTATCTCCCTCTCCCCAAGCTTGATTGGCATCTTATTACTAGGCTGCATGCCATCCTCTCCAATGATCATCAGTTTTGTTTTATCTTGACCAAATTCTAACTGGAAATCCCTACTGAACTGCTCACAGATATCCAGTTCTTCTTGGAGCTCTCCCTCACCCTCTGTCAGCAGAACTATATCATCACACTGAAAGATGGCTGGCAATTTGTTACCATCCCCCAGAGGAAACCCCAGCCCACTATCTTGGAGCTTGAGCCCCAGTTCATTGATGTACACTAGGAACAGCATTGGTGATAATGGACAGCCCTGTCGCAATCCCTTGCCCACACCTATCTGTCCCGTATTTATTCCCTCCCAATGGAAATCATACCTAGTGCCCATATATAGCTTCTGGAGCAGCTCCACTAGCCCCTTATTAACCCCATACTTGGGAAGAACTGCCCATAGCTTCTCTCTATTCACCTTATCATATGCCCCCTTGGCATCCAGGAAACAGAGGCATGCCTTCCCTTTCTTTCTTTGTACTACTTCCATAATCTGTGTAATCATGTACAGACTATCACCCGTTCTACGCCCCTTTCGGAACCCATTTTGGAATTCTACTAGTTTGCCTGACCCTTCTATTATTGTCCCTAATCGCCCTCTTACTAACCCAGCAAATAGCTTATACATGCAACTGTTTATAGCTACTGGCCGGTAACTGTCCAAACTTTCCTTGCTCTTTCCCTTGCCCTTGTACAGCATCACTACCCGTGTGATGCCCCAGTCATCTGGTAATTTTCCATCCCCTAAACACCTATTAAATATCCTTAAGAGCAGTTCTCTACCTTTACTTCCTAGTGCCTTGAGAAACTCATTTGCTACCTTGTCCTCCCCACATGCTTTTCCCAACTTCAATGCATTTATCTCCTTATCTAACTCTACCCTGGTAAAGCATGCCTCTCCAGCTGATGCTCTCTGGCTTATTATTGGTCTGTTTGGCCCTTCCACCACCTTTCCACCAGTAGAGGAGAACCCACATCCATACTCCATCAAAATCCTTCTAATGCCTTCTCTGCTGGTTATATTTCTGCCATCCTTATCCACTAAAGCTTTCCTACCATCACCTACTACCTCACTCCTCTCTCTACGTCTATCCCTGACATATCTCCAAAATTTCTTGGTCATCTGTTTTCCCCCATCCATGATTTCCCTCCATTTCCTCCTATCCCCCTCTGCTATCTTCCTACCCACTACTTCCTTTGCCTCTCTTTTCTTCTGTTGATAGGCATCCCATGCTTGTCTAATGCTTTCCTCATCTCCCCCTCTAACTGCTTGCCTATGCTTCCTATTAGCTTGACGTCTACTTTCAATAGCCTCCCATGCCTCATCATCCATCCATGGTTTCTTCCATTTATTCCCATTTCTTTTACCTCTTCCCTGTCCTTCATTAGCTTTGTCTATTAGGGCACTTATAAGTTCAGCATATGTGGCTTCTTTACTTTCCAGTACAGCTTCCATGTCCTTCTGGAACTCCTCCTGTTTAAACCATTTCTTCAGTTGCCAGCTGACTTTCCTTCCCACATGTATCCGTTTTTCCTTTATGTTCCTATCCTTCATAGTAATCATAATTAGATTATGGTCAGAATCTAAACCCACCCTGTTTTCCTCATCCACTGTCATTCCACACACCTCCTGCACTAGATCATTCTCTACCAAGCAGAAGTCAATGCATGAGCCATTCTGTGGTCCCACCCTTGTGATCCTTCCCTGACAGCACTTCAGAAGGTTAACTATTA
The DNA here is from genome assembly GCA_013389805.1 of Trigoniulus corallinus. Lineage (NCBI taxonomy): Eukaryota > Metazoa > Arthropoda > Diplopoda > Spirobolida > Trigoniulidae > Trigoniulus > Trigoniulus corallinus. The sequence goes on from JAAFCE010004287.1 coordinate 12,768,977, forward strand.
CCATGCCGTTTTGACATGCAAAGCCCTTTAGCATCCTACCATTTCTATTTTCAACCCCATCCATCTCCTGTAGATGCCCATTGAAGTCCCCCACTATTACAACTTGGTAGCCCTCCAGGTGCAGGCCCTCCATGTCCTCCTGTAAGCAGTTGTATATACGTTCATTCCAGCCCCCTCCTGTACCTTCTATACCCATGTATACTACCCCAATGGCCAGCTTTCTACCTCCTCTCTGTACCTTTATCCACCCATGCTCCCTACAATCCTCACCCCACCTTATTCCCTTAATTTTCTTCCCCCACATGATTCCAACCCCACCTCCTTTCTTCTCACCATCCTTTCTGTTCCAAAAGGTTGCATTGACATCATCATCTACATACCCCTCCTCCCCCCTTAGATGTGTCTCAGCCAGCCCCATGATATCTACCTTTTCCTGCCTCATAATTTCACATAGCTCCTTCCACTTCCCTTTCCTCCTCACCCCTTGCATATTTGCAAAAGCAATCCTCAGGCTTCCTTGTATGGCCCTATCACCCTTGCCTCCCTTGCTCCTTTCTAGCTAGGAACTCCTTCACAAATGCCTGCATCTGATTCCTCATCAATCTGGTGCCCTTTCTTGTGGGGTGGTTACTAGTTCCAATCCAGCATCTCTCCTGTCCTATCAAGGGGGCCCTGCTTTCTATGAGCTGGATGTCCAAGTCCTTTCTGTACTGCCACAGCCTTCTGTTTATCCAGGTTGCCCTTGCCCTCTCCATTTTGTTCTCACCATTTGTAGGGATAGTGCAAACTCTGATAGATACCCCCCTTCTCTCCCTGCAGCCTGCAATGAGATCTGTCAGTGCTTCCCACACATTCACAGCATTACTTTCTGCCAGTTCCTCTGCTCCAAGGCAGATGACCACCAAACACTCCATCCCTTCTCCTCTAAGTAAGTCTTTTAGACAGTCCCTATAATCTCTGATTTTTCCCCCTGGCAGTGATACCACTGTTACCTTATCCCTCTCCTTGCCATTCATGGTCAATTGGTTTAACCCATCTGATACTGCCCTATCTCCCAGTATCAGGACTGACCTGTCCACATGCCCTTTATCATGTCCTTTGTCTCCTTGTCTGCCCCTTCTCTTCCCCTCTGTCTCCCTCTCACTCACCTTTATTCCTGCTTTCTTGTCCACAGTTTTACCCTTCATGTCTAGTGCCCCATTGCTTCCATGCTTTTGCCTTGCACTAGCCATCATCATACTTTCTAATCTCCCTATCTGCCCCTGAATTTCTACCAGCTGCTGAGCCAGCAGGTCAATGTGTTCCTCCATGCTCCTTGTTTTGCTGGTTGTTTGTCCCATTATCCTGTCCAGCCTTTCAATATCCCGCTGAGATGCAGCCAGTGACCACTTAATGGAGCACATTAAGCACCTCCAATGGCTGTCCACATGTACCTCCTCCTTGTACCCCATTGGAATGTCCACCCCACATTCCTTGAGGTGGGAGATGCTGGTGCAGTCCTTATGGAACCACCTGTAGCACCAGTCACACCAAATCATCCCTCCCTCCTCTTGGCCCTCAAACTTGCAATTCTCTGGGTAGCAGTGAATTTCAGGGTCCCCCTCCTTTTCTTTGTCCCCTAACCATCCCTGCTTTTTCCCCATCTTAGTATTTCCTTTACCTACTGTATTTACTCCTTTTCCCATTTTTCTGTTCCTCTTCACACTTTCTATAATTCTACCTTCAGTTCTTAGTTGCCTCTGCCTAGCCCCACTAATTCCTATGCCCCTTAATTATTTACCACCTGTCTACCACTTCTACCCTATCTACCTTCACTGTTCCCCACGTGGCCCTTCTGTGCTACTGTACTAAGCTACCTTGTACTACCGCCTCCCACTGACTTTCTTTTCACTTCTTAAACTTTTAAAATACCCCTGATCTGCTAACTCCTTGTTTAGCCCTGAAGTCCTGACCCTTAACTAATAAATAAATACAAAAAATCCACTTACACGCCGCCTTTAGCCTCTATAATTATACTTCCAAGATAGCCAGTTTATTGTTGAGGCCTTTTTTCATTCGAGAAGGGGAGATAGGGGCGCCAACTAAGTTCTTGCACACAGGCGCCGAACACTACTGCCAAACCACTGTTTAGGGCCCTTCAACTACAAAGTCATTAGAGCCCCGTCCATAGCATAGACACTACACTAATAGCACTATTAGCAGTACCCAGTTTTCCCAAGCGGCCACCCATGTCAATACTAGATGGAGTTGCGTTGCTTAACTTCAGTGACTTCCATGGCCCCCTCCTCAAAAGGTTCAAAAATAATAAAATTGAGGCGCACCCGCACAAAAGTACACCCAATTACCTATCCAAAATCTGAAATGGCCCCAACCCCCAAAGATCTCTGCTGGATCCACTATTGCACTGGGTACTACAGAAGCCGTGTGCCCTACGGCAACAAAAATCATTGAGCATTAAAAGCCCATGGGTCACAAGATCAATCATCGTCCAGGTGGGGGGGCTATTGCAGATAAATGGAGCACCACTTACCTATGACGTTTTAAAGAGTGATGACTTCTGTGACTGAAGAAGTACGAATTCGAATGGCGGGCCTGAGAACGTGAAGATCGATAGGACCTGGATGATGAGCGACGAGACCTGCTTGGTGATCGTGAACGGGTGCGCACCGATCTGAAATCAAAATGAAACCACAGACTTTGAGCCACAACGAACCAGCCTCGGTGGGGCTTAGTTAGCGTCATTAATTCCAGGTTTCATACTGGATGTGGCTTGGCGTCTTCGGCCTCTCTCTGTTACGGGCGAGAGAGAGGCTGCCGAAGTGCACTGCAGCTGGTTGCCGGCCAAAGCTGCACCCCTACGCTTATTTATCGTCGATCTAGTGTTCGTTGGGGAATGATACCGACGCTAGGGGGCGAGCTCCTTCTCCTGGAAATTTTGCCTCTACTACCCGGTGCATAGTAGAGCGGTTTTTTACTTAGAAATGGCATCCTACACCACACGGGACTTCCACTTTTATTTCTCATCGGAAGGAAGGCCCACTCAGAGCATCTCTCTCGCCCGGAAAGGACCCAACCTACCTCGGTCCCTTATGGAACCTAGCACCACTGACGCAGTTACCGAGCACGCTACCCACTACGCCACCGACGCGGGACGAACAAGGATTCCTATTCATCATCATCACCATACCCTTATCCCGCCTGTGGCGGGGTCGGGTCCGCGGGTTCTAGCCCTCCACTCCCGTCTATTTCCCACTATGTCCCTGTCCACCCCACACACTGCCATGTCCTTGCGGACCACTTGTTCCCACGTCTGCTTTGGTCTCCCCCTACCTCGGGCGCTACCAACCACCTGCATTCCTGAGATACACCTGACTAGCCCCTCCTCCCCTCTCCTCATGACATGTCCATACGAAATGATCACACCTGAAAATTAGGGGTTGGAAGCAGGAGAGATTGAGGGATACGATTGTGTGCGAAGTTGAGAAGATCCCTATTCGAAAATAATGAGCAGGTGAGCGCTAGGAACCGCACATAACCGTCCCAGTATAAAGGTGGGATAAAGGGAGTGGCGGATCCAGCGGGGAGGCCATGGCCCCAATTAAACTCAAAAAATAATAAAAATGCGGCGCACCCGCACAAAAGTACACCCAGATTACTTATCCAAAATCTGAAATGCCCCCCTCCCCCAGTTCTCTGCTAGATCCGCCAATGGATAAAGGTATGATGGTGACAATTGGCTTATTACATAGGATTAATGCTGGAGGCAGGCAAGTGGAGTCCTGTGCGACCGCCGGCACCCAATTACGTTAAAAGGCAAAGTTTACAAAACGGTCGTTAGGCCCGTGCTTTATGGCTCAGATTTGGTTTGTTGGTGTTTAAGGTCCCGTCAACTACAAGGTCATTAGAGACCCGTCCACTGCATAGTTCTAATGCATAGACTGCACAGACACTACACTAATGCGACGATTTTTGGGTATTAGCAGTACCCAGTTTTCCCGAGCGACCACCCATGTCAGTACTAACTGGGCTTGCGTTGCTTAACTTCAGTGATCAGACGAGAACTGGTCTGTCCAACGCAACTCGCCGCTCTTATGGCTCCGAGTGTTGGGCAGTTAGGAAGAACCATGAAAGGAGAATGCAAGTGGCTGAGATGCGAATGCTGCGCTACATGACTGGGTTGTCACGAGCCGACAGAGTCCGAAATGATTATGTTAGAGGGAGCCTGGGGGTGGCTTGTTGCTTGTTGGTGTTTTAGGGCCCTTCTACTACAAAGGTCATTAGAGCCCCGTCCACAGCATAGTTCTTATGCAGAGACTGCACAAACACTACACAAATGTGACGATTTTTGGGTATTAGCAGTATCCAGTTTTCCCAAGCGGCCACCCATGTCAGTACTAGCTGGGGTTGCGCTGCTTAACTTCAGTGATCGGCCGAGAACTGGTGTGTCCAACGGAATTCGCCGCTCCTGGGGGGTGGGAGACATCGCGGAAAAGGTGAGGGAGTTGTTGTTTGTTGGAGTTTAAGGTCCCGTCAACTACAAGGTCATTAGAGACCCGTCCACTGTATAGTTCGAATGCATATACTGCACAGACACTACACTAATGCGACGATTATTGGGTATTAGCAGTACCCAGCTTTCCCGAGCGACCACCCATGTCAGTACTAACTGGGCTTGCGTTGCTTAACTTCAGTGATCAGACGAGAACTGGTGTGTCCAACGCAACTCGCCGCTCCCAAGGTGAGGGAGAAGCGGTTGAGGTGGTATGGGCATGTGATGAGGAGAGAGGAGGAGCTTATTAGGTCCATTATGGGTATGCAAGTGATTGACGTGAGAGCAGGTGGTGCAGAGGGACATGGAGACGTGTGGGGTGGAGGATAAGAACCCGCAGACCCGATCCTGCCGCGGGCGGGAGGAGGGTGTGATGATGATGGTGTCAATTGGGTTATTACCTGTTTTCGGATATTCTTTGCGGAGAATAATCACGGTCTGCATCCAAGAATTCAGAATTTGGATTCTGAAACACGTGTAAGAAGTTGCAAGCTTTTCCTTTTGGACACCTGTTGCGATGGTATAAACCTGAGAAACGAAATGTGACCAAAATACTGATAACGAGACAGTTTGAAACACCAAACAAATGGCCGAAAAAAAAAGGATTCATAGATTTGAAAATCCACTTCATACCACATATGGCCGATTTCCATTTAGTTACCAGAGTAAATTCACATGACAACTGCTTGCCTGCATACCATCGACCGTTAAATGTCTTAAAAGCTTCCAATGCTTCTTCCTCCCTACAATGTGGAATTAGTTGTCAGGAAACGAGACACTGACAAGTTCCATCAGAGAGTGATTCCAGACAAATCCATAACATAGTCACCTTTCAAACTGAACGTAAACATTTCCTCGCAAATGAGGCTCATAATTACGACAAACTTTAAATTGCACCACTCGACCAAGTTTCTTAAATTCCGGTAAAACGTCTTCATAAAATTCCCTGCAAGATACCACACCAGTAATTACGCAGGAAATAGGAATTAGGTTATTCACCACGACCCAAAAAATGACAACCAACTTGAAATGCAAATAAAAATCGCTATCTTCATATTCCAAGCTTATATCGCTGTCGTATTCGTCCCTCAAAGCCTGATCGATACTAAAATGACTGAACATTCCAGGAATCAGCAACGTACAGGTCAGATTTGGTTTCGGATGCCCTCTTGAACACCTATAATATCAGATTAAACACAAACAGAATACGCTTGACAATACTGCAAGTTGCCCTGCTGCACCAAGCAGGCAATTGTTTGTTTGTTGGTGTTTTAGGGCCCTTCACCTACAAGCTCATTAGAGCCCCGTCCACAGCATAGTTCTAAATGCAGAGACTCCACAGACACTACACTTATGCGACGATTTTTGGGTATTAGCAGTACCCAGTTTTCCCAAGCGGCCACCCACGTTAGTACTAGCTGGGGTTGCGCTGCTTAACTTCAGTGATCAGACGAGAACTGGTGTGTCCAACGCAATTCGCCACTCCCACCAGGCAGGCAAGTGGAGTCCGGTGTGATAGGAGGGTCCCAATAACGTTGAAAGGAAAGTTTTACAGGGCAATGGTTAGGTCACCTATGTTTTAATTGGATTAATTTCATGGGCTGGGGAGTAAGCCAAGCAGCCATAACAGGTCGAGCCCTTAGGAGGCTGCTCGCGGGAGATGAGGAGGTAGACGTAGAGGATTTAGGAAAGGGGAAATTTGCAGCACCCAACGTTCTTTACCAAACACCCATGTTGGTACTAAAGTAGGCTTGCGCTGCTTAACTTCAGTGATCTCACGAGAACTGGTGTGTCCAACGCAACTTGGCCTCAGTGCCGTCTTAACGCATGGGCCCTCTGGGGGGATGGGGAGGGGGGAAGATGCTAAAAAAGGTGCAGGAGTTTAAAGTACCTAGAAATATTCCACAGCAATGGGGAAATAGATTCGGACGTGACCCATAGTATCACTACAGGGTGGGTGAAGTGGACTCCTGTGTGATCAGAGAGCCCCAATAAAGTTAGAGGTAAGTCCTACAGGGCAGTTGTTAGGACCAGCTATACTATATGTATCAGTGCGGAAGAGCCATGAAAACTGAAAGGTGCTGTGGTACATGGGTGGGGTGTCGAAAGCAGATAGAATTAGGAATGAGGATATTAGGGGTAGAGTTAAGGAGTGGGGGGAGACATCGCAGAAAGTTGTGGGAACTTGGGAGCAGGTTGTCCAATTTGTGTTGTTGGTGTTTTAGGGCCCTTCAACGACAAGGTCATTAGAGCCCCGTCCACTGCATGGTTCTAATGCAGAGACTGCACAGAAACTACGCTAATGCGACGATATTTGGGCATTAGCGGTACCCAGTTTTCCCAAGCGGCCACCCACGTTAGTACTAGCTGGGGTTGCTTTGCTTAACTTCAGTGTTCAGACGAGAACTGGTGTGTCCAACGCAATAAGCTGTTCAGAGGTTGTCCAAAAGGATATGATAAGAGTATGGAGTGAATGAGGACCTAGTGGGAGATAGGAGGGAGTGGAGGGCCAGTAACCGCAGAACCGACTCTGCCACGGGCAGGATAAAGGTATGATGATGTCCTTACATACCTATCGCCAAATCGACATGCTCCAGTCTTGATAAAAAACGGGCAGTTTTGTTTGTCCTTCTCCGTACCAAAATTCTCTGGTGGTGTAGGATTATGCCAAGGTCCATTCCCCTGAAAAACACAAGCCTCTCAAATTAATTTGCAGCAACAATATCTGTCAAGCAACATCAGAAATGAAGAACTGACCTGCAACAACGGATCAGTTGCCTGTTTCAGTAGAGCAGCCTATAAACGGTGACATCAAAATTATGAAAAATAACGACTCTTGAGATGAAGCTCTTAAAGGAAAATCTGAATCTATTTTAAGAAAAACTTCAGAGATGGCATCCTGACAGCCACCCAACATGCCACCCTATGCCTTCAACGGTGGAACTCAGTTCTACCTTTCTAATATAGTGATCCACACTCTTGTGTCTAAAATCCTTCAAATAACAATTCTTTCAAATCAAAATATTAATAAAAACCGCAAAAGATACAAATGACGATCCCCAAAATCACGTTGCGTCAACCATGCGACATGTGTTAGGCAGGTTAAGGAATAATTTCATAGTGCCAAATACATATATCACTTTTAAACCATTTCAAAAATCCCCACGTCTAAATATCTGACTCCTTAGGCCTCGTTCACATGGCAATGTTTTTCCCGTATACGAGTTTTTCCCGAATAAAGAAGTGACAATTAAAACAATATGGGATTGTTCAGATGGAGGCCATGCGGGGAAATCTCGAATACGAGAAAAAAATTTTCCCGTATACTGACCGAACTTGTCACTGAGATGCGAGATTCTCGAATACGAGAAGCAGTGGCACTTATTTTGCTATTGTGCTGTTCACACGACCAAACTTTTTCCCCGTACTAAGTCAGAAAAGAAACTTTAGCAAAAATTTTCCAGATTTTGAAATGTGGGATGCTTGTGCACCTGCCTCATAATCAACCCCTTATTCCGCCTGTGGCAGGGTCGAGTCTGTGGGTTCTAGCCCTCCGTTCCCATCTATCTTCCACGAGTTCCCCGTCCACCCCTCACACTCCTATATCCTTATGGACAACCTGCTCCCACGTCTGCTTTGGTCTCCCCCTGCCCCGTGTGCTTCCAACCACCTGCATTCCTGAAATGGACCTAACGAGCTCCTCATCTCCTCGGATTACGTGCCCATAGCACTGCAATCTATTCTCTCACTTTTTCAGTGATGTCCACCACCCCCACGCTACCTCGATTATACTCATTCCTAATCCTATCTACTCTCTACACCCCACTCATGTACTGCAGCAGTCGCATCTCAGCTACCTGCATTCTGTTGACCTGAGTCTTTCTCACTGCCCAACACTGATCCATATAGCATAGTTGGCTCAACCACTGCCCTGTAATTGTTTGTTTGTTGCTGTTTTAGGGCCATTCAACTACAAAGGTCATTAGAGCCCCGTTTACTGCGTAGTTCTAATGCAGAGACGGCACAGACACTACCCTAATGCGACAATTGTTGGGTACTAGCAGTACCCAGCTCTCCCAAACGGCCATTCATGTTAGTACTAGCTGGGCATGCGTTGCTTAACTTCAGTGATCAGATGAGTGCTGGTGTGTCCAATGCAATAAGCCGCTCCCAGGCCTGTGATAAGTGGACCCCTTGAATGCGTGCATTCGTGATGACGACTGTTTGTTCACTTACTATCAGTGCTTCCCTGGAGTGTCCCTCTATACGTGAAAACTCGAATTGAATAGTCGCCATGTGAAACTCTGTCTCGTATTCGATAAAATCGTGTACGAGAAATATCGTATCGAATAGGTTGCCGTGTGAACCAGGCCTTACTCCTTCTAAGACCCCGACACCCAATATTTACTTCGTCCTTTTCAGAAACAAAGAAATTCATAATGACATGGATATATCTTATCCTACTAGAGCCATCACCTCTTTTTCTTTCTTTGAACGGAGAGCAGCCTCTCGAAGATCGGCCTCTTCTTTTTCCTTCTGCTGAAGAATTTCCCATTCTTCTTGCAGTCTTTTCTGAAAAAAACAAATTTCAAATTATAATATTACTTATCCATTAACAACTAGCAACAACTCACCCTTTGCCTGCTTAGACGACGGGTTGGGAACCCAATCTTCTCCCATTGCGACACATCAGCGGCTTGTTGAATGGTATTGCTATGCCGCCGTCGCTGACCTAAACTGCAGCCCTTATGCTTATTTAGATTGTTCGTTGGGGCACTTAACCGACGAGGTAAGGGGCCAGATCCTACACCTAGAAATTCTGCCGAAACTACTCGTCACATAGCAGAAAGGGCTATACTAAGCGAAACTGTGACATCGTACACACCAAACGGTAGGGCACAGCTTTACTTCTCATTGGACAAAAAGCACACCAAGGGTCTCTCTCCACCGTCCGCGAGTTGCGTTGGACACACCAGTTCTCGTCTGATCACTGGAGTTAAGCAACGCAACTCCAGCTAGTACTGACACGGGTGGTCGCTCGGGAAAACTGGGTACTGCTAATACCCAAAAATCGTCGCATTAGTGTAGTGCCCGTGCAGCCTCTGCATAAGAACGATTTTGTGGACGGGGCTCTAATAACGTTGTAGATTGATGGGACCTAAAACACCAACAAACAACAACAAACGTCCGAAAGAAGTCAATTCACCTCGATCTAGTATCGAACCTGTTTGTTTTGTTGGTGTTTTAGGACCCTTCCAGTATAATGGTCATTAGAGCCCCGTTCATAATTTTGATGCAGAGTCTGTTGGTTTGTTGGTGTTTCAAGGCCCTTCAACTACAAGCTCATTGGAGCCCCGTCCACTGTGTAGTTCTAATGCAGAGACTGCACAGACACTACGCTAGTGCGACGATTTTTGGGCATTCGCAGTACCCGGTGTTCCCAAGTGGTCACCCACGCGAGTACTATCTGGGGTTGTGTTGTTTTAATTCATGTATCAGACGAGAACAGGTGTGTCCAACGTAATACAGCCACTCTATATCGAACCTGAAACCACTGGTGCAGTAACCGAGCACGCAACTGCAGCACCCACTAAGGCGGCATTATATTATTTATCCCTTAGCCTCTCGACAATTAATTATTACTTACAGTCTCTTCTTCCTTTTCCTTCCGAATTCTCTCTTCAGTTTCTTTCCTTTTAATAAACTTCAATTGAGCGACTGCTTCTCGCCTCAACCACTCTTGATGCAGACGTTCTCTATTTTGAAATAATAATAATAACAGTATAACAACTCAGAAATTGAAAAGATATAAAAATGATCGAAGTGGCAATAAATAATTCTGCGGGTTGCGAAATTCATCACGAATCAGCTCTAACAATTCTAATACAAGACTATCACCATGATAATTTCAATAATTCAAATACCATATTTCCTTATAATTTTATAAAAGGAAGTTTTAACCCTCTATAATAATTCGGCATTTTTTATGTCAACTGACCTTTACGTTTAACTTGTTATCTTATAATAAGTTCGCATATAGCTAAAGGTTATTCGGAAATGTGATATTTATACAAAATAACTGTGCATCTAAAAATATGGCCAAAAAATAAGATGATATTGTTTCTGTCATCTGTTTTGATCGCTGGATTTGTTGTTTTTTGTTGGTGTTTTAGGGCCCTTCTACTACAAAGGTCATTAGAGCCCCGTCCACAGCATTGTTCTTATGCAGAGACAGCACAGACACTACACTAATACGACGATTTTTGGGTATTAGCAGTACCCATTTTTCCCAAGCGGCCACCCATGTCAGTACTAGCTGGGGTTGCGCTGCTTAACTTCAGTGATCAGACGAGAACTGGTGTGTCCAACGGAATTCGCCGCTCCTGAAGGGTGGGAGACATCGCGGAAAAGGTGAGGGAGAAGCGGTTGAGGTGGTATGGGCATGTGATGAGGAGAGAGGAGGAGTTATTAGGTCCATTATGGGTATGCAAGTGATTGACATGAGAGCAGGTGGTGCAGAGGAAGGAGAGGCAAAATTTGCAGCACCCAACGTTCTTTACCAACCACCCACGTCGGTACTAACGTGGGCTTGTGCTGCTTAACTTTAGTGATCTCACGAGAACTGGATTTGTTTGTTTGTTGGAGTTTAAGGTCCCGTCAACTACAAGGTCATTAGAGACCCGTCCACTGCATAGTTCTAATGCATATACTGCACAGACACTACACTAATGCGACGATTATTGGGTATTAGCAGTACCCAGCTTTCCCGAGCGACCACCCATGTCAGTACTAACTGGGCTTGCGTTGCTTAACGTCAGTGATCAGACGAGAACTGATGTGTCCAACGCAACTCGCCGCTCCCACGAGAACTGGAGTGTCCAACGCAACTTGGCTGCACGTTGTGATTCTAGGTGCATGTTCTGATTCTAGGTGCATGTTCTGATTCTAGGGTTAAATTTACTGATTTGTAAAGATATATTTATGGTTCTTGAATCATTTTTAAGTTGTGAGGCACAGTTTTGGGTCTCAAAATTAGCCGACTCTTGGATATACTGTTACGACATTCTACTCTCATATAAATGGACTTGAATAACTATCAGATTTCCGTTTCGAAAAAGTTTATACCGTTCTCTCTCTTCATTTTCTCGCCGCAATTCTTCGGCAGCATTCAATTCTGTTTGTTTTTGAACATATGACGGTGAAGACTGTAGAATTTCAAGTTCTATCGTGCAGTAAATTAAACAAAATATATGTTGTAAAATGTCGCTACACATAACATTGTTCTTACCGCTACAAGTCTACTTACTTTTCTTCTCTTCAACATCCCTCGTTTTTGCTCTTATCTGACGGATTCGTTGACGTCTTAATTTCTTCAAGAGGATACGAAACTTCTTATGACTAATAATAAACCGCACATTTATCAATTCAACTCGAAATACTTGACAAAACCTAATCATAACACATCAGCATGACTAACCTTAGTTTTGCCATGAGAATGATGACAGTAGCGGGACCACACGCTTTAAAAATATTCATTTAGGGGCTCAATATTTCGTCATCATTGGCGCAGTACTCTACAAATCTACTACGACATTTTTGTTACAAATAAAACAAAATAATAACAACGAAAATTGAACGAAAAATACCGCATTGCATTAGAAAAAGTACGCAAAATCACAGAACATACATATACGCAGAATACAGCATAGGAACGCAGCGCTCTTCCCAGACGACTCCAACTACCTTATGTGAGGGTCATCCATAAACGACTCGAAAGCCATCCCTACCCCAAAGTTCTGGAATCAACCGCCACCCGCCCCGAAAAAGCTAACGCCACTTTTAGGCATGAAAGGGAGGCCATACTGCAATACTGGTCACAACAAGACTTGACTAGGCCTCGGTGCCAAAGCCTGCTTACAAAAGACTTGGTCAAGATACAGATGGCGAGCGGTTGACCACGGATATTTGACACGTGCCCCATTTTCCGTGTAGCAAAGGTTCCTTTGAAAGCAACAGGCGATGGACAGACTACTTTTTCGTTTGTGTTTTAGGGCCCTTCTACTACAAAGGTCATTAGAGCCCCGTCCACAGCATTGTTCTAATGCATATACTGCACAGACACTACACCAATGCGACGATTATTGGGTATTAGCAGTACCCAGTTTTCCCAAGCGGCCACCCATGTTAGTACTACTGTAGCTGAGATTGCGCTGCTTAACTTCAGTGATCAGACTACATCGGGTGCGTCGAACACAATTTGCCGCTCCCAAGACAAACCACGCGGTCAAAGAACACCTGGCCAGTGGTTCCAGGTTCGATACTGGATCATGGTGGGTTGGATTCTTCGGCCTCTCGCTTACTTTGTTTTTGTTGTTTGTTTGTGTTTTAGGGCCCATCGACTTCAATGGTCATTAGGGCCAGTGGCGTCACTAGGGGGTGCAGTCCGCACCGGGGGACACCACTCACACCATGATAAATGGGGAGACACCAAAGCAGGAGAAGCGGCTTTTTTCGGGTTTGTTTGTTGGTGTTTAAGGTCCCGTCAACTACGAGGTCATTAGAGACCCGTCCACTGTATAGTTCTAATGCATATACTGCACAGACACTACACCAATGCGACGATTATTGGGTATTAGCAGTACCCAGCTTTTCTGAGCGACCACCCATGTCAGTACTAACTGGGCTCGCGTTGCTTAACTTCAGTGATCAGACGAGAACTGATGTGTCCAACGCAACTCGCCGCTCCCGCTTTTTTCGGGAGGGGGGGGTGACACCATGGTATCACCGCACCGGTTGACGCCAACCCTAGCGACGCCACTGATTAGGGCCCATTGTTGTTGCTTGTTGGTGTTTAAGGTCCCGTCAACTGCAAGGTCATTAGGGACCCGTCCACTGCATAGTTCTAATGCATAGACTGCACAGACACTACACTAATGCGACCATTATTGGGTATTAGTAGTACCCAGTTTTCCCAAGCGACCACCCATGTCAGTACTAGCTGGCGTTGCGTTGCTTAACTTCAGTGAACAGAAGACATCGGGTGCGTCGAACACAATTTGCCGCTTCCAAGACAAACCACGCGGTGAAAGAACACCTGGCAGCGCCTGCTCTAGCACTTATGCCGCCCAGGACTAATTCCGGCCCTTGAAGCAGTGCTCTGATCTCATACTTACGGCCAAAATGGCGCCCCGGACAAATGACCGGGTTGCCTCCCCTTAGAGCGGGCCCTGCACCTAGCGAGCAGTTGACCATGGACATTTTACATATGCCCCATTTTCCGTGGAGAAAAGGTTCCTTTGAAGGCAACTGATTGGTTCGTTCGTTGGTTTGGGTAGTGTTTAAGGTCCCGTCAACTACAAGGTCATTAGAGACCCGTCCACTGCATAGGTCTAGTGCATATACGGCACAGACACTACACTAATGCGACGATTATTGGGTATTAGCAGTACCCAGCTTTCCCGAGCGACCACCCATGTCAGTACTAACTGGGTTTGCGTTGCTTAACTTCAGTGATCAGACAAGAACTGGTGTGTCCAACGCAACTCGCCGCTCCCTCCGTTCGTTGGTGTTCTAGGGACCTTCGACTACAAGGTCATTAGAGCCCTATCCACCGCATAGTTCTGATGCAGAGACTGCACAGACGCTACACTAACGCGAGATTTTTGGGTATTAGCGATACCCAGTTTGACCATACGGCCACCCATGTCAGTACTAACTGGGGTTGCGTTGCTCAACTCGTGATCGGACGAGAACTGGTGTGTCCAACGCAATAAGCCGCTCTCTAAAGGCAACGACAACGGACAGACCACCACCAGGGCCGGAGTGATGGGTGTGCGAACAGGGCGACGACACAGGGCCCCGCGCTTGCGGATTAATGACCCTATTGATAGAAGGGCCCCGCTAAATATAGCGCCGGACCTACCACCACAAATAAGAACCATCTAAGCCTGCTTACAAACAACGTGGTCGGGGCACACCTGGCAAGCGGCTAGCCCTGATAATGTTCCATATCTGTATCCTTTTCCGTTTAGAAAACGTTCCATTGAAAGAAGCTGTCGATAGAAAGACCACCACAGACAGGAACCATCAAATCCTGTTCACCAACAACGCGGTCGGGGCACACCTGGCGCGCGGTTAATCCCCGGAAATTACTCATATCTGTATCATTTTCCTCGAAGAAAAGGTTCGTTTAAAACAGGCGCCAATGGATAGCGCACCACGGGTGTGCAATGCATGGATTCACTGGAACGAAAATGGTACATGAGAAGCCCCCCCCCCCAACCCCACTCTACAGGGAAGATAACTAATGAACAAGAACAGGATTGAACCTGCTTCTCACGACTTGGGGATGTTCCGGGATTCTTCCAAGTTGAAGGTTAGCCGCCTCATACTCTTCAAACAATTCTTTATTACGAAAGAAGTTCCAACTTCTTGTCCATTCCTTGGATGACCAATACAAAACAACCTGCTAAATGCAAAGAATTTCGCCAGGGATTCTTCTTGTCCCAAACATGTTCGCAGACAACGCGCGCAAAACAATAGATACATCTTACTCTGCATTATCCAGGAAAACTTCAGGATCCTCTGCCAGGGTGAGGATCGAGAAACTCACGATGGGGACTCGGCAGAATCCTGAGACTCGACTTTGATGTTGGCCGCACTCGCGCTGACCACAGGTGTCGCAAATATGCTCCGAATGCCAACTTGAGGGCTGGACGCAGCCGAAGTCTGGCTTACCACTACCGACGTGGGCGTGGAAGCCATGGTAACCATCACCACTTTGGCCACCTGAGGAGACGGAGTTACCACCTTGGCTGCTGTAGGATTCCCACCAGCAGCAGCTGCCATGATCTTGACCACAGTCGGTGTCCCGGTGCTGCCAGCGGCCACAGTCTGTATGGATGGCGTCGTTACCACAGGAGTCGACGGTCGCTGAGCCAAAATGACGTACTTCTGAGATCCGGCCGCGGCCAGAGCAGCCTGAGCAGTAGGCGCAGCAGGACTCGAACGTGGAACAGTGACGATAGTTTGGGTCCTCGATGTTGCAGCTTGCACCAGTCGGGACTACTGACAAGTGCGATCATTAGATTACCCAACATACTCTTAGTAACAGGCCTGGGACCCAGTAACCAGTAAGCCCTGACCGTAAAAAGAGGTCGACCATGGGCATTGGGATGGATCTACCTATCATTGTTCCCACGCCACCAGCCTTGAACCTGCCGTCACTCGCACACCCCGCTGATATTCTACAGTCGGCTCTACCAGTCAGGTAATGACAAGGGCTCAAGAAACAACCCGTTGAGTATGCCCAAGATGCCTATGGTAAAACTGTTGCTTACGGTCAATGCTTAGATCTGTTCGCTCCGACAACTATAGCCAGGCAGTGACAAGGATCCCAGGAACAGCCTGCTGAGGATGCCTAGGATGTCCATGGTAGAACCTTTCTACCATGGACAAGACGTAGGCCTGTCAGTTCTTACACCGCGTAGGACGGGTTCTCTTATGCCCCAGGTGATGACAACACTGCTCTAGCTCCTATCAGAGGCTGCAGAGGTGGGCACAGTCAAACCAGGCCGACTACGGATCCCAGGGCCCGTCACGTCAAACTAACACCAACAAGTAGGAACATAGCTAGAGAAGACAACGACACATACCGGAAAATTGACTGTCAGCGACGGTTTGCTCGAGGTCGTCGTCACCGAAGTGGAAGTGGCAGGCTGCTGTCTGGCTTTGCTAACGGCAGTTTGCAGCATGGGTCCCAAATAACCGAATTCATTCTTGTAATCTTCCAGCACATCAGGACCTTGTCTCATGGATTTCAAAACAGGAGGCACGACCCTCTTCAAGAGACACAAGGTTCAGAACCATTGGGCACAAACACCCCAACAACTTGACCCAACAAGCCTACCAGGATCAACTGCTTAATGTGCTCGGCAGCAATCTTGTCGATGTTACTCAAGATGGGACCTTCAAAACAAGCCCTAATCCTTTCACCTTCAGCCTTGATTCTTGGAATGATGAATGCCTTAATGACCTGCATGGCCAAACAAACCAATAAATAAATCCAGTCCGGCACACTTGCAAAGCGACCATAATCTCCACTTCCTGTTCGCCTTCCACTTACTTCCTGTCCCAGCTCAGCCAGGCCCATCACAGATCCGTAATGCGAGGCTAACGGCGCCTTTTCGTTTTGCAGGGCCTTGCTAAACATCCTTGTAATTCGAGTTTGAATGTTGTTCGTACTAGTGTTAAAATTTCTGAAAATAGTAAAAAGGTCCAAACCTTAAACATTGCTTGGAAGGCCTCCCCGTTCCCGATCCTTGCTTTAGGCCCCACGATTCTCAGGGCTGGCTCTGCAACTATTCACAATTTGTTGTTCAAAAATTTACAGATGTGCACTTCATTGTTACGTAGAGAT
Organism: Trigoniulus corallinus; assembly: GCA_013389805.1. NCBI lineage: Eukaryota > Metazoa > Arthropoda > Diplopoda > Spirobolida > Trigoniulidae > Trigoniulus > Trigoniulus corallinus. The sequence continues at coordinate 12,785,944 of JAAFCE010004287.1, forward strand.
GGCCTGGCTCCGCATAGATTGATTCTATCGTCAATGACCCCCTAATTTGGACAGAGTCCAAATGGATTCATGCCAAATGGACCGATCAGGTTGGCAGCTGGCAACAAGGCGAGTGCCCTTAGGCTCAGAGAATTAGCCCATTGGAATAAACTACTCAACAACACCTCACAAAAAAATACAACGTAGTCACTTACTTGGATATCTGTGCCATTAAACGCGATGCAAAATCTCGAAGTGCCCAATGGTTGTCCACGTCTGGTCGACCACACAACTGCTTTGTCACAATGCACGTGAACACGGAGGGAATCAACTCGTGCAACTACAGGAATGAAACAAATATTTACCGGTAGAACGATAAGGGCACTTCTCAAATTCCCACCATTTCACAAAATGCTGTTTACTTACGTATTTTTCCAAATACAGGGTTTGATTATCTAGCAGAGCCTTCACCATCCTCATAAGGTAGATCAAAAGGGCCAAATTGTTCTGTACCACATTTACTTTAACCTGAGAGAGAAAAAGAAACAAAAACTGCTTTTTATCTCTAACCTTGTACCAAACAACTTAAGATTTGGTTTACCAGGATATCATCCTGTCAGCCCTAAGGTATTTGTTTTGTTGGTGTTTTAGGGCCTTTCAACTACAATGGCCATTGGAGCCACGTCTACTGCATAGTTTTAACGCAGAGTTTGCCTACTGTTTCCAAGCGGTCACCCATGCCAGTACTACGTGGCGGGCGGGGCTCTATTGACCATTGTACTTGAAGGGTCTTAAAATGGTAATTAGATCCCCGTCCACCACGTAGTTCTAATGCAGAGACTGCACAGACACTACACGTTGATGCGACGATTTTTGGGTATTAGTGGTACCCAGTTTTCCCAAGCGGCCACCCATGTTAGTTCCGACTGAGGGTGCGTTAAACTTCAGGGATCAGACATAACAACATAGTGTCTGCGCAGACTCTGCTTTAGAACTATGCAGTAGACGGGGCTCTAATGATCATTGTAGTTCAAGGGCCCTATTACACCGACAAAACAAAACCCACTTTACCCCACATATTCCCATGCCCATACCATCGTAGCCTGCCCTCCTATATTTTTTGCCATGTCCCCTACTCCCAGACTATCCCTGGCTTACTCGTTTCTAACCCAGACTGCTCTTGTGACCCCACACAAATACCTCAGCATACGCATCTTAGCCACCCTCATTTGGAAATAAGATGTGAAACAAAGGAAAAAAAAACAAGACCTAATTTTTTTTAAATTGAAAACAAAGCCCATGCACACTTACACCTTCTGCAATGAAAGTGCAAAGTCTGGGTAGCATCTGATGAAGTCCAGGATCACAGGATAAACTCTGAAGAGCTTCCTGAAAAAAATAATCAAAAAATAGTAAACAGTAAACAAATGAACGTATGACATGAATGTCACAGTGGGTACAAAGACGGCCAGACGGTCACGTACGTACCGCCCTTCGAGATTCGTCAGCCCCCACGCATGCCTCTGTAATTTCTTTATAATACAACTGTTGTTCCTGAAAGTAACAAAATATTCGATCATTAATGACAAAAATGTCCTTATAACATTTCAGAAATAATGAGCTTTTTGAAACTAACCACTGATAACTCGTGAGTGGCAAGCTGTTTGATTTTAACGACTTCCACCTGTTTAGCTTTTGCTGGTTTCCCAGCATTGCTTTTTCCAGGCTGCCCTTTAGGCAATGCAGTTTTCCCTAATTTTTCAGCTGGATCAATACTCTCGATTCTCTGTTGCTCTTTTGAAACTTTAAAGTAAACAACAAACAACGTCACAAAAGGCAGTTTCTCAACAATCGTTTGTAAATCAAGTTTACAAGCGTGTGCAAAAAATACAGACAAGGAAAAAAACAATACCTGGAGGTGGATTTTCGGGCACAGTAGGTTGAATCCCTTCAATACTCAACCAATGGGCTAAAGAAAGGAGTTTACAAAACAAATACACATTAATTAGCATAACCTTTTTTTAATTAAAACTCTTAAGAAATACAATACCTTTGACAGCAACTTCCAGAGGAAGTTTTGCTAAATGAGTGTTAACAATTTCAGCTAAGTCGAGTTCCTTCTCCTCCATAAAGTGCAATTCTCGTCCTCCGCCACTTGCAAATCGGAATGGCAAAAATTCCGAAGTTCGAAATCCATACATTGGCTGCAAGATAGCACTAAAGCATTTATATGACACCAAACAATATAAACCTGATTCCACTTCAATGCGACGACATACTTCAATATTTTTGATTTTCAGAGCATGATCGATATCACTAGTAGTTAACTTCTTACGTTTGCCATGATTTAAAAATTTAGCGGCATCCTAATCAGAATGATAAAAATTTTAGTTCGTTCACCTCCCAGAGCGAGATGCGATATTTCATTCAGATATAACATTAGCACACAATCACCTACCTGTACTATCTGTTTTAATCGGTAGCTCACATCGTCTGCCAGGTCTTTGGCCGCCTCGTCCGGTAAATTGGCAATTCCAATGGATTCTGCCATGACTTTCATTGATTCCGACGACAAACAAGCACCGACTCGACTTTCACCTTGGCCCTTATACATATTTACGAAACACTATTCACGAATATACTCGACAAAAACGTTTCGAGTTAACACCTCAGTCAAGTCTATCGTCTGCAACGCGAGCCGAAGGTCTACCTCCCCTCCTTCCACATCAACTCGTTCGTACACAACACGTATAAATTCAATGGTATTTTCAAATTACGAGAGAAGCGTGGCACTTAAGGTAGACGTCGATCCGAATTAAATACTACTAGCCAATTATGTACAAAACTTGGGCCATTGTTATGCAATCTTCTCCATGACGCCTTCAACAAAAAATGGGCACTGTTTTAGCGCAAAACGCTCATTGATTTCGAATGCGAGTTCAATACATCTTCCGAAACATTTTCATATATGCTAAAACCCCCTCCATAATATAATTTCCGTACTTTATTCCATATTCAAACTGAAACAACAACAAAAAAAACAATAAATTTAACTAGCGAGAAATGACCAGAAGTTCACTACCACAAATAAGAAAATCAGGATCCGAAAATCAAAATGTCGGCAGTTCCTGACGTTCGACATATCCCACTAGTGCTAACGTGTCCAAGCCGCGGGCCTTTTAGTTCGAACAGTTTCAAGATTTCCAAAAATCAGAATTCTCGAAATGATCCGCCAACAATGAAATCAAATTCAACTTTGCAGACTGTTTCGAAATGGCAAAAAAAAAGTATCACAATCAGGAAAAACATCAACGTAGTAACTCGTCACAAAATGGCACCAAATCGAACCACATCGGCGTATAAAGAAGGGCGGAGTTTGGCACTCGTCACTGGCATCAATCATAGCATGGTCAACGATGATTGGATATTTGGTGTCCAATGAGAAGGTCGGAGAAAGTTGAGTCACGTGGTACAGTCTTCGTGGCCGATGAAAAGGGGTGGGAGGTTCCATGACGAGAAGCTAACGAGCCGCTTCTTAAAGACGCCATTTTGATAACAAATGGAGACCAGACTTTCACATTGTACCCTGGGCCCTTCTGACCCAATACTGTATTAATTTGTTGAAAATTTGGCAGTAGAGGCGCATTCATGAAAGGTCACTCGCCAGACAGAAAACAAATCCGTAATCATTTAACATGACGATAATACTATTTCTAATAGACACCAGTGCAACAATGAACCAACGAGCCTATTTCGGGGGTAGACAAACACTCCTGGACGTTGCTAAAGGCGCTGTCGAAACATTTATTAAGGTAAAAAAAAAGATAACAACCGTCATCAACTCGGACCTTTCTTTTTTCCCGGTATTATCTTCAATCCAATGGCCAATTTCGTTCCAGATCCGGCAGCGAGATCCAGCAAGCCGCGGCGATAGATACATGCTATTGACTTTCGAGGAACCCCCGACAAACATCAAGGTAGGCACACAGCCAGGATATGATATGAAAAAAAAGTGTTATTTCATGTTTATTTATTTCATCAACGTTGCTCGTTAGTTTCCATCTCCAGGTCACATTTCCACTCGAATATTCAAGCATCCTTTCGAACTAGACTTGACAAATTTGCCGCACGACAAACAGACAACAACTCCCTTGCAAGCCGCCATATTTCTTACACGCAGTTCGAAAAGGATTCTGGGTAACCGAGGGGTGGGGTCGGGGTGGTGGTGGGGAGAGCAACTGGCGAAGGGGGGGTCGGTCATGTGACTTGTATTCGGCCAATCACCAAACAGACGGCAGGTTGTCATTGGCCTACTGTGTAATCTGTGCTATTCGAGCAACGGTGCGGGAAAAGCCTTGTTATCGCAATTCTTTGAAAATGTCAACCAGCTGACTGACAAATTCATTTTCGGGATAAATTGTTACGCCACTGGGTGGGGGAGTGGGGCAAGCAGACATAACGGGCCGGACCCTGTGAAGGCTGCTCGCGGGTGAGGGCGGGCGGCTTCTTGCGTTAGACACACAAGTTCTCGTCTGATCACTGAAGTTAAGCAACACAACCCCAGCTAGTACTGACATGGGGGGCCAGTTTGGGAAACCTGGGTACCGCTAATACCCAAATATCGTCGCGGTTGTGTAGTGTCTGTGCAGTCTCTGCTTTTGAACTACGCAGTGGACGGGACTCTAATGACCTTGTAGTTGAAGGGCCCTTAAACGCCAACAAAACAAAAACGCTGCTCGCGGGTGAGTTAGGAGTGTGCCAACCAACCACCCATAACGGTACTAACTTGAGGTGCGTTGCTTAACTTCAGGGAACTGACGCGAACTGGTGTGTCCAACGGAATTCAATTGTTAACATTTGAAGGATCTGTACACATGAGATTTATCCTGTCAGACTCGAACACCATATTCAGGGAAAGAGGAGAGGGTTGCATGTCAAGTATAAAGGGGTATATGACCTTGTAGTTGAACGGCCCTAAAACACCAACAAACCAAAATCAAGTATAGTATAGTACTGGGATACTTAGAATGTCTGTGAGCACTTTGTCAGCAGGACATTGTGCCCCTGACAGCCCCCCCCCTCCCTGAAGTGTATTCCAGGCTCTAGAGAATTCTTCCGGATTCTTCACCAAATGAATTAGTGACGAACTGAAACCATTTAATTTACACGTTAGGATTTAGCAGGCACTGTTTGGGGCTTGCAAACAGTTCCACTACCGTTAGCTTGTTGCATGCACGTCCTGAGGGCAATATCTGACGGCAGGAAACTTTTGCATTGCATCTTTCTTCAGATTAGAGATAGTGCACTGTGGTGGTGTCCACCAAACACGTCCTCTGGGGTTTCATAACTGTATCAAGGTCAAAGATCATTATGCCTAGAGCATGTTCCATGTAAAGGTATGGCAGGGTTGTCACAGTCAAGGTTGAGCAACTTTTCAGTGTGCACCAGATCAGAGCTGACTGCTAAAACTCATGTCTCCCCCCTCCACTGACCTAGAAAGAACAAAATATTGAGAAATGGAATGATAACATTAATCAGATTTTAAGAAACCTTGTTAGGACATGGGTGGACTTGTCAGAATCAACTAAATTAAGCTTCTCTTTTTTGTTATTAATTATAGGCAGGTTGGAAAGAGAATCACACGGTGTTTGCGAACGAACTTAAAAATCTGCAAGCGTCTGGAATGACCACCTTAGGGGCTGCTCTGAAAAATGCCTTTGATGTATTGAATGTGAATCGGATGCAAACGGGAATTGACACCTATGGACAGGTGAGAGAGATGATGTGGTTTGTCAGCCACATCCATTATTTCATTTCTGAAAATGTTAACAGTTGGGACTTGTTTGATAAAAACAGGGTAGATGCCCTTTTTATTTGGAACCATCTGTTATCATCGTGATAACGGATGGTGGCAACCTGTCAACTTGTATGGGAGTTCAGGAGGATGTAAGTTAATTAGCAGAGTTCTTGGTATCTAAAGAACAATTCCAGAATGGACACTCATTTTTTTATACTTCCATCAGCTCAATCTTCCAATGCATTCACCAATTCCTGGTTCCGAATTGACGAAAGAACCATTTCGGTGGGATCAGCGCCTATTTTCCTTGGTACTTCGATTAGCAGGAACACCATCTGTGGAGAGAGATCCTCTGGCACTTGTGCCCTCAGACATGTCACCAATAGATCCAATGTGCGAAGTTACTGGAGGTACGTAAAGAACTCAATCCTGATAGTGATCATTCTGTGGCCATATCTGCCCCAGATAGTACTTGCATGGGTGACCACTTGGGAACACTGAGTACTGCTATGACCCAAAATCGTCGTAGCAGTGTAGTGTCTGTGCAGACCTTGCATTAGAGCCACGCAGTGGTCGAGGCTAATGACTTGCAGCTGAAGGGCCCTAAAACGCTAACAGCTGGAAGAGCGGCTGTATTGCGTTGGACACACCAGATCTCGTCTGAAGTTAAGCAACGCAACCCCAGCTAGTACTAGCATGGGTGGCCGCTTCGGAAAACAGGGTACTGCTAATACCCAATAATCGTTGCATTAGTGTAGCGCCTGTGCAGTCTCTGCACTAGAACTATGCAGTAGACGGAACTCTAATGACCTAGTAGTTAAAGGGCCTTACACACCAACGAACCAAAACCATCTGCTGGCTCTTGGTGGTACCTGTGGTAGTGCCCTCGACCCAAGATGAACCTGAGTTATCTGTCTTTCAAGAAACATAATTCCATTTCTGTTGCTTGTTTTTTTTTTGACTGGGACCCCGCTGGGAAAGGAAGAACCTTGTGCCTCAGGGCTGCATCCTGAGAGTTTTATGGTGTTATTTTTTTTTCCATTTCAGGACGTTCCTACTGTGTCACTTCTCAACGTATGCTTCTGCAGTGTTTAGAATCTTTGGTTCAAAAAGTGCAAAGTGGAGTGGTAATTCACTTTGAGAAGATAGGCCCAGACCCACCGCCAGTGCCGAACGACAGTAAGATTGCAAACGCGCTTGACAGAAACCTGGAAAATTACAAACCAATTAAAACCAGTAGGTTATTTCTTGCAGTTAAATCTAATGATGATGTGCTGGATGTTGGAACAGTGGTTGATGGAGGTTAGTTTGTTGCTATTTGCAAGACAAGAGGCTGCTGCTTGTCTTGCACGTCTTAAAACTCTTGATAGTGACATGTTCCATTCAATAGACATACTAAATAAGAAGGGTGATCTTCTCAAGCCTGGAATCGTGCAGAATGGTACGCTACCTCAAAGGGTCACATCACCAGGACCAATCACTCCTCAACCACCAAATAATAACTCTTGGTACAGCTGTCGAAAACTAATTTACGTACCACGGTCAGCGCAGAAAGGATACTCGGTTGGACATTGGCCTATCCCTGAAGCCTTCTGGCCTGACGTCAACACGCCAGCCTTGGTAAGTAAGATGACAGACTTGTAGTGGAAAGTGTTACTTGAAGACACTGGACAAGAACTACTAGGGACACTGACAGATTGAAACTGCTATTAGACCACTGATAACGATGGGGATAGCAAAGCTAGGTTAGGGCAAGATACTGGCAGTTGGATAGTTTCACGGATAGCGATAGGAGCAGCAGGACTAAGAAGTTAAGCAGTGCAACCCTAACTAGTTCGGGCATGGGCGAGAGCTTGGGAACACTGGGTACTGCTGATACCCAAAAATCGTCGTGCAGAATCTGTTAGAACTACGCAGTGGACGGAGCTCTAATGACCATTGTAGTTGAAGGGCCCTAAAACAATAAGAACAGAACACTGGCACTGGGGCGTATTGGAATCTTTGGATGGTTCTGGAATAAGGATATGATAACTATTTTTATGTTTTAACAGCCACCACGAACTGCTCATCCGGTAGTGAAATTCACTTGTCAGAATAACGAACCAATGGTGATTGACAATTTACCATTTGACAAGTACGAGTTGGAACCCAGCCCATTAACGCAGCACATCTTATCCAGAAAGCAACCAACCACCTGTTGGCAGGCAAGTTATTGGTATCAGGAACAACAGTTTTCCTAGAGCTCTGTGAACTAACAGACTATGGTTGGTGTTGCATGACCATGTAGGTGTTTGTGGCCAGCAGTCACAAAAACAGCGAAGTCGGATACCCCTTTGGATACTTAAAGGCCAGCACCAATCTCCATTGTGTTAACCTCTTTGTCATGCCTTACAATTATCCTGTTCTGCTGCCCTTGTTAGGTAAATATCATATTGGATTTTCTGACACCTTTTTCATTCCCCCCTTTCCCAACCTCTCCCTCTCTCTCTTTCTCTTTCTCTCCCTTCCCTCACCAAAGATTAGATTTGTGAGCCCAGGGAGAACTCTTCCTAGTACATGAGCGTCTGATTAAGCACCAGGCGGTCCGTCTTGGAATGGGGTCACATAATCCAGTGTTGTTCCTCTCTTTTTTTTGTTTCTTTCTTAAGATGTCTTCCACAAAAAAAACAAACAAAAACACAATCTTGATTTGCCAAGGGAACTAGCCGATACCTAATGAACACTAATATAATTTGTTGCTATGCTTGCAAATTTGTGTAATTGCACAGATGAACTATTTAAGGTACACCGTTTAAAGCCCACAAAAGATTGGAAGCAGCAGTTCGACAATTATCTGAAGAACACACCACTGTATTATGCTCTTGTAAGTACAATATTGGTTAACAGGACTAGGTGTTACCAGAACTTCCAGAGTTTCTCTAAAGTCGAGTAGTGAAAAGCCACTTTAGAACCGACTTCCAGAGTTTCTCTTAAGTAGAGTAGTGAAAACCACTCTAGAACCGACT
>JAAFCE010004287.1:12801508-12820781 GCA_013389805.1 Trigoniulus corallinus
CCCTCCTCAACCCTTGCTCTTTCTCTCTTCAACCCCTTCTCTCTCTCTCTCGTTCCTCTCAATCCCTTCTCTCTCCCGAATCCTTTCTTTTTCTCTCGTTCTCTTCAACCCCTTCTCTCTCTCGCTCTCCTCAACCCGGTCTCTCAGTCTCCTCCTTCTTTGTCTACCCCATTTCTTTCTCTGTCTTCTCTTCTCTCTCTTTCTCTCCCTTTTCTGTCGCTGTTTCCTCCCTGTATCTCCCTTCTCTCATTCTGTCTTTCCCATCTCTTTCTGTGTGTGTCTCTCTCTCTCTCTGTCGTCGTCTCCTCCTCCTTCTCTCATTGCCTCCTCTCCTCTGTCTCCCAACACGTAACACGGACTAAATGGTGCTTTTCTTCAGTTGCCAAGCGACACAGGGGTCATTAGCCACACCTAATCCCATATGAAAGCTAATACAAGCCTTCATTTCCAATTCCAAAACACTCGGTCTGGTGTACATCTCACCTCAAACAGCCAAAAAATTAATTTGCATGATATTCTTGGGGATACACTGTGTTTTCCTTTTCAATGTCTACGTTTTCGACAGTCAGGTATTGAAAAAAAACCATTTTTATTTTGCACACCTGACCTCTTGCAAGACAAACCACTGTCACTTTTGATTCATCCTGAGAAGTAATTTGAGTTGCTTGAATTTAGGTCGTACGAAGTTCGTAACAAACTTTCTTGAAGGGGCATCAGGTTCAGTTGTCAAATTGTGAGCATGATTCGATACAATAACCACTTCTTTTTGCTCGCGATTAATTTGTTCAACGTCAGCCTTTTTGATGTACAAGTGACTGTAGTCTTTCTTAGGAAAGGAACCGGAAGGTTTAGCCTTCACTTCTTCCGCCTTCACCACCGCCACAGGATTGCCAGGGACCTCAGTCACCCAATTATAGAGAGAACGTGGCAGGGGTGGCAGTTGGTCTTTCAGCATCAAATAAAATGGATGAAACACGTTGGACTCATCTGACGCCACGGTTTTCTAAGCGAAACGACATCAACACTCACATTAATGTGACTTCCTTTCTCATCAAACTACAGTGGGTCCTTGAACTACGATTTTTCTCATCACAAAGGGCTATGAAGGATTTTGAAAGAGGTGCAGGAGTTCAAGTACCTAGGATCAGTGTTTTACAGCAGTGGGAAAACCAATTCGGATGTGTCCCACAGGATCCATGTAGGGGTGGATAAAATTGTTTTATTGGTGTGTTAGGGCCCTTCAACTGCAATGGTCATTAGAAGCCCGTCCACTGCGTAGTTCGAATGTCACAGCCTGCACAGACACCACGCTGTTACGACAATCTGGGTTATCAGCACTACCCAGTGTTCCCAAGCGGTCACCCATACCAGTACTAGCTGGGGTTGCGTTTTTTAAGAGGTGGATGAAAAGACAATCAAGTATAGCCCTGTATGATCGGAGGGCCCCAACAACGGTGAAATGGAAGTTTTGAAGAGCTGTGGATAGGGCCACCTACGCTATATGGATCAGAGTTTAGGGGAGAATTTTCGTAGCGCCATGAAAACAGAATGCGAGGAGCAGAAGTGCGCATGCTCTGCGGTCCATGGATGAGGTGTAGACAGCAGATATTATTAGGGATGAGGATATTTGGGGTAATTTAGGAGCGGGGGGGGGGGACGGGACATTGCAGAAAAGATGGCAGAGAGAATAGACTGAGATGGTATGCGCATGTTATGAGAGGAGGGATGAGGATCTAAACACTGAAGTTAAGCAGCGCAACCCCAGCTAGTACTGACATGGGTGGCCGCTTGGGAAAACTGGGTACTGCTAACACCCAACAATCGTCGTATTAGTGTAGTGTCTGTGCAGTCTCTGCATAAGAACTATGCTGTGGACGGGGATCTAATGACCTTTGTAGTTAAAGGGCCCTAAAACAACAACAACAAGGATGAGGATCTGGTTAGGTCCATTATAGGGATGTAGGTTATTGGAAGCAGCCGAGCAAGACCATAGCAGACTTGGGAGTGATAGTATGTGAGGTGCATGGAAACCAAGTGGAAGATAGGACCAGAACCCACCGATCCGATCGTGCCACAGGCGGGATAAGGGGAGGATGATACGTGGCCACAAAGTCACATTTTAACTGCATAAAAGAAGAGCATGGCTGCCATTGCAAACATGGGATTACTTTCTTTGCCTCTGCCGCCTGACATAACACCCTATCCTGAAGATCAAATCCCGGGGCCTCATCAATTTAGTACCAATGACCAAAACCTCCTGAACAACTGCCAGAGATGCCTGAATGTTATGGAGAAGATTTCGGTCCAAATAATTGTTTCCGTCATTTACCAACACCTTCAAGTCACCCATTCTACAATTTAGGGGTGAGATTAGAGTCAATTTATGATAAAACCACCAGAAAACGTTTTCTCTTTTCAAAGGGCCTCCTGGGAAGAATTAAATGCGTATATCGAGTACCCACTGTAGTTGTATTCAACTATCAACTTAAATCAGAGATTGCTGATTTTTTTCGTTGGTGTTAGGATCCTTCAACTACAAGGTCATTCGAGACTGCACAGATACTACACTAATTCGACGATTTTTTGGGGTATTAGTGGTACCCAGCTTTCCCAAGCGGCCACCCATGTGAGTAATTGCTGGGGTTGCGTGGCTTCACTTTAGTGATCAGACTAGAACTGGTGTGTCCAACGCAATAAGCCGCTCCCCCAGAGATTGCTAAAGAGATGTTCCTAATGTTCCAGGAGTTACTGAAGTGGTGGTTGGTGTTCCTAATGTTCCAGGAGTTACGGGGGTAGTGTTCCTAATGTTCCAGGAGTTACGGGAGTAGTGTTCCTAATGTTCCAGGAGTTACTGGAGTGGTGTTCCTAATGTTCCAGGAGTTACTGAAGTGGCGTTCCTAATGTTCCAGGGGTGCTCCTGACATTCGCGACTAAATTGTCACTGACTAGGCATGTGGATTCTTACGGCAATATTAAAGAGATTGGGGGCTTTGAGGTAAAAAAGAGTTTGGCAACCACTGACATAAGGAAATCAAATACAAAGCAGGACTAACCTACCTTAAAGCCAATGGCCCTGCAGGATTTTACGCGTAATCTCTCCTTCAAAACAAGTCCTAACGCGGGAATCGCAGCAGCGCATGGACAATGGAAACTGCAAAACGGCAGGATACTGTCAAGCATAATAGCTGGATTGACGTTCCTGCACAGCAACACCGCACAGAGCTCCTTTTTCTGTATGTAACGGATTGTTTCTGATAATCCAAGTGTCAGGTGAACCCTGAAAATTAAAAGTCACAGGCATACGAATGACCATTAGGATGCCTAATATAGTTTCCTCGCCTTTTGGTTCGTTGGTGTTTTAGGCACCTTCAACTCCAAGGTCATTAGAATTGTTAGGAAATTACGAGGAGCCGAAGTTAAGCAATGCAACTCCAGCTAGTACTGACACGGGTAGCCGCTTGGGAAAACTGGATACCGCTAATACCCAAAAATCGTCGCATTAGCGTAGTGTCTGTGCAGTCACTGCATTAGAACTACGCAGTGGACGGGGCTCTAGTGACCTTGTAGTTGAAAGGCCCTAAAACACCAACAAACGAACGAAAAGGAAATTGTAATGGTATTGCATTTGAAGATCCAATCTAAAAACAATTCAGTTACCTGGTAGTATCTATCTTACCTGTGAACACGGCATTTATTCCAAACCTTTTTAGGTATTTTAGCTTTCAACGCCATTTTTTCTTCATGGGTCAATTTCTTACCAGCAAGTTTTTTTTGTAACATTTTCTCATTAGTTTTACAGAGTTTTAGTTCCTTTAACAATCTAAAACCAAAAATATGGATCAAATTAAGGGATTAATTCCACCCACGAAAGAAATGGAACCAAAACGACAAACACAAACAAAAAAATTGTTGGAGTACTTTCTAAGATCCTTCAGAATCCTCGTGGTTCGTGATTCCTTCAATGTCGGCCTAATTAAAAATAAAACACTCGAATTAAAAATTGATACGTCAACACATAACTGAATAAACATGAAGAACATAGAGCAGTGGTCTTCAAACTTTGTCGACTCACGGAGCCCTAAGCACTATAAGATGTTTAGGGGGAACCCCATCCCACCTTTAGAAAGGTATATTTTGCCGCTGCCAACGAATTTTCATTTTGGCTCGCGGAACCCCCGCTGCTTAACCTACACAGTTTGAAGACCGCTGACATAAAACATTTAGCTTTCACTTGGGAAGGGCAGGAAAACTGGGTGCTGCTAATACCCAAAAATTGTCGCATTAGAGTAGTTTGGGCAGTGGACGGGGCTCTAATGACCTTGTAGATGAAGGGCCCTAAAACACAAACCAAACAAAACCCATAGAATCAATGGGGGATCCCTGAAGTGAAGACAGGCAAGAGGAGTCCCGTGTGGACAGCAGGGCCCAAATCAAGTTGAAAGAAAAGCTTTACAGGGCAGTGGTTAGGCCAGCTATGCAGGGCCGGTCCTAAAGGTTCGGCCACCCGCGTGCGATTATGTCGAGGCTGCCCCCTTCATAAAGAAATCGTTATTTTGTTTAGACTTTCTTGTTTGCCAGCAACAGCACATGGCAAGAATTACCTTTCTTTCCTGAAGCATAAAAGCATTAAAAGTTTTGTTAAGTTTGAGAAGGCGGGTGGCCGCCCGCGTTCTTTGCACAATTTGAACCGACGGGCGGATCAGGCCCCGACCCTGCAGCTATGCTGTATGGATCAGAGTGTTGGACAGTGAGGAAGGACTACGTCAATAGAATGCAAGTAGCCGAGATGCGAATGCTGCGGTACATGAGTGGGGTGTCGAGAGCTGATAGAATTAGGAATGAGTATATTAGAGGTATCCTTGGGGTGGGGGACATTGCGGAAGAAATGAGGGAGGGTAGTTTGAGGTGGTATGGACACGTAATGAGAAGAGGGGAGAAGGAGCTCGTGCAGGTGGTTGGCAGCGCCCATGGCAGGGGGAGACCAAAGCAGACGTGGAAACAGGTTGTTTGAAAAGGATATGGTAGTTTGCGAGGTGGACGGGGCCCTGGTGGTAGATAAGAGTATGCCGATGATTAATACAAACGTTGAAATAGGCGCTTGCTAAGAACGGAAACGAGAGTATGCACAGCGTTCGAAAAACTTGACGGCACATACGCAAAACATTTCAACCTTCAACCACCAAATACTGATATAAATAAATAATTATATTACCAAATACATGACACTGGACATTCCGGATTTGCCAAAAAATTCCGTTGTCGAACCTTCGGCCCAACTTTCTTTCGAATTACATTAGAAGCATCTTTGGTATCACAAACACGCTTACAAGCAGACATCTTTCTTACAACTAACTACATTCGAACATCCGGCGCTAGCATAACGCTGCAACGCCACCAGGCGGTCACTCGATGAAATTAGTACAACTATAGTAACCTTGGCAACTATTAACCCTCTACCCACTTATGGCAGGATCGGGCTTTAGTCTTTGCTCCCCCCCCCCGAATGGGCACATGGACGATCTGATTGTTTGGCTTGTTGGTGTCTTAGGGCCCTTCAACTCCAAAAGTTCATTAGAGCCCCGTCCATTACGTAGTTCTTATGCAGAGACTGCACAGACACTACGCGGATGCGACGACTTTTGGGTATTAGCAGTAACCAGTGTTCCCAAGCGGCCACCCATGTTAGTACTAGGTGGGTCTTGCTTTGTTGGTGTTTTAGGGCCCTTCAACTACAAGGTCATTAGAGCCCCGTCCACTGCATAGTTCCAATGCAGGGACTGCACAGACCCTACTCTGATACGACGATTTTTGTGAATTAGCAGTGCCCAGTATTCCCAAGCCACCACCCATGTTAGTACTAGCTGGGGTTGCGTCGCTTAACTTCAGTGATCAGACGAGAACTGATGTGTCCTACGCAATAAGCCGCTCCCACAGCGATCAGTGGGACGGTATTTTGACGCAGCCGGCTGCCGACCAAAGCTACTACTCCCTATGCTTAATTATCGTCGGCCTACTGTTCGTTGGGGTACTCCACTGAGTTTTACACCTGGGAACGCCGCCTTTATTAGTCTCTAACGGGGTGGGGAGTAGGCCAAAAGTCATTAGAGCCCCGTCCACTGCGTAGTTCTAATGCAGAGACTGCATAGACCCTACGCTGATCCGACGATTTTTGGGTATTAGCAGTGCCCAGTGTTCCCAAGTAACCACCCATGTTAGTACTAGGGCTCCATTTCGGCTGTGTGAGAAAAACTGCTGCTTGAACTTCCATTACATTCTTCTAGAGGGGGCAATTTGTCTTTTTGTCCGGGGCGACGTAAGCGCCAGAGCGGACCCTGACGGCAGAGCACCGGATTTACTTTCCATCCCCCGGAAGGCGCACTTGTGACCTCTCTCTGGAGCCCATGAGTGACGTAGAACAAGCCAACCCACTTCAATTAAGAATCGATCCTGTAGTCAGGGATGCGCAGGACTATTGAGGCGGGAGTCGAACTAAGAGGTTCAAAACAGAACCGAGGTTAATGCCCAACCACAGTCTAGCCCAGGGATTCCCAGTGTGAGCCGCGGTTTCCTCACAGGGGCGCCGGATTGGTGTGCTCGATTACTGCGTCAGTGATTCTAAGTTCGATACTAGATCGAGGTTGGTTGGCTTCTTCCGGGCGAGAAAGAGGTGTCCCGAGTACGCCTTCTGTTAGATGGGCAGTAAAGCCGAGGTCCTGTGTGGTGCACGATGTCATTTGCACCGAAAACGACCCTCTCTACTCTGCAATGGGAAGTTTAGGAAAAATTCCCAGGTATAGGATCTCGACGCAAGTTAAGACGATTTTGGGTATTAGCAGTACCAAGTGTTGCCAAGCGGTCACCCATATCAGTACAAGTTGGGGTGTGTTGCTTAACTTCGGCGATCAGACGAGAACTGGTGGGTCCAACGCAAAACAGCCGCTCTTCGCTCAAAGTAGCCAATCCGAAATACCTTGCAAAGAATTCAAGTTGCAGGCGGCGAGAATCGATCCAAGGTTGGTGGAACGGCATGGAGTGAAGTAGACAACACGGCTACGACCACAGAATGTTTCAATCCTTCTGGAAACATTTTCAACCATTTTATTAAGCATTTAAAAATCAAGAAAATACAACAACTGATGAGGGCTTCAGAGCGCGGACAGGGCAACGAGATGTACAAAGGGTGGCCAAGCAACCGACCTCTCCAATGAACTAAAATTAGGAGGCGGATGAGGGCCAATCAAATAAATTATTGCAACTGGACAGTACAACACACGTGACCTACTGAACAGATTTAGACACGGGGGAGGGATAGATCCGGAGAGAGAGACTTGACACCTACATGCACCTGGACCGGTTGAAAAGCGAGGAGAGGGCAGCGGCAGTCAGTTTTGGACAGTGAACAAGGCTCCCAGGAGTAAGATCTCTTGCTGCCGCTGCCAAATGAGTCAACCGTGCAAACACTGAAGAGGCAGCTGGAGACAAAGGTGCTGGAATGGACTGGCAAAAAAAACATCAGTGCAACTAACCCCTCCCAATCCCCAAAAGACATTCCTGGCAAGGGAAGAAAGGGACCAATGTCTTGCAAGTGAGACGGTGGCACCAACCAACAAAATACCCTGCTGTTGTCCAAGGCAAGGAAACTACCTTCTGGTCCTGCACCGTGCCACAAGTTCTCCATGAACTCAAACCAGAACAGACTAGTGACGGTTTTCTGGTCTCTCATACAGGCCTCAAGACTGGAAAGGAAGTCGAGCACCTGTCAGAATGTCCTGTAAGAATAGCTGGTAGTGAATCTTAGCTGTACCGTTGCTGACCATCTCCAGTGGGCATTTTAGGTCTCTACGAGATTTGCGTCTTCTTGTCTTGCAATAGCCACACCAATCGGCCCAAACTCCAACTCTGAAACGTTCTTTCAGAAACTTGCCATGGACTGACACTGATTACGAGATCTATCAAGAAGTCTAACAGGCAGATACATGTCTTCTGGAGCTGGCAATGCATCCAGAGTCGACCCTAGAAAAGCAGGAAGAAGACTAGTGGACAGATTAGTTCCCAGCATGAGACAAGAGGACACGGAAGAATGGACTGAGGAATCTGCAAGAACCACACAGGTGCAAGTTGACTGTTGTCCGAATGTCAGCATCTTGCCTAGTTCCAAAATACACTAACTGGTACAAGAATATGACATTATCAGAAATTACAAATGGGAAGAGACCAGTGCCGAACAGCAGCAGTAAACCTCAAGTGCTCAAAGGACACGCTGCGCCAAAGTGCAACTGGAACACTCAGCAGTAGCAGGAGCCACAGGAATCCAAACTAAAATCTAAGAGAGTAAGCAGTGTGCCACTAGTGCAACAAACTTATGTACACAACAGAACTAACAACTACTGTCACCGGGTGTCTAAAGAAGGCCCTAACAAGGAGAAATCTGGCGTTTCCTAAAGATTAAGGCCCAAACTTCTGTCGTCTCGCTTTCAGAACTTTGAAGATACGCTAGTGGGGCATCAAGGTCACTTCCAGAGTTAACGCAACAGCCAAAAGAATCCAACATTCTCTGTCCAGCACCTTCAAAGAACTGTTCCCTAGTGCCTGATGTCTAAGTGGCGCGCATTTCCTACTTCAGTCCCCCCTCCAAAGTGTCACATGTCCAACAACTCCAGAAATCACTTCCAGAATGCGTTCAAGAAGTTACTACTTAGTCTCTGCTACAAATGCATAGCACAAAAGGATCACTTACTCGGTCCATTCAAAAGTTGACTTCAGCAGGAAAGGGTCGACTTTCAGGGCCCGTTTCCGGACTTGTCAAGCAGAAAACCTAACAACCACCAAGGACTTGTCTCCAGGACAGTCAGAGCTGCAAGTCCTTTCAAAGATCATCAGTGTGGTAAAGGATAAAAGGCAAGATTTCTTGATGAATGGCCTGACAACACCAAGATCTCTGGAAAGCTTCTTGAAAAATCAGTGATGATGATCTACAAGTACATATCTGCAACATTTCTTGAAGAATGGCCTGAAAACACCAAGATCTCTGAAAAGCTTCTTGAAGAATCAGTGGACATGATCTATAAGTGCACATCTTGGAAAGAAAGAAAAACACAAGTCATCGGTTACTACTGCTACAAGTAAATACTTCTGAAATCACTTCGGAGACTTAACAGCAACGGGTGACATATCTGTGTCATGTCAGCAGAGTCAGGCCAAGCACACGCAGGACATTCTGAACAAGGCCAACAACTACAATCCTAGAATTCGCTAGCGGACGAGTGGACACCAACAAAAATCTTCAGTTTAGCAAATACGTAAAAAAAAACAAAGATTAAATTACATCACAGATCTCTCAGAGTAATAATGTGTATATATAGTTACAATATTGCAGCAGCGATGGCCACAAATCAAGGACATTCCTCAGAGGGGGAACTTTCAGGCAGCAAAATGACGACACAAGACAACTGCAGCAGCGTTTTCCAGAAATTTCAACTATTGAACAAGACTGAGGACAAGAAAAGACTTTTGGCGGTGGTGAAGGGGCGAGTTCAGATTAAATACAAGTGCTGCGATTTCCTTCTCTAGAGTGGAAGAAGGGGAAAGATTTGAACAATAAACAAATCCAAATTTCAATTCACAGCTGGTAAGTGCTTAGAACAAGACTAATCAGGGTGTCAAGAAACATAAGAGCAATGAGGACTTGGGAGGACTAGAGAACCCAAAAAGCTAAAGCAGGACGGACAGCAGTGGTAGAAGGACAAAAGTTGGTGGTAAGTTCCAACAGTTAGTTTGTCCTGAAATGCTCAGTAACCTACCGACTTCTCTGCAAACATCTGACCCACTTTGACACTCAGAACAGCCTGCTACTGTCCCCAAAAATAATTCAACCCTCCAAAGTGGAAAAAAGAGTCAGTAAAGTTAAGATAGGGGAACACAAACCAAAAGGAAGTTTGGACACAATCAAGAACAGATTTTGGAACGTATGTATTTGTGTTTCTTGGTGTGACATCCAAGAGCCGACAGGGATATTGCCGACTTCCTGGACTTCTTTTTTTTTTGATTGAAGAAATGATGTCTTTCTTGAAAGATTCCATTTAAAAACGATGGCAGCTGAAGCAAATAAGTAATCCAGAACAGAAGAGGAGGATTTTCTTTAGCACATACATCCGCTTTCTTGGTCCGTGGTCTCTTTCACCGGTTCCTGAGTTTTTAATGGGATGACTGCGGCACATTATCAAGGAACTTAACAGGTTTTGCATAAACAGGCTACATGCTGACAAGAAAACAAGTAACCCCAATAATGTACTTCAGAGGTCTTTCCTTCAAGAGAAAGTAATCCAGAGAAGACCAGAGCAGTACCGGACCTACAGCTCATCAAGACGGCAAGTGCACTTTAGTAACAGACAGGCTCAATCGTGGTCATCAAGACGAGCTCTTGAAGGCATCCCTCAAAACATGCTTACCTAATTCTAGGAAAACACAGTTCACAGGAAGGGCATCACTCAAAACATGCTTACCCAATTCCAGGAACACACAGTTCACGGGAAGGGCCGATAACTACCACCATGATTTCTGTTGTCGCAGATGTTGCACACTGCGATGACGCGCAGCCCGAGTCACCAACAACATCATGTCTTGGTACCGCCGGAGTCGAACCTTCATTTACTAGGTTGGCTAAAACGTGCCACACTCTTACCAGCAGGTTATTCCCTTACCAGCAAAGGAACTCTACTCCTGCACCACGAATTTTGGAGCTTCCTTCTTCCTCACCTGGTAAAGAAGTCAGAATCGACCCTGCAACTAGTAACTCAAGAGTTAAGTTGCCAACGAGTCTCAAAGGCCAACAGCGAACTCTAGTCCAGTTAGTCATGGTCAGCTCCTACAATGTGCCTTACGTATCAAGCGACTGCAACTATATGTTATTGGACACATTTTCATCTGCCTAAAAATTCTGGCCTTGAACCAGACCTTAACCTCGCAGAATGAAAACGCACACCTGGCAGTACTTTCCTGACTGTGAGAGGTCACTATGGCCACCACGCGTCGACTTCCACCCTGCTGTGTACCCTGGAAGACACTACAGTACCTTGTTCTGTATGATAACTTTTCAGACAGTGGTTGGTGGTTCAAACCATGGAACGCACTACAATACCTTGTTCTTTGTGAAGATGGTCGGTGGTTCAAACATGTAACCAGAGCCTTAACTCTTGCAGATCAGTGTGACAATGAAACATCAAAGTGCAGCTACCAAAGATCAGCTCTAAAATTTAATAATTTAAAAATGAGGAAGAGGACAGGAAAAAAATAAGAAAGAAATTGTGTTCCAGTAATTTATGAGTAGGTGACACCTTGCCCACCCTCGCAGGACGGAAAACAGACAGAACTAAAGTGGGGGGAAGGTCAATGTTGTCAGCAACATTGGTCAACTATTTAAACTTACTGGACAAGAGACACGACTAACACTCCCCCAAGGGTCGCACCAAATGTTGAATTCCAATCTCATTTTTTCACAAGTCCAATGTAAAGTCTTTAAATGTGATCAATTTTTTTCTGGTGACGACCTAAGTGACACTTGCAAGTGCTTGTTGAAAAGGACAGGAGTCCACGTCTTGCAGAACAGTCTCTGAAATTAGCAGAACTGATGGCGACAGACTGTCGACTGATGGGAGAAGCAACAACGACGAATTAAAAAACCCAAAAAAACTGGTTGGATGTTTCCTTTGGAATTACAAAAAAATATCAACGACTGGACCGGAAGCATTCGCTTGCATGCACTTCTGCAAGATTCTTGCTCAACAAGCACAGCCTCCTTCTTGAGACCTTGGTGCATCAGGCGTATCCTTCAACACAACCTCAGTCACTAAAAATAACACGTTAAAGAAAACAAAACCAAAAAAAAAAACAAGGCAACAACTAAAATAATAACCTACTCAAATTTCAGCATGCAGAGGTGAGAGAGCAACAAGTGCACCTTGGAACCATGGACAGCAAAGTCCAAGGCCACAACCCCAAGAGCAATAGCAATTCAAGCAGAACTAACAACTAACGTTCAGCAACGCACAGGCATTCTTTTACCACATTTCAGAGCATCACCCAGAGCTTCTTGCAAGAACCCGCCTTGGCAGGCCCCACTTCAACATGTAGAGGAGGTAATAAGTGCAATTTGGAACTCAGGACATCAAAGTTCAAGGCCACAACACCACATGCAACAAGGATTCAAGCAGAACTAACTACTTCATCAAAGCACAAACATTCTAATATATTTCACTGCAGCATTTCAGAGCATCATCCAGACGATCATGCAAGAACCTGCATTGGCAGTTCCCAGGGCTGAAAGTGGCACTGGCGGGGTCAAGTAGGAAAGTGACAAAGTATCAAGCAATTAAAGTGATAAACAGTAGCCATCAGGGACAACGTACCTGAATCTCACATTAAACTTCCTTCTGGAAGCGCTCCAAGTAAACGAGAAGACACCAGGGCCTTGATGTGCAAGAATTATGAGCCAAGCAATCAGTGGACACAACAGATACAGAGACCCGGCACCAAAATAAGTGAAATCCACACTAAACACCACAAAAGACATTGCACCTCTTGAAGAGAGAACAGGTGATACGTCCTTCTTCACGACACCTTGGAGCACAACCACCGACAAACTGGTGGCTTGCTTTTCATGGTAAGAAATGAGAGACGCACGTGATAGAGGAGGAGCTAGGTGACAAAAGCCGGCACCACCACCACATTAACAATATATCACCCTTATGGACACCACAAACCTCAAGAAACTCACCAAAAAAAAAAACGACTGAAAAAGGAACAGAAAACAAAAGGATACTGTCATCTTTAGGCTTTTCAGTGTTCTCCATACCGGGTAGTGCTGCAGCAACTCTCCTAAAAAGCTGGAACAAGACAAGAAATGTCAATCAAACACAAGCACAGATGAGGAGATCCAAAAGGAACACAAACAGCCTCAAGAGCCTTGCCGAACATCCAGAGATCAATGGCGGCAGCAGTCCAGAGAGGCGCATGTCTATCAAGGACTTTATTACAGCTTGATCTGTGCTCATTATCATCACCACTAACCCTTTTCCCACGTACGTCAAGGTCAGGTGCTCATCTGTGCCCCACTGGGACACATGAAAGATCTGTTGGAAGGTATTTTGACGTGGCCGGCTACCAGCATAACGCTGCAACCCTTACACCTGACAACTTTGCAGATCTACTCGCTGCGTGTAGAAAGGGTTCTTCGCCGTGGTTGTGACATCGTTCACACCACACGCGCTTTTCTTCTCATCCGACAGTAGGCGCACTGGATATGTGCATCGCTGGTCAGAAAAAGAGCCTTAAACCTGGTACCACTAGCTCAGTAGTCCTAAGACCAGGACGCAAGGCAACGACTCAGAATATCGAGATTCCTCGTGATTCTCACCTGTTTGACGTTGTAACCGGCCTTGGCACTGGTTTCGATAAACATCACATTTAATTCTTTCGCTTTACGTTCACCTTCTTCTGTCGAAACTTGCCTGCAACACGTCATGATATGTAACTTGTCACCATTAACTAGGACAGGGCACCAAGTACCTCAAGGAATGAGGGAAGGTGTCAAGTGCCTTCCAAATGTCTTACCGTTTATCGGATAGATCTGTCTTATTGCCGACTAGCATGATAATTACGTCGCTACCCCTTTCTGTCCTCACATCATCGATCCATTTGGAAGTTTGATGGAAAGAGTTAGCATCTAAAATGAGACAAGGACACATGGCACTCAAGTGCACACAGATGGCACTATGTTCAAGAATCTTAAATTCTTACTTGTTATGTCATAAACAACCACAGCCACTGTCGAATCTCTAATGTAACTAGGAATTAAGCTTCGAAACCTCTCTTGACCTGCTGTGTCCCATAACTGAAGTCGAACCTGCAAGAGACACCACCACCAAGATTACAACAAAAAAAAATGCCACACCAGGCGCATCTCGCAGTGTGTTCCGATCAGAAAGGCGCTTACCGTGCGGTCTTCCAAGTACATCGTCTTGGAGAGGAAATCAATTCCTATGGTAGCCTACAAGAGTACAAATGTAACGAAATCAGCAAGAAGTCTCTCTTCGCGACACATACAGACAGACAGGGAGAAAGTCCTTACCTGATAAGTGTTGTCAAAACTGTCATACATAAACCTCGTAATAAGAGAAGTCTTACCCACTGCAAAAATAAATAAATAATTAATTAATTAAAAGGATTCTGGTTTTAAAAAAAAATCCTTTAGAGCAGTTTTCTTTCTACAGGGCCATCAATTGAATATCCAGAGATTTCAGAATTATCAATTACCTCTGGTAGGAAGTGTGTCCCTGGCAGAGTATAAGGGGAGAAAGAATCATTCATATAAATTGAAGGAGATTAGGGCACAGACACTCATACTACTAGTCTTTCTTACCGAGTACCATTCGGCAATGGAATAGCCTTGGAAAGGATAAGAGCGGAGGGCTTCCTCAAAGGAAAGCCCACCATTGCTAGTATTGTAGGGTGACCACGAGAATTATAGGATAGGGTTTTGGGAGTGTTATGGTATCGTATGTAGGAATGAGTTGGTCTCTCCACTGCCATATTGGCCAAATAAGGTTGCTTGCAGTGCCGTAAAACAGAATTAGAACAACCGACCATATTCATCAAGCAGACATAGAATGGCAAGCACGTTGTCTGCAAATCTCTTGGAGAAGGCTTAATCAATATGCATTCGGCGAGAAACTCAGTGGACCTCGATGTGCCAAAATTTCAAAATTATCAGTGATAGACGGAGACACAGGAGAGTGGGAGCAACAGCCCCAGAGGAGAACAACTGGAAGACGCACACACAGCCATGGGAGAGACAGACAAAAGCAGGTGAGAGAAAGGGGGAGAGAGAAAGGAGGAAGTGAGCGAGAGAAGGCAGCAGCGAGTGAGAGAAGGGAGTAGAGGGAGAAGAGAGCGAGAGAAGGGGGAAGCGAGGGCGAGAGAAGGGGGAAGCGAGTGAGAGAGAAGGGGGAAGAGAGTGAGAGAAGGGGGAGAGGGGGGAAGAGAGCGAGAGAAGGGGGGAGAGGGGGGAAGAGAGCGAGAGAAGGGGGGAGAGGGGGGAAAAGAGCGGGGGAGAGGGGGAAGAGAGCGAGAGAAGGGGGGAGAGGGGGAAGAGAGCGAGAGAAGGGGGGAGAGGGGGAAGAGAGCGATTTGTTTGTTTGTTGGAGTTTAAGGTCCCGTCAACTACAAGGTCATTAGAGACCCGTCCACTGCATAGTTCTAATGCATACACTACACTAATGCGACGATTATTGGGTATTAGCAGTACCCAGCTTTCCCGAGCGACCACCCATGTCAGTACTAACTGGGCTTGCGTTGCTTAACTTCAGTGATCAGACGAGAACTGGTGTGTCCAACGCAACTCGCCGCTCCCGGGGAAGAGCGAAAGAGGGGGGAAGAGAGCGAGAGAGGGGGGAAGAGAGCGAGAGAGGAGGGAAGAGAGCGAGAGAGGAGGGAAGAGAGCGAGAGAGGGGGGAAGAGAGCGAGAGAAGGGGGAAGAAGGCGAGAGAAGGGAGAAGAAGGCGAGAGAAGGGAGAAGAAAGCGATAGAAGGGAGAAGTGAGCGAGAGAAGGAAGGGAGTGAGAGAAGGGGGAAGAAAGTGAGAAAGGGGAAGAGAGGGAAAGGAGGAAGAAGAGACGAAATGGAGACAGGAGAGGCCAATCACCTCTCACATTCTTCAGTTTCCCAGACCAGCTGCTAAGACTGGGTAAGACGACAGCGGTCAAAGTCCAAAGTTCACGCCAGGTTTCTGGCTTCCTATCATGACGAAATGAGGTTGAGCACCCGTTATCAGAAGTTCCGTTATCCATCATCGCGTGAGCAGCAAAAAATATTCTCAGTCGGGAGTTTCGAGACTACGAAGAAAACGCCATAGAAGAACAAGCAGACAAGAGTGCACCGACATGACTCTTAATTCCATAGTCCATGAATATCCGTCTAGATGTCATGCACGGCGCCAGCGCTCAGGGCCGCAGTCGCCAGACAACGTTACGGAGAGGAATCGATTAACGATAATTGACGCCAATGTGGCTGCAACCAGTTCTCTCCCCTCTCCGGTGGGTCCGGCGAGTTACAATGTTTACTCTACTTTTTTTCTGGCTTGACCACTGGAAATTATCCTAACAGGTTGAGGACAGAGGACTTCCCACACCCCTTTTCTGAAAAAATCCACAAACACACTGGGACAACACACCGAGTCCATCGATCCAGAATCGATAGCCGCTGGCGACAATTAACAGAAAAGGACATTTTTCGCAGTCAAATTATTAATTTATCAGGGTAATTCAGGTTACCAGAAGTCACTCTGCAAGAGTTCCGTCCGGAATGACCTCTGATGGACACACTTTTTCATTTATCATTCAGGAGTCCTGTATCGAAAAAGCTGTCACACCAACCGCAGTTTTGTTCAGGCCAAGATGACCACGACAGTGAAGTGAAGCGTACCTTAGTGATTTCGGAGCAGTTAACAAGTCCAAGGTCAGAAAGTCTCCTAAAGCGCCCTTTCGAGAACCAGACAGTGTCTACCATTATATGTGGTACGTCTGAAGTAATAGGGTTTCTCCCTTCCTGGATCTCAAGTACCCAGGATATCGACCTGCCAAGACGGGCATACCCGAAGCTTAAAGTCCGTTCTGCACGACAAGACCCATACCCTGCAGGCTGTCCACGAACATCCAGAACTCTGCAAGACATTCGAGTAATCAATATTGCCATAAAAGGAAATATCCAACGTCAGTCACAGGAACGAGATCTAGTAATTAATGGATCCATCAGCCGGAAATCGATCTTCGCTGGATCAAACCAATTATTTTCAACACTCAACGCTATGCTTGGCTTTCTGGGGGCCACAGCAGGTACAGACAGGCCAGGGCTAAATCGACAGTGGCGAAAGGGTTAGAATATCGCCCCTCCCTCAGGCCGCCCCTCTAATCCCAGGTTTCCACCTCCAAAACACAATTATATGGGCTCTGACGTTGCCAATACTACCTTTCTATATGACGTCACTATTCCGTGGTCAGAAGACAATGTCGTAGGTCTTAGTAGGAGTGAGACAGGGGCGCTCTCACAACGCAGACCGGGCTAGGTCTTACACCACAACAATTTTAACCGAAATTTATTCCGTTAGAGAAAGGGTTCTTTGATATGCCAGGCATTCCTATTCGTGAGATGTACGGAAGTTCTTGGGATTGCTCAGTTCTTGGCTTTTCGAGTCACGGGTCTTAGGTTCAATCCCGGAGAGGGTCTGTTGTCCATTTATAGCCTGAGGCTGCCAAGTCACCTGCTAGTGAAAGAACCTTAGCTATGCGGAAAAACGTGCTGATCGGCAAAATCCTCCAGGTGTGGCGAGAGGAAAACCTGAAGTGTGCCGGGTGCCAAAGTATAAGACCCGGTGCACACATGCGATTTTCGCTCCCGCGGGTGCCGCAGGGACACCGCAGCAATTCACTGCACACATGCGGGGAAAATGTCGCCAGTACACATTTGGCAACTGTCCAGAGGGCGTGCCCTTTTTGCCTACCAAATGTCAAAACTAAGGAACCGCGCGGATGTGTGCATCGCTCAATAAACCACGAGGTACTACGAGACCGAATGTGCGAGTGCGGCGCCCCGGCGGTTTCGTCGGGAAACTGCGGGCACTTCCAGACGTAACTCCAGTTTTCGAAGCCGCGGCGGCGCCGCAGGTATGTGTGCACTCCCCCATTGCAACTAATGTATCTCATGCCGCAATTGCGAGGCCGCCCGGGCGCCGCGCGAGTAAAAATCGTAAGTGTGCACCGGGCCTAAGAAGGAATTGAAGGATAGGATGTGGCCACCACCACATAAAAGAACCTTTTCTACGCGGAAAACTGTACAAATCAGCAACATTCTCCGGATGTGACCAAGGGGTCATCCACCGGTCAAAGCGGCACATTGCGTTGGACACACCAGTTCTCGTCAGATCACTGAAGTTAAGCAACGCAACACCAGCTAGGGAAAACGCTTGGGAAAACTGGGTACCGCTAGTATCCAAAAATCGTCGCATTAGTGTAGCGTCTGTGCAGTCTCTGCATCAGAACTACACTGTGGACGGGGCTCTAATGACCTTGTAGTTGAAGGGCCCTAAAACACCAACAAACAACAACAAATCCACCGGACAAACAAGATGGCGCTGAAATAACTAAATATTAATTCAGGACCCTTGGAAAGAAACAGCCTGTCTTCACTCTCTACGCAACAGGGGCTCGAGTCATCTGAATAACAGCAGTGCCTGTCAAATTTCCAAGGAAGGCAAAAGTCCCGACCCGACTAGGATCGAACCTGAAACCATGGACAAGGTTGACAGACATTAAGGCGCTCCAAACAAATTCAAGACGTCATCCACTCCCACTACGTCCATTACATCAAAAACCAAACAAGAATTTGTATGAATAAAATATGGCCTCTCCCTGCACAGGCAACTCGGGACACGCCCAGTTTGTTTCGCCCTCATTATCAACAAATTCTATTTGCGTCCCCCGACTGCTTCCGTAGAAAAGAACAAATATTTCCGCCCACTACAGGTAAACAAGAGTTCGGCTTGTGCATGTATCCAATCTGGTGGCCTGACCCTGTGCTGGGCACGACAACCCCGGTTGAAAAATGGATCAGAAACAGGTCCAAGCAAGGCCCGCTACATTAATGTCGCAAATTCATTATAATCATGTGATCAAAATTCGAGATTTGTAAAATTTCACTGCCCTGATTGTCCCACAATTCGTGAAAGACCCCTGTCATTTCCGATTTCATTCATTCTTCTTCTGCCTCAAGAGCTCACATAATCGACACTTCGCTTCTCGTCACCATCCCTTAATGGCATGAAGGGGGCCGAATATCAACAGCGTAGGCGATCAGAAAGAAAAGTAAATAAGACCAGGACACCCACGACCTACATTTTTAACGTTATTATAAAATAGGAATTAGAGGCTTTTACGACGTCGGGCGGTCGGACGACTACAGTGACACCTACAATTGGAATTTAACTGCACCAAATGTGGCGCAGTACAAACACTAGGCCAGCTACAGTACTACGTAAGAGATGGAGAGAGAGAGAGACAGAGGGACTTAGAGGAGAGAGAGAGAGAGCGACTTAGAGGAGAGAGAGAGAGAGAGAGGGACTCAGAGGAGAGAGAGACAGAGGGACTCAGAGGAGAGAGAGAGACAGAGGGACTCAGAGGAGAGAGAGAGAGACAGAGGGACTCAGAGGAGAGAGAGAGAGACAGAG
>JAAFCE010004287.1:12820881-12840292 GCA_013389805.1 Trigoniulus corallinus
GAGAGAGACAGACAGAGGGACTCAAGATGGGAGAGAGACAGACAGAGGGACTCAAGAGGGGAGAGAGACAGAGGGACTCAAGAGGGGAGAGAGAGACTCAAGAGGGGAGAGAGAGACTCAAGAGGGGAGAAAGAGACTCAAGAGGGGAGAGAGACAGACAGAGGGACTCAAGAGGGGAGAGACAGAGAGGGACTCGAGGGGAGAGACAGACAGAGGGACTCGAGGGGAGAGAGACAGACAGATGGACTCAAGAGGGGAGAGAGACAGACAGATGGACTCAAGAGGGGAGAGAGACAGACAGATGGACTCAAGAGGGGAGAGAGACAGACAGATGGACTCAGAGGGGAGAGAGACAGACAGAGGGACTCAGACGGGAGAGAGAGCGACAGAGGAACTCAAGGGAGGAGAGACAGATTAAGAAACACTGTCCTCTCGGGCAGTACTTGGTCACTTTATGTCTGCTTCTTTACCGTCCACGGTATTTTACCGACGCCGAGGAGGAGGCGAGTTCTTACACATGAAAATGTTGTACCGACCTACACTTTTATCTTACTCCGTGTAGAAAACGTTAATTTCCGTTAAGTGGTGACATTGTAGGTAGGACAACACCGTCATTACAGCTTCCTATTTGGGCTTGAAAACGAGGCCTCACTTGGGAAATCCTCCTCCTTCCTTCGATCTGGCCCGGGAGGGGTGAAGAAGCCATGTCCACCTCAGCCAGGTACCGGAGCGGCGAATTGCGTTGGACACACCAGTTCTCGTCTGATCACTGAAGTTAAGCAGCGCAACCCTCGCTAGTACTGACATGGGTTGGCCGCTTGGGAAAACTACGTGCCGATAATACCAAAAAATCGTCGTATTGGTGTAGTGTCTCTGCAGTGTTTGCATCAGAACTATGCTGTGGACGGAGCTCTAATGACCTTTGTAGTTGAAGGGCCCTAAAACATCAACAAACAATAACAACCATGATGGGTAGAAATAGAGCTATGGTCGAGGTTACACCATTCTAAAGTGGTAGAGCCCTTTCGAGGTGAAAAAACGCTTTCCTTTTCCTCGCGCTGAGTGAAGAAGCTATACCCACCTAGGCCAGAGGTCGACCCTACAACCGCGGACTCATCACGAAAGTCAATGAGGCGAATGTGCAGTGTTGCAGGCGTAGTGGGGGCTGTGCTCCAGTATGGTGGAAGAACCCTTCTTATACGGAAAGTTATATGATGGCCATATCATCCTGCCCATTTCATCCCAGAGACAACGTTGGAAGTTGCCTTCTAGATTGAGTGGCCGCAGTCCAGGTGAGCAACACTTCCAGAGCAATAAGCGACAAGCAACGTTTGACAATTATGGGTTAGTCGAGCTTGAGAAGTTCCCGTAGGAAGTACCCATGTTGGGGAGGGGGAGGGAGGACACAAACCGGAAGTTCTTCCACTACGTCAACAATGAAACAATTCACTTATCTCTGGAGTTGTTTCAATCAGATAAGCAACAATAGAAAATATCGCCTAGCAATTAGCAACATCTGATAACGTTCCTGAATGCCCCCACAGGCAACAACAATAGGTAGGTCAAGGTGACGGACAATACCGAATCGCTTCAAGGGCTTCCATTCAGGTGAGGATGCGGTTATATCGTACACAGCCACACGGGATCAAGGTTTTAATTCTCCAACCGGAACGGAAGGGCTCAGTTGAAGGTTCCTTCCCTCTGACCCTGGAGTAAAATAATGCCCCTCCTCTCGTCCAGCATCGATCTTGCATCCACGGACACACGAATCAAGCACGTTACCTCCAAGTTAACGAGGCGGGCTTTACACGGACAACACCGCGGTTTGTACTCTTCTTGCCTACCGCTGACGACTAGCCTGGAGGTCAACAAGGCCGTCAACTACCCTTTAAATACCAGCTTCTAAGACTTCTTTGTGACATTGACCCTGTCAGGATTAACCAATTCCATACCTGATTAGTGACCTTCCCCTTCGGGGTAATAATAGTGGGGGTCACATTTCGGACCTTGATCAGTTTGGAAGAGGGGTCCAGGTCAGCTTGAGGGCCATCTACCGACACCAGGTCTGGGCCATATCGATTGTTTGTTTGTGTTTTAGGACTCTTCAACTATAAGGTCATTAGAGTCCTGTTCACAGTGTAGTTCTTATGCAGAGACAGCACAGAAACTACACTAATGCGACGATTTTTGGGTATTGGCAGTACCCAGTTTTCCCAAGCGGCCACCCATGTCAGTACTAGCTGGGGTTGCGTTGCTTAACTTCAGTGGACCATATCGAAACCTGTCTTTTTTCCACGTAGAGGAGGTTTTCTTTCACGGCACAGGTGACAAGGCAAACACTCCACCCTGACACCACTCTACTACCTTTCAGACCGGAAACTGTTCTATGAATTTCAATGTCGGGCCTGGAATGAAATCAGAGTCCAAGACAGAACATACAGGACTGGGAGCCACTGTACCTTTGTCAGGTCCTCTTACAAAAAAGGACGGGGGCAAGGAACGACGTCAGGGCAACATTTGGAAATTTCCACTTTCTTATTCTTCTCTTTGAACTCCTGCAAACCCGTACATCCCCGCCTATGGTAGGACACTGGGTCACCTGGCAGTAACATTATTCATAACCCTTTTTTGACCTGTTGGACGGTATTCTAAAGTAGACACCTGCCGAAACACCTGATGTGACGAACGCTGCCTAGTTAACGTCGGCCTATCCGCTAACTGGAGGGTTATTTCTTTTACCGACGCCGGGGACGCAGGGGGGGGGGGGCGAGAAAGGAGGGCAACCATCCCCACACACAACCCTTTTTGTACTGTCACTCTTCTGTTTCAACTCGGCTATTTGATTTCCTGACAACATTTGAACTCGGGTCCATGCACTAAAATGTCGTGCCAAGGTGAGGCTGGGTAGAGTTACGTGATAATATTTTGGATACTCCCCCTCCTCCAGTCCTGAAACAAAAAAAAAAGCCTAAATATTCCCCAGGGTGTTTGGTTTATAGCCTAAAAAAGCTGAAACGCCCAATTTCATACCTGGATAACTGGTATTTTACGAATGAGTCACACGATTGTGACACCTCTCACCTTGCATGACGCCATCAGGAAACCGTGGGTTCGATTCCAGATTTGGTCTGTGTCCAGACCTTTAAATGGTAAACGTCATTACATACCATTGTTGTGGCCATCCAATTTAATTACCCAATTAAGCAGGAAGCCTGCATCAGAGGACAGCAGGTGTGGCAAGGGGGCACAGTCAAAAAATTACCTTCAACCCCTTTGTCAACTGCTATCGTGGTCACGGAAGGGTGCGACTACAGAATTTCACCTGCGAAGTTGAACAAACTGAACCGGAAGTGGCGAAAAGAATGTTAATTGAAACTAGTTTCTGAAAAAAAAATTCAGAACGCTGAATTGTCTTTTTTTCCGCCTAGGGGGGTCAACGGGACTAGTGTCTTCACAGCCAACAAAAAAAAAAAATGAGGTTCTCTGTGACCGACTGCCAACCTGACGTCACAAATCTTTAATTTGAACCACAGGATAGACAGTGTCCCAGGTTTACTTCAGAACCCTTATAGGGCTGATACGGGAGTTCAATTCCATTCCAGGAACCAGCTGGAGTTGGGGCTGTGGTTCAATTCTGCTCCAGGAACACTAAGAGACTCCGGGCCTCAAAGGGGTTTAATACTACTTTAGAACCCATACGGGGGTTTGACAGCAATCCAGGAATCATATGGAAGGTTGATTCCTACTTCAGGACCCGTGAGAGGTGTTGGTCCCATTCCAGGACACGGGGGTTGGTGCTGTGGTTCGACTCTACTTAAGGACCCATAAAGTGGTTGATTGCAGAACAGTACCCGTAAGTTCATTCTACTGCAAATCTAAATGCAAGGGCTATTTCTACCTCAGGACCCAAGATCCAATTAGTATTTTATGATTACAGGTTGGAGAGTAAGCCAAGCAGTCATAACGGGACAACCCCTAAGGAGGCTGCTCACGGGTTAGGAGGAGATAGGTGTAGGGGATGTAGGAGAGGGGGAAATTCGCGGCACCTAACGTTCACTACCAACCACCCATGTTGGTACTAACTTGGGTTTACGTTGCTTAACTTCAGTGATCGGACGAGAACTGGTGGGTCCAACGCAACTCCGCCGCTCTTGCCCGAATTAAAGGTTTTAAAGATAAATCCAAGGCAGTAAAGGTAAATCCAATCCAGGACTCACAAGGGAGTGTCATTTGTACTCTAGGACCCACTAGGGGATTAATTTTACTCTAGGACCTATCATCATCATACCCTTCTTCCGCCTATGGCAGGGTCGGGTCTGCGGGTTCTGGCTCTCCACTCCCTTCTGTCTCCTACCAGGTCCCTGTCCACCCCACACATCGCCATGTCCTTACGGACAACCTGCTCCCATGTCAGCCTCGGTCTCCCCCTACCCCGGGTGCTACCGACCACCTGCATCCCTGGTATGGCCCTAACGAGGTCCTCATCCCCTCTTCGCATCACGTGTCCATACCACCTCAGCCTGTTTTCCCTCATTTTTTCGGCAATGTCCACCACCCCCAGGCTACCTCTAACATACTCATTCCTAATTCTATCAGCTCTTGACACACCACTCATGTACCGCAGCATTCGCATCTCAGCCACTTGCATTAATTTTACTCTCGGACCTAATAGGGGTTAATTCCACTCTGGGATCCATTAGGGGGTTAGTTCTACTCTAGGACTCAAAAAGAGTTGACTGCACTCCAGGAACCATTAGAGGAGTTGATCCTATTCCAGGACACGGGGATTGGTGTAGTGGTTCGATCGTGCTACCGGACTCCATAAGAGTGCCTATTCTACTTCACGTCCCAATAACAAGGTTGATCCTACATCAGGAAACAATAACCGGGCTGATTCTACATCAGGAACCAATAACAGGGCTGATTCTACATCAGGAACTAATAATAAAACAGGTTCTATTTCAGGACCTTATAAGATGACTGATTCTACTTCAGATCTTAAAAGAAGGAAACTGAAAGGGCTGCAGAGCCCTAGATGCAATCAGGATGTCAGGCAACCAACCTTCTTCTGCTTGTCCATTCTAAGAATGGAGGGCTTTATTCTTTATTGCTTTCCTACCGTTCTGAGCCTCTCCCTTCCTAATCCGCTATCTATTTCTTCCATTGCAGACCAAGTAGGATAGCTGGAACCGATGGATCTCCCCAAACCCTAGTCTGAGTTTTAGAAACAAAAACTGTTTAAAAGGAGTTATCAGCTTTGTTCTTATGCAGTCAGAATCTTCAATTACGTCCTAAATAAACCTGGAGACTCAAAATCTGGAAAGAGAACCAAGGACCAACGTCAAAATCAGTGCAGTCTGTGAAGATCCAGAGGCCCAAGGCTCCAGCAGGAATCCGAGGTTATTTAGAATCAAGCTTCATTTTCCTCTATATTCTGGGGATCAGAAAATGAAACCGAAAACCCTGTGGACTGTGGAAGCTGCTCAAGGGTGAGGTTACTGTCAGCACTAACTAGGGGTACTAACGAGGGTGAGGTCTGTTGTCAGTACTAACTTGGGTTGCGTTGCTTAACGCCAGTGATCACACGAGAACTGGTGTGTCCAACGCAATTCAGCCGCTCAATGTAGGGACCAAGTAGGGCCTTGGACTTTCAGCACCCTGATGGACGAGAACCACAGGTTCGGGCACTAGTTTCCTCCCAACATTTTGAGCAGGGGGGAGGAGGAATTGGCTAGCTCTATAACTTATTTCTCTAATTACGTATACCTAGAGTTGGATTATCATCCATCATACCCTTAAGTTAAGGCCCTTAACTATAAGCCCTATGCCATCCTTTCACAGTCTAGGGTCCAGAACAACCTCATTCCCTATCACGCTCTGTAAAAACGGTAAATATCGTTGAAATCCGGTAAGAAATTGCAGTTCAAACCTGAATCTGTGTACCGATTACAATGTCAATATAATGTGGAATAAATATATGACTGGATGAAGATTTTTACCGCCGGTAAATCAATTGAAATTCTTCAAATGAGTCAGGGTTTTTAGGATTGAGCAAATTCCTGATAACAAAATGATATATGTCAATAGAATAATATGAAGCTGTCACGAAAAAGTAAAATTCAGGCGCCGAAAACGAGCAATTGTCGTGCCACGTATGTTCAAACCTGATTTTGTCAGTTGATGGAGTAGAAAATTATGAAATAAATTCAATTCCTGGTGGAATTTTGGAGTCGATAATCAGACCTTGGATGGAATTCTTCAGCGGCAACCGGAAATTCCAATTGGTTTTTCGAATGCAAGAGGAAGGATACAAAGCCTTTCAAGCAATCGGTTAAGAAATAGTAGAGAATTCAGTTCAGATATTAACAATTAATTGACTAATCATCTATTTCCGCTTAAAAATAATATTAAAAGGGGCGATGACATTATAATAAACCTCGAAAAAACCCTTCCCGAAAAATCAAATTCATCAAATTCTTATCGCGACTAGCGTTCGAATCAGTTCGCCGGTTGCCGCGTACGAAAAAAAAGTCCCTGGATAGAATTTCGAATTTCTCATTCAATTTGTGGATATATATATTTTTTTTCTTCAATTTCAATAAATTAATGACGAAAATTACAAAAAACTAATTGTGTTATTATTAATCGGTTTCTCCCACGTCATTGTCGACGTCACTCATAGGGTCTTCTAACTTCACATATTAATGTTCCATAATGTTGAGTAACTTACCGCTTTGCTCGCCCAAAAATACCAATTTAAATTTACGCAGTGGATTGCCGAAATCTCCCGAGGATGACATCTTTTGATGAAGTAAGTAAATCTTGATGGACCTTCGAGCGAAAACCCCCGAATTCAGATAGAAAAATTACAATTACAAAAAAAAATTTCAACGTCGACGACTTGGTGTCTCCAAACACACACCGCCACGTTTAACAAGCCCAAAGAAGGCGACAAAAGCGCCACCTGTACCACTCGACTGAAAACCAAACGTGAAGTCCGTATCAAATAGCTTCATTGTTGCCCGATCGCATCAGGGACATCCAACAAACTTTGCGACATAACCTTTCGATGAGAGTCGAATTTGGGCAGCCCGAGTTTGATTACACACAGTGGCGTCACTAGGGGGGTGCGGGCCACACCGGGTGACACCACTCGTACCATGAGAAATGGGATGACACCAAAGCAGAAGAAGCGGCTTTTTTTCGGCAGAGGGGGTGACACCATGGTGCCACTGCACCGGGTGACGCTACTGATTACACATCTTCATCATCATCATACCCAGGCGCGGATCCAAGGAGGGGTTTTTGGGGTTGCAACCCCCCCCCCTAAATTTTGGATCGACATTAACACTGACAAATGAAAATTGCGTTTCCAATCGCTGCCTATGGCTCAACCCCCCTGACGAAAATCCTGGATCCGCCACTGATCATACCCCTATCCCGCCTGTGGCAGAGTCGGGTCTGCCGGTCCAATGAACATGCTCTGACTGAGGGTACCCCAGCCGGGCGTCATGAGCCCACAGAAAATATTGGCTAATTTGTCTGTGGGAGGATGCCTACATACCCCATTGATCCAGCACGGCATTATACAGAAAAGCAACTCCTAACCCTTATCCCGCCTGTGGCAAGGTCGGGTCTGCAGGTCCAATGAACATGCTCTGACTGGGCAGTGGCGTCACTAGGGGGTGCGGGCCGCACCGGGTGACACCACTCACACCATGAGAAATGGGGTGACACCAAAGCAGAAGAAGCGGCTTTTTTCAGGAGAGGGGGGGTGACATCATGGTGTCACCGAACCGGGTGACGCCACTGGCACCCCACCCGGGCGTCAGGAGCACACAGGACATATTGGCTAATCTGTGGGTAGATGCCTGCCTACCCCACTGCTCCAGCACCGCATTACACAAAAAAGCATCTCCTAACCCTTTTCCCGCCTATGACAGGGTTGGGTACCCATTTTGTCCCACATGCTCTGACTGGGGGCACCCCAGCCGGGTGGCAGGAGCCCACAGGAAATATTGGCTAATTTGTCTGTGGGAGGATGCCTGCCTACCCCACTGCTCCAGCACCGCGTTACAAAAAAAAAGCAACTCCTAACCCTTTTCCAGCCTTTGGCAGGGTCGGGTACCCATCTCGTCCCTCTGAATGGACATAGGGCGATATATTGGTCATAGCGTTTTCTGCAGCCAGTTGCCGGCCAAAGCTGCACCCCTACGCTTATTTGGGATTGCTACCGACGCCAGGGGGCGAGCTCCTACACCTGGAAATTTTTTGCCTCATCTACCCGCTGCATAGTAGAGACCGTTCCCTTCGTGCAAGTGCCATCGTACACCAACACGGGACCTCGGTTTTACTTCTCATCCGAAAGAAGGCACACTCACGGCCTCTCTCTCTCGCCCGAAAGAAGCCGACCCACCTCAGTCCAGTATCGAACATAGAACTACTGACGCAGTTGCTGAGCATGCTAACCACTACGCCACCGCGGTGGGCAACCGCATTACACAGCCAAAATAGAAATTTTTGGCAGGTAAATTTTAATGCAGGTAAATTAAATTTGTGGGTTATATGGAGTCAGGAGTCACAGGAGTCAGGGTCATGCCCTTAGATTACACATCTAAAATCTCTTTTTATGTGTATTGGGATTAGGGCGATTTGCAAGTGGCCGAGATGCGAATGCTGCGGTGCACGTGTGGCGTGTCGAGAGCTGCTGGATCAGGAATGAGTATATCAGAGGTAGCCTGGGTGTGGTGGACATCGCCGAAAAGATGGGGGAGAATAGTCTGAGGTGGTATGGGCACGTAATGAGAAGAGGGGACGAGGAGCTCGTTAGGGCCATACCAGGAATGCAGTTGGTCGGTAGCACCCGGGGCAAGAGGAGACCGAAGCTGACGTGGGAGCAGGTTGTCCACAAGGATATGGTATTGTGCGGGGTGGAATGGGACCTGGCGTGAGATAGGCGGGAAGGGAGGTTTAGAACCTGCAGACCCGACCCTGCCGCAGGCGGGGAAAGGGTACGATGATGATGATGGGATTAGGGCGATTTGCGTTGGACACACCAACAAACCCAAGTTAGTACCAACATAGGGGGTGGTTGGTAGTGAACGTTGGGTGTTGCTAATTTCCCCTCGCCTACATCCCCTGCACCTCTCCTCAGGATTCTGCCTGTTTCACTTTTCCGCCAACGGAATTTCCTAATTAGATAATTGAACCCGCCGTGGCGGCTCATGGGGCAGGCAAACCTAGGCGGCTGCCTAGGGCGGAAAATTTCAAAGGGGCGATTAAGTTAGGCTAACTTCAGAGGTCCTTACTTGCCATGCAGCCTATCGGTAATTTAAAATGTTCATAGTATTGGGGTTCCCAAACTTCTCTGATTGGTGGGGCCTTTTCTAAATGTTGGCTTTCTCGAGGAGCCCTGTTGCAGAGTTATACCTATGCATTGGCATTGGGGCAGTCGCCGAAGACATGAAGGACGCTCGGACAATTTTGAACTTCATTAATTTTAATGGGGTACGGCGACGGACCCACTTGCCTAAGGCGCCTGAAACTCACGAGCCGGGCCTGATTAGAGTACTCGGTAACTGCGTCAGTGGTTCTAGGCTCGATAATGGACCGAGGTGGGTTGGCTTCTATCGGGCAAGAGAAAGGGGCTCCGAGTGCGCCTTCTTTTGGATAAGAAGTAAAACCGAGGTCCCGTGTGGTGTGCGATGGCATTTGCTCGTGAAAGAACCCACTCTACTGTGCAACCGGGTAGATGAGGCAATATTCCCAGGTGTAGGGGTTCGCCCACCTCCCTCCTGGGGTCTTTTGGAGTTGGAATGCCTATTAGCATAGGGGTTACAGTTTTCGTCGGTAACCGGCTACGGAAAAACACTGTCCAATGTATCACCCTTGTGTCCATTCAGAGGGTTGGTTCGTTGGTGTTTTAGGGCCCTTCAACTACAAGGTTATTAGAGTCCCGTTCACTGCGTAGTTCTGATCCAGAGACTGCACTGACACCACACCAATGTGACGACTTTTGGGTAGTAGCAGTACCCAGTTTTCCCAAACGAGCACCCATTTCAGTACTAGCTGGGGCTGCGTTGCTTAACTTCCGTGATCGGACGAGAATTGGTGTGTCCAACGCAATAAGCCGCTCCCCCATTCAAAGGGACAAGTTTGGTACCGGACCCTGCCATAGGCGTGAAATGGATTAGGAGTTGTTGCTGATCCCGCCTCCGTGGCGCAGTGGGTAGAGTGCTAGGTAATTGCGTCAGGGGTTCTAGACTGGGTTGGCATCGTTCGGGCGAGGCAGAGAGATTTCCGGAGTGGGCCTTCCTTCGGA
This sequence comes from Trigoniulus corallinus, assembly GCA_013389805.1. Lineage (NCBI taxonomy): Eukaryota > Metazoa > Arthropoda > Diplopoda > Spirobolida > Trigoniulidae > Trigoniulus > Trigoniulus corallinus. The sequence continues at coordinate 12,831,203 of JAAFCE010004287.1, forward strand.
TGAGAAGTCCAACCGAGGTTCCGTGTGGCGTACGATGTCATTTACACGAAAAAGAACCCTCTGTACCAGTAGTGTAAATCTTTTTAGGGTCCAAAGGGACAAGTCCATCCCAAAATTATGCTCACGGAGCCCACTCATAGATGGCCCCACTTTCACAATTTTCGAAACATGCTTAGTGCTCAACCGGCTGCGGAATAGCACTGTCCCATATATCACCCGTGTGTCCATTTAGAGCGACAAGATGGGTACTCAACCCTGCCATAGGCGAAAAAATACGGCGGCCCTCTGACTACATGTCGGGGCGCCGTCTGACTACATGTTCAGGCCGAACCTGCTGTGAAATACTAATGTCGATATGTACGATCGATCTAACCTAGGTTCAAACCTCGAGCCCTGCACATGCTGACGTTTGTACCGAAATGCCCTTTGCTATGCGTAATTCATACGCAGATGAACTCTGGACAGGGATGTGGTCGAGGACCTGATGAGGAAGTACCTACCCACACACACATGGTGCCTCAGACGGTACCACCGATTCCGAAAGCAACCAGACACGCTCTAGTATCGAACCTAGACACAAAGCCCGCTATAAGGGGGGGCAACCTGGACATTTGTCCGGGGCGTCATTCTGGCTGTAAGTGTGAGAACAGAGCACGCAAACAGAGCGCTGCTTCAAGGAGCGGCAATTTGTCTTTTTGTCCGGGGCAGGCGTGTTAGAGCAGGCGCTGCTAGGCACAGCATGTTTCGAACTGCCCCACTTGTCAATATCGTTGCTTATCAATTCCGTGATAGAGAGGGTCCTTTTCCGTGTAAAGGTGATATCACATGTCTTCTTGCTTACGGCGAGTCATCGCCTCACTTCCTATTAGAGACTGGAGGCACACTTTGGACCTTTCCCACTCAAAAAAGAAAGTACAACTCACCAGGATTGAACTCGCGCACTCCGACCTTCAGCGAAGCATCTACAGGATGTGATAAAAGTAAGAAATGTACGGATATCAATAACGGTATTTATTTAGTTATTTACATAATATAATTATATACAATTCAATTAAACATGTATTAACGATTACCAACCAATCAATTTAACGCTAAACGTTAAACCAGATGCAAATTTAACGCAGACTTAACCGGCAATAACTATTTCGGTAATTGTTAAAAGGTGACGCCCAATCCATTTTACCGATATGAAAACCACACGCACTAATCGATCAATTGCCACCCGATGGGTTTAGTAGTTAAATAAATAATAATTTAATTAAATAAATAATTTATCGTTAACTTAGCTTTCTTACCACCCGCCATCATCGTTTCACTTGGCAACTTGAAAGTTAAGAGACCTTGCACTTTAGGGGACACCCAACAACGTGACGTCACGAGCTACAGATACGAGAAGAAATGACGTAAGATCGACATTCAAAAGCCTGGTTTCAACGTCAAAGTTTCAGACTATAGTTACTCAACAGTCGTTGACATGCCAAAATGTTTTTTTGCCATGACGTCATTCGTCAGCTACAAAGACAGAAATGACGTTTGGTGCAGGTCACATTACGTCATAAGACACAGGCAGGAAGAGAAATGACGTCAACAGCTATGCATAAGAAGAGAAATTACGCCATCAGCTATGCATAAGAGAAATTGCGTCATGTAGGAAGAGAAATGACGTCAACAACTCCACATGAGAAGAGAAATTACGTCATGTTGGAAGAGAAATTACGTCAACAGCTATGCATAAGAAGAGAAATTATGTCACGTTGGAGTAGAAATGATGTCAAAGCGCCACATAAGAAGAGAAATTATGCCATGTTGGAAGATAAATGACGTCAACAGCTCTGCATATGAAGATAAATGACGTCAACAGCTCTGCATAAGAAGATAAATTACGTCATGTTGGAAGAGAAATGACGTCAACGGCTATGCATAAGGAGGGAAATTACGCCAAGTTGGAAGAGAAATGATGCCAAGTTGGAAGAGAAATGACGTCAACAGCTACACTTAAGAAGAGAAATTATGTCACGTTAGAAGAGAAATGACGTCAAAGCGCTGCATAAGAAGACAAATTACGCCATGTTGGAAGAGAAATGACGTCAACAGCTCTGCATAAGAAGAGAAATTACATCACGTTGGAAAAAATGACGTCAAAGCTCAGCATAAGAAGAGAAATTACGTCCACAGCTAGGCAAGATGCAAGTCATGAGCTACAAGTAGGAAGCCAACTGATGTTATGAGCTACACGTAGGATGAGAAATGACGTCATGAGCTACGTGCAGGAAAAGGAAATGACGTCGTGAGTTACGCATAGGAAGATAAATGATGCCGTGAGCTACACGCATGAGGAGAAATGACGTCCTGAGCCACATGTAGGATGGCAACTTATGAGATAAACTACACGTAGGAAGGCTAAATGATGCCATTTAGGGCCTTTCAACTACAAGGTCATTAGAGCCCCGTCCACTGTGTAGTTCTACTGCAGAAACTACACTGATTCCACGATTTTGGGGTATTAGCGGTACGCGGTTTTCCCAAGTGGCCACCCATGTCAGTACTAGCTGGGATTGCGTTGCTTAACTTCAGTGATTAGACGAGAAATGGTGTGTCCAATGCAACAAGTCGCTCTCAAATGATGCCATGAGCTACACGTACAGCAGCAATGACGTCATGAGCTATGCATAGGGGAGCATGACTATGACGTCATGAGCTATGCATAGGGGAGCATGACTATGACGTCATGAGCTACATGTATGAAGAGAAATGACATCATGAGCTACACGCTGGACGCGAAATTGCGTCGTGAGCTAGACGTATAAAGAGAATGACGTCATGAGCTAGGTGTTGGAAGTGACGCACCAAAAGCAACAATTGTTTATGCGCATATGGGACTCCTAATGTGGCAAAATGACGTCAGTAAATATGCCAAGATGACGTCATCCACTATGTCAAATAACGTCATGAGCTACTCGTCGAAAAGCAATGACGTCGTGATGTATGACGTCATGAGCGACACATTGGAAGAGAAATGACGAAACGTTGAAGAAGTGACTCGTGAAAAGCAACAATAGTTTACACGTAAATGTGAGTGCTAGCTTGACAAAATGACGTCTGTAAATAGGCTAAGATGGCGTCATCAACTATGCCAAATGACGTCATGAGCTACAGGTAGGAAAAGAAATGACGAGAGCAAAGACATCCAACTGACTTCAACGTTAACGTCACTTAACAGTAACTGAGAATTGCTATGAGAGAAAATGACGTCACTGGTCATGCATGCAAAATGATGTAGTGAGCCAAAGATGATGACGTCATAAACGGCAGCAACGAGGACAGCGAATAACTTCCGCCAATATCTGAAATTAAGAGCTACAGGGCGACACCGACCAAAACGCAACAGTCCTGTACTGCTCTGACACCTACAATGACGTCATTCGGCACATTATTATTGATGGCTATGTTCAACAGACCATGTATTTAAAATACTTTGTTAATACGCGAATGGCTATAGGTTCGATCCTATCGACAGGTGAGAAGAATCTTTTTTTTAGAAAAAAAAAACAACGCAAGGGTGGGTTACAGGTCAAAGGTCACAATAGAGACCTAACGAGAAAACTAACGGCCCTGGACCTGGAAAAGAACCCTCGTCCATAAACTAAAACCCAAGTTAGTAGCTATCCGAAATAATTCAATCATGAGCATAAAGAAAGGGTTCTTTGTCAACAATGGGCCTTTGTACCATAAATGACCCCTTCAAGTGGGAACGTCGAGGGGTAGTTCATAAAATGAGGTATATCTGTAACTGGAGGCGATTATCAGCATGGAGAAATCCTGGAAAAGGACCTTCTTGGTACTATAAAAGTCCACGGGCCCTTTGCGCAATTAGGTTCGCTCCCCTGTCCTGCACATTCTGTGCCGCTACAACAATTATTTCAGGGATCATTCAGTAGTGCCAATAGACCTCTTGGGTCCTTCTGCAATTTGGGTACCCAGATGCAAATACATAAATTAACTCAGCAAAAGATCTAAGGGTCCCAAGCCCCTAAGAGACGGAATACCACCATTTAGGCACTGGAATCGTCCTTCAATTGGAGATGAGAAGGGTCCTTTGATTCAATAACTTACTTCGACACCTTGAAGAATGGGGCTTCTGGACAAGGGCAGAACACTTCCTGAGCGGTCACTTCAATTCAGAGAACCCCAAAGGTCTTTAATTCCATGTTTCAGGGTCCGAAACCAAGGAAGAACAACAGCAAGCTCGCCACTATCCCAGACCGGAAGTTGCTCCAGATCAAAAACCCTGCCTTCGTTCAGTGCTTTATGGTAAGTGTTAGAGCAGGCCCGTCAGTTTATTGGGGGGTTAGTTAGAAAATTTAACAAAGGTCCTAGTCAGTAAAGCTGTTAAAAGTCCAATTAAGGCTCCCCGTCCTGAAAAAAAATGGAAGGCGGAAGTGCCTGTATGTCTCTTGCAGACTTGTTCTTTACAGAGGTCAGCAGGGCCGTTAACAGGTTCAGTAAAAATTCAAGTCCTGCGCCCCAATTTAATATTTGCTGCGTCGTAAAAAGCCGTATAGTGTGGCCCTAGGCTTGTAAGGGTTGTGGTCTGTGGACGAACTACAAGTGGACTCTGAGGACGACGTCTCAGACCGGTTTCGGAGGCAGAGGAACGTGGACACGATGCAAGAAATGACCAGAACGGACAGCAGGAAGATGAGGGTTATGGCAAAACTCGGCGTGGAGATGCAAATCAAACCGGAAGTGTCTGGTGAGAAGGGATACACCATGGTGGCAGTTGTGTTCCCGGCAGAGTTGCCACTGCTGTCCAAACTGAAGGCTAGATCCCCAGTGGAAACTACCTTGATGTTGCCGTTAACACCAATGTCCTTTTCTTCGGATGGGTCCTGGTCATCTTCAGTTTCGTTCTCAGGCTCGAACTCATCCAGGGTTGGTGATGGTGCTGCTCGCCGAATTCGAAGCGCTGCCCTCTCCAGTCTGGGTCTTCCTCCTTGAATGTACGTGGCAGGCTTCAGTAGGGTGTCAGTGACCAGTCCATCGTCTCCCCTAGCAGGACCATCGATCTGAGGGGCACATTGTTCAGGACACTGATGTCTGCAAATCTGAATGGTGCACTTAAAGTGGACATCCATCGAATCCGGGAACTTAAAGGCCTGAAAGTGGGCAAAGGACATGACAGAGGCACTGGCGTCAAAGCCCTTGATCTTTGTGAATTTGCTCATGAGCATGGGTCTCATAACGCAACCCCTGTCATCCACAAGTTCCACAGGCGCACGCCGGCCATCGTGAGCCACACAGTCTCGAACTAACATGTCAAATTTGTTCTCTTCGTCCTTGATGGCCAGTACCATAGTCAGCCTTTGTCCAATCTTGACTATACCAGACACTTCACTGGCCCATGGTCCCATTCCCGCCTGAATCTGCATCCAACATCCCACGTTGTCACCGGCAAAATCCGTGTGGACAATGTCCAGCATCTCCACGTTGAAAGGCTTAAAAGTCACAGACTTTTCATAAAAATCGTGCCAGGAACATCTCAACTTCCGGGCTTGATCCCACATCTCTTGCACCAGTGGGTCATACTGCACAATGATGGTATTTTCGAAAAAAGAGCCACTTCCGGTCTGTTCGCCAAAGCCATAAAGTCCATTCTGCGTGTTGCCGGTGGTGCCACATCCATTGATGGCAATGCTGAAGGTAGAAGACATGTGGCCCTGGCCAGGACGGACGTGGACACAAGCATCGTTGTCATAGTTACCTTTGCTGAACACCACTCCATAAAAGGGTTTGTCGAATTTGATGGCCACTTTCATGTGATTCTTCTCGCACTTGGCCTCTAAGTGAACTATCTGAGGCAGGGAGGGAGCCTGCTGAGGCCAGGATTCCTCAGAAAATTGTTGAAATCCTGGAAAGTGACCACTTCCGTCCGGCACTACAGCAACTCCCATTTCGCCAATGTGAGGAATGTGCTGAGAAGGAAGTCCCGAAAGTTCCACGTTGGCCTTCTTCTGAGGACCCTTGGAATGCAGGTGTTGCTGCTGTTGCTGTTGTACTGCTTGACCATGAGGTTCATCATACAAATGATTAGGTTCCAGATTGGGCTGAGAGGCTCCAAGTTGAGGGCCATGGGCCAATCCTAGTTGTGGCAAAAGGCCCTGAAGGTGAGCTAGTAGTTGCTGAGGCTGATGTTTGGCAGGTCCAGGTTGGGCCTGTGGAAAATTCTGTTTGGCATTTGGTGGTACATTGGGATTAGGATGTTGGGAGAACCCTGGTGGTGGTGGATGATTTCCGGTCTGTGGTGACTGAGGTTGTTGAGGTGGGCCTCCGTGTTGCGGAAGGTGTGAAAGGGCATGCTGAACTCTGTGATTGGACGGCGGTTCCATGCCATTTCCGTCTCCACCAACGCCACTTGCACTGCCTGCAACGTTGCCACCGTTGGAATTGCCGTTAGGGTGCAAAGGAAGTGCTGGATTCTGGAATGACGATTGAGCCTGTGGATTGTCATAGGCCATGTCCTGATGAAGTTTGGCAAAACTGGAAGGCTGATAATGTCCACCGTTGCCACCAACTTGATTACCGCCGCCACCGCCTCCTCCATTTCTATTGCTGCCTGGAGAGGGTAAGACTAAGGCTCCAGGTCTCACTTGAACCGGCACTGGAACTGGAATGGGCGGAGGTCCCGGAGGCTTCAGAGGAGGAGGGGGTGCTATAGGCCCACTGTTGGCGTAAGATTTCTCAGCAGCTTCTACTTCGGCGATTCGACTTTCTTCAGCCAGTTGGTCAACGAGGTCACCGTTCCTAGAGTCAGCAGAGGACATTTTGGATTTCGCATCCTTGCCGCTAGAGGACGCTTTCTCAGCTGCAATGACCACCTGTTGGAAAAAGACAATAAAACGCATTACTATCCAGGTTCGATCCCGGCCAACATCGATAGCGTCTACCCCATTTTAAAAATGGAAGTATTATTCAAATAAGCCTGTTTCCGCCTACGGCAGGGACCCGGTACCCTTTGTCTCACTGGGACCGAAATCACATGGCGACTGTTGGACGAGACCTTTACGTAGCCGGCTGCCGTCTCTTATTTAACGACGGCCTACCTTCTTCGTTGGGGCACCTTTCTGATGCAAAGGAGGGCTAACTCTAATTGCCGGGAGAAGAAATTTCATTTACTTAACGCCAGGGGGAGAGGAGCAAGTTCCTAATTTGGCAGCTATGCCCATCTATAGGTGAACGCTATCCCGCATATAAAAGGTTGGTTTAGTCAGAGATTCATTTTTCATCCTGGGTGGGGAATGTTGATCCCTCTTGTGCCCTAGGGGCTAGGCACGGCTTATTGCGTTGGACACACCAGCTCTCATCTAATCACTGAAGTTAAGCAACGCAACCCCAGCTAGTACTAACATGGATGGCCGCTGGGGAAAACTGGTTACCGCTAATACCCAAAAATCGTCGCATTAGTGTGGTGTTTGTGCGGTCTCTGCATCGGAACTACGCAGTGAACGGGGCTCTAATGACCTTGTAGTTGAAGGGCCCTAAAAAAACAACGAACGAAAAGCGAGGCCTGTGGAGTACCCCAAGATAAATCAGCATAGGGGTTGCAACTTAATTGGGCAGCTGGCTGTGTCAAAATACCGCCCATGTGTCCATTGAGAGGGACGAAGAACTGGAACTAATGACTAATGACCTTGTAGTTGAAGGGCCCTAAAACACCAACAAACGAAAAAACCCTGAGACCTGTGGAGTACCCCGACAACAAATAAGCATAGGGGTTGCAACCTAGGCGGCCTGTTGGACGGTATTTTGACACAGTCAGCTGCCCTACTATGTGTCCATTGAGAGGGACGAAGAACTGGAACTAGGCAGTGGACGGGGCTCTAATGACCTTGTAGTTGAAGGGCCTTAAAACACCAACGAACGAAAAAAACCCTGATGCCTGCGGAGTACCCCGACAACAAATAAGCATAGGGGTTGCAACTTAGTAGGGCAGCTGACTGTGTCAAAATACCGTCCAACAGGCCGCCCATGTGTCCATTGAGAGGGACAAAGATGGGTACCGGGATCCTGCCATAGGCTAGAAAAGGGTTAGTAGTTGCTTTTGCTCCACAGTACCAGGTCACCTTCGGAAGTAGACACACCTTAGTTTTCTCTACGGATTTATGAATAACTTCACAGTTCAAACGGTTGACCCAATTTGAACTTGAGTCACAAACATTTCATTAAAGAAAAAAAACGCCAAATAACAATATGTCAACAGGAAGTGGCAAAACCGGAATTCGCCTTCCTAAAAAAAATAACCGGCCGGTAAAACTGGTGACCCACCAACATGTAGACCTTCTCCTTACCCTCTTCTTGCCTGCAGCATTTTACCAGCCGTCAACCGGCAAATTATCTTGTTGTTCTTCTCAGCTTGTCACCTGTTCGTTTGCCGACGTTCGTCATGTCAGGTTATCAGGCTGTTCGTCCAACTTCCCCCGAACAAATTGTTAACCAAATGAGCTACTGTTCAATTACCGTGTCAATTACCTGTTCTCACCTTTGAGATTAATCGCCATTAAATCAATATTTGATCTCAGGTGCTAACCGTTTGGGACGTCACCCTGACGGAAGTGGCATCTCCAAGCCCTCAACCTCCTTTCCGCTCAAGTAATTCCTACAGAACCGTGTGACCTGACAGTGTCACGTCGCACGTTTCCATTTTAGGGCGGCCTCGGTAATTGGAAATGTTTGCGAGCATGCGTCTCAAGTTCACGCTACGCTGGTTCGATACCACCCGCCGTTGACGACTTCTTGTTTCCTGGCTTTCCGCCTGAGTGCGTCTGTGGTTGAGGGTTCGGTCCTGGTCAAGGCGAGATGCCTTCTTTCTACAATGGAAGAGGGGGAACTCCTAAGAGCGCCTTCTGTCGGAGAAGGAGTAAAACCGGTGACCTACTATAATGGCCAGGCCATCCCCTTTCTGAGTTGAGGCTGCCCCGACCACCGCGTTGTGTGTAGGCTGCCCTGCCTATTGCACAGCGGCGAACCCTTTCTACACGGACTGAGGTAGGCAAAAATTCCAGGTGTTGGAGGTCGACCTCCCCCTGGCGTTCC
>JAAFCE010004287.1:12865195-12878011 GCA_013389805.1 Trigoniulus corallinus
GGAAAGGAGCGGACAGGGCACAAGTATCACATGGGGAACAAAAGCGGACAGGACACAAGAACAACCGTAGAACTAAAATGTACTGGACACAAGACCAACTGGGGGATATAAACGAACAGAACAAATAGACCGACTGGGGAACGGAAGGGGATAGGGCCGGAGGACCAACGAAGGCCAGCAATAGAAATAACAGAAAGGCCTACGGGGAAAGTGTCAGGACATAACCAACTGAAGAACGGAAAAAGTTAAAAACAGAAGGATAGGGTTCAGAACAGGACCCTCGAACGACATGCAGGGATAACTGAGTCATCATCATACCATTACCCTGCTTGTGGGAGGGTCAGGTCTGCGGGTTCTAGTCCTCCACTTCCGCTTATTGGCGAATGAGCATTGGGACAAATTGGAACCCACAAGGTTCCAATTCAACTCAACCCACACCACTCACATCTCTTCGCACAACCTGCTCCTGGGTCCTCTTCGCGGGATAGATAACAGGGTGCCTTAATTACCCTGGAACCCCAAGGGAACGAATTGACTTCCAACTGACTACCAGGTGGCTCTGTGATGACAGGAAAACAAAAAATGGTGACGGGTGGTTGGAGGGTAACACATTAAGAGGGGAAGGAGGAACCAATTCCGAATCAAGTCACACGAACAGAGAATTACATTAACCTCCAAAATAATTCCAACGTGGGACAGTCAAGAAGGAGGGTAGGTGACGGTCACGTCTGAGACTTCAACCTTATTTTGAGCAACAAATATTGCTCCCTATCTAAGGGGCCAACCACTCACCTTGATCGTCAAGACGTATAAAATCAAAATATTTATAACGATCCTCAGGACAGGATTCATTCTTGTGGACCACTTGAGAGGTCACCTGAAATTCGTACAAAAATCCATTACAAATTCGGCAATTACCACTTGAATAAGTTAACGCACAAAATGCTCCAAACTTTTGTCAGGGTTCAAATAACACCACCAGAGGGCAGAATCCATAGTTGCAAAGAGGGAAGGGATGAAAATGCTTGCCATGGGCCACTAAGAATTTTAGGCTAGTTCTTCTCCCCGTGGAATTCTGTGCAGGACGTCGAGATGCTTAAGAATCTTTCTATCTGTTCACTGCCCTGTGCTGGAATCGAACCAGCGATCTCAACGGTGGATCGTTGGTCCTCGAAAGGACCGGTACCCCGGCAGGCCACATCCATCCCTGGTGATAGGATCAGTAGCGAATTTTTCTAAATTTTTCCTAGACAGGACTCCGTCAGCTGTCACATTTTTCCGTCTTGAACGGGTTTGGTGCTGTGCAACGCAAAGGTGTTCCCAAACTATTGCTATTGGCGGGACGTTATCCTAAATATTGGTTTCTTCACGGTGACCTGTTGACCTATTCCTGGCTACCTCAGGGCGCTCCGCGGCACCTCTGAGAGGAAGCCCTGGCTTCCAAAGGACTCCGCGGCGCATACTTCAAAAACTTCTATTCTAAGCACTGCCACTACTTAACAAGGCCCCGATCCCACCCGAAATAAGGAAATGACATTCGGCATCCGTTCCATTCCCAGGAACGGGGAACAGGCCCAAAAAGAAAACATCGTGACCCTTTGGTGAAGTGCGTACACAACCTTTCCGCACGGAAAACAACCTTTTCTAGATGGAATAAAATATACATGTAAACCCGCGGTGCTGGAGCACACCTCAAACCCTGACTTGACGGAAATGAACTCTGTGGAATAGACCGCGCCTGTAACAAGGAAAAATTCCCAAGTGTGCAGGAGCCAGTCCCAGGATGGAAACCTGACATCGGCAAATTGCCTTTAGTAGTAAAGAGCAGAAGCAACTCCAAACTCTTTTGCCGCATGGCAGGGTAGGATATCCATCTTGTCCCTCCGAATGGACACAAGGGGGATATATTGGCAGGTATTTTTCCGCAGCCGGCTGCGGACCAAAGTTGTAACCCCTACGCTTAATTATTGTCGGTCCGCTGTTCGTTTGGGCACTCGGCCGACGCCGGGGGGAGGGGTGAGGTCCTACACCTGGGGATTTTGTCTCATCTACCCGCTGCATAATAGAGAAGGTTCTTTTTCGTGCAGAGGTGACACCGTACATCACACGTGACCTCGGTTTTACTTTCCACCCGAAGGCGGCAGCGACGAATTGCGTTGGGCACACCAGTTCTCGTCTGATCACTGAAGTTAAGCAACGCAACTCCAGCTAGTACTGCCATGGGTGGCCACTTGGGAAAACTGGGTACTGCTAATACCCAAAAATCGTCGCATTAGTGTAGTGTCTGTGCAGTCTCTGCATCAGAACTATGCTGTGGACGGGGCTCTAATGACCTTTGTAGTTGAAGGGCCCTAAAACACCAACAAACAACAACAACCCATCCGAAGGAAGGTGCACTCGGGGCTTCCCTCGATCCAGTACCGAATCTGGAACCACAGGCGCAATAAATCGAGCACACTACCTGTAGCACCACCGGGGCGTGTCCTTTAGCAGCAGAGAGGCCCACGTTAAATGATCAAGCAAAAAATATGGTGTATAGGTCACCATACGTGCCAGAGCCCTTTCAACGCCGAATTTCAACTCTACCAGGTGCGCACATTACACCTGGCAGGATGAAGATGCACCTCCCCTCCCAAAAAAGGAACCCTCATCTCCATTCGTCCTCTTTAAGAGGTGTTTTTGTATTCGTACCCTAACGAGGCGGAACACAACGATTACCAAAAAAAAGTCCACGAGTATAAACAGAGAGGTCAGTAGAACGTTAGAGGTCAAGTAGCGCATGCGTGGAGGCCAAGAAGGCTACCGTTACTTCCGTTTCAACGAGGTCACGGTCGAGGGGTTCAAGATTACAGTGAGAGACAAAAAATAATGTGTACCGCTAAGGAGGTAAGCGTGTGCACTCTTCGACACAGCAACGTCCCACCAACGGATAAGAGAGAAGGTAGGGGTGGCCACAGAGAGGGGGGAAGCGAAGAGAAAAAAATAAACACAATGAGGTCACAAGTGTTCCTGAAACTGGTTCTTCATTGTCCAAAAAATTAAGGAGACGCGCGACCTACCTTTTCCTCCCTCCTTTCTACCTCTACTAGGAAACGGATTCATGTTACCCATCGCCCCTCTTTTTGAGACACTCACCGCACCCTCTTCACAACACCATTACACCAACCCCCCTCCCCAAGCCCTCCCTTGCCCCCCTCAACACACTCCAGCCTCTTCACCCTCTTAACCGCCTGTCATCGTTACCAGGTCAACAATGGCATAACCATTACAAAAGATATCAACTTCTTATTCACCCTGTACCGAAGAGCACAGCTCCGCCCCTTCTCACCTTGGTGACGTCACAAAGGAACGGAAGTCGCTGGAATATAGGCTACGAGTTCAACGGATCCGGATAAGTAGTCAGTGGGAGGGATTAAAGTTGGGGACTCGGGGTGCCCATGCAGGCCAGTTATCTAAATAAGGGGGCGGGGAGATGCCGGATATCCGTCTCCAGTAGAAAGAAGGGCCCTTTTGTGGGCAGTGCAAGAGGAGACGAGAGGAGCATGGATTTCTCAATTCCTTCCAGGAAACTCACCTCCCTTGCACAGCCGGAAGTGAAAAAGCCTAGCCTAGAGAGTATCCAGCCCCAACATGAATTTGGCCCAAGGATTAATGCCCTGATGATTCCTGGCCTCTCTCCCACTGAATGACTGCTGGCAAGGTGCTCTTGCGTACCACAACACTACTGTATGTAACGGGACCCTTTACTGCACGGGACTGGGACAAACTGTTCGGAGAAGACTTCCGGGAATAATTTGAAGCCCAGGGCTCATGTATGACAGTTCCAAGAGAGCAGAGATGAGTTGGACAATGTTCATTAAAGCACGGAGTGCAGGATGCAGAACGTATGAGAAGACTCGGCCTGGTGGTTTCTAAGGCTGCAAGATCAGGACAGCAACCTGATGAACCTGAACCCATCTCAGGAACTTTGCTACAGGACTAGTCATTCATTGAGCAATTCTTGACAGACGGCCAGGCCCTTACCAATAGGACATTCAAACACCAAACATCCTAAGTCAGAACAAAGCTGGAGTCTCATCACAATGGCTAGAATGTTTTTTCTTTTTTTTTTTGGCCACAGGGCGGGGGACGGGTAAGATACTGATGGACAAAGATAATAAGGCAGTGCTTCAGTTGTTAGTCAAGTTAGAACCCCGTAAGAACTCTTCTTCAAGAGGGCCTTTTTGAGTGTCAAACGCATTCATTTCATCCTAAGTTTGAACCCCGTAAGAACTCTTCTTCAAGAGGGCCTTTTCAAGTGTCAAACGCATTCATTTCATCCTAAGTTTGAACCCCGTAAGAACTCTTTTTCAAGAGGACCTTGGCAAGTGTCAAACGCATTCATTTCATCCAAAGTTAAAACCCCGTAAGAACTCTTCTTCAAGAGGAACTTGGCAAGTGTCAAACGCATTCATTTCATTCAAAGTTAGAACTCCCTAAGAACTCCAACAGAACCTTGGCAAATGTCAATCGCATTCATTTCATCCAAAGCTTGAACTCCTCTTCAAGAGGACTTTGGTAAGTGTCAAATGCATTCATTTCATTCCAATGTTTTCCCTGTTTGCAAGAACACACCACTGGCGGACAAAGCAGATCATCAGGAAACGGCAGGAGTTGTCAGTCAAACCTTGTGGCATCCAAATCCAACAAGCTCGTGTGAGCCTTAAAGGTGAGGGGAGGGGGGCAAGTTCTGAGCATTAAGACGCTGGTCTCAAAATACAAGTCAGAATGGTTACATCAACTTACCAGGAGAAAAGAAATCTTGTAGACGTCTCCACAGGTAGACGGTTGTCTTGAATAGCAAACAGCAGCGAAGGGGCAGAAGTCAAATATTACTCCAAGAAAGTGCTTCCGGTGACGTCAACAAGCCAAAGACGGCGACAACAACAAGATGAAGAAGTTCGCGCCAAAGCAGCTCATAAATCCTCAAGCCAGGCACATCCGACAAAAAGGTGATTCGCGGAGGACGTGCAGAAGGCAAATAGGTTGCTTGCAAACTAAACGAACAGGTCTCGCGTAAAACCAATTTATAGTGCAAGGGTAAGGCGGTGGATAGCGCCAGGTGACCCATTTTTTTGGAGGTTCCTGATTGCTCTGGCAAGGTTCAATAGCAAAGACTTGTGACGTCAAGCCTCCCTTGCAACAGCAACACATCCTCATGACGTCATCACATCTCCAGCCTCTTCTTCCTCGCGTTTTCTTTTCTGGCAGGGGAGGAGTACAGATGTAATCTACAATTCGTCCATCCCCTCCCCTGATGGAATCTAATTTGACAGTGTCGTGGACAAGTGAACCAGACTTCCTAGGCAGAGTCACCCATTTGAGGGCAATTATCCTTTTGATCTTTTTTCGTTACTCCCAACCCATTCCATGACGAATTCTTACTCCGGGTGAATGACTACCAGCTTCAGAAGGGTACCTTCAGAGCAATGACAACAACAAATACCAAATCCTTACCCCGTTTTCGGGAAGGGAAGGGGGTGCAAAACTTTCGCTAGTAGTAGGCCACCAGAACACCAATTCAGCAAATTGGGCGCGGCTTGTTCCAGTGCCGGTGCTATCCTCACATAAGGAATACCAAAGTAGGATTGTTGTTTGTTTGTTCGTTGGTGTTTTAGGGCCCTTCAACTGCAAGGTCATTAGAGCCCCGTCCACTGTGTACATCTGATGCAGGGACTGCACAGACACTACACTAATGCGACGACTTTTGGATACTAGCGGCACCCAGTTTTCCCAAGCGGCCACCCATGTCAGTACTAACTGGGGTTGCGCTGCTTAACTTCAGTGATCAAACGAGAACTGGTGTGCCCCACCATAATTTGCCGCTCCCACCAAAGTAGGAGAACAGCACCTTCCAATTCCAGGATCGGTAGTGCCCGTCTCGTTTCGGTGATGTTTTTAGGGCCCGTGAACTACAAAGGTCATTAGAGCTCCGTCCACTGCGTAGTTCTAATGCAGAGTCTGAACAGACACTGCGCTGTTACGACGATGTTTGGACATTAGCAATACCCAGTGTTCCCAAGAGGTCGCCCATGCCAGTACTAGCTGGGGTTGCGCTGCTTAACTGCAGTGATCAGACGACAACTGGTGTGTCCAACGGAATACAGCCGCTCCCCAGTCGTTCCTGGGTCCATCACCTTGTCAACCATGCTGAGCTTGTATCCGGCACTTCCGCCATCCAAAGAGTCCTTCGAAAGCCACAACAACACAGGCTAGAAATATGACCATGGAAGGCCAGGGTTAATTAGGATCTCTGCCCTGCAGTTCAGGTGTTAATGCCAGGTATGAACTCCCACACCTGGCAGGTAACTGGCGATAAACAATAGCGGAGGGATCCTACACGCCTTTTTTCCGCGTAGAAAGGGTCCCCTCGCAAATAAGCATAGTACAACATCTAATCCTAAAACCCTTGCACCCTATAGCAGGAACCAGTGGCGTCACTAGGGGGTGCGGGCCGCACCGCGTGACACCACTCACACCATGACAAATGGGGTGACACCAAAACAGAAGAAGGAACAGAGCGGCTTTTTTCGGGAGAGGGGGTGACGCCAACCCTAGCGACGCCTCTGGCAGGAACGAGTACCCATTTATCCTGTAGGTACTAGGAAGAAACGGATGTAAAGGATATTTCTGCGCAGTGGTGACATCGTAACAGTATAACGGAATTACCTCTCATCCGGGACGGGTTTCCCTCTATCCAGCCCTCGAAGAAAGTCATTCACCTCATCCAGGATCGAACTGACAACCACAGACTCACGAATCAAGCACTTAATCGGTGAGGCACTGAGGCAGATTCACACTGTCTGAAGAGGTTGACACAATTTGGAAAGCAGGGTGTGAGGTACTGTGGTCAATCCCTGAGGGCCCCACTTATAGTCCCACTTGATCAAAGTACCAGGCATTTTGAGCTGCTAAGTCCTGCCATCTATAGCCCTAGTAACTCACGAAAACGCAGGCCTGGGGTCAGCGATGAGTTTGCTCAACTACTGCAGCAGTGGTTCCAGGTTCGATACTGGATCGAGGTGCGCCGGCTTCTTCCGGGCGAGACAGAGACCCAAGTGCACCTTCCGTCAGATGACCCTCGGCGGAATCTACAAAGGCCATCGTTGCATGCCGGAGTGTTCGACATTCACTACGTCCGTGGTTGCAGGTTCAATTCTTAGATCAAGGCGGGCTCGCTTCTTCGACCACTCTTTTGGGCGCATGAGAGGTCAGGAAGCGCCCTCCGTCGCATGGGAAATAAAGTCGGCGCCCTACCGTCCAACGGATCGCTCATGTGTCCCAATGGGACAGGGCGGTCGCACTGCGTTGGGCACATCGGTTCTCGCCCGATCACCGAAGTTAAGCAATGCAACTCCAGGTAGTGCTGGCATGGGTGACCACTTAGGATCACTAAGTACTGTTAACACCCAAATCGTGGCAACAGCGTAGGGTTTGTGCAGACTCTGCATTAGAACTACGCAGTGGACTGGGCTCTGGTGACCGCTGCAGCTGAAGGGCCCTAAAACACCAACAACCCCTAACCTTTGTCCCCCCTACAATAATGTCTTAGATAGCGTTTTCCGCAGCCGGTTGCTGACCAAAGCTGCAACCCCTCAGCTTATTGATAGTCAATCGGTCTACTGATCGTTGGAGGACGCCAGGAGCGAACTCCTACACCTGGGAATTCGGCTTCATCTATCTGTTGCATAATAGAGAGGGTTCTCTGACCTACAAATGTCATCGTACACCACACAGGACGTCGGTTTAAGTCATCCGAACGAAGGCGCACTCGGGACCACTCTCTCGCCCAAAGGAAGCCCCAACTCATTTCGGTCCGATATCGAACCTAGATCCAAGTACGCAGTTACCGAGCACGCTACACGCTGCGCCACCGAGACGTGATTCTTCAAACACCAACGAAACAAAAAACCGACCACCGAAGTTAAGCAACGCCAGTCCAGATAGTACTAGGATGGGTGCCTGCTTAGCAACACTGGGTATTGCTGATACCCAATCGTGGTAACAACATAGAGCCTGTAGAGATTCTACATTAGTATCCATCCTGAGCAACAGTGGCGCCACTAGAGGGGGTGCGGGCCGCACCGGGTGACACCACACGCATCATGGGAAATGGGGGTGCCACCAAAGCAGAAGAAGCACCTTTTTCGGGAGAGAGAGAGGGGGATGACACCATGGCCAACCCTAGCGACGACACTGCCGGGCAATGTAGTGGCGGGCCCTAAAACAACAAAAAATCAAATCCCAACTGAACAAACTGATTATCCCACCCAGCCATAGATTGGGGAAAAAAGGGTTAGTACAATAGTTGCTAGTTGAGTTGGAGAACAAGAAAGGACTTCTGTTCAAGAAATGCGGTCAATCCCGTGGTCCAGTGCCGAATGGTCTAGATCCACATGGCTAAGACAAAGAGGTGTCCGCCTCCACCCTTTATGAATATTTATGCACTAGAGTAACAAGAATAATATTTACCAGGGCACGGTTACGGGTCACGGCCCGGATCTAGCAGCTGAAGAAGACGATGTGTTATTTAGAGCGCGGCAGTTGTGGAAAAGTGTTTATTATTTCCTTAAAACATCGCACCCACATCAGGATGTTGATGGAAGAAATGGTGCCATCTTCAAATTTGAACAACCTACGTGAGAGGAAATAAAAAAAAAACAAATTTTAAAACTTGAAAAATCAATTCAATTTTAATTAGCAACAACATGAAACAAACGAGGGTATCAGTCGCACAAATCCACTCTTTAAAGAGACATCCAGATCAGTCTGGGATTACGTCATCGTCACCATGACAACAAAAGGCAGCCATCTTTATTGCCGTTGCCTTAGCAACAGAAGCAACTCCTAACCCTTTTACCACCTATGGCAGTTTTGTGTTTGTTTGTTGATGTTTAAGGGCCCTTCAACTACAAAGGTCATTAGAGCCCCGTCCACAGCTTAGTTCTTATGCAGACACTGCACAGACACTACAGACATTACACTAAAGCGACGATTTTGGGGTATTAGAAGTACCCAGTTTTCCCAAGCGGCCACCCATGTCAATACTAGCTGGGGTTGCACTGCTTAACTTCAGTGATCAGACGAAACTGGTGTGTCCAACGCAATTCGCCGCTCCCACCTATGGCAGGGTCGGGTACTGATTCCTGTCCCATTTTGAACGACTTAACTTTGCAACCCCTATGCTCACTTATCGTCGGTCTACTGTTCGTTGGAACACCCTACCGACACCGCCGGGACGGGGGGGGGGGGGCGAGTTCCTCCACCTGGGAATTTTGCCTCATCTACCACACGGTAAGGCACAGGCTTTATTTCCCAACCGACGATAAGCATACTCGGGACATTTCTCTCCCGCCCGTAAGCTAGAGGCCCCATCATGGTGATTGTCTTTCTGGGCCCTAATCGAAGAAGGGAGCGGCGAGTTGTGTTGGACACACCAGTTCTCGTCTGATCACTGAAGTTAAGCAACGCAAGCCAAGTTAGTACTGACATGGGTGGTCGCTCGGGAAAGCTGGGTACTGCTAATACCCAATAATGGTCGCATTAGTGTAGTGTCTGTGCTGTCTATGCATTAGAACTATGCAGTGGACGGGTCCCTAATGACCTTGCAGTTGACGGGACCTTAAACACCAACAAACAACAACAATGGGCCCTAATCAGTGGCGTCGCTAGGGTTGGCGTCAACCGGTGCGGTGATGCCATGGTGTCACCCCCCCCCTCTCCTGAAAAAAAAAGCCGCTTCTCCTGCTTTGGTGTCGAGCGTCGAGTTGCATTGGACACACCAGTTCTCGTCTGATCACTGAAGTTAAGCAACGCAAGCCCAGTTAGTACTGACATGGGTGGTCGCTTGGGAAAGCTGGGTACTGCTAATACCCAATAATCGTCTCATTAGTGTAGTGTCTGTGCAGTATATGCATTAGAACTATACAGTGGGCGGGTCTCTAATGACCTCGTAGTTGACGGGACCTTAAACTCCAACAAACAACAAAAAATGCTTTGGTGTCTCCCCATTTATCATGGTGTGAGTGGTGTCACCCGGTGCGGACCGCACCCCTTAGTGACGCCACTAACCCTAATGACCATTGAAGTCGATGGGCCCTAAAACACAAACAAACAACAAAAACAAAGTAAGCGCGAGGCCGAAGAATCCAACCCACCATGATCCAGTATCGAACCTGGAACCACTGACGCAGTAGTCAAGCCCTACCTCCTGCGCCACCGAGGCGGGTCGACCACTACCGGATCGAATTGCCAAAAAATCTGTTCGCATTCAACGCCAAATTATGAATGCATTCAACGCCAAATTATGAATGCATTCACCGAGAATGAAATACTGAACAAGATCAAGGAGTAGGCCGCGGTAAAAATAGAAAGGGGTTAAGGTGGTGGTGGTGGGGGTTCCAGGTACATTCGTGGCCCTCCGCCGCCACTTTTTCTACCCTCCTAAACTAGTGAACCGTTTTAGGAAGCGAAATAACAAGCATAACCTGAACTCACTACGAAAAAAAGGGAGAGAGAGGGGGCGTTTTTACGCCAAATTTTGTTGTCAAATTTGCACCTCCACCACAAAAGGTAAAGCAACAAAAAAAGAATATCACCTGGCCCCCCTCTCTCGAGATGTGAAAGGGGTACACGCTGAACGAGTGTATGACCAACTGAAAAACCGGCCTATTTCGAGATACGTACGCATGAATGCATTCAGTAGTCAAACATCCCAACTATGCAGCCAAAATTACACCCCCCCCCCCAAATTAAGCAACAGGTAGTGCCGGAAGTACTCCGGCAGGTGACTTCCTTTGCCACACTCCTAACCCGAGGCCTAAAGTACAATGGAATCCGGACCCATGTTCGGTTCTGTGACAGGTGGGGTAGACCGGCATCCTCCCAGACAACCCGGCCAGGGGTTCCAGCCCCCTGGCTTGGGTGCCCGCAGTCAGAGCAATCTCATCTATAGAAGGGGCTACTCTTAGATAAGGGACGTGGAATGCTGGGACCATTACAGGAAAAACGGGAGAATTAGCTTGGGTCCTAAAGTGTAGGAGGATTAGTGAGGCTTTCTTGCAAGAAATTCGGGGAAGGGGGATAGATCAAGGGCCCTTGGGGAGGGATACAAGCCTTTATATATGCTAGTGAAGGGGGGGCGAAACGGGGTAGGAACAGTATAGAACATGGGGCCTCATCAAGCGGCCACCCTAGATAAAAGAATAAATAGTAGGTTAATGTTAGTAACGGCAGTTTGGTGGGGAGTAGGGCCCACCTCATCAGTGCGTATGCCCTTGCATTGTCAAATCCGTGGTTTAGGAAGAGGGACAAGCACCTGGTCACATTCCAGTCGCCCCAAGGGAGGTCACAGACAGACTTCTTTACGGTCGCTGTTGTTCGTTGGAGTTTTAGGGCCGTTCAACTACAAGGTCATTTGAGCCCTGTCCAATGCGTAGTTCTATTGCAGGGACTGCACCGACACTACACTAATGCGACGATTTTTGGATATTAGCGGTACCAAATGCTCCCAAACGGTCACCCATGCCAGTAGGGGCCTACTAGCTGGGGTTGCGTTGCTTAACTTCAGTGATCAGATGAGAACTGGTGTGTCCAAAGCAATATAGCCGTTCCTAAGGACCATTTGGTCCAGCGATTTGCGGAACGGAACCTAAGTGTACATCGGAAAAAATTACCAGATTTCGGAACTCGCCCACTCCTCGGCACCGGTAAGTAACCTTTCGCAGTAGAGAGGTCAACGTTAGATTAATTAAACAGAGTTATGTAGGTGAGGACCCAATTTAGTACCAGAGGCGGGGATCGATCGTGAACGCCTCCGTGTACCAAGGGCCTTCCGTGCACTAAAGGCGAATGACGTTGTATCAAAGAAAATATTAGAAACTGAGTCACTAACAGGCGGGCAGCCTGACCTCTCACCTTGAAGGCTTCAGAAGATGCGTTTCTCTTTTTTGGCAACTTCTCATTTCAAAACCAAATTAAACGGTGACCTACTAACGCCCAAGGATGACCAGTGGTCAGTCAGCCTCTTCCTTGAAAGGACACAGGAAAAAAACAGGTTAAATGACACTGAAGGAGCGCAAGAAAAAACAATGGTGTATCACCTTCAGGGCGTTCACGAAACTGGTTATCGAATGGCCCTTATTAGTACCGGAAGCTGACACCAAACTGGAGTACAGAGGGAGGTCCACCTCCGAAAAAAATCCTTGTAACACCAACCTGATTAACTGTTAACCTTTCACCAAACTCTTACTTTGTGGCAGTTTTCTTTCCAGGCCAAATTTGCCAACAACCTCCTCCATACCTTAGCTCGATCCCCTTCCAAAAAAGAAGACCACATTCACGTTGGGGGAACCCCAAGGCCAGTTTTTAAGAGGGTGGAGGCCAAGAGTGCACCCGTCATGTCGAAAAGCATTCGCTAGCATCAGGACCATCTGATAGTTGCAAGCGACTGCAGTAAAACATTCAGGAGGTGACAGGGCAACATTTCCGTCTATGAAAGGGTCAGTGTGAACCATGAATCCAGGATTACTGAACCCCACAAATAAGGAGGGCGAAGAGAGGTGGGAAGGTATCCATTAGGAACTCAAGAGGCAGCCTGGTTGCCCACAATTCCTTTTAGAAGTTAGGGCGGACATCCGGCAAGAATGCGGCGAGCCTGCATCGCGTAGTCCACCCCGGACGACTTGTGGCACTCAAGTAGCAGGTTCAGCCAATGACTACTAGCGGCATCCAAGTTCAGCCGGTGGACGGCAAGTGGCTGTCATCAAGTTCAGCCGG
>JAAFCE010004287.1:12878661-12958293 GCA_013389805.1 Trigoniulus corallinus
ACGGAGAGTAGCTTTCTAGTTCAGCCGGTGGACGGAGAGTAGCTTTCAAGTTCAGCCGGTGGACGGAGAGTAGCTTTCAAGTTCAGCCGGTGGACGGAGAGAAGCTTTCAAGTTCAGCCGGTGGACGGAGAGTAGCTTATAAGTTCAGCCGGAGGACGGTGAGTGAATTTCAAGGTCAGCCAGTGGATGGTGCGTGGCTCTCAGTTCAGCCGGTGGAGGGTTAGTGCACTTCAATTGCCAAATGCAGCTTATGTCAGCGAATAGTTTTCAAGTGTCAAGTTCAGCTGATGGACGGCTGGTTCACTTCAGTTAGCAAGATCAGCTGATGATCTAGGTCCCAAGAACAACTCTGCGCCGCGGAGGAAAATTAGAGGAGGGGACTCTCAGGTAAACAGGCCCGCGGCAATGATTTCCAAGTTATGAGTATGGATATCTGACCTTGAGGAGACAGGAGGAGGAGGACCCAGTGAACCGTGAGAACAAAGAAATGAAGCAGGCACATCGCAGCTTGGTTGAAGGTACTTAAAGAGGTCGACGCCAGGCCCTCGGGCAAAACTAGAAGGTGGAAAACTCAACTGGTAAGACATTGAAATTTGGCTGAGTGGAGAGGGACTTAAACCATCCTCAGGGCAGGCAGGAGAACAGTTTGAAACTACAGGTTAGAAAGTGCCCATGTAGCCAAAAATTAGGCCAGAAAGTGCCGTTGTCCTAAGGGTTTCCCCTGAGGCCTGCCAAACTCGGAAAGCTACAGTATTTATAGAAATCAGATGGGTCAAGTTCCCACATCTGAAACGTGAAGGCGACAAGCAACATACTCCCAATTCCATTTCGGGACCGGAAGTTTCCTTTCCAAATACCTTTCTACTAGAACAGATCCTGGGCGACTTGAGCTCGTCGCCATTTTCACCTCTTGATCCAGGATCGAACTTGAAATCACTGAGGCAGTAGTCCAGCACGCTACCTCAGCCCCACGGAGACAGGTCCTTGATGTGAATACAAATCTGCTAAATTGAAGGGGGGGGGGGGCGGCTTGAGTGACCTTAAGAATGAAACTGCTCTGAAAATACTTCAAAATGCTACAACGACCTTCCAATCGGCAATAAAAAGAACGTTCCAAGATCAAGGCCAATCAAGACCAAAAGGTCACATGTCTACTACAATGACCATTACAAGCGACTACCAGAAGTTGAAACTGGACACGACGTACTGCGGCGTAATGTCCACTCTTACTTCAGGACCCCCCCTTCCACTGTCCTACTCTGTAATCATCAACATCATTATTACAACAGGGTAGGGCGTGTGGCGAAGTTCACCAAAAGCGCCGCAGGGGACACTCATTAAGAGGTAACACTGAGATGGAAACTGAACAGTCCACTTGAACATTGGGAGAAACTGTTAACCATCAAAAACCAGATATGGAATGATAACGACACCCGACGCGGGGGGTCGCTATAATCGTATTCAGTGTTGCAGCAGTAAAAGATGGGGACATTCTAACGCTACGCTCTCGTAATACCAATTGCTAACCCTTTTGCCGTCTATGGTAGGGCAAGGCAGCGATTCGTGTTCCACGGGGCACATGAACGATTGGTTGGACGTCATTTTGACGCAGCCGGCTGTCAACCAAAACTGCAATCCTTGTGAGTGGATGTCGTTCGTTGGTGTTCCAGGGCCCTTAGGTTAGTAGAGCCCCATCCTCTGTGTAGTTCTAATGCAGAGACTTCACAGACACTACACTAATGCGACGATTTCTGGGTACTAGCGGTACCCAGTTTTCCCAAGCGGCCATTCATGTTAGTACTAACTGGGGTTGCGGTGCTTAACTTCAGTGAACAGACGAGAACTGGTGTGTCCAACGCAATAAGGACATGTTGTCCACCGCAATAAGCCGCTCCCCTGATGTGGATGTCGTAAAGGCTCCAACACACTGCTTTGCCCAGGGGCCCCAGGCTAGTCTGTGCATGTGAAGTGAGCATTTACATATAATTCCTGTAAGTGATTTTCGTAGGGAACCCAGCACATTGCTGTTCCCAGGGGCCATAATGCTGTTAAGACAGCACTGAATCCCTAGGCTTATTTATTATCATTCCATTGCAGTGTGGAAAGGATTCATTTCCATGCAGTGGTGACATCGTGCTACACTTTACCCGGGACAGTGGACAACTGCTCACGTGAGACCTCTTTCCAGCCCGAAAGAAGCCAACCCACCTTGATCCAGTATCGAACCTGGTACCACTGACGCAATAGTAGAGCACGCTACCCCTGCGCCACCGCGGCGGGCAAGGTACACTAGTACGGCAATTAGGTCATCGAATACATTAAACGGCGCCATAGGCTAAGACGAACGTGGGATTCTCACAAAAAGGCTACCCACCACAACCAGAGTCGAACCCGCAATACCCCGGACTAACGAGTAGCGCACGGAGTCAGGAAACCGGAGTCAGGAGGGTGGGGGGGGGGGGGTTGCCAATACGTTTTGGGGAGGATGCAGTTAACGTGCATACAAGAATTTTACCGATTCCTGCCTGTGCAGAGATGACATCGCGCAAGCGCCACCCAGGTCCAGGCCTTTACTTCCCATAAGGACCAGAAGTTTAGGGGAAAGGGTGCTTATCCGTGAACTGGCTATGAGGCTCGCCAACGAGCACATTGGGGGGTATCATTCAAAAGGTGGCCTGACATCAAACCAACGAACATGGACACCAGAATCACATCATAGCTACCGATATGGGGCTGGGAATGAACCTGAACCAGGCAAAATATTACTTTTGTTCTCACAATTCAGGAGGGGGGCTCTTGTGGCCATTGTTGTTGAAGGGCCCTAAAACACCAATAAAACCAACATACATTTCAGGACGACAACGGAGACCAGGAGAACTGCGACTCCCGAAACTGGGAATCGAACTCCGTCCAGGTGGAGACCAGTCCGACAACGGACTTTCGATAAACCGACTCATTCTTCAGTCCCGTTTGGCCCACTTCTAAAAATAATTAAGGTCACAGACATGGATTTCTCTCATCAATTTGGTCAGCTACCATGAAGAATGCCGCTCCTGCAACAGATAACTACAGGTCATGAGGTCAGAGGTCACAGTCAATTAAGTAGGAACGTCCTTGCAGACAGAAAGAAAAAGGTGAGAGTCGCCATTTTCCCCTCTTGCTTTTACCCTATGCCCTTAAGAAATGGCAGGTAGAATTCCTACCTTGATAATAGGACATTTAGGGCATGTTGTCAAGCAAAGGGTCCCAATTCAAAGTGGAATGGGACGTTAGAAGAATCTAAAATTTGAGAGGAAAGAGGGAGGGTTTTTAGTCTTGATCTCTGCTGCTTAAAATTCTAACAGATTGCCAAAAAATGTACGAAACGAAATAGGTCAGTCGAGGTCAAGGCTGCACCCTCCCATGTATCTCTCATAGTAACATGTTCTAGTTATTGCACACAGGTAGATATAAATAACAATTCCTAGCTCCTACACCTGGAAATTTTGCCTCTGATCTCCTCGTTGCATAGTAGAGAAGGTTCTTTGACGTGCAAATGCCACCATACACCACACGGGACCTCGGTTTTACTTCTCATCCGAAAGGAGGCGCACTTGGAGCCTCTCTCTCTCACCTGAAAGAAGCCAACCTACCTCGGTCTAGTATCGAACCTAGAACCACTGAAGCAGTTTTCGAGCACGCTGCCACAGCGCCACCGGGTCAGGACAAAATAACACCTGTGATGAAGATGATAATTTTGGGAAATGGAACAGGAGGCACAGGCGGTTCATGGGGCAGACAAACCTAGGCGGCTGCCTAGGGCGGTAAATTTCAAATGTCGGAAGCACTTCCCTGCCATGCAGTCTATCCCTCATAATGCCCTTGTCTAGGGGTTCTCAGACTTGCCTGATTGGTGGGGCCTTTTCTAAATGTTGGTTTTCTGAAAGCGAATTTTTGCAGAGCCTTAGCATGCATAGGCAATGGGACAAATGCCAAGGGCGTGAGAGGCGCTAGGATGTTGTTGTTTGTTAGTGTTTTAAAGCCTATCGACTTCAATGGTCATTAGAGCCTAGAAAGACAGTCACCATGGTGGGGGTGTAAAGGGCCATCCCATCACTGTTTGTTATTAGTGTTTTAGGGCCCATCACCTACAAGGTCACTAGAGCCCCTGATGTAGAGACTGCACAGACACTACACTAATGCGACGATTTTTGGATACTAGCGGTACCCAGTTTCCAAAGCGGCCACCCATATCAGTACTAACCGTGGTTGCGTTGCTTAGCTTCAGTGATCAGACAAGAACTGGTATGTCCAACGAAATTCGCCGCTCCCGCCATCCCACCATGATGAAGGGCAAAAGCCAAATAAATAAGGGCAGAATAAATAAAGGCAAAAGCCAAAACAGACACAAATAAAAAGGCAAAAGAGAGGCGCTCGGACAATTAAAAACTGCATTAAATTTAATGGGGGAGGGGGATGGGGCCGGGGCGCCTGAAATTCACGAGCTGGGCCTCCAATAGCCGGTGCACCTTCAAGGTAAAAAAAAATTAAACAGCGCCCTCTAATAAACGGCGCATTGCTTATTAAAGGTACTGAAATCTTCATCATCATCATACCCTTATCCCGCCTGTGCCAGGTTCTGGTCTGCGGGTCCATTGAACATGCTCTGACTGGGGGCACTCAAGCCAGGCGTCTGGAACCCACAGGAATAATGGCGGGGTTGTCTATTGGGGTGCCTTATTAAAAGTAATTAAATATCGACAGCAACTCCTGACCCTTTTCCTGTTTATGGCAGGGTCGGGTACCCATCTTTTTCCCCTGAATGGACATAGGGAGATATATTGGTCATAGTTTTTCCTGCAGCCGGTTACCGGCCAAAGCTGCACCCCTAGGCTTAGTTATCGTCCATCTAGTGTTCTCTCCCTCTCCCAGGCTCCCTAAACATAATCACTTCGTACTCTGTCGGCTCGTGACACCCCAGTCATGTAGCGCAGCATACGCATCTCTGCCACTTGCATTCTCCTTTTCATGGCGTTGGACACAGCAGTTCCCGTTTTTTGTTTGTTGGAGTTTAAGGTCCCGTCAACTACGAGGTCATTAGAGACCCGTCCGCTGAATAGTTCTAATGCATTTACTGCACAGACACTACACTAATGCGACGATTATTGGGTATTAGCAGTACCCAGCTTTCCCGAGCGACCACCCATGTCAGTACTAACTGGGCTTGCGTTGCTTAACTTCAGTGATCAGACGAGAACTGGTGTGTCCAACATAACTCACCGCTCACAGCAGTTCCCGTGAGATCACTGAAGTTAAGCAGCGCAAGCCCACGTCAATACCAACAAGGGTGGTTGGTAAAGAACGTTGGGTGCTGCAAATTAACCCTCTCCTTCATCCTTTCACCTACCTCCTCATCTCCCGCGGGCAGCCTCCTAAGGGTTCGTCCTGTTATGGCTGCCTGGCTTACTCCCCAACCCACGAAACTAATCCAGTAATCCTAGCTGCCCAACACTCTGAGCCATACAGCATGGCGGGCCTGACGACCGTTTAGCCGTTTATTAGAATAAATGTGGTAATTGAATTCGAAGCGGACATTGTTGCATTTACCGTGTCCGGGTAGTTTTATTACACCCCTCTCCCTCTTAACCGGACGGACGATGGTAACTATGGTTCCTTCTAAAGTGGAAAAAAAAGATGAAGACGATATGTACAATATCAACCGGATTTGATACCATTTAAGCAAATATTTGCAAGCAGTCAACCAAACAGGGATGACCCACAAGCCCAATAGCATCTATTACACCACAAATACCAAACACCAAATTCCGAAGTAGGTCATTGCGGATGACGTCATCCGCGTCCAGAATGGTTATTATTATTATTGTGATTACAGAGCGGGAGGAGGAGGAACCAAAAAAAAAAGATGAATACATTGCCCAAAATATGACCTAACAATAAAAAACAAGTCAAACTATTTGTTCAACTTCAATGCTTGCTGAAATTAAAGAAAAACAACAATTCGGCTACGAGGCAAAAAGAAGAAAAGGTGAATGCAACTCAGCATGGAACAAGGCGGACTCGAATGGCAAAGTGAACTTACCATTTTTCGAGGAGAGAGCGAGTGAATAACCGGTTTCAAAAAAAACATCCACTGCATATTTTTCATCTCTCCTAATATAATTTTATCAAATTATGCCATAATATGATTATTATATGAATAATTAATTGCTTCATCTCCCTTTTTTCCAAAATCATTCCGACGCCAATCGCCCACCAACAATCCGCCATTACGATTCATGACATGGATGAGATGTCGTGCGCGGCATTTCAAATACAGTCCACTGCTGACGTCATGAACTCGGATTACGACCTCGGCATGCCATAGCAATGTGACGACACAACGGCCACGTATGTCCTTGTCGTTTTTCTTTTGTTGGTGCGTTAGGGCCAGTGCCGGATTTAGATACTGAGAGGCCCTAGGCTAGTTCATTTTTGAGGCCCTTTTCAAGCCCTTTCGAACCCCTTTTAAGTTTTGAAGCTCGCTAAATGTTGAGGCCCTAGGCTTCAGCCTAACTAGCTTATTGGTAAATCCGGCACTATTTAGGGCCCTTTAACTACAAGGTCATTAGAACCCCATCCACTGCGTTCAGCTTTCTTTGGTGTTTTAGGGCCCTTCCAATAGGATCTTCAAAGAGTCCTATGTGACCACCGTGTGCCTATAAAGCTAAAAGGCAAAGTCTACAGAACTGTGGTTAGGCCAGCTATGCTGTATGGGTCAGAGTGTTGGGCCGTGAGGAAGGACCATGAAAGGAGAATGCAGGTGGCTGAGAAGCGAATGCTGCACTTCATGAGTGGGGTGTCACGAGCTGACAGGATCCGGAACGACCATGTTAGAGGGAGTCTGGGGGTGGGATCCATCACTGAGAAGGAGCGGCGAGTTGCGTTGGACACACCAGTTCTCGTCTGATCACTGAGGTTAAGCAACGCACGACCAGTTAGTACAGACATGGGTGGTCGCTCGGGAAAGCTGGGTACTGCTAATACCCAATAATCGTCGCATTAGTGTAGTGTCTGTGCAGTATATGCATTAGAGCTATACAGTGGACGGGTCTCTAATGACCTCGTAGTTGACGGGACCTTAAACTCCAACAAACAATCGCTGAGAAGAAGAGGGAAAACAGGTTGAGGTGCAGGGGCGGATCCAGGATTTTCGTCAAGGGGGGATTGCAGAGGGGGTTGAGCCATAAGCAGCGATTGCAAACGCAATTTTCATTTGTCAGTGTCAATGTCGACCTAACATTTAGGGGGGGATGGGTTGCAACCTCAACCCCCCCCCTTGGATCCGCGCCTGAGGTGGTATGGGCATGTAATGAGAAGGGGGAGGAGGAACTAGTTAGGTGTATCGTGGGACTGCAGGTGGTCGGGAGCACTAGGGGGGGAAGACCAAAGCAGACGTGGGAGCAGGTGATATAAATATAAAAGGATGGATGGGGGCCTAGCTGGGGATCGGCGGAGGTGGAGGAATGGAACTCGCAAACCCGACCCAGTTTCGAGCTGGAGAAGGGTATGATGATGATGATGCTTTAGGGCCCTTGAACTACATCAGTGGTCGGCAAACTCATCAGTCAAAAGAGCCAAATATCAACAATACAATAAATGAAATTTCTTTTAAAGCAACTCCTAACCCTTTTCCCGCCTATGGCAAGGTCGGCTACCCATTTGTCCCTCTGAATGGACACAGGGTGATATATTGGTCATAGTTTTTTCTGCAGCCGGTTACCGGCCAAAGCTGCACCCCTACGCTTATTTATCGTCGGTCTAGTGTTCGTAGGGGAATGCTACCGACGCCAGGGGGCGAGCTCCTACACCTGGAAATTTTGCCTCATCTACCCGTTGCGTAGTAGAGAGGGTTCTTTTACGTGCAAGTGCCATCGTACACCCACACGGGACCTCGGTTTTATTTCTCATCTGAAAGAAGGCACACTCGCGGTTTCTCTCTCGCCCGAAAGATGCCGACCCACCACGGTCCAGTATAGAGCCTAGAACTACTGGCGTAGTTGCCGAGCGTGCTAACCACTACGCCATCGCGGAGGGTAATTGAAATTTTTTTTGAGAGCCAAATTTCTTATGCCTGGTTCCGTATACCCACGCGCTAACGCTATTACCGTTGTAACCGACGACACCGCACAAAAAATGGTGACGTCACACTGCTACTTGGGGCGCTGCAGAGCAGCTATTCGTGACGGTAGTTGAGTTGACAGCTGGTCAACTCACATAGCGTCCCGCAAGTCACGCTGCGTTTTGATTGGCTGGCGGTTGAGCTGTCTGCTTGAAAAATGGCGGAGGATATACTGAGATATGACGGCGGCGTGTGGTGACTCCAAATAAAGCGCTGCACTTAAGGATTGCGCTGGTGGTCCTTCATAACGCACTAGCCCAAAACGTCATCAAGATGTCATCAGTGGCGACGTGATTAGCGTTGAAGTGTGGTGATACGGAACTAGGCATTAAACTTACACTATCTAGGTAGTAACACCATTAATTAGTGGCGTCACTAGGGGTGTGTGGGGAGTGCGGGCCGCACCGGGTGACACCACTCGCACCATGAGAAAAGGGGGTGACACCAAAGCAGAAGAAGCGGCTTTTTTCGGGAGAGGGGGTGACACCATGTCACCGCACCGGGTGACGCCAACCCTAGCGACGCCACTGCCATTAATTAACTTATGCCTGGTTCGGTATACCCACGCGCTAACGCTATTACCGTTGTAACAGACGACACAGCATACAAAATGGTGACGTCACACTGCTACTTGGGGTGCCGCAGAGCAGCTATGCGTGACGGTAGTTGAGTTGACCAGTGGTCAACTTACATAGCGTCCCGCACGTCACGCTGCGTTCTGATTGGCTGGCGGTTGAGCTGTCTGCTTGAAAAATGGCGGAGGATAATGTAAGGCATGACGGCAGCGTGCGGTGACTCCAAATAAAGCGCTGCACTTAAGGAATTGCGCTGGCGGTCCTTCATAACGCTCTAGCACAAAACGTCATCAAGATGTCATCAGTGGCGACGTGATTAGCGTTGAAGTGTGGTGATACGGAACTAGGCATTATTCATTGATAAAAATGAAATTTTTGGAAATGGCTGGTTAGAAAGAAACAGCTTTGTGCTTCAAGAGGATACTTTTATCACCCACGTCTGATTTGTGGACGCGACAAGCACTGACCACTTTACACAATGAGACTGTTGACTGAATGACTCACTCAACTCGTGCAGAAGGCCCTTCGTCCACTGCCGCAACGCAACTCGACTGAAAAATAATCGAATTTTAGTTCCTTTTTAGTTGCATGCTAATCTGACTCATGCTAACGATATGGACTACTCCCACCAATGAAACTGCAACGCAATGTAAAGGCAACTGGTTGGAAACGAGTTGCGTCGCAAATTTGCATGTCAGTTTCCTTGCAACTGTCAAGCAATTCGCGTCATTCGCACTATGCTTTCATCATCTGAACTACTCGGCATCAGAAGTGCAACTATTGCCAAAGAGTTGCATCTGTGGACGAAAGTGGCATTACAATTCACTTTAGTTGCATTGCATTTCAGTTGAGTTGCAGTTGCATTGCCGCAGTGGACTGTGCTTCCCCAGCGCCACATACCGCCTGTGCCACGTCTTTCGTCTCCCGAACGACACTGCTGTGCTTGCCTGCGCATCAACACAGTTATTTGTGGAAGAGCCGCAGTTTGCCGACCACTGAACGACATGGTCTTTGGAGTCCGGTCCACTCAGTGTCCACTGCACAGTTCTATTTCAGACACTACACTAATGCGACGATTTTTGGCCCTTACCGGTACCCAGTGTTCCGAAGCGGCCACCCATGGGGTAGCGTTGCTTAACGTCAGTGATCAGACGAGAACTGGTGCGTTCAACTTGTCGTCAAGAGCTTGACTGGCCCTTGAGCAATTGTGGATTCTTAGAGAGAAAGAAAGGCAAAGTTTGGAGGTTCCCCCTATGAAGAGATGGTGGGCCCCCGCTATGTGTGGGGCTTCTGTGATCCCTCTTCTGACGGAGCCGGATTCTTCCTGCAAATATATGTGTTGTTTGTTGTTTTAGGGATTTTTTGGGGAGTGGGGGGAAGAAGCCAAACGAAACTCTGGTTGACATTCTACAATAGTCAGACATCCCTGTACATTTATATAAACTTTGAGCAAAAACAACTCCTCACCCTTTTCCCGCCTATGGCAGGGTTGGGTACCCATCTTGTCCCTCTTAATGGACACAAGGGCGATATATTGGTCATTGTTTTTCCGCAGCCGGTTGCCGACCAAAGCTGCAACCCCTATGCTTATTTATCGTCGGTCTACTGTTCAAGTGTGTGGAATTCCAACGACGCCAGGGGGCGAGCTCCTTCCTACACCTGGAAATTTTGCCTCATCTATCCGTTGCGGTGTAGAGAGGGTCCTTTTACGTTCACGTGACATAGTACACCAACACGAGACCTCTGTTTTACTTCTCATCCAAATGAAGGCGCACTCGCAGCCTCTCCTTCGCCCGAAAGGAGCCAACCCACCTCGGTCCAGTATCGAACCTAGAACTACTAACGCAGTTGCCGAACGTGCTAACCACTACGCCACCGAGGAACAGGTCAAATTTTGAAAAGACGGGATTTAATAATTTTTAAGGATTCACAGGGTGCAGGGGGCCCGCTAAATACTTCGCATCATTCTTCGTCTCCCCCCCTGGTGTTCAGTTACCGTTCGATGCAATAGATTTCGCATCATGCCATTATTCTCCTACCTCTCCTTTTATCAGCTACTGATTACTGCTTCCGCCCTGAGATATAACAAGCATCCCTTGCACCCTGTTTCCATGTACTTCCGTTCAGGCATATCCAGGGCCGGCCATCCGAGGGGTGCAGAGGGTGCATGGCACCCGGGCCCCACGATTGAGGGGGCCCCATCATCAGTACCCATCAGGGCCCAGATCATTCCTAATATTAAAAATTTAATACGTCATTGTAGGGGCAACGTCCTTCATTCGACCCTGCCAATGCAACATAACGTAACCTAACAACCCTGCCATGAACTACGCCAGGGTTGTACAACCTTTCTGGTGTAGTGGGTCACTCGGCTGCTCCATGAACTGATTGCCAGCCTCAGGTTGTCAAAACCGAAACGGGTGAAGATAACGTTAGGTGTTACATAGCAGGTAGGCTATAACGCATAATTAGAAATGATGCACCATGGGTCACATTACAAGCCTCAAAGGGCCACAGGTTGGACAACCCAGAATTTGAGGTTGAGAGTCAATAATTTAATAATGCTATTATTTTAGGGTTGTTAAAACAAAAATACCCTTAATAATTAGAAGTGTAATGAAAAAAATATAATGACATAGGTCCAATTGAAAATGTTCCAAGGTGTAGACGTATTCGGACATATTCGACATCTTCGGACGTATTCGGACATCGGCGACATATTCGGACACATGGCATCATCCAAAAATGTAATACCTTCCAAAATTAGGAAGGATCTCAGAATGGGATAAGGGGGCATCTAAGATGAGTCCTCTTAATATTTTGGGGCCCCAAACGGATTTTTGCACCCGGGCCCCTTTATAGAGAAGGCCGGCCCTGGGCATATCTGTTCGTTGCACGCGTCGTTTCAAGTTCGAACCCGCAATACCCCGTAGGGACTGTAGGGGGGAAAATGTTCCCTTGGGTTATTCTCCACAAGTGGAATTCTCTTCTCTTCCAGCTTTGGGCCAAACTCTTTGAGTGTACTAAATTCCGTTGTATTGTGAACTGCCGTCATTTTAGGCGAGCTCCTTATAATCATTTATGCTATCACCCACCCACTTTGAGGTGATCCTCTATTTTGTATGTTTGTTGTCCCTTGAGATGTGTGACCCCTGGTTTTGAACGATTTGTATATGTGCGTGAAATAAATAAATAAAATCTCAGACACACTTTCAGAGGTAGGCGATACCAAAAAGGTTCTGGAAAACTGGGCTAAACCACTGAAGATAGGACATTGTCTAAAGGGATTCTGACTCATCATCATCATCATCACACCCTTGTCCCGCCTGCGGCAGGGTCGGGTCTGCGGGTTCTAGCCCACCCCACACACCGCCATGTCCCTCCGGACAACCTGTTCCCACGTCTGCTTTGGTCTCCCCCTACCCCGGGTGCTGCCGACCACCTGCATGCCTGAGATGCACCGAGCGAGTTCCTCTTCCCCTCTCCTCATAACGTGTCCATACCACCTCAGCCTATTCTCCCTCATCTTTTCGGCGATGTCCACCACCCCCAGGCTACCTCTATCTGCTGGCTAATTCTATCTGCTCTTGACACGCCACACGTGTACTGCAGCCAGGGCCGATCCTATGGATTCGGCCGCCCGCGTGCGGTTATGTCGAGGCCGCCCCGTCCCCTCAATATTTTCACATAATTTTCTTAATGCCTGCAAGTTAACATTGATTGGCCGCCCCATCAGGGAAGTCGCCCGCGTTCTTTGCACACTTTGAACCTATGGACGGACCGGCCCTGACCGCAGTATTCGCATCTCGGCTACTTGCATTCTATTTACAAGGCTTTTCTTCACTCCCCAACACTCTGATCCATATAACATAGCTGGCCTAACCACTGTCCTGTAAAACTTCCCTTTCAACTTGATTGGGACCCTCCTATCACACAGAACTCCACTTGCCTGTTTCCATTTCAACCAACCCCCGTTGATTCTATGGGTCCCATCTGAGTCTATCTCCCCATTCCTGTGGAACGTTGATCCTAAGTACTTTACCTCCTGCATCTTTTTTACCAGTTCACCCCTCGAGCGTATGTAAAAAAGGGATTCTGACTATTTAAAAAAATATTTGGGGTGCACCTGAGAATTTTTTCTTCGAAGTAGAGAGGTTCCATGACTGAAAATGCCATTGTACACCACACGGGACCTGGGCTTTACTTCTCAGCCGAAAAAAAGCACCCTTGTCGAGCTTCTTTGAGAGGCAGGCCGCATATTATATACTACATGGGGACCGCATGCAGCCGGGAGGAAGCCATTTAGTTACACCGGACGTGAAAATTTGGCGGTGGACCTCAAAAATTCCATTAGGTGCATCAACAACGAAGAACCGCAACAAAAAAAACAACGTCGTGAACAGGATTCGAACCTGTGCGGGAAAATCCCATCTGATTTCGAGTCAGACGCCTTAACCACTCGGCCATCACGACACATCGACACCGGCTGCTTATCATCACAAATGAACGTTAATAACACTTTGAAATCAAATTTCTGACAACCACGAACTGGAAATCGTATTAAAGTACTAGAAACCCACGAAATAAATCAAAAACCTCGCCGAAGAGACCCCCCGAAAACGACCCAAACCAGATAGACGGATTTCTATGCCACGGCAGTTTAAACCTAACGGAAGGCAGAGGGCGCTGCTACTTCCAACAAACGAATCGAGCCAATTGTTTCCATGGTTACCACTTGATGTCATTCCTACGATGCCTACTCTTTTGATTGTGAACGTCTTGTGCACGTAAGTAGCGGTTTTCCGCAGTATTTTCCATCAGGTCGGGGTGAACAGGGGCTTATCATGCATTTAAGGTTCCTTTACATGCAAATTCTGATCTAATTGTAATATTCCAAAGATAATATGGTCGGACGATGAGACTGAAAGTGAGTCAACTCAAGGAGCCGAAACATATCCTTTACGATGTATGCAGCTGACCCTCATGGTTTAGAGCTCAGCACTTAGCCGGTGTCCTGAGTTCCATCAGAACCTTAGAACCCAGTTCCAACTAGTCAATATAACATCTTAGGAGGGGCATTGGCCTCCGCACTACAGGGAGCGGCTGTATCGTCTGATCACTGAAGTTAAGCAACGCAACCCCAGCTAGTACTAGCATGGATGGCCGCTTGGAAACACTTGGTACGGCTCATGCCCAAAATCGCCGCAGTGTCTGCTCAGCCTCTGCATTACAACTACACAGGGGACGGGGTCTCTAATGACCGCTGTAGTTGGAGGGCCCTAAAACACCAATGAAGCAAAGGCACACTCGCACACCCAAGGCCCGTGGAGAGCCTTGTTGGTCACTCGGCAACTAATCATCAGAAATCTGTTTCTTAACTCGACTTACATTCAGATGTGGTCACTTGCCTGGGGTGGGCCTCGTCCGATGAGGTCTTTTCAGTCAGCGACGATCAACAGATCCTCGTGTGGAATCTCACCACCAACGACGCCACTTCTTTGGCATCGCTTCCCAACAACGTCTACGCCACCGACATGCACTGGTGTCCTCGTCCATTGGTGTCTGGAAAGAAGTTGACTGCTTCAGACGTGTTCTGTTTGGCATCAGCTGATGGTAGTAGCCACAGGTCGCATTACGGATACCAGTAGCCACTGCCAAAATTATCATCTTACCTCCTTGCAGGAAAATTTTATCTGGTGTCCAAGACTGGAAGAATCGAGAAAACGGTTGATGCTCATCAGGGTGCTGTACTGACAGCTCGGTGGAGTCACGATGGAAGTGCCTTAGCAACTGGTAGGTTATTTCATTCACTTTCTGCTGTTGTCAAAATGCTCTCAAGAACCGGTGCTACACTGTGACTTTTTGACAGGTGGTGAAGACGGACTGGTGAAAATTTGGTCAAAGAGTGGCATGTTACGATCCACTTTGGTCCAAACAGGTGAGGACGGAGTGGAGGACTCGGTACCATCTGCTCTTCTTCACTTGTAGCGAATCATTTTCCTCGTCATATTTACAGGCAAACCTGTTTATTGCATCGCCTGGAACTCCAGTTCCAACTGTCTGCTCTACACCTGTGGAAAAAGTCTCATTATTAAACCCTTACAACCGTCCAGCAAACCTGTACAGGTGAGCCTAAATTCTTAGTGCCCGAATGTTAGTCGTGCTCAAGAACAGCACTCATGGGCCGTTGCCATTTCGTTTCCAAATTCCAGTGGCTCGCTCACGAAGGCATCATTTTGAAAGTTGCTTGGAATGCCAACAATAATCTCATTATATCAGGAGGGGAAGATTGCCGCTACAAGGTGAGTTCAAGACATTCCTTCCAGATTCAGGACTTAACACTAAACAAATGACTTTTATCCCAAAGTTATGGGACTGTTATGGTCGGCTGTTGTATACAAGTTCGATTCAAGAACATCCTGTCACATCTCTGGCCTGGACTCCTGATGGGGAACTGTTTGCTGTTGGATCTTTTGATGTGTTGTACTTGTGCGACAGAGTCGGGGTAGGAGCATGTTGTCCCATCAGTAGTGATCTCTAAAGGAACTCGCCTTGAAACTCACCTTCTTGTAGTGGTCCCACTGTCTGGAGAAACCGGACTCCGGCAGCATTTTTAGTTTGGCGTGGTCCAGCGATGGCACAAAGGTAGCTGGTGCATGTGGTAATGGACATGTCATCTTTGGACACATCATTGACAGGTGAATCAAATTCGACGGTCTCAGCCGATCTTCTTCAGAAGCCTTTGAGCACCTCCAGAACAGTTCCATGCCTTTCGTACATTTAGACATCTGGAATGGAAGAACTACGAAGCTGAAATCACTGGCGGCGATGTGATTGTGGTCCGAAACGTCTTGGACGACTCCTTTGAAAAACTCGAGATGCAGAATCGTGTCCTGAAAATGAGTTTTGCTCACCAGCACCTCATTGTTATAACTACGTCACAGTGTCTGGTGCACAGGTAAGAAAATGTGACAGTCATTCTGTTATGCTTACTAAAGGATGCCGGACCAATTTCTCCAACGTCATTCTGCACAGCATCAAGTCCTGGAACACCCCAGTCATCTTGGACATAAAAGAAGCTGGTGTCAGTTGCATCGTGCAAGCTGAAAAGTCAGTGGAAGTTAACTATTCGTTTATCTTA
The DNA here is from genome assembly GCA_013389805.1 of Trigoniulus corallinus. Taxonomy (NCBI): domain Eukaryota; kingdom Metazoa; phylum Arthropoda; class Diplopoda; order Spirobolida; family Trigoniulidae; genus Trigoniulus; species Trigoniulus corallinus. The sequence continues at coordinate 12,894,536 of JAAFCE010004287.1, forward strand.
CCGTTTTAAACAAACCTGTGCTCCTAAGTATTGTTTGGAAACGCAGGCACTTCCTTTTGGTCGAGGGCAGTGTAGTGACCATCTACTCTTACGAAGGTAAAGTAGTCAGCAGTCCTAGGTGGCCTGGAATGCGTGCGGATCTCTTGAATTTGTCCACTGTCAGCTTGAGCAATCATACCTTGGCCATAAGAGATCAAGCAGATGAAAAGGGTAATGTGAAATTCCTTTCACTTCTAAGGAGAACTTCCGACTCACCTTTAGCCTGAATTGCATTTCCGGAAGTGAAGAGCAGTCTTGCTCTCATCGGGATGGAGGTTGTATGGGGACACGTAGGGACAAACAGAAGAATCGATGAGCTCGTTAGGTCCATTACAGGGATACAGGTGATTGGAAGCACTCGGGGCAGGGGGAGACCAAAGCAGATGTGGAAGCAAGTTGTCCATAAGGATATGGTAGTGTGGGGTGGACGGGGACTTGGTGGGAGATAGGCGGGAGTAGAGGGCTAGAACCCGCACACCCGACCCTGCCACAAGTGCGATGAGGGTATGATGATTCGTTAATCGGGATAGAGATCCAGTGGAAACCAGCCTGCCTTGCTATCGGATATCAGCAATGCACTAAACAGAGGAGCTCATGGCGCACAGGTTCAAACCTAAGACAGGACACACCAGTTCTCGTCTGATCACTGAAGATAAGCAACGCAACCCTAGCTAGTACTAGAATGGGTGACCGCTTGGGAACACTGGGTACTGTTAATACCCAAAAATCGTCGTAAAACCATGGTGTCTGTGCAGACTCTGTATTAGAACTACACAGTGGACGGGGTCGAATGACCATTGTAGTTGAAGGGCCCTAAAACACCAACGGAACGGGAAAGTGTAAGAAAATAGGAACTTACCGTAAAATCTCACGTAGTGCCCGCGGATTATACGCGAAACATAGGGTCATTTAGTGCGGACTATATGCGAGGGCGGACTATATTTGAAACATACCCATCGCTAATGCGGACTATAGACGGGTGCGGACTATATTTGAGGTGTGGACTTTACGTGTGATTTTACGGTACCTGTTGCTCCGTGTGGTGTGCATGATGCCACCTTGTCAATTGTAGATCCTCCAAAAACCCTCAACTGTACGAGCATGTCTTCAAGGGTCAGCAGATGGCCCACACAGCTGACAAGCTGATGATAAGCTAACTTCACTAGAAGCTAATTTCACTTAGATTTTTAGGGGGTCCGGACACCTAAGGATAGGTCCCAAACGCTAAAGTCCTTAGATTAAAGTCCAAACGCTAAAGTCCCAGAGGACCTTAAGATGAATGACACTAGGTTCTTCACCCCAGTCCTTCTTCACCTACACTACATGCCAGAGACACAGGGGTGTCTACAAATGACCAAATCTGTCCGAGATGGCTCTCACATAGGTTGATTTTAAGAAATCTTTTTCAGTCGTTCACCTGTTTGATGCCCTTACCGGTAAACCAATTGATGCCAAGCCCTTCTCACATGAGGTTGGAACACATATGATATGCATTAGAACCTGACAATAGATGTCCTTACGTTCTTATAATGTTACAGCACGAAATTAGTGTTGTTGCCGTCAATCAGGCTGGCCCTCCGTCTGATCAGCACTTGGCATTCGTTAACCGCAACGGAGACCTTTGCTTGTCACCTGTTAGGTCCCATCGTGGATATGGAAAAAAGACTGCCAAATTAGGTAAGAAAATTGCTGTGATGGTAATTTAAAACAAAAATCATGGAAGTACCCAAAGCCTGCTCCCTTCTTTCAAACTCTGGAAAGCCGTCATGGTGCAGTCTATTATGTGGAACGACGTGGCCAACATGCTGGTGTCATTACAAGAGGGCAAAATGACAATCTGGTATTATCCGGCAGCCGTCTACGTGGACAGAAGTTTGCTCTTGCATGCTTTATGCGATAAAGATGCACGGTAAGGAATTCTTGCTCTCTTTCAGCCTTGCACTATAGTTGTAGTTGCAGTCTTGGTCTTACAGAGACTTTGGGAAGACACCACAGCTTGTAAGTTTCTTGGGGAACCAAGTCAACGTGCGGCGACCTGATGGTTCTTTAGTGGCCACTGCCGTCTCTCCTTTTCCTGGTGTACTGCATGACAACGTTGCAACTTCTCGATGGGAGGATGCCATCAAACTCTGCCGGATTGTGTCTGTAAGATTAGCTTCTGTAAGGGGTTTCGTTTCATTGGTGTTCTAGGGCCCTTCAACTACAAGGACATTACAGCCCCGTACAATGCGTAGTTCTAATGCAAGAACTGCACAGACACTAGGCTGTTACGACGATTTTTGGGTATTAGCAGTACCCAGTGTTCCCAAGTGGTCACCCATACCAATACCAGATGGGGTTGGGTTGCTTCACTTCAGTGATCAGACGAGAACTGGGCAGGTCTTCTGTAACGGAGTTAAGTGAGGAGTAGACACCTGCTGTTCTCAGATTACAGACAGGATTTGGGCCCTAATTTCCCTTGATAGATGTCACCACCATCATGCCTTTCTGTATCTATTTGTCTCGTTGGTGGCAACACAAAACTCTGAGGGCTGTCGACACCTACTGCCACAATCCCTGTATAGTAGCGTCAGCCTACCTTCTATTGAGAACAGTGGAAGCCGGAGCTCCTAAACCTGGTTTAGTTAGGCCGATCAACGCATACATGTTGCTCCATGCTGACAGGGTTCCTGCACACCATAATAACCCACGACTTTACTGCTTGCCTTCCGGCGGAAGGAGCACCTGGGGGGATTCTGCAGATTGAAACCTGCAACCAAAGACTTACGAGTGAAGCACCCCACCCCCATGAGTACCATACCTACTTACCAAAAATCCGGATCGTTTATGAACCTTGTTCATTTCAGGATGAAGCATTATGGGCTTGTTTGGCTGCACTGGCTACTCGCGCAAGACATCTCTCTTCAGCAGAAGTGGCCTATGCAGCGTTGAACGAGGTAGGAAGCTGGATTCCGTCTTCAAGAGGTGCTCTGAAATTTTCCGAAAAGTAATCACAATTTCTTTTCAGGCAGACAAAGTGCAATTTCTGCAACGAGTAGCTGATATTAACATGAAGGAGATTCAGCATGCTGAGACAGCCCTGATGAGTGGAAATGCTCACGAGGCTGAAGCCATTCTTTTACAAGGAGGATTCATCTTCAGGGCCATTATGTTAAATATAGACTTATTCAAATGGGACAGGTAACATCCTTACCGAAATGCCCTCCTGTAGGGTTCAATCTGGATTCTAAAGTCAGATCTCTTGTTTGCTTACCAAGGGCGTTGGAACTTGCACAGAAACACAAGGTCCATGTTGAAACGGTGTTGGCCCATCGACAGAGGTATCTTACAAGAATGGACATGACTGAAAATAAACAGAAATTCATTGAGTGTAACGCTCAGGTTAGTAGTGGGGTTATGGCATGCATTGGGAACCTCTGTTAAAAATTGCTTGCGTCCTCACCTGGCTGAGGGTTGATCATACCCTACTCACCCGATATCTTTTGAGGGGTGAGGACTGCAGGGAACCCCTCACAGTGAAAAACATTATGTGCCATTGGGAGCGATATCAAGAGCTACGGCACCAACTGGGGGTCAGCCCCGAACTCTCAACCTCCCTTGGAGACGACCCTTCTGTTTGTGAAAGAGGCTGGAATCTTCCACAAGCTAGAATAAGTGCGTTTTTAGCCACAACCCGTTTAGGTTTTAGCCTTCTTCGTTACGCCTATGGTCAACGGCATAAATTCAGTTGTGGCACCCGGGGCAAGAGGCATTCGAAGCGCCCCCCTCCCCTGTTGTTTGTCCTGAGCAGGCATGGTACACGTATGTAGGCACTTTTTATTTGCCGTAAAGTCGTCGTACAGACATTGTGTGGTGGCGACTGATTTCCTGCAAGTCGAACAACGATCCCCCAAGGTGGCGCTTTGTCCGGCGCCACGGGCAGTTTGACCCCATTGCCCCTACAAGTTACGCCACTGTTTATGGTCCCCTTCCTGTTTTTTTTTAACTTTTGGCCACCTGTTTTATTGTTTAGCTTTATGCCGTTTGGTCCTAGAGTTCCTAAAGTTAAGCCATGGTAGGGAACCTCTAAACCGCCATCGGGCCTGTGTAGACCAACTACACCCAGTAGTTCTTTCAAGTCTCTTTCGGTCCCTAATGACTAGGACCCTAAAAGAACACAACAACGACAATTAAAAATTGATTGCAGAACACTGTGTTGATTAATTAGAGCGTTTCCTACCATAGGTTCTCTGGGACTGGAACACTGTTCGAAGCAAGATGCAAGAGGAGTTCGCCAAGGAAAGATCTTGAATTCGGCCCCAAATATTTACGAGACCTAAAACAGAAACGACTCGTAACGGTGGTTCAGCAAGATTCCGATTTAATTTATTTGATATATTAAAAAGAATGTATAATCATGAAACTTGCAGTAAACTGCTCTGATGCACACTGTTGTGCTGAATGTGTTGCCAAGGGTGGGAGTGGTTTATTGCGTGGGACACCAGTTCTCGTCTGCACTGAAGTTAAGCAACACAACCCCAGTTAGTATTGACATGGGTGCCGCTTGGGAAAACTGGATACCGCTGATACCCCAAAATCGTCACAGTAGTGTAGTCTCTGCATTATAACTGCACAGTTAACGGGGCTCTAACAACGACGATGTAGTTGACCAGCCCTAATAAAACCAACAAACAATCCGCGTAAGGGTGACGTCGTACACACCACACGGCAGGGTGCTGGGGTTTGCAGTGGGGCAGTGACCTTGTAGTTCAAAGGCCCTAACACACCAACGAACCATCGCCGCCACGGGTACAGTTAATACCATGAACACTAACGAATTCAAATCTGTCAGGGACCACTAATCCATCTGGGTGCCAAGTGAATACCCAAACGAAACATCCCACCATTAATTGATGTGAGCGGTTCAATTCGGTATTAGTTTGACTATTTAACTCTTACCTGACAAGGGTGCGACACCTATAAAAACTTAACAGTAAAGTGCTCCACTCTAGAGTCCATGGTAGTCAGAGTTCGATCCTGGCCGAGATGCAGCTTCTTCTGGACGTCGCAGAAACCCTATGCGGCCAGGCGTTGCGTATGTGATATAACTTGGCGATACAAGAACCTTCCCTACACGGAAGAGAAATATCTGAATCTTACCCGACATATAAATGTACGGGAACCAACTTGATCCAAAAAAATGAGGGTGTAAAACCAATACAAACTCAATAGATCAGAGTTGGATCCTGGTCGAGATGGACAGTAAAAGCAACTCCTACTCCTAACCCTTTTCCCCGCCTATGGCAGGGTCGGGTACCCATCTTGTCCCTCTGAATGGACACAAGGGCGATATATAGGTCATAGTTTTTCTGCAGCCGGTTGCCGACCAAAGCTTCAACCCCTAACCTTATTTATCGTCGGTCTACTGTTCATTTTTGGGTTGTTTGTTGGTGTTTTAGGGCCCTTCAACTACGTCTACTGTGTAGTTCTGATGCAAGGACTGCACAGACACTACACTAATGCGACGATTTTTGGATACTAGCGGTACCCAAGCGGCCACCCATGTCAGTACTAACTGGGGTTGCGTTGCTTAACTTCAGTGATCAGACGAGAACTGGTGTGTCTAACGCAACTCGCCGCTCCCTTCATTTTTGGGGACTTCCACCGACGCCGGGGGGGGGGGGGAAGCGAGCTCCTACACCGGGTTCTTTTACGTGCCAGTGACATCGTACACCAACACGGGACCTCAGTTTTACTTCTCATCTGAACGAAGGCGCACTCACGGCCTCTCTCTCGCCCGAAAGAAGCCAGCCCACCTCGGTCCAGTATCAAGTGAAGTGTTCGATTTTGGAGTTCATGGTGGTCAGGATTCAATTTTGGCCGACATGGGCAACAAACTGCTCGACTTTGGAGTTCAAGGTGGTCAGGATTCAATTTCGGCCGAAATATACAGAACTGCTTGGACGTCGCCAAAAAAACAATATTTTGCCCCATGTATTGCGTATGCAACATAGCCAGATCAGAATAGAAAAGAAAGGATTAGTACAACTCACTTAATGACAGGGTAGACCTGGATTGGCCTACAGCCCCTGAGAAACAGCAACAGGCAGGAAGCGAATACGAAATTCTTTCTGTCCCCGAGGTCGCAATGCTTTTCTCATATAAAACTATAATCTTCATTAATTTTTTGAAGGCCCGTTTACTGGGGAAAGTTCGGTACCTCGATGGGCCAGTCTCAACCCTGCTGGATGACAGGTAGAGAGCCTACCCTCAGAAATGACCCAAGCCAGTCACGCATCCAAGCACTCCACTAATCAAATTGCATCCAGATTTTAAGTTTGGTACATTTCAAAATGAGACCTCAGGAGAGCCGTTCTGCTTCTTGCCATTTCTGCAATCACACACAAAAAAGGAGGGTATGAAGGAAGGAAGGAGGGCAAGGCAAGGGGTGTGTGTGTGGGGGGGGGGGGGTTGGTCCTGCAAGACCACGATTCCAACAAAGTTTCTCTCTAATATAACTGCTGTCGTCAAATGCAAGTGGAGCGATGAGGCGAGTGTGATTGACTGTCGAATTACTCCAATATCTTTGAACCGGACAGCTTTCAAGAGTTTGATGGCATAGTCTCTAGGGACCAAATCCATTTTCACATATTTCCTAAACGGGAAAAGCCTAAATATCTTTCCCTAATCTCAAATGACTGGCACCATCTTGTATTCAAATGATGGACCATGCTTGCAACAAGGTAGAATGGCTATCCATCGTTCTGAGTGAGAGAGGAAAGAGGGAGAGAAAGGCGTTTGACCATCATTCAAAAGAATAAAACTTGGTAGTGGCAATGACTAAAGAACCACAATGGCACTAGTATATTTTTTAGGTGCCCATTTGGATCTCTCTCTCTCTCTCACTCCCCTCTCTCTTTTTTACTCCTTACTTGGCGTGTCTGTGTGTGTCTCTTAGGGCTATCATCCTCCATACACATTTTTACGACCATTCAGAATAGGCAAAATCCATTAAACCATACTTCCGGCTTCAGGACACGAAACTGTGATTCCACATCTGAGAAAATAGTAAAAATTCATCTACTGTAAAAATAAAAATGGGATAAGACAACTCTCCGACCATTTCATCTTGACACAAAAGAGTTAAGAGAAGTCGTTTTTGACACAACAATCACTTTTATGGATCTTCAACATCTGAAATGAGAAGCAGAATAAGAAGCACCTATTTCAGAGCCGATTTCATCGATTACCTTCAAAACGCAACCACGACGAGCCCATATGCCTGGTACAGGGTGAGTGCGGCTCAAATCTATCGCCCAAACCATCAACTCAACTTTCTTTTCCTCTTCATCGGCTTAGGGCCTTATGGGACTATTGAAAGCTAAACACCTCCAACAGCTTAGCACACGCTTCTCCCAGACATCACTGAACCGAAAGTCGTGTAGAAGTATGTACATTGTTAGCAGTCAACTACAGTAAAACCCCGCTAGCCCTATAACGATCTCGGATGTAACGAATTCCTGGATGTTACGAATGGTTTCCAAGGTCCTGGCAGAAGGATAGGAGTTTGTATTGTAAAAAGTTTGGATATAACGAATTTCCAGGTAATAACGATGAAAAGTTATAAAAGTTTGGGTAATTTGGTTGGATATAACGAATAATGGACCTTATAAATAATTTTTATTTATGGATTTAACACAAACTTCTACTCAATGGTCACCATGTATTGAATTGAACACCACTGACAGGCTGATAATATTAGAAACGTTCATTTTCTCATCATCATCATCGCCATCATACTCTTATCCCGTCTGTGGCAGGGTCGGATATGCAGGTTCTAGCCCTACACACCTGCCTATCTCCCCCATGACCCCCCATTCACCCCACCATTACCATAGTCTCTCCCTCTGCAGGAATTAGATAGACTGGAGAAATACACTCCCCACTCCTTTACCTCAGAAGGATGAAACAGGACTCAACCTTTTCTATCCTTCACTGTTATGGCTCAGGGTAAATTTGTAATCGCCCCATCCCAGGTCTTGGCCAGTCTACATTCTTTCTTCATCCCATTCAGGCCAAGTTCCGTTGGACACACCAGTTCCCGTTAGATCACTGAAGTTAAGCAGCGCACACCCACGTCAATATCAACTTGGGTGGTTGGTAAAGAACGTTGGGTGCTGCAAATTAACCCTCGTCCTTTCACCTACCTCCTCATCTCCCGTGGGCAGCCTCCTAAGGGGTTGACCTGTTATGGCTGCCTGGCTTACACCCCAACCCACAAACTAATCCATCCTTTGTCTCTATCATAGAGAACCTCGAGCGGCGAGTTGCGTTGGACACACCAGTTCTCGTCTGATCACTGAAGTTAAGCAACGCAAGCCCAGTTAGTACTGACATGGGTGGTCGCTCGGGAAAGCTGGGTGCTGCTGGTACCCAGTAGTCGTCGCATTAGTGTAGTGTCTGTGCAGTATATGCATTAGAACTATACAGTGGACGGGTCTCTAATGACCTCGTAGTTGACGGGACCTTAAACTCCAACAAACAACAACAAATAGAGGACCTCATACTTCTGGTGTATGACCAGTAGCATAATTTTGAATCATGGTCCCCTATTTCGATCCACCTATGGAATGCAGCCTTTCATTGTTTGGTGACTGCCTCTATTGCATTATTCCACCACTATGTCTGCCTGCCCTGGAGTGTACCTTCTAATCTAGCCCCACCTAAAATGGCTTCCCCACATTTTCTAATTTTTCTGACGAACCTGCCCCACACTGCATCAGCTGTCTCTTCCAAATCCGAGTCTACTTGCCCATCTACTTCCTGCATGAATTTGTGTGTTTCTAACACCTAATAACCAGCCCTCCTCAAGAATTGGCTGCCCTTCAATACTTAAGGGCAGTCATTACAGCAAACCAGTAGTCTGGGAGAATACAAACTGCAAGAAAACTAAATAAACGGGCATTAAAATAGTAAGAAAAACATGCAGAAATGTTTCATTGGGATAAACACGAAGGTACACAAAGATTAGAAACCTAATGTTTTGCAGAACTACCAAAACCACAATTTCTTGATATTTGGGGTAATATCACAGACTACTGGCTAGCTATCTAGGGTTAAAAACAGCTTTCCTGGTTGTAACGAATTCCTGGCTATAACGAATGTGATTGCATTCCCCTACAAATTCGTTATAGCGGGGTTTTACTGTATTACTTCACCCCAATTCTCTTTCTACTATGATTCACAGGGGCGGATACGGGCAGCGCCGGCCTTAAGCCCAGCGCAAAATGAGACGCAGTCTCCGCAGGTGCCGCTGGGTGACTCACCATAAATTTCTGCGGTTCACATGATGATATGTAGTTGCGCATGCTAAGTAGTAGGGTGACGGGACTCAGTGCCTGCGCCTCGTGACCCTATGGAGCGCAGTGCCAATGCCGCAGTTTCCTGCGTGAAGTTGGCGTGACAATAACAAAAAGCGGTGCGAAGCAGAGAAGTTCTCTTGTTATTTGATGCAAGTTTGGTGAAAAACTGCGATTCAATTTGCGGTGATTGCCTGCTAACAGAATTTCGCAGGGCTGCTACACCTTGCGTCACCTTCGCCACCTGCGTCTCATTTTGCGCCTTGCCTTACCAAGTGGGAAGCCCTGGACAGGTACAATTTGGGAGGCCCAGTCGTCCACCGTCACAGGTAAGGTGCACCATAGTGTAACAGGAGTTGAAGTTCTGTTAGAACAGTATTATAAATTATATTCTACAGAAGTTAAAATTGGTTGTTGTTGTTTGTTTGAATTTTAGGGCCCTTCAACTACAAAGGTCATTACAGCCCCGTCCACAGCATAGTTCTTATGCAGAGACTGCAAAGACACTACACTAATGCGACGATTTTTGGATACTAGCGGCACCCAGCTTTTCCCAAGCGGTCACCCATGTCAGTACTAGCTGTGGTTGCGCTGCTTAACTTCAGTGATCAGACGAGAACTGGTGTGTCCAACGCAATTCGCCGCTCCCTATTAAAATTGGTCCTATTCTGCGGGAGGCTGGCCGTACTGCCTGCCAGCAAGGCTGTCCTTGGATCCAGGGGCGGATCACGAAAGGAGCGCTTCCAAAGAAGGCCTCCGCCCCAAATATTTTTAAATACAGTAAAACGCGGTTATAACGTTTTGTTGGGGGCCAAAGGGAACAAACGTTATAACCGTGAAAACGCTATAGCCATGATATGCCGTTTTGTGCTTTTCCATTCATAATACCGCGGAGTGGTAAAACGTCGCGTTGGGATACATACTGTAAAAAATTCCCCTATGTGTACAGTAATCAAGAATTAGTGATTGCTTCAAGGTGGATGGCTGCTTCCACTTCTGGATGCTGCTTGTTTGCTGGTGTTTTAGGGCCCTTCAACTACTACGTCATTAGAGCCCCTTCCATAGTTTAGTTTTTATGCAGAGACTGCACAGATACTACACTAATGGGACGATTATTAGCAGTACCCAGTTTTCCCAAGTGGCCACCCATGTCAGTACTAACTGGGGTTGCGTTACTTAACTTCAGTGATCAGACAAGAACTGGTGTGTCCAATGCTATTTGCCACTCCTTCTCTGGATGTTGAGGTACAAATATCCTCTTGGTATCTTGGCTGATCTCTACACAAGTTCATTGTAAATTGTCCTACCACCTCAATTTTAGGTCGCTTGTGTCGTTACTACTAAAACCACACATTAGCAAGATTGAGTGGTCTGTTCATGTACAATGCTTGTTGGATTTGTTTGTTGTTTGTTTGTTGGAGTTTAAGGTCCCGTCAACTACGAGGTCATTAGAGACCCGTCCACTGTGTAGGTCTGATGCATATACTGCACAGACACTACACTAATGCGACGATTATTGGGTATTAGCAGTACCCAGCTTTCCCGAGCGACCACCCATGTCAGTACTAACTGGGCTTGCGTTGCTTAACTTCAGTGATCAGACGAGAACTGGTGTGTCCAACGCAACTCGCCGCTCCCGACAATGCTTGTAATGCACAGCTTATGTTGTACATTCTGCACATATGCAACATTCCTAATCAGGACATGTACACATATGGGTTGGAAGTTTTTCATATCCATGATAGGATATGAAAAACGTGGCTGCCCACTAGGGCCTTGCAGACGTTTTAGCCGTGAAAGCAAACGCTATATCCGTGACCCTCTACCATTAAAAAGCCATAGGCTCTGCCGGGACCTGCCTGAACAGACACTATAGCCGTGAAAACGTTGTAGCCATGAACGTTATAAACGTGTTTTACTGTATTTAGAATCCCTTAGTATATGAGCCACTCACTTGCCAAATCGATTAACTCCATAAAACAGAAAGTGGAGAAATTTGATGACTTAATATAGATTGGTTTTAAAAATTCCCTTTCAGATAAAAATTGAAATAAACATTGTATAATGCATAAATGAAGATGTAGCTTTCACCTAAAGACAAGTAGAATAAATGAGAAAGAACAGCCTTGGTGTAATATTTACTAATATCACAACTTTTGGGTAATTAAGGGAGTTAATCTATTTGGCAAGTGAAAGAAAAGTAATAACATCTAAATCATCATCATCTCACCCTTATTCTGCCAATGGCGGGGTCAGGTCTATGGGTTCTTAAACTCCACTCCAATCTATCCCCCACCAAGACCCCTCCACCCCACAAACCTCCATGTCCCTCTGCACCACCTGCTCCCAAGTCCGTTTTAGTCTTCCCCTCTCCTGGTGCTCCAACACATGCAGTCCCATAATGGACCTATACCCTATACCACCTCATCCACTGATCTCTCATTTTCTCTGTGATGTTTCCCACCCCAGCCTACCTCTAATGTAATCATTAAGTCCGCTTCACAACAGCAACGGCAACGGAAAACGTGTTAGGGCAGAGGGGAGGGGCGACGGGTGCGTCATGTGGTGGAGGTGCGCTCCTATTGGTCAAACGGCTTACGTTTAACGGAAAAGTTGAAATTTTTTTAACTTTCCCGTCCGTTGCCGTTCTCGTTCCCGATGTTATTAGAGAGTTTTGTGTTGCCATCAACCGCTTACTGTAACGCATGTTAGCAGACGAAAATGCATCTGCGCATGTGTCGCAAAAAGTAAGCGTTTTTTTTTCCCAGAGCTACGTGAACGGGGCTTTGTTCACGTTGTACGCAAACCAGATACGGGGATTTCTCGTGCATGTGCGTGCCGCATTCTTGTATAAAAAAATGGCAGCAATAGATTTGGGGACCTTCACCAGTAGGTGCCGCCACTTGCGTGCCCCACTATGCATAACGCAAAACTAAAACTCTTTTTAGGTTTTCTACCGAACTGCAATTTTCCCATATTCAATACTATATTTTCTATTCCCGTAACGGGAATGCAAAACTCCCTATTGTGAAGCGGGCTTTACAGATTCTGTCAGCTTGTGACACCCCACTCATGTAGTGCAGCATTCGCACCTCAGCCACTTGCATTCTTCTTCATGGCTCTTCCTAGCTGCCCAACATTCTGAGCCATACAGCACAGAAGGCCTAACGACCATTCTGTAAACCTTTATTGGGACTCAGAGGTCATTCAGGACTCCACTTGCCTGCCTTCACTTCAGCCATCCTGCATTAATCCTATGTGTCACGTCAGAATCTATCTCTCCATTGCTCTGGAGAACTGATCCTAAATAACGAAACTCTTGCACCACTGGTATCCCCTCAACGCCCGACAACGAATCTCACCCCTTGCCCCTGTCTACTAAATTTGAAAGCTAGGTACACTCTCTTTTTCATGTTCACCATAAAGCGGCCTCTTTCCATTGCTGTTTTAATGTCTGTAGGCCCATTTGTGCATCCTCTTTGGACTCCTCAAGCCTTCCCACATCATCAGCAAATACCAGGCACTGAGGGATCCATTCCCCTATTCCCATCAGCAGCTCATCCATTACTAGAGTGAATGTATATGGGCTAAGTGCTGACCCTTGATGCACCCAGCCTGCACGTTGAAGCATGCAGTATTTTCACATGCTGTCCTGACCCTAGCAATGGAATCAAATAACACCCAAATCAGACTCACATTATATATTTTTGTTGCAGACCCCAACTGTTTGACACCCATGAGATCCTTCAGTTTCAGACCAAACAAACATCTTGCTTTTATTTTTGTTAAAATCATGACAACCAAAAATATAAACATATAAATTTTGCTCATAATAAGTTACTGATGTACTAAGATTAGGGAGTGGCGAATTGTGTTGGACACACCAGTTCTCGTCTGATCACTGAAGTTAAGCAGCGCAACCCCAGCTAGTACTGACATGGGTGGCTGCTTGGGAAAACTGGGTACCGCTAGTATCCAAAAATCGTCGCATTAGTGTAGTGTTTGTGCAGTTTCTGCATCAGAACTACGCAGTGGACGGGGCTCTAATGACCTTGTAGTTGAAGGGCCCTAAAACACCAACATACACCAAAAAAAGTAAGATTAGGAAATGGCAAAGGGTTTTCTAAGCCAAACGAAAATAGTAAAACTTTATCAAATTGTGACATTCAATCTGCTGCCATTTGACTGTGAGACTGTTCATCCTATTTAGATGAGTGGCCTTTTCAATTTTTGCTATCCAAATTCCCTCACTATCAAAGACAGAATTTTCGTTATTGCAATGATACAGTACGGAGTTAGTCAGAATTGCTTCTGAAAGAATTTATTAATTATTCACTGGCCAAAAAAAATTTTGATTTTTAATGGTGTTAATTTATATTATTTCGAAATACATAGTAAAGGTTATGTCTGCACAAGTGCTTTGACCCTAAAATTTCAAAAATTTCAAAAAGTGGAGTTAATCGATTTGGCTTGTGAATGGCTCATATATAAATCGAGCTTACAGTTACAATAGGTCCTCTACTGCCCCTTATGACTGAAGTTAAGCGACGCAATCCCAGCTAGTACTGACATGGGTGGCCGCTTGGGAAAACTGGGTACCGCTAATACCCAAAAATCGTCGCATTAGTGTAGTGTCAGTGCAGTCTCTGCACTCGGCCTGTGCCGTGGACGGGCTTCTAATAACCTTGTAGTTGAAGGGTCAGTGGTTTAGCCCAGTGTGCCGCAACCTTATTGGTATTGTGAACTTCGCGGACCCCTGATCGCGTCTCCCCCTGCAATAAAAGTTATTAAAACCAGACATACGACGACCCCTGAGACAAAACCTAGGACCCGTAGGGATCCCGGACCACCGGTTGCAGAACAATGGTTTAGCCGACTGCAGATTGGACTGGCAGTATAGAAATGGGAATAGCAAATGTGCATCATCAGTTGCAAAGTTGAATCATGCACCAATTGAAATATGCCCCCCGTTGAGGCACTTAGGGAATCATATTAAGTAGGGATTTGCAGCAGGGGATCACTTCAGTTAGGAGAGTCAGCAGTAGGCTGATGTTAGTTACTGTTGTCTGGCAGGGTATAGGGCTCCACCTCATAAGTGCGTATGCCCCCCAAGCAGGCCTGGGTGACACCATAAAAACAGCTTTTTGGGATGATTTTGATGAGGTGGTGCAGTCAGTAGACAGCACAATGAGACAGGGCAGGGGTAATGAGCGACTGATTATTGGGGGTGACTTCAATGCACACGTTGGTAATGAGGGACTGGGGTATGAGGATGTTCATGGGGGATGTGGGTATGGGGTGATCAACCTAGAGGGGCAGAAGGTCCTTGACTCAGCAAGAGCACATGGCCTTGCATTAGCCAATACATGGTTCAAGAAGAGGGAGAAGCACCTAGTTACTTTCCAGTCACCACAGGGGAGGTCCCAAATATACTTTTTCATGGTTAGGAAGCAACACAGGGCAGAGATCCAAGACTGCTGGGCACTACCCAACGAGGATTTCCAGAAGGAAAGTGGCCATAAGCTGCTCATGATAGACTTATTAAGGGGACAGGGAAGCAACATTCCTGGAAGGGAGAATCAGTTGTTAGGTGGTGGAAATTGCCCACCAAGGCAGATGAATTCCGACAGGAGGTTCTTAGTCAGGTCAACTGGGACTGGGATGGGTCAGCCAGTGCCATGTGGGACAGGGTTGCTAGGAAGATTAGGAGATGTGGTGAGGCACTGTTAGGTATGGGTAGAGTAGGAGGAACATACCAGGGTAGGCAGACATGGTGGTGGAATGAGGAGGTGGAAGCTGCCATCAAACTAAAGAAGGTAGCTTTTCATAGATGGAGGGAATTAGGGGACCAGGTTTCCAAGACAGACTATGCTCAGGCAAAGAAAAATGCCAGGAGGACCATTGCACTGGCCAAGTATCAGAAGTATGAGGCCTTATATGAAAAGTTGGGGACAAGGGAAGGGGAGAATGCAGTTTTTAGACTGGCCAAGACCAAGTATAGAACTAGCAAGGATGTTACCAGGGCTATAACAGTCAAGGATACAAATGGCAGGGTCCTGTTCCAACCAGCTGAGGTAATTAAAAGGTGGGAGGAATACTACCACAGCCTCCTAAACACAGCTACCTGCTCAACAGTCACAGACAGCCCAACCACCACCCAGGCAGTGAACAAGGTTAGTGAAAACGAAATAGTCGCAGCCCTTCAAAAAATTAAAGGTCGCAAAGCAGTAGGCCCAGATAAGATCCCCATTGATGTTTGGCACACCTTGGGGACTACAGCCATTACATGGTTATGGAAGCTTTTTAATAAGCTAGCAAATGGGGACAGGATGCCATCTGCATGGAGAGAAAGTTGGATAGTTCCACTGTTCAAGGGCAAAGGTGATGCCCAGGACTGTGGAAACTATAGAGGCATAAAGCTAATGAGCCATACTATGAAGCTGTGGGAGCGTGTAATAGAATGTCGCCTCAGAGACCAAACTCAAGTCCGGGGGAACGAATTTGGGTTTATGCCAGGTAGGTCCACCATGGAACCAATCTTTATTCTGTGCCAGATGATAGAGAAACATTCATCAAGAGCAAGGAAGGACCTCCATGCAGTATTCGTTGACCTGGAGAAGGCATATGATAGTGTCCCTAGACAGGTGCTATGGAGCGTTTTAAGGAAGAAGGGGGTTGATGAAGGCCATATTAGGATAGTGAAGGATATGTACGATGGTGCCATTACTAGGGTGAGGACAGCGTGGGGAAACACTGCAGGCTTCAATGTGCAGGTCGGTGTGCATCGAGGGTCAGCACTTAGTCCATATCTATTCACTCTGGTAATGGATGAGCTGCTGAAGGGGATAGGGGAATGGGCCCCCCAGTGCCTAGTATTCGCTGATGATGTGGGAAAGCTCGAGGGATCCAAGGAGGATGCACAAAAGGGCCTACAGGACATTAAGACAGCAATGGAAAGAGGGGGTCTCAAAGTAAACACAAATAAGACAGAGTACCTAGCTTTCAATTTTAGCGGCCAGGAGCAAGGGGGTGAGATCCGTTGTGAGGGTGAGGGTATACCAGCGGTGCAACAGTTTCGTTACTTAGGATCAGTTTTCCATAGCAATGGGGAGACAGACTCAGACGTGACAAATAGGATTAATGCAGGATGGCTGAAGTGGAGGCAGGCTAGTGGAGTCCTGTGTGACCGCCGGATCCCAATAAAGTTGAAAGGCAAAGTTTACAGAACAGTCGTCAGGCCCGCCATGCTGTATGGCTCAGAGTGTTGGGCAGCTAGGAAGAACCATGAAAGGAGAATGCAAGTGGCTGAGATGCGTATGCTGCGCTACATGACTGGAGTGTCACGAGCCGACAAAGTACGAAATGATTATGTTAGAGGGAGCCTGGGGGTGGGGGACATCGCAGAGAAGATGAGGGAGAGGCGGTTGAGGTGGTATGGGCATGTAATGAGGAGAGAGGAGGAGGAGCTTATTAGGTCCATTATGGGTTGGCATGTGATTGTGGGCACCAGAGGTAGGGGTAGGCCAAAACGGACGTGGGAGCAGATGGTGCTGACGGACATGTAGAAGTGTGGGGTGGAGGGCGACATGGTGGGGGATAGGAGGGAGTGGAGGAGGAGAACCTGCAGACCCGACCCCGCCGTGGGCGGGAGAAGGGTAAGATGATGATGATGATGATGATGATGTTGAGGCACTTAGGGGGTGCAATTGCGGCACTGGTGCTCAGGGTCCGCCCCTAATCCAAAAGTTAATTTAATAGGTGAGTTCTTGTGAAATACAAGCCGTTGTCGTCTGATCGTTAAAGTTAAGCAACGCAACCCCAGCTAGTACTGGCATGGGTGACCGCTTGGGAACACTGGGTACTGTTAAGACCCAAACAGCGTAGTGTCTGTGCATATTCTGCATTAAAACTACCCAGTGGACGGGGCTTTAATGACCTTTGTAGTTGAAGGGCCCTAAAAACCAACGAAACGAAACAACACCAATTAATTGAAGGAAATCAGAATACAACTGCCAAAAGCTGACTCTCACCCACCACAGCTTCACGTCGGCTATGGGGGGAGTCATCAAAAGCAACATGCAGGTCCTCGCCACTGGTGCAAAGACCTAGTTGGCCTTTGGGTGCTGCTAATAGCCCAATCGTCGAAGCGGCGTAGTGTCCGTGAAGATTCGGCGTTTGAACTACACAGTGGACGTTGCGTATCCTTCCGGCCGTGGACCTATCCCAAATTTTACTGTTTAGAGCTTGTCCGAGTTCAAGTTAAAGTAGTTGCAATGAGTCACGAGGGGAGGGGGTCGTTTTCGGCCTATTGCAGTCGGAAATAGCTGAACCGGAAGCGTATTTGAACCTACGCCACCACGTTTGATTCTGGCGCGAACTAGGTGGGATTTTCTATCAACCATTCGAACTTTTAGTAAGTCAGGACGGCAAGCAGGGCGGATCCAGGATTTTCGCCAGGGGGGGGGGGGGGGTTGAGTTAAAGCTCGCATATATTTTGCGAATACGTTTATATGTGATGTTCATGGGGGGGGGGGGGTGCAACCCCAAAAACCCCATCCTGGATCCGCGCGTGTCGGCAAGTAAGGCACCTGACCACAAAATGAACCCTTTCTAGGTGAAAACAGCTAAAACGACCCTTACTGTTTGAAATCGTTGTTTTCGACACTTGGTTGGAGTTGGTAGTCATTCTCTACACCAGGATAGACCCAAAAGAGAGGGTTTGTTTGTTTGTTGATGTTTTAGGGCCCTTCAACTACAAGGTCATTAGAGCCCCGTCCACGGCATAGTTCTTGTGCAGGGACTGCACAGGCACTGCACTAATGCGACGATTTTTGGGTATTAGCAGTACCCAGTTTTCCCAAGCGGCCACCAATGTCAGTACTAGCTGGGGTTGCGCTGCTTAATTTCAGTGATCAGACGAGAACTGGTGTGCCCTACGCAATTTGCCGCTCCCCACAGAATTAGGAATGAGTATATTAGAGGTAGCCTGGGGGTGGGGGACATCGCCAAAAAATTGAGGGAGAATAGGTTGTGGTGGTTTGGACACGTAATGAGAAGAGGGGAGGAAGTGGTTGGAAGCACCCGGGGTAGGGGGGAAATCAAGGCAGACGTGGAAGCAGGTGTCCGTAAGGATAAGGTAGTGTGTGAGATGGACGGCGACCTGATGGGAGATAAGCGAGTGGAGTTTGTTGTTTGTTAGTGTTTGAGGACCCTTCAACTATAAAGGTCATCAGAGCCCCGTCCACAGCATAGTTCTCATTCGGAGACTGCACAGACACTACAACAATGCGACGATTCTTGGGTATTAGCAGTATCCAGTTTTCCCAAGCGGCCACCCATGTCAGTACTAGCTGAAGTTGCGCTGCTTAACTTCAGTGATCAGACGAGAACTGGTGTGTTCAACACAATTCGCCGCTCACGAAAGTGGAGGGTTAGAACCCGGAAATCCGACCCTGCCACAGGCCTGATAAGGGTATGATGATGTTCTATTATGTTATCATTGAATAATTTAACACACTGGTTATCTAGGGCGCTATCAGAGTGTCACATCTCAACAGCTTCTTGGGTTTTCCACCACATGGTGAAGAGTTCATGGATTTCAGCAGGTGTTGGATTCGAAGTTGTTCAAGCCGTGGGGCGTTCGAATCCTGAGCCACCACTATAATAAGTTGTGTTGCATAGTAGTAGACGAAGGGCTATGGTCAACTGTACCTCCACAACGCCACATACCGCCTGTGCCACGTCTTCCATCACCTGAACGAACTGTTGTGCTTGCCTGCACACCAACAGTCATTTGTGGAAGAGCCATATTCAAGGGGCCAAAGAGCTGCAGTTTGCTGACCACTGTACTCAAGAATTCTGAATATTTAAATATATTTGGTGCCCATTTTTTTTTTTTGAAGTGATCCACCACTGCATTGGACTAAAATACCGGCTGGGACCTTACATCTACCTCTTAACCTTATGTAACCTCTGTAATGCTATGCATCCTTAAGTCTTTCTCTGACCCCAATGGTTGTACAGGCACTGTTGCAGGTGGAGGCAGTGATGAAGCATGTGCCCCCAGAATGATGAAAGGTGCTCACATGATCATTCTGATGCCAGTCATGCACAGCCTGACAAAAATTATCAAAATATTTAAGCAGGTGTTACATGCTCAGTCTGACATCAGTTCAATCCATGACTGTGGTCAGAACGATGCCAGAGTGATTGTATAGTGTGATGATTGACAGACTGATTGAATGGAAGGATAGATTTTTAAATATTTTGATAACTTTTGTCAATCTGTGCATGAGTGACGTGAGATTGATCGTGTGAGAGCCTTCCATCAGTCTAGTGTCAGTCACTGGTTGGACAGCGATGGAGACGCAAGCTGTATCACCACCACCTCTGGCTCCTGCAACAGTGTCTATACAACCATTTGCACCATAGAAATACTTATAGCAGCTTGTAACATGATAGTAGAGAATATGAAATCTTCAATGTTCCTTTCAGTAGTAAAGTATCACAAGGTTACAACCAGTTTTTCTTCAGAAGCAATCGACATCCTTGTGCATGTATCTTGTTTTGTCAAGAATGGCTGCACCATTTCTAACAAGTGATAGAAACCGGCCTCTTTCATATCATTATAATTTGCATAGTCCTCTGCTTCTTCCATGTCCTGAAATTCGTTTAACAAATTCAGTTGTGTGTAAAAATCTCTTTCCAATGCAGTTCCCAATCAAGGAGAATATCAGGGGAGCACTTCAAAAAAGTACATTCCAAATATTTTTAAATATTCAGGATCCCTTAGTATAAATTTAGCTAGCAATTACAATAGGTCCTCTACTGCTCCTTAGACAATGCCCTATCTTCAATGGCTTAGCCAACTATAGATTTGACTACAGTGGTTGGACTGACAGTATAGAAATGGGGGTAGCAATTCAAAACTGCCTCATCAGTTGCACCCCATTGAAACACTGGGGAGGGGAGCAACTGCTGCTTCCTCACTCCCCTGGATCAGCCCTTGGTACAAGGTTGCATTTTAACACGTTTTATTGTTGGCAAACCAATTATAAATGCAATACAAGCTGTTTCCATCGTTTTTTTGCAGAAACGTGTAACACACTCAGTGTTTGTGAGGAAAGTGATGGTCAGTCTCACTGATGGTGTAATGTCATCCATCAGTCTATTCATGGTCAAGGCCATGGATTGAAATGATGCAAGACTGAGCATGTAACACTCACTATAAAAATTCATCATTCCATTCCATCAGTCATCACATAATAAAATCAGTCTGGCATTGTTCTGATCACAGTCAAGGATTGAACTGATGCATGAATGAGCATGTAAAGACCGCCATACACAATCAGTTTGGTGTGTTAACAACAATGTGTTCAGTTTGGTGTGAAGGTATGCACTGCCCACACACAATCAGTTTGGTGTGTTATGTTCTTATGGTCCTTCTCATTAACCGTCATGTAACGTCATTTGATTGTTCACATCAACCAGTAATTCTACCATTGCCTTTGTGTAATTTTTTAAAGATGACATTCTAAACATGTATGGACATGTGCAGAACCTCTAATGTGAAGAACTGATGTGAGCAAACCCCCATCACACCATCAGTTGAAATTTTGGTGTGAGCTCACACTTTTTTTACACACACATCAGCTTGGTGTGTCACATCGATGAGAACACACCAAACTGACACACGAAACTGACCATGTATGAGGGCCTTAAAGCCCCATCCACATGCTCATGCTTTACCATAGATTTACTTGGGCAAACCAGTTTGTATATGGAACCACCAGTGTGTGGATGGGAAGACAGTATCATGTATGAGCCAAAAAGTGTGGCTTGTGCAAACGTTGCATTGCTAAAGATTTTGCCTGCATGAACTTGAGCATGTGGATACAAAACGATCAGTTTCTTCAGTCAATCGCTTGAATTTGAAGTAAACAGGTCTGACGTCCCAAATTATTCAAAACAATTCATAACTGAGTTTATAGAACTGTATAAATCGTTACCTAGTGTGTGATAATAAAATGTAAAGAATATTCTGATTGAGATAAGAAAAGTGTGACCTATAACAAAATGAATGAAATGTTAAGAGAGGCAGTTATTTAAGGATTGTCATGTAGGGTTTCTGTTAGAGTTGACTACATGGGGGCAGCTGGGGTATAAGACAACCAAAACGGACGTGGGAGCAGGTGGTGCAAAGGGACATGAAGTCATGTGGAGTAGAGGGGGACCTTGTGGGGGATAGGTGGGAGTGGAGGATTAGAACCCACAGGCCCGACCCTGCCTCATGTGGGAGAAGGGTAAGATGATGATGATGTTAGAATTCACTTTACATGAAATATTGGGGTCAATGTTACTAGTAAAAAGTACAAAAAGACTTGTAATAATACAAGTTCTTCACTGGATAACATCGTTGCGATATGACCACTTCAAAGTTAAACACTGAACTGAAGTTTGCACATGTTTACCTGTATCATGTGGACACAACAGGGTGTACAGGCCAGTTTGTGTAAACCTACAGGATATAAGCAAGTCTATGGTAAAGCATGAGCGTGTAGACGGGGCTTAACACTGGAATCACAACATGGGGTCACAGGTGACCTGAAGAATTTTAAAATTCGTCATATCTTTTTTATTATTTAATTTATTGACTTGTGCATTCTTGTACCTTTCAATTTCCACATTTAGCACATAATGGTTGTTCAGTTTCTGCTCCAAACATTCAAAGTAAGCTGCAAAACTGCGTGTGGGTCACCAGTGACCCCATGTTGTGATTTGTGTAACTTTCTTTTGTCTTCCACTCCAAGCCAGGTTTCAATGCTAATTTTTTTTATATCCTTAAAAGTTAAATTACCGTATTACCTCGTGTATAATACACACTTTTTTTCCCGAAATATTCGATGCAAAGTCTGGGTGGGTATTAAACATAGGTGTAAAAATTTCAGCCATTATCAGAGAACACTAAACACGCATAAAGAATACAGGATAATCCATTGAAAGCAAGAAGAGACATGTTTGCTTATTAACCTCATTTAACTTCTATTAGATGCTGTTTTGAGTTAGTTTTATAAATATAATATTTAGCTACCTACACTTTATTTACCTTCATACCACAGATACAAGTGTAACCATGGATATAATAATACTAGCATACTACTATAAAAAATTAACAAGTCCTGTAATAAAAATGAATATTCTAAGTCCAGTTATGTCCAATAATACTGATATTAAAAGCCTAAAATTATTCACAATCTTCATCTGAAAAAATTGGGAACTGGCAAACTTAACCTGTGTATTATACATGGGCATTAATATTTTTCTTTAACTAAGTCTTAAAACTTGGGGTGCATATTATACACGAGATAATATGGTTTTTCTTATTCATCATTTAGTGTTATTGATCTTACATGCTTTTTTTTGTTTTGCAATAATTTTTCTGCCAGTAATCCTCATTATTCAAATAGAGGGCAATATTGACATCCTACCAAACTTTGGCATTTTTATATTAAATAACCTTAATATTTAATACTTTTACAGTATAAACCGCTTACCTATAGTTAGGGTCTAGGGCAACTGGGTGAAAGACAATTGGGTGGACAACAGTTGGGTGAATGACAATTGGGTGAATATGACAGTGTGGTGAATACGACAGTTGGATGAACGACAATTGGGTGTATAAGACAATTGGGTGAAAAACATGTACAGTAGAATCTCGTTATATTGAACCTCAGGGGACCGTGAAAAATAGTTTGATGTATCTGATACCGCATTTACACATTCGTGAATACGACGAGGCGAGTGGCGAGGCGAGCATGTTCGACGAATGTGTGAACACTACATTCGTCATTCACCTCGTGGTTCGCCTCACATTTCGTGGCGCTCGTGTTGAAAGCGGTTTTTTTGACACAAGTCAAAGGGCGAGAGTGACCTGAGGCGATTTGAGAATGACTAGCTGTCGAGACAATACGAGTCACAGGGCGCTAGCGACGAGGTGATTGGAGAATGACCATCTGACGAGACATTCGGCGAATGTGTGAACAGTCATTCCTCATCCAAAGAATGAATGCGAACATTTCAACGAAGGTCCCGCCTCGTCATTTGACTCGTCTTATTCGCGAATGTGTAAATGCAGTATGAGATTCGATAAATATCCAAATCCGTAATTATATGTAAAGCTAAAATTTACATCAGGCAGGACCAATGCTCAAGCTTCGATATAAGCAGGATTTCGATATAAGCGAGTTCGATATATCGAAGTTCTACTGTATTTTTAATTTGCTTATTGTTTCACGTAATTCTACTACACCGCAAAGCACAGCTGTCATGCGGAGCTGCGCTACAACAAGTAGATTTACAACACACAATCCAGGACATGCCCTGGTGTAGCCGGACATATACAGTAACCCTAAGGCCTCGTTCACATGGCAACGTTTTTCCCGTATACCCATAACGAGTTTTTCCCGAATAAAGAAGTGACATTTAAAACCATACGGGATTGTTCAGATGGAGGCCATGCGGGGAAATCTCGAATACGAGAAAAAAATTTTCCCGTATACTGACCGAACTTGTCACTGAGATGCGAGATTCTCGAATACGAGAAGCAGTGGCACTTATTTTGCTATTGTGCTGTTCACACGACCAAACTTTTTCCCCGTACTAAGTCAGAAAAGGAACTTTAGCAAAAAAATTTCCAGATTTTGAAATGTGGGATGCTTGTGCACCTGCCTCATCATCAACCCCTTATTCCGCCTGTGGCAGGGTCGAGTCTGTGGGTTCTAGCCCTCCACTCCCATCTATCTTTTACGAGTTCCCCATCCACCCCTCACACTGCTATATCCTTATGGACAACCTGCTCCATGTCTGCTTTGGTCTCCCCCTGCCCCATGTACTTCCCACCACCTGCATTCCTCAAATGGACCTAACGAGCTTCTCATCTCCTCGCATTACGTGCCCATAGCACTGCAATCTATTCTCTCACTTTTTCAGTGATGTCCACCACCCCCACGCTACCTCTACTATACTCATTCCTAATCCTATCTACTCTCTACACCCCACTCATGTACTGCAGCAGTCGCAACTCAGCTACTTGCATTCTGTTGACCTGAGTCGTTCTCACTGCCCAACACTGATCCATATAGCATAGTTGGCTCTACCACTGCCCTGTAATTGTTTGCTGCTATTTTAGGGCCATTCAACTACAAAGGTCATTGGAGCCCCGATTCCTGCATAGTTCTAATGCAGAGACGGCACAGACACTACCCTAATGCAACAATTGTTGGGTACTAGCAGTACCCAGTTTTCCCAAATGGCCACTCATGTTAGTACTAGCTGGGCATGCGTTGCTTAACTTCAGTGATCAGATGAGAGCTGGTGTGTCCAATGCAATAAGCCGCTCCCAGGCCTGTAATAAGTGGACCCCTTTAATGCGTGCATTCGTGATGACTGTTAGTTCACTTACTATCTGTGCTTCCCTGCAGTGTCCCTCTATACGTGAAAACTCGAATTGAATAGTCACCATGTGAAACTCTGTCTCGTATTCGATAAAATCGTGTACAAGAAATATTGTATCGAATAGGTTGCCGTGTGAACCAGGCCTAATAGTACCCCACTATATGAATCTCGCTATACATATATATCCCATTTATCACATATAAATCCACATATTATCACATACATATATCCCGCTACACCAGGGCATGTATTGGCTTTGAGGTCTGTGTCCCTGCCCCAAAGTAATTTGTCTCGGTCGATTTAACATTTTCGCATATTAGATAGTTATTTTCCGATAATATCATTGCATTTAGTACTGCACATATACACTACCCTATGACGGGTTTGGGTATGGCAAACGTTACCCGCCAAGCTGTATTGTGCCCATGGTGAAGTTCAGTGGAGGGACAGTGATGGTTGTTTCTTTGTTGGTGTTTAAGGTCCCGTCAACTACAAGGTCATTAGAGACCCGTCCACTGCATAGTTCTAATGCATATGCTGCACAGACACTACACCAATGCGACGATTATTGGGTATTAGCAGTACCCAGCTTTCCCAAGCGACCACTCATGTCAGTACTAACTGGGCTTGCGTTGCTTAACTTCAGTGATCAGACGAGAACTGGTGTGTCCAACGCAACTCGCCGCTCCCGACAGTGATGGTGTAGGGGTGCTTCTCATGGATGGGTTGGGTGCAATCGCTTCTGTGGACGGACATCTAAACGCAGAGCGCTACCTGGACATTCTGGACAATGCAGCACTCCCATCTCTCTGGCAGCACTTTGGCAATGGCCCTTTTCTGTTTCAGCACAATAACGCACCTTGCCATAAAGCACGGGTTGTAGGCACATGGTTTGATGAAAAGGGGTGTCCGAGAACGTGACTGGCCTGCACAGAGTCCCAATCTGAATCCCATCGAACATCTGTGGGACATGTTGGAACGTCAATTGCACTCTTGTGCAGAACGCCCAACATCTGTGACGGAACCGTAAACCGTGGTAAAGCTACTTGTAGTAGCGCAGCTCCGCATGACAGCTGTGCTTTGCGGTGTAGTAGGATTACGTAGGGCAAAAAGCAAATTAAAAACAAGATTTTCACCCAATTGTCGCATTCACCCAATTGTCGCATTCACCCGATTGTCGTATTCACCGAATTGCCGTATTCACCCAATTGTCGGGATACCCTATAGTTAAAAGTTATTAGGAATTGTCATATTTCTTCATAATAACTATTAATTTAAAAATTTGACTAAAAGAGAAATGGGTCATATATGACCCAACGTTGTGATATGTGTCATAAGAATGTCACGTTGTGATTCCAGGGTTAACAACCGCTTAAGAACGCGCCAACAATCACGCCAGTCGACCGACTAAACAACCTACCTATTAAAATGACGAGAGTTGAGACGATAAACGTAACAATTATTAGGCGGAACTATACGACAAGTGTTTTATACGTAAATATCTTACTTCATATCGAGTTAAAGACACTATTATTTAAAAATTGAAATACAAAACAGACATGAGAAAGTAACCCTTACCTTGATTTTAGAACACGACGGCCACTTGTAGCTGACGCTTCGCTAAGAAAGAGCGCTCCGAATAGCTATGTAGCCGCAATGGAACGGTACACAAATTCGAAAAACAAAATGTCCGTTACAATTTTTATTCTTCGTCTGTATACAAGAAAAAAATACACTTTTTTCTTCATTTGAAATCAAATTGAGTTGATTAGATGGAGTTTGAAAGTAAAAAACCAACCAAAAATCACAGATACTTTTATTTACAATACAGTGGTTTGAAAGATTTCTATAAGTTAGAGAGAAAGAGATAGAGATGGTGAGAAAAAAGAAGAGAAAAATAAGATACAAGGTGAGAATAAACGGTAGTATGAAAATGAATGAAGAGATGAGAAACAAAACAATTTATGGCAGCGGCATGAAATAACTACTAAAATTGATTCAAATTATACCAAAAACACACACAGAAACAAGATAAGAAATGTTAGTAGTTAAAAAGAAGTTTGGTGGAAGAAGACATGTACAGTAGAAACGAAGTCCAAGGCTGTTATATGAACAAAGCTGGTTGACAGAAAATCAAAACGAAAGGTGATCAAAAAAATTGGGTTATTTCAACACCAATCCCCTTCTTAAAGGGAGGAACAAATCACAAGCGACAACAAAATGCAGCACACCTGTCTATCACGGACACATGTCTGACAAATGAACTTCTACAAAGGTTAGAGAACAAGGTTTGTCCAACCGGAAAAGCATTTCATAATGTTCGAAATTATTCCTTGATCATTAAATTCCGGTTCAGAGTTCAAGAAGCTGCGGCGGATTTTTGGTGTTTTAAGGGCCCTTCAACTACAAAGGTCATTAGAGCCCCGTCCATTACTAGACCTAATGCAGAGTCTGCACAGACACTACGCGGTTGCGACAATTTTTTGGGGGTATTGGCAGTACCCACTGCTTCCATGCGGGTCCTGTAACTACAGGGTCATTAAAGCCCCCCCCCCGTCCACTGTGCACAGACCCTACACTAATGCCACAATTTTTGGGTATTAGCGGGACCCAGTTTTCCGAAGTGGCCACCAATGTTAGTACTAGCTGGGGTTGCGTTGCTTAACTTCAGTGATCTGACGAGAACTGGTGTGTCCAACGCAATACATCTGTGCTACCAAGCCTTGAGCTGAAAGGGACCCTTCAGGCTGACATCCTAACTTTTAGACAATAGAGGACCTTAAGACGGCAAGCTGAATGGTAACCCAACTATGGATGTGCAGATATTTAGATATACGAATGTTTGTCCCTTGCGATTACCTACCCCCCCACACACCCGAAATGACATCATATCCTTTAGGAGAGGGTCACAGGCCTGAGGCTTGTCCGTTAAATCAAGTAGTTACATTGTGCGCTCCTCTCTCTGTTGGGTCTCACCTGTAGGAGAGAAAGACAACTACCAATTCCAAACAAAGGTCGAAAACACCAAAGGTCAAACAGTACAGGTGTCTTAACAGTTTCCGCCTAGAAAGGGTTCATTTTGTGGGCTGGTGACATCATAAATATCACATGGAACCCAGGTCTTACTTGTCGTCCTGAATGACCAAAGGTTCGAGTGGTTAACAGAAACCCCACCTGGTTCGGTTTGTTGTTGGTGTTTTAAGGCCCTTCAACTACAAGGTCATTAGAGCCCCGTCCATAGCATAGTTCTGATGCAGAGACTGCACAGAAACTACACTAATGCGACGATTTTCGGATACTAGCGGTACCCAGTTTTCCCAAGCGGCCACCCATGTCAGTACTAACTGGGGTTGCGTTGCTTAACTACAGTGATCAGACGAGAACTGGTGTGTCCAACGCAATTTGCCGCTCCCTACCTGGTTCGGGGTAGAATCAAACGTGGCAGCATAGACTGAAATACCCTTCCGGTTCAGCTATTTCCGGCTGTAATCGGCCGACAAGGACCCCCACCGACGTGACTCAATGCAACTACTTTAACTTGTACCAGGACAAACTCGAAACGTGAAGTTTTGGGAGAGGTCGAAGGCCGGAAGTATATAAACGTATTTCAGATTCAAAGACGGATGTTCCAAATTGAGTCTATAATGTTGTGCACTTGTCAGTGCAGGCGAAAGTTCTGACCTTGAGTACTTCTGAATGGGCAGTGAAGAGTTCTGTATCCCAGGTCCCAATCCTGCAGGATCAGACCAAGAGCACTTCTTAATAGGCAGTGGGGATCCCGGAGTTCGCAGTCCGCCGAAAAAACAAGCGTGGAGGCCCCATAGTTACTACTCTAAATTTAGACAATGATCGAACTTCCGTTTGGACACAACCATTTTCCACTAACCTCTTGTTCCAGTCAACTTTCAACTCCGTCAACACAATGAATTAAGCAACGATCATGGTAACCGGAAGTCATCCAATTCTGATTGTCTATCTGTTGGAAATTAAAGCAACTGAAATAATGAGATTCAAGTAAAAGGCCCTTCGAATGTTGCCTAACAGATGGCCACTTTCTTCCCACTTGGTACACCTCAACAATCTTTAAAGCCCTAACCAACTTCAGACTCATTCTACCAACAGGATTTGTTCAGGGGCTCAACATACCGTCAAAGAACTACCCAAAGAGAAAGGGCTCCCCCGTCAGGACCATTCTACATAGATAAGGGACCCAGTGACAAGGTTTACCCAATTGTAAGTAATGGCAACACCACAGTTCTTCAAATCTCTAAATTGGGACAATTCAACGCTAGGGGCAAGTTTTCAGGGAGTTCCATCCGAAGTAACAAAGGGCTCTAATGGGTCAGTTGTGCCAATCAACAGTTTTTGTTCTCAAATCTCTTCCTTCCCTTGCTCTAGGCCAGGATCGATCCCGCATCCCTCCTGCAAACAGAAGGCTTTTTTTTTTCAAGCATACCCATCATCTAGGGGAGGACCGAAACTCAACTCCCCAAACGACTCTCTTCTAAAAATAAGGGCACTTCAAGACAACATCAGCAGCAGGTGTTACCTGAAAAGTGGAGTTTCCATCGTTGGTAAAACACACAAGAGGATGTTTGAATCATTTCCGGTTTCCAAGAGTGGAGGGACAGTTCAACATGCATGCTGCGCAAGTGCACCCAGGACAACGGCAAAATTCCCCTGATCCCTAAAGGGTTCTCCATCTAAGGGAAGGAAATCAAAGGAGGAAAAAAAAGGGGAAAGGAGGAAAAAAATGATGAACAGTCACTGATTTAGTTGATGCTTCAGCGCCATCTACAGCTTCCGGTTGCAAAAAAAACGAATGTCGTGCTGCGAAGCATCTCTAGGGGAAGGTAAAACAAAGGTTCGGAAGGAGGGAGTTGGTTAAGGATCACAGGACGAGGAGAACAAGTGAACCATACATGCAGGAAGTAGGAAAGAGAGAAGCTTCAGGAAGGGCAGCAAAAAACCTTTGGTTGTGTGAGCGAGGCGTGGTTGGTAAGTCTGCTCTGCTCGCCATCTACCGGCCAGTCAAAAAAAAATAAAAGATGCAACTAACCAAATCAAAAACCAAAAATGGCAGCAACAAACAAGATGGAAAGCGGATGGAAAAAAGCAAAAAAGCCAACGAAAAAAATGAGAACATGGTATACATTTATTTTTAAAAGACTTACAGTTTACATTTCGACTTAAAATTTACAGTGAAAAACATTAAAAACTCTATAGTCCAAAAAAATTTCCAAATACAATTATTTCATTTTCATTTTTAACTCTTTGACTTAGTACCATTTAAAAAAAATGTCCCCCCTCCCCCTCGTGTGGTCGAGGACAGAAAACAAAACAAAAAAAGTCAGTAATTGCTTCTGAAAAGTTTCGCCAAACCACAAATGTTAAACCCCCTACAATCATCCAGCCTAGGGTTAGGGTCAGACAAACTTCCGGTTAGTTCATTGACGACAACTGTAATCACGGGGGAGACAACAAGGTGGTGACGGTCCACCACACCAAAAACAACCGAATCACACTCCTAACCAAACAATTCCATACCAAGCACATGATTGTTCAAAGCTGGAATAGGGCAAACTGCAAGAAAACACAAACGGAAGTGACGTCAGAATGCGCGCCATCCAAATCAAGGAGGAGGTACAAGCATTCAGGCAATGCCGGTCCACCACACCAGGCCACAGGACAAATTGCACGTTCAAGTCAACCGGAACAACGATAACGTGAAAATGACGTCAGCATAACATGGTTACTTAGTTGTCGTCAATGACAAAAAAATGGTGACGGGGAGAGACGCAGGGTGAGAAGGGAGAAAAAACAACAAGGGCAACGTCTCTCGGTCGAAATCGTCAGTCTTGTTTGGGAGGGAGGCGGAAGTCACCTGCCTCATTGGTCTGGATCATTTGTCGATGTTTGCAAACATTCTTCGAAACAACAACATTAGCAGCAAACAACTTCGGTGACAGGACGTAACATTACATGGATGACGAAAGCAACTTTTCATAACAAACACCAAGGGGCAGTTAACATTGTACCGAGACCAAAAAAAAAATCACTTCAAATCAAAAAATTTAAAAAAAAAAACAATAAAAACGGAGTGTTTTTTTCATATATGGAAGAATACACACAAAAAACACATTAATAATCCAATCGACGCCAACAACATTTTGTGAATGATCCCCGCCCAGAATATTTAGTATATATAGTTTAATACAAGGGCGGCACCGAATAATCGCAAAAAATTGTCAGTTCCAAAGAGAGGAAGGGCATATTACAAGTGGGAGGGGAGGGGGTGGAGTAAGGGGAGGAGTCAAGAATATATATATAATATGTGTGTGTATATATATTTATATTAAGAGCTGAGCCTATTGGAGGATATAGTAAAAGTAGGTGGTGATATGGGCGGAGCTGAGTATTCAACGAATTATGTATATCAGTTGGCAAAAACAAAGCTCAATGTCAATCAAAAAAGAAATAAGAGGGTAGAGTCAACCATGTCAATCAAAATATAAAGGGGTTGGAGAGGGAGGATGCAAAAAAGAAGTAGGCGTGTCAACAATGGCACAAGTAAAGTGGCTCCACATGAGGGAGGGGTAAGACACCAAATTAGGAGAGGAGGAGGGTTAAAGAAGTCAATCAAAAAGAAAGAGTCAACCATGTCAATCAAAAACAAAGGATATAAAGGGGTGGAGAGGTTGAAAAGGGGGAAGGTACGTCAACAAAGAGGAGGAGTTAAGAAACACTACTGGGTGAGACGTGTTAATCAAAAATTGGATAGAAAATAAACCGCGCCTTGGAGGCAGGTCTTACTTGTCAATTACAATTAGGGAGGGGCTAAGAAAAATCTCAACAGAGGTGGGTGTAAGATGTCAATCAAGCCCAATTGGGAGGAGTCAATAACTAACTGGAAGAGAATTCAATTTCCATAAAAAGATAGGCGCCACAGAGTACTGAAGGTGGGTGGGTAACATGCCATTCAAAAGTCAAACTGGGAGGAGTCAAGAGACAAAAGAACCAGCATCAGGGATGGATCTAACTTGTCCAACAAAATTAAAGAATAAGGGTGGGGAAGGGGCAGAAATAACACAAGAAGGAAAACAAAAGAAGTTGATTGACATATAGTGTGACATTTCAAAACATTACGAGGAAGGTTGTCTCGAGTCACATGGAGGGAGTGGTCAAGAGGCGGAGCCAAGGCAGGATGAGAAATTTCCTCCCTGCTTATTTCTAAATAACAAATAACTGATTAAACAATTGCTATGGTTAATATCTGGATTTAGGCGATTATACGAACAGTGAATGAATTAAAACCCAATTAAGCGCAATATATGTGTGTTGTGTGAAAGGTGGGATTAATGGGTGATTAAAAGATTAACTATCATTTTTATTAATATCAATAGTACTTCTTATCATAGGCGTGTATTAACTAGTTGAATGAAGAAGGGGTTGGGAGAGAGGGCAGGGCAATAAGGGACGATTGTAGAGGACAGGTAAAGAGAGATATCTGAGGAGGTGGTGTGAAAGTGCCTACATTTGAGGAGAGGCAGGTTCCAACGAGGAAGATTAAATGCTGGTTATGCATAGAAAGAGCTCAAGATACGAGGGACCATTCGAATAATACGGAAATTAATCCCAAAGTCTCTTGCTGGGTTACATAAAGGAGGTACGGGGTATAGAGGAGGAAAGAGGCAAAAAGGAGGAAAGTGAGAGAGCGAGAGAAAAACGAGAGATGAGAACATTTGCCCTAGGAAAGAATATCATAGCTATAGCAATCATATAAAGCTAATTGAAAACACGATTAAAGAGATATTTGGACTAATATGAAAGGCTAATAATTATTATAATCCCGCCCCCATCTTAAAAAAACAGGACCATTTCTTTTTAAGAAAAAAAAAATGGAGCTTTAAAGATGCTACATAAAAAGTGCCCCCAAAGCGCCAAACTCACTACATTCTTAACCACAAAAGGGCCTGGATTAATTAGAATCATTCCCGATATATATAGATATATATGTAAAATAAAAAAACTGGTTAATTAATTGGAAATATAATAATGATAATAATAGTAATAAAGGCTACAAAGATTAATTAACAGGTCCATGCTTGAAACAGGTAATTATCATGTTTAACGACTGGCTATTTTGGGAAAAGGGTTGTGAAGGAAGGCTACCCTCACAGGCCAATTTTTGCTTGGAGGAGGGGGTCAGAAAATTAAGGTTATCATACGCGCAGACAAAAATGGCCTCCAGAAGTCAACGAGGGGAAGGAAAACACATGTCGAGCAGCTTAGCAGCTAAAACAAAGCTTCCTGTTACACCTCATCCGGATTAATAACATGATAATCACCGCTTATTTAGGAATAATATTTAAATATAACGCTGTGCGCATGTGTATAGGGGATGGATACTGTTGGTGAAAATGAGGATTGGAGTTATGGATATTATACGCTGCATGACGCCAAAGGATTCGATGGGAAAGGGGGAGCTATGGGCTGCGTGGAAGCGAAGAACCTTGTTAGCCACCAAAGGGCGACGCATCTGATCGCTCCAGGAAGGTTAATGTACGGAATTATCGAATATATGTCCTACTAAAGAAAAATATAAACTACACATTAAGACAGAACAAAATGATACGAAGCTATTAAAAACAATTGGGGAAGAGTCAACGACTATGACCTCACAATGGGAGTTGGTAGTTCAAAATCCTTCTTAGAGTACTGTATCAGAACACTGGGAGAGAGAAAGGTCACATCTTAGGGCCGTTGAAGTCATTTTATTACAGGCAGAGCCGGTTCCGACGTCAGCTTTTTGGGCCCCAGGCCGATATCCGCACTCAGAGGAGCCCCCAATAGTAACTTTTTCCACAGGCCCCAAAACACCTCCAGTCAGCTCAGAGTTATAGGCGGAGGAAGAGGGTGAGTGTGAAAGAGGGAAAGGAGCCGCGTGGTTTGTAAGTTGTTAGCAATATCTGCGTAACGAATGTGGCGAACAATTTCACTAAAATCCGTAACAATTTCAAAACAGATCGCAAACCACTTCCCCAATTGTGCATTATTAAAATGTGCAAGCAAAATGTTGGATAGTTGACGTCAAGCTCGACCAATAATGGCAGCTATTCTTTCATGACATGAACTGAAAAGTTCGCAAACAATGTCGCCAATATTAAAATCTGCATACAGTATTTAGATTTTGATATGAAACTATCAGAATAGGGAGGGGCTTGTAAAAATCCTCTGACAAGAACTGTGAAGGAGGAGGAGGAGAAGGCGGAAGAGAAAAGGAAGAAAACGTTGTTTGCAAACAAGTTTACAATCAGTTTGCAAACAAACTTCCCACTTTCCTTTTGGAGGGCCGATCGACGCTAAGTTCTTATCGTCCCAAACCTTCGCAACTATATATACACAAAAGTCGGTCTGTTTGCAAGCAGTTATCCAAATTGCTGAAACAAAACTCCGGAAACAATTTGGACAAACATCTACGGCAAATCTTGCCAGCTATTAAAATTTGCAAACAAAAACGTTGCGGGTTGATGTCCCCTTTTAAGAGTAGCCGTAAGGAGGATACGAGATGAGGAGAGCTAAGTGTTGTGAAAATGGGAAAAGGGTCTTTTCCTTCATTTCCATTCCCCTATGTGGGGAAAGAATCGGTTTTAAACATTTCTTATCAGGAATAAACACAACACAGGTAAGAAAATGGTGGATGTGTGAGGAAAGAGTTGAAAATTTGTTTTACCGCTCAAGCCTGGACCTGTAACCTAGTTGCTGCGAGCGTGTTGCATTTTCTTGTTCGTTTGTTTGCTTCTGGCAGAAACAAAATACAACAAAAAAACAAACCAATTTATGAAAGTCCAAAGAAAAAAACCAGAATTGATAGTCACCTAGAAACCGGAAATGTCCATTACAGATAGATAACGGTATGGGTATGCAGTAGGACCAAAATACAATTTCAACGAGGAAGGGTTGGAGGGGGAGAGAGAGAGAGATAAAAATACAAAATATTAATTAAAAGTTTTTCAACTAAGAAAAAACAAATATGTACAACATTCATATCACCATTAATTTCATTTTCGACAGGACAATCAATCTTAAAGACTGGAAGAGGAGAAGGGGGGGGGCTACTTCATTTCAAACTCATCCTTTTTTTACACTATCCACTAAAACACCTCCGAAACTGGCACTAACTTCATTACTTTTTCACAGCACCAAAAAATTTAAAAATTTAACAAATTTCAAACAAAAACACACGCCTAGTTTCTTTGGAATTCCACTGCATATCAATTCATTAAGAAAAAATGCCTTCAGTGAAACTCACAAGAAACTAGCTGAAAAAACGCACGATGCTGAAAAGATCGGACCCTAAGAACTTCGGCCCCATTGCGCCCTAATATACATATATTTTTATAGAACAGATATAATATACTTTGTATTATACACAAAATAATCATTTATCATTTTTGACAATTTGCATTAGGATATCATCACATCATATTAGATATATTTATGTATATATATTTTTATATTAAATACGCATAGAGATCTAGGGATTATACAGGATCTATAATATATTTATTTATATATCGATATATTTTCTTTAAATTGTGGGATTTAGAAAAGAAGAAAAAAAAACTAGGGCAGAAGAGACACAAAGGGCCAAAAGACCAAAGAGAATATAATATCCCTTCTACGAACATCTAACCGGAAATCAGGGCGTCTATCAATTCCGATCTCAATTCAAAAAAAAAAAAAAGAAAAAAACAACAACAGTAGCAGCAACAAAAAATTGAAATCCATCAATTTCTGCACACAGCAAGCGGCTATGCGACACGTTAAAGGGCCTAAAGACCTGAAAGTAAGTAGAAGAGTTGGACAGAGGTCAAAGGGCCAGCAGCAACAGCAGCAGCAGCGGCGGTAGAGCAATGCACCAGCAAATAACAGCACAGCAGCAACAGCGCAGCTCTAGACGAGGCTTTGAAAAAGCGACCACTTTTCCAGAGGTCAAAGGGTAAAGGGGATGAATGGCAGCAGAAGTGGGCCAGTCATGAAAAGACGAGAGGAAGAAGGTACAGGAGGGGGGAACTTGTCTCGAGATATACAACAATAACAACCAACAAGAAATCAACATTCAATGATTTGTCTAAGAGACCATGTCCTAAAAAAAGTTTTTTAAGTAAAAAAAAAAGTGGGCGACCCCCGAAAAAGTGTTAAAAAGGTGTTAAATTCATGAATGGTTCAAAATTCACGTGAGTGTGTGTCTGTGTGTGTGAAGGTGGGGTGAATGGCGATGCACTCTCATCCTCCACATATTGGACATAACTAACAACCATTTCCGCTTCTAAGCGGCAGTGACGGCGGGTAGACGGAAAAGGAACAAATATATAAATTTGTCCAAAAAACAAAAAATAATAATAATATAAAAGTTATTTTTAATCTCTGAATTAACTAAAAAAAACAATTCCTAGGAAAGAAAAAAACCTATGACCAGAATCCTCCCATCATCCAAATCACATGAAGAGAGTGGACTTGCATTTTTGTTTCATTTCTGTATCGGGTGCCATCAGAAAACAAAAAGAGTGTTTGGGGACGAAAAGGATGCGAAAAACGCGGTAAAAGTCGAGGGGTGTTGCTTAGTCAGCCTCTCTCTTTCTCTCATCTATTAGACATTTAAGATGAATTAATCATCATCATACCTTTATCCCGCCTGCGGCAGGGTCGGGTCCTAAGATGAATGATACCTGTAAGATTAGAAATAAAAGAAAAACGAAAAGGTTCTGACAGAGACATCTACCAACGTCGAAGAGATCCCAGACTGACCGGACTGGACCTAGAAGAGGTCTGGAAGTATGGATTGTGGAGGGCTTCAGCATGTGGTTGAGACAGAGTGAGGAAGGAAGAGAGGGATCTCGCCTACAACAGCTGAAACAGGGAGAAGAAGGGCCAGAGTATGGGAGACACTAGGATAGCATGAATGAGAGCCCACCAATTGCCACCAGGGGTAATGAGACCAATCACGTGGAATGGAGAAACGATTATAAATGGTGGTGGTTTTTTTGCTTCGTTGGTGTTTTAGGGTCCTTCAACTATAATGGTCGTTAGGGCCCCGTCCACTGCGCCATTCCAATGCAGTCTGCACAGACACTACGCTGTTATGACGATTTGGGAGTCGCACTGTTCCCAAGCGGTCATCACCCATACCAGTACTAGCTAGTTGTTTGTTGGTGTTTTAGGGCCCTTCAACTACAAAGGTCATCAGAGCCCCGTCCACTGTGTAATTCTGATGCAGAGACTGCACAGGCACTACACTAATGCGACGACTTTTGGATACTAGCGGTACCCAGTTTTCCCAAGCAGCCCCCCATGTCAGTACTAGCTGGGGTTGCGTTGCTTAACTTCAGTGATCGGACGAGAACTGGTGTGTCCAACGCAATTCGCCGCTCTCAATGGTGGTGGTGGTGATGGTGGGGGATAGATCATAAGTGGAGAAAATTCTCTATTCCAGGTAAAACAGGGAGAAGAAAGTCTGGAGAGTAAGGGATGAACAGTGGGAACTTTAGAGTGGGCTTATCCTGGGCGAAGCCCGGGGGCTGTGGAGTGAACTTGTAGGGTTCAGAATTATGAGCCCCATCAGTTGGAATAGGAGAAAAAATTGCGCTTGTCTCAGGCGAACAGGGAAATGTGAACGCTAACAAAAGAGGTGCTGACCCCGAGAGTGAGAGAAAGGAGAGACAACAACAAAAACTACACCCCAACCACATTTATTCCGCTAAACGTCCAAATTACCGGATGTAGCTCGTCAGGAAGAAAAGGCGATAACATGATATGTCCCATGGAAGGAAAGAAGAAGGAGTCGGTTAAAGGGTATGACAAAAATGACAGAAAAGCGTTTGAACGGGTGAAAGGGGGGCCCGAAAATGAAGTCCCTGCATTTCATATTACAAAAAGAGAGAGACATACACGGAGAGGAAAAAGAGAGATAGGGGTGTTGTTTCATCTCCCCCGGGCTAAAGTCACCTTACCTTATTTTTGCTCGCAGACAGCAGCACTGCTGGCACTTCTTAAGAAAAATCATCACACGCCAAACACAAGGACGAAAAGAGTCTCTGCACTGAACAAGCTCTTCCAGAACTACGTGGCAGTCCATCAAGATATCCACCCCGCCAAAGGCCAACAACAACTATCTAACGAGGACTCTCACTATGCTCCTCGGTGGGTATCTCAGACTCATAACCACTGTTGGAACGAACAAACACACACCGTGGACGATTTCCTTGAGCAAATGGATGTGCAAGTGCTACTTCCCTGTTGGACAAGGTGCCTCCCAAGGAAGAAGAGGGAACGGGGGAAGAATGTTTCTAAACATCACACCCATACTTTTCACGAAAATATCCCCCTTTACTAAACCTAAAGCCCTAGACAAATATTCTACTCGATTGATTGCATAAATTGGATCAAGTATGAGTCAAAAAAGAAGGATGTGCATATGGTCCCCCTCAGTTCACAAAAAAAGGCAGAGGGACACACACAGAACCGGACAGGCCAACAAGCTTTACGAAAGGACAACATCTCTGTGCTCAACAAGAGCACCTTCCAAAGTACTCTCCCAGAAAAAATTCTTACTTTGCCTCTCTCACTCTTCAGGTAAAGCCAGTTGTC
Organism: Trigoniulus corallinus; assembly: GCA_013389805.1. NCBI lineage: Eukaryota > Metazoa > Arthropoda > Diplopoda > Spirobolida > Trigoniulidae > Trigoniulus > Trigoniulus corallinus. Next base: position 12,933,016 of record JAAFCE010004287.1, read on the forward strand.
CAGTCCAGCTCTGAAGACAGAAAGAGGGCGGAGGAGGAGAGTGTGTGAAAGTTTCAAAAATGGACAGCAGACTCACACCAAAGTGATTGAATGGACACATGCCACAACTCAGCAACCGTTCCACACAAGAATATGGGGAGAAAGTCGTAAAATAAAGAGGATGTGTGTGACCTGACAAGAAATCATCCAGATACTTCTAGAAGCTAATTGGGGTGTCCCTCATTTGAACAGGGCGTCACGATTATGAGGGGTATATGGGACATTCCACAAAACGGACCTCTTGGAGACGATCACTAAGCTGACAACTGGAGCAAAGGAAGCCACCACCCACAAACAGGGAATGCGGTGGGGGTCGAAAGGGCAAAAGGGTATTAGATAATGACCAGGGATGTGTGAAGTTGTGCAAAGTGTCATACGACACCACGTTTCACATGCATTAGAACACTTACTATAAAACCTTATATGACGTCAATGGTATGACAGACCGGAAACGGATTTCAAAGAGCCTGTAGCTCAGAAACCACACACACAAGAGAATATTAAAGGTGACAGAAGTCGGACAACGGGCACGATGGCGGAGAACGAGACCAAGCGTTTGTGGTACATTTTATCTCTAAAACTTATCTGAAATACTCGCATAGGGCACTTCAGAATTTCTATTCCAGGCAGTGACGCCCTGAACATCTCTTGTAGAACGAGGAAGGCTTAAATGGACAATGAAACGCACACTATACAACTCAGATTACAGGAAAATAGCAAAGGGCATTTCCGAATTACTATGTCTTACAACTACTTAATGAAACATCTGTCCTGATTATCACTCGATATGGAAGCTCCAAACATCCTGGTGGCCTAAGGGCCCTGTAGCACCGAGAACTTTCCACTTCCAAAAGCAATAAAACTGATGACGGTGGGGAGGGAGAGTGAGAGAGAAGGGATAGGGAACAGAAAGAGGAACTGCAAACGGTAAGAAATAACAAATTACTGTCAAAACACTTGTCTTCAACACTTACAATCAAAGTATTTATCATCAGTACAGAATCCCGTTTCAAAGCACGCCATTCTTCTCTTTCCATTCTTTACAAATTGTCTAAATAATGATTAAGGGCCAAAGGACCATCGGTGGAAGGGTTGTTTTTGAAGAAGAGTAGAAAAATAGCTTTCAAATCTTGAAATGCATTCTTTTGGGACATAGATCCTGCTGCGTCCGTTCTGCAAACTATTTCTCTCTAACTTAGGGCTACATGTTAACTACTCGCAAGACGGGTCCATTCTTTTATCAGACTTGAAGGACGATGACACTACCATATAGGGCTTCTTGACTACCGCAATCAACATCACAATGTCCTGATGACTTTCATCAACGAAGGAATGACTGTGATAGAAATCTGACAACAAACACCTGCTTTAAAAGAGCTGGACCTCAGAAACTACCATGGACGCCTTGAAACCTGTACAACCGGCAAGCATCCAACAACTGCAGTAAGATGCCTGTGAAAGGCAAACCAAACTCTGGTAACGTGAACAGACAAGGAACCACTAGTCCATCAAACACCTGTTCAAATAACTTTTCTTTGCTCGCATGATGTGACAACCACTCTCCAGTCTTAGTGCTGAGAAAGTTGACCAAAACCATTGATCTTCAGAGGTCCAATAGCCACCAGCACCAGGTAACAAATTCTTGAAATATCAGTCCAAAATCATATTTGGAGTTTCCAAGGATGTCAGAAAGATTGTGGTGCTGGTGACCAAAGGTGGTAAACTCTGCAACACAACTGAAAGACAGGCATCAATCTGGACTAAGCAAGGTAAGCCTCTCTATCTCTGTCTGGTAAGGATATGTTATTCAAGACGCCTGCTGAAAGAAAAAGAAAAGACTTTTGAAACTGAGACATGGAAGGGTTGACAGGAGAAATCACAGTCATTCCAATCTCTGACCAAGGGTCAAGAACAAAAGGTATCTTTCATCCTGCCGGAACCACCTAACAATGCTCTGGAAATTAGAAAAGGACTCACTATCACACTCTGTAGTTGAGTAAAAAAATGAGCACCGAATCACACAAGGGGGAACCTTTTGTCTTCAAACTCCAAAATTGGATTTCAAAAAATAAAACACTGGACCCAATGGACAGGGGTCGTTTGCATCCGATGAGGACAAAATTGAGGACAGCAGAGACGCAGCGAGAGAGAGAAAGGGGGAGGGGAGGTTATCTAAGAGTGGACAATTTTCAGAGCTAACTAACAAGATCTCCAGACTTGAATGTCCAAAAAATGGTCACAAAAGGTCACAGTAGAGTGACCAGAGGGAAGAATTGTGATAGAGCGCATGCAAAACAGTCCATCATTTCATCAAATATTATGATTATTATACATTTACAAAGGCAGTCAAAAGTGGATGCCGAATTTTTGCCCTTGGAAGGGAGTAAAAGGTAAGAGGAAGAGAAGGAAGGAATGAAAATTTCGGACAGGATCAAAAATCTTAAGAATGCATTCCCTTCCGAGAGCCTCATCCGTTGGACAGACAAACGCTTTCTGAAAAAATTTCCCTTTTTTTAACAGGAAGGAGAGGCTTTGGGTCACAGCAAGGGATGTGTGTCAGTTCAAGAGGCCAGACAAGAGAGAATTTTCGGGGAGAGGAAACAAGAAACGGAGGCTTTGTGGAGAGGGAGGAGAACAACAAGGACAAGAAAAAAGGGGGTGGAGGAAGAGGTTATTCTTTCTCCAGTATATGTATACGTGTAAATATATATTTATATAGAATTATAATAATAATAATAATTATAATAAAATTTTTCATCACTTGCAGTTTCTGCAATTCCAATGACTTATCTTCGTTTTTGTTTGTTTTTATGGTTTTTTTGCACGACAAACAGAGCCTTTTTTCGCTACTGAACTGACAGTCGGAGTCTTTGCGCCTTGCACCAATCTGATAAAGATTTCGGGGATCATTTGCGCTAAAAAATAATCAAATAGTCAGTCATAAAAAATTCAAACACACATAGTTAAAAAAAACTCATTTGATTGACGACAGGAACATTTTTTTTTATGTTTTGTTGACTGAACACGAAACTAGAAACCGGCACTTAGATGGCACACCCTGCTGCAAAAAGACTGGAAGAAAACAAAACCACATATGCCGTGTCTCTTGTCAGCACCAAACTGTTTTTGGTGAGACAAATTCCTTGCTTACTCCTTCCACACCAGAGGTGCCCGGATACAAAACAAAACAAAAAAAAACCACACACATCACCTTCTATTGTCCCACGACTGTTTGAAAAAAAATTGCTTAACCGAAAAGCCTTTTCATCTTCTTTTCTTCTTCTTCTTCTGAACCAGGAGTTCCTCATCACTGCATACGCACTGTCCAGTGTCAAAGGTCAAACAACAATAACACATGGCTCTTGTTATACACTACTCGTGCCCCTCCGAAGAAAAAAAGGTTTACAGCAGCACACTCCAACAAAATTAAATTCAAACCGAAGGACAGAAAGAGAGATAAAAAAAAAGAACCAAAAGCAGCACCACCTCGCTCCAAAACAGTCCTCAACAAGTCCAAGAGGTTCCTCCACCAATATCCTTACAAGTGGACTAAAAACCCTCTTGTTTTTCTCAAATGCATTTTTTTTGTTAACAACTCCCATCTATCAACAGCATCACAGAGGTGAGATGAATTAACAAATAAACGAAAAAAAATACTCAAAATAACATAACTGACCACAGGATGACCATGGCCAACGAAGGTGGGAGTGTGAATGAACAAAAAGAAGTGGGAACTGTCTGGAGGGATGGCAGTAGATAGATTAGGGATAATGGTGTCCAGAACAAGTAATAATTTTTAATTTCACTGTACTAAAAGAGTTCAACGAGTAAGATAAAGAAAATTTGAAATTCAAGATACAGACTAGAAATTAAGATCGAAAAGTCACGTGTTGAGTGTCCTGTCCCTCCCCAAAAAGGTGACAACGGTACTGTTTGATTTGCAATACAAAATCGGACTCAGTTGGTGCTTGAAGACTTGTGAAACGGAACCGAATAGGCTCCAAAAAAAGAGAAGGGGAGAGAACAAGAGCGCAGCAGTCATACTCTTGATCAAAAATGAAAAACAGAAATAAAAAAAAAACAGAAATCAAATCATGTCCGTCAGGAGTGAGTTGTTGGAAACAGTGTTGGTGGGGATAGGTGTGAGAGTGAGACAGGGGAGGGGGAGAGAAGAGAAGGGACATTAAATCTTGGATGACAAAGGATATGGGTGGTTGGTTGCATCAGTTCTCCTTCCGGTGCCAATCAAATACAGAGGCAGAGAGGTCTGTCCACATTTAAAGGATTACAGGATATATGTATATATATAGATTTTTTTATATATAAAGAAGTAACCATCATCATCACCATCGTCATCATCACATGAAAGGAATGCTGTGGACTTGCAGAGTGCGTCGAGCCCATAAGTCCACTTCCCGTCTTAGGACATTTCCAATCCTGCACTGAGGTGGTGGTTTGCTTTACAAAGTCTTGCCGGCAGCCGAGACCTCCATGGACAATGAGACGAACAGCTGAAAACACGGAAGGTAGGGCGGGGGTGGGTGGAGAGAGAGAGAAGATGGAGACCAGAGACCACACAAGATGGACGATGTTGCAGTTGTTGGATGGGGAGGATAAATGGAAGGTGCAAACCCATCTTTCTCTTCCGCTCTGAAGGGGTTCGTTGGTTTGGTTGGCTGATGTTGAAAACATCCAGAGAGAAAGGGGCGAGTGACAGAAAGAGATACACAATACACGCACGCACGACAGAATCGCTGGAGCTCATCCTCGGAGACTATGATGGATTTTGTGTTTTGCACCAGTTGTCCAAGTGTTCCTTTGTCCTCATGGGAGTGATGCATATACTCGCTGTTCAATATTACAGAAGTGGTGTCCACACACAAACGGAATTCTACTAGATAGATCGCCCTGTCCTTCCCTTCAGAGTTCCTCAAGCTGAATCTCTCCCCCACCCAGCCAAATATATTCACAAGTACACAAATCAGTAGGAGAGGATGGGGGTTGGGGGTTATGGCACTGCAGCCAACGCCGCTGCTAGCACTGGGATGTGATAGTACTTACAAAGAGGCCGCGAACATTTGCCTTTCACTGCATCCCGACATACCGTCACTTTGCCATCCGTTACGTCCACATAATCTAGATGTTCAAGAGAAAAAAAGCCACGTAAAACGTTAAAAGAGATCTAAAAATAAAAAAGTTATATTAAAATAATTTTAATTTACAAAACTCTGAAAAAAAGTTTTCAAAATCCATGGAGAAAAGTCAGCTCCATTAAACTGGCGCAATTCCAGAAAGATTTGCAGTGCTCTTCACTTAATGTCAGCCTCTGAACACCTAGGGCGAGCTATAACTCCGAATGTCATTCAAACGTCATCATTACAGCTTTATTCCGCTTGCGGAAGAGCCGGGCCTGCGGGTTGTGGCCCTATCACCCACCAGGTCCAGATCGAACCCCACACACTAACACATCCCTTCGAACAACCAGCTCTCAGGTCTTCTTTGGTCTTCCTCTGCCCCGGGTGCTTCCAATAACCTGCATCCCCGTAATGGACCTAACCAGCTCCTCCTCTCCTCTTCTCGTAACAAGCCCATACCACCTTAATCTATTCTCTCTCATCTTTTCCGTAGTGTCCCCCACCTCATGTTCCCTAACACACTCATTCCTAATTCTATCCTCACCCGGGAGCGGCCGTATTGCGTTGAACACTCCAGTTCTCGTCCGATCACTGAAGTTAAGCAATGCAAGCCCAGTTAGTACTAGGATGGGTGGCCGCCTGGGGAATACTGGGTACTGCTACCCAATCATCGTAACAGTGTGGTGTCTATACAGGCTCCACATTATTACTATTTCATTCTGGACCCTAATGACCAATGTAGTCGTGGGCCCCAAAACAAACATCGACACCCCACCCATGTACCGCACGCAGAACAAGAACATTTCAGCTATTCCTATTCTATTTTCATGGCGCTTCCGCAATACCCAACACTCTGATCCATATACCATAGCTAACCTAACCACTGTCCCATAGAACTTTTCTTGCAACTGCATAAGGACCCTCCGATCACACGGGACTCCATTTCATCCACCCTACATTGGTCCTATGGGTCACAGCCGAATCTATTTCTCCGTTGCTCTGCAACTCCTGCACCATTTTCATATTTCAGATAAATTTTGAAACTCAAAAAATTGACAGAAAACAAACAAACAAACAAACCTTCAAGGAGGTGAACGTAGCGACACTGTGGCCTTTTACACTGTCCAAATTTAAAATCGCGGCATACCGGGAGGGTGTCCAGCAACTGCAACGGAATCAACAACTTACGCATTCAGGTAATCAAATCACAATAGTATTTCTAAGAATAGCAATAATATAAAACACTGAAGACGTTTATTAAAAAGTAGTCATATACATGGGACACCAAGATAAAAAAATGAAGAAGGCGGAACCAAATAAAATTAGGCTGCAAGTGATCACATCGGAGGCAAGACCAAAAACTAAATTCAACAGACATGCACAAACTTGCCCAATTCCTAGTGGGCATACTGAACCATAAGCTGATGTTATTTTTATTGGGTTACTAAATTTCACGAGGAGAGGCGAGCTCTTCTGCACTGTCGCCAATTTACAGACGTATGTTAGTCTCTGGAGAAAGGGTCCTTGGTTAAAAGTCATTTGAGAGGCCATCGAGACGAAATTTCTCGATGCCAGAGGGACGATCTACTTGCACCCGCCGCGGTGACGTAGTGGTTAGCTCACTCGGCAACTACGCCAGTAGTTCTAGGTTCGATACTGGACCGTGGTGGGTCGGCTTCTTTCGGGAGAGAGAGAAGCCGCGAGTGTGCCTTCTTTCGGATGAGAAGTAAAACCGAGGTCCCGTGTGGGTGTACGATGGCGCTTGCAAGTAAAAGAACCCTCTCTACTATGCAACGGGCAGATGAGGCAAAATTTCCAGGTGTAGGAGCTCGCCCCCTGGCGTCGGTAGCATTCCCCAACGAACACTAGACCGACGATAAATAAGCGTAGGGGTGCAGCTTTGGCCGGCAACCGGCTGCAGAAAAAACTATGTCCAATATATCACCCTGTGTCCATTCAGAGGGACAAATGGGTACCCGACCCTGCCATAGGCGGGAAAAGGGTTAGGAGTTGCTTTTGCTAGTTGCAGAGGGACGATCTACTACTACATCTTCAAGCAGATAAGGTCCTTTTCACGCCCTGGTGGCGCAGAGGTAGCACCCGCCGCGGTGGCGTAGTGGTTAGCACGCACGGCAACTGCGTCAGTAGTTCTAGGTTCGATACTGGACCGAGGTGAATCGGCTTCATTCGGGCGAGAGAGAGGCTGCGAGTGTGCCTTCTTTCGGATGAGAAGTAAAACCGAGGTCCCGTGTGTGTGTGTACGATGGTACTTGCACGTCAAAGAACCCTATGCAACGGGTAGATGAGGCAAAATTTCCTGGTGTTGGAGCTCGCCCCCTGGCGTCGGTAGCATTCCCCAACGAACACTAGACCGACGATAAATAAGCGTAGGGGTGCTGCTTTGGTCGGCAACCGGCTGCAGAAAAAACTATGACCAATATATCGCCCTATGTCCATTCAGAGGGACGAGATGGGTACCCGACCCTGCCATAGGCGGGAAAAAGGGTTAGGAGTTGCTTGCTGGCGCACAGATAGCGTGCTCGACTACTGTGTCACTGATTCCAAGTTCGATATTTGTCTTCTTTCGAGCGAGAAAGAGGTCTCGAGTGTGCCTTCGGTTGGAAAGTAAATCGGTGTCCTACCGTATGAGGGGTACAAGGTCAACACCGCACGTAAGTTGGTTTCATGCTCCGAGTAGAGCTGCAAAATTTCCGGATGTAGGAGCACCCCCCCCCCCCTCCAACGAACAGTATCCCGACAATAAGCATAAGGGCTGAAACATTAGGTTGGCAGTCGGTTGTGTCAAAATACCATCCTAGTAGGACTTTTGTTTTGTTCTGTTGGTGTTTAAGGGCCCATTAACTACAAGGTCATAACAGCCCCGTCCACCGCATAGTTCTAATGCAGGAACTGCAGGAACTGCACTACGCTAACGCAACGAGTTTTGGGCGTTTGCGTTATCCAGTTTCCCCAAGCGGCCACCCATGTTAGTACTAGCTGGGGTTGCGTTGCTTAATTTAAGTGATCAGACGAGAACTGGTGTGTCCAACGCAATACAGCCGCTCCCCCTTAGTAGGACAAAATAGGGTATCCAACCCTGCCATAGGGGAAAAGAGGTTGCTTTTTTGTAGACAGGGTCCTTTTCCGTCCAGTTGTGGCAACGTACACGCACCTAGAACCAGCTTCTACATCCAAGGGGTGGACCCTAATAACCAAGGAAGTTGTGGGCCCTAAGACACCAACAAACAATAACAACATCCAAGGTGCGCTACTGTTCTCTGAAACAATATGGGCAAACCTGAGGACAAACTAGTCCGAAAGGAAAGGATTATCAGCTTATGCTTCAAAAGAACTGAGACCACAACAAGCCTCTGCCCTTGCCCCGAAAAAAAACACGTGTTTTCAAGTCTGCAGTAAGAATAATGAAACAATGGAGGCAGGCCACTAAAGAAAAACAAAAATACAGCCAAGAAAGAGTGAGGAAGAGAAGAAGGTAATGAATAAGAAAAACAACAGAGGAAGTTAGTGAAGGTACCTGGCCTTGGTCATCACAGTACTGGACACTGGTTGCATTAGCAATTAAAGTAGAAGTTGCAACGGCTGCCACTGAAGTAGAGTCGGAGTGGATCGTGGGCACTAGGCGGTAACGTGGGCCAGCAAATGGAGAGACAGAGCAGTAGCAGTAGCGGCAGCAGCGGCACAGCACAACAGCCACGTGATGCGTGTGGGTGATGGGAGCAACAGTGTAGTCGACGGCGGCGACAAGTGGCCAGCAAAAGAGAGTGTGGTCAAGCAATGACCAGGCGGTGAAGGCGGGCCCGAGGCCAGGCAGGAAACGTGGCAACAAACACGTGGTGCACACACACACATATATCCAAGCCGAGAAAGAGAGAGACAGCGACGGAAGTTGGAACGGTGGGTGGTGGAGAGCAGCAGAAGGAGCAGTGTGTGGTCAAGTCATGCAGTTTTTTTTTTGGTGGTGGACACGACGAGTGTTTGTGTGTTTAGTTTTTGGAAGCACAACCATATCAGGGGCAGTAGTAGAGTGCGAATAGAAGGATTTCCAAGATGATAAAAAAAGGAAAAAGGGTTGGCGGTGGCAATGGAAAAATAAAAGGTAAGGTAAAAAAATGGAAGAGGAAGTGGAAGAGGAAAAGGAGGGTAAAAGCATCAAAAGGTGACATCAGACAACGGAAAATATGGAGGCGATACATGCCAAAGAACATGGGACGGCTGAGAAGCAACTTCCACTAAAGATCAAATTGACAGGGGGAACGAAGAGAAAGTGACAAACAAAAGAGAGTCGCGGAAAATGAAGAAGAAAAATAAATAAATAGTGGAATGAAATAAAGAAAGGAGACAGAAAAAAAACCACAATCAGCATAAGTTTGACAACATACGACCCGGGACATAATATCCATCAATGCAACCCCCTACCCTCCTTCTTCTGTTGCTGCTGGGTGCACGATATCGTACGGTCAGCTGATTTCAACAAACAAGTCAACAACAGTATCAGGACAACTTTTTATCAACTATTTGATCATTCAAATTTAGATGAGGAAAATTACCAACTAGATAAAATTTGGTAGGGGGAGGGTTTATTGATGACCATAAACTCCAACAGAAGGGGGGGGGAGACCAACTGAGATTGAAGTCTAGTAAAAGATATTTAAAATGAACACGCTACACACTTCTTTGTAGTTGTATGGCACATGAAAATGCGTAAGGGGTTTGGGGAGCGGGGTAGGCAAAAAGGTCACTGCACCAGTGGTGAGGTCCTGAATCACCCTATAAGAAAATTGCATGGAGCCTTTGATGACTCCAAAGCCGACATGAAGCTCTTAATGGGCGAGAAACAACTTTAGGCATTTGCTGAATTTCAGTGGCGTCGCTAGGGTTGGCGTTACCCGGTGCGGTGACACCATGGAGTCACCCCTTCTCCCGAAAAAAGCCGCTTCTTCTGCTTTGGTATCATCCCCCCTTCTCATGGTGCGAGTGGTGTCACCCGGTGCGGCCCGATTTTTGACCGATCCTAGACATTCTTGAGGGATGCCTGTTTCCAAAATATGGCCAACTAAAAAGGTATGCGATTTTGACACTTGAGTGGTCAATGCCCTTTCAAGAACGACCCATGTCTCAATAACTATCACCTTGAGTCAAATATCATTTCGCTACACAAGTAATGTGTCGCTTATGGGTATCAGTTCTTATTAAGGTTGCAAGGCTCCTTCGGGACCTTAGTAGGGCGTGGGTCGGGAGAAGTTACGGGGGACTAGGGTACTATGTCACCCAATTCCTGAGTGGACACAGGTACTTCCGCATCTCCCTATACAGGATGGGAAAAGCGGACTCTCCACCGTATCTGGTCTGCCCAGGGACGGATGACAACGTCCATCACACGCTCTTTACCTATAGCTTGTGGGCTGCCAATGACAAGTTCTAGAGGTCGAGCTAGGCCCCCTGACGCTGAGGCAACTGTAAACACTAAGGTCATCAGCATGGTGTCTTGAGGAGGGTGGAAGGCAGGCATACTATGCGAAAAGAAGAGTGGGCTGGATCAAGAAGCGTCTAATTACCAGCGAAATCCAATGTGCGTAACAAAAGACCTAGTCTGGTGTTAAACGGTTTCAGACTTGCGTCCAGGGCAAAATGGTAGGCGTTTTAGTGGGTAATCCGGAATCAGAAGTCGGACACGAAGTGCTAAATTCATTTCACCTACCCCCTCAAAAGAAACCTTATTAAGATGAGCAACATCGGATCCTCTGTCCTACGAACACTCTGTCGTCTTTCTACTTTTACTGGAAGGAAATCATTGACATCGAATGTGTACCTGTGTGCACTTTAAATTCGAGATACGTACCAAAGTGGATTTATGGGAAGCTTATTTAGAGCAAGTTCATTTTAGATATTAATTAAACTAGATTCAAACCGTGTGGTAGTGCCCTTCATCAGGATAGGGCACCTTGTAGGGTGTAGAGTAGATTAGAATTCTTAGCGTGAGCGACGACTGGTCAAGAAACTTAATGGAACGCCTAAGTTAACGCTTCGTTAAGAATAACTTTTGACACAGGGGAAAAACCAAAAAACAACAGTAAAAAAGAGACACCTGATCAAGTGTTTTCGACAGGAATGATGATAGGAATGTGATTATTTTTAACTACTTACATGTCACGGGAACAAAAGGTGGTTGAAGTTGCATGGCCAACGTCTGTTGATAAGCCGTGGTTCCCGGTTGATAGACAGGAAGTCCACTCTTTTCCACAGCCGGACGCTTGTTGTAAGGGATCATGCCTGGGAAAGCCTGAAACACGGAAGGCATCAACATTCCACTCAACTAGTTGTTGATAGATCAAAATTAAATGCAAGCAAATCGATCAAGTAATATAGACTACATATATAATAATAAAAAGATTCAAAAAAAGAAGGCGGAATTTTTAAGATTTTTTTTTCTTTCTTTCGGGTCGAGATAGTTCTTAAAGTTTATGGAATTCATTTCTAAGATATCTGAATGATGTATTAAAATTTTTTTAAGATAAGAGGATCAAAAACAAACCGTATTTCCAAGAGATTTCTCGAATGATCGACTCCAACTCTAATCGAATTCTAAGATGGCTACGTTTTTGTTCGAAAAGGACGCAGTCACGTGATTTCTCGCTATTTCATAAACATTGGAGGCTGACACCTGGTGTCAATTATGTCAAGTTTCACCTACCCCGAATTAGGTTTCAGGTCTTCAAGGCCCGCAGTTTCGAAATTGACACGCGGGGGCGGGAATTGTTTAAGGCAAAGACAGGTCCTAATCACACTGCACCAAATTCGCCTCAAGAGCAGAGATCGCGGAATCTCGAAATGAACAGATGAGGTTGTCCAATATTGGGAACCAGGTCTACCTGACTAGCTCATTAAGTAGAACAGTTTATATCTAACATTCCCGCCTATGGCAGGGCTGGACGTCCAGCTCGGACAAATGGGCGATGAATACTTCTAACGAGCCGACTGCTGACCTAATGCTATCACCCCCAGTGGCGCCGCTATGGTTGGCGTCACCCGGTGCGGTGACACCCTTCTTTCCCAAAAAAAAGCCGCTTCTTCTGCTTTGGTGTCACCCCATTTCTCATGGTGCGAGTGGTGTCACTCGGTGCGGCCCGCACCCCCATAGTGATGCCACTGGTCACCCCTACGCTTACTTTTCTTCAATGGAGCACTTTTCCTTCACCAGGAAAGGGGGGGCAGTGGCGTTCCGAGGGTATTCTGCGCCCAGGGACAAAGACCGAAATCTGCGCCCTCTGGCACCCTCTAAACTTAATGCGAGCCGCATTTTTGCGCTCCCTGTCATCTGCGCACGGGGACATCTGTCTCCCTTCGCCCCCCCCTCGGTGCGCCTCTGAGGGGGGGGGGCAAACTCCCACGCTTGGAAAATTTGCCTGATCTACTAGTTGCGTAGTAAAGAGGGTTCTATTTCCGTGCAGTGGTGACATCGGAAAAACCAAACGAGCTAAGAAGCAAATGCGCCTATGGCAGGGTCGGGTACCCATCGTTATCCTTCTGCATGGATACATCAGCGATCTATTGGACGGTATTGCCGGCTGCCACGAAGCCGGCTGCCGACCAACGCTGCTTATTAGAGCACTCCATCGAGGCCAGGAGGGCGAGCTGCTGCATCTGGGAATTTTGCCTAATCTGTCCGTTGCATAGCAGAAAGGGTTCTTTTCCAAGCAGTGGTGACATCGCGCACTACACGGTAAGGTACCGTCTTAACTCTTCACGTGTCTCTCACTCGCCCGAAAGAAGCCAACCCACCTAGATCCAGTATCGAACCTGGAACCACTGATGCAGTAGTCGACCATGAAGCGGGTACTTCAGGGGGTAAATCAGATCTGGCGCTGAAATGTGACCGGTACTACGCTCCATGTGGCAAAGAGGCGGAACAAAACTTTACATAAGGAAAATACGGGAGAGAAAACGCTCCATACGGCAAAGAGGCGCAACAAAAAGAATACGCCAGTAGTCGGGCGAAGACTATCGGTTTGACATTGATTTACGACTAAATATCGACATTTGTATTATTTGGGACCAACACCCTCGTCGAAAAGTATGACACAAATATACTTAAGCGTTCAAATTTAGGGATTTGATTTGATTAAAAACGGTTTCGACGTCGGAGAAGCGGGAATTCAGAAATGGATTCTTTACCCACGACAACAATAGTAAGGGAAGCCGAGCCGCCATTTATCAAATTTCTAATACAGTAGTCGGTAGCGCGCACTGAACTAGAACAACAAAAAACCCTCATTTCACATAGTGGTAGTTAAAAAACGGGGGTAAGTAAAAGTATTTCTAAATTTCAGTGCTCACGTAAGCAAGTTGCATTTGTCGAAAAGATGACACGAGAAAAATGGCCCCCCCCCCCCCCCCTTCCCCGTATTCCAACTATCATTTCAAACGTAAGACCCCTTCAGCAATGTACCGGTAAGATTTAACAGTGCCCTTCTGGGAATCATAATTTTGCTAAAATGGTCCCCCCCTAAAATGCACCCCCTTAGCCCCCTCTCCATTTAACTTTCCAACTCTTCCGTCCTTCAAATTGACTCATCTTAAAATTATCTGCTGTTCATTCCGTACTTTATGGAGCTCTCTGTCTTTTGGAATCCATTGAATACAGGGTTTCAACAAAATCTTATTGGGCTTGGTTTATTTCGCAATTAAACGTTACCCTTCTCTCCCTTTCTCAACAGTTGGAGATAATTTACCGGCGACACTTGAACATTTTGCCGATCTACGCTTCTATTTCATTCCGTATAAGAAGGGTCTTTTCCGAGTAGATGGGGTATGGGATCCAGTTTAATTCAAACCATAATTCCGTACTTTATGGAACTCTCTCTCTCTTCGGGTTCACTATTTACAGGCAACAAGCAACTCCTAACCCTTTTCCCGCCTATGGCACAGTCGGGTACTCATCTTGTCCCTCTGAACGGACACACGGGCGATGTATTGGACAGTGGTTTTCCACAAAGCTGCAACCCCTGTGCTTATTTATCGTCGGTGTACTACTGCTCGTTGGAGCATTCCACCGACGCCCGGGGGGCGAGGTCCTACACCTGGAAATTTTGTCTCATCTACCCGTTACATAGGAGAGAGGGTTCTTTGACGTGCAGATGCCATCGTACACCACACGGGACCTTGGTTTTACTTCTCATCCGGAAGAAGGGACACTTCGGGACTCTCTCTTGCCCGAAAGAAGCCAACCCACCTCGGTCCAGTATCGAACCTAGAACTACAGATGCAGTTTCCAAAGCGTGCTACTCACTGCGCCACCGAGGCGGGTCTTCACTGTATACAGTGTTACAACAAAAGTTTCTTTGGGTTGGTATAACTGGCAATTAAAAGTGGCCCTTTTGTTCTTTCTTTCTCTCTGCAGTCTAAGGTAATTTACCGACGACACCTGGGAATTTTGCCGGTCTACGTTCAGATTTCATTCCGGGTAGCAGTGCCGGCTCTAGAGTTTGTGGGGCTAAAGGCAGCAGGCGATAGCAGGCCCCCAGTACCAAGTTTTTTTAATTCACCAGCGCGGGGCCTAAGGCGGTCGCCATGCCCGAAGGCCGGCCCTACCGGGTAGGAATGGTTCTTTTCCAAGCAGCGGTGAGATGGGATCATGGCTTTACTTCCCTTACGTATCACATCTTTTGTTTACCGTGCAGGGGGTAACGTTTGACCAAGGATTTGTTTCCCCATCTCTCTCTACCTGGGGTTCCCGATATTTAATTCAAGCCAATCTTTGCTAAGCATAACAGGGAACCGGAAGTGAGTACGGGAAACGCTCAGACGCCATCTGGAAACGTAGAGTTGTCGAAGATTCGCAAAAAACTCAAACCTGGAAATAAGGTTAGGTCCCTACCTATCAAATTAAGTTGGAAAATATATCGATATCATATCGAAGTGTCGAAAATGGCAACCTTAAATTTTTCAAAAGGACCTTAGGTCCCAAAGTGGAGGACATTGGAAGGGCCCGATAAAGAATTTTATCAAAAAAAAAAAAAAAAAAAAATGAAAACAAAATCAACATGGCAGATATTCGCAAAAATGTTACGTCATATTTTTCTGATAAAAGTTAATAAAATAATAGAGGAAGAATTCAACAGGGTGGACAGGAAAGGAACCATTGGGGTCAGGAAGAGGAAATAAGGGCAAATGTGTGTATTTGTGTGAAGGTTAGGGCCGAAGGGCGGCAAATCAAAATGTTATTAAGGGCCAAATGGTTGGAGAAGATGAGAAGCGCATGCGTTAATCACAAACGTCACAACTCAAACGCAAAGAAAAATACGGACAAATGGCGGCGCCAAATTTTCTCCAAAATTTCCTAAAATGCCCCCCATCAAGTAAATCTCAGATATTATTCAAAAATGGTGGAATGCTAAAGCAGCTCACAGCGCCATCATCTATGGAACGTGGTCTCTGACGATTCCAGGTTCCACCAAACAAACCAAAGGCATCTGCAAACTCTACTAAATAGGCAAAAGGGCCCAATAGCATGATAAGGCCTCCCACGCTCTATAGGCTCTGATACGCTGGCAGAGGGGCCCAACACACTGACAAGGACTCACACATTCTACAGTTTCTAATAAGGAGGCAAAAGAGCCCAATAGACAAGGGCTCCCTTGCTCTAATGCGTAGGCAATAGGGCTTAACAAACTGACAAGGGACCCACGCTCTGCAGACTTTAATACGAAAGGAAAAGAGCTCAAAATGCTAACAAGGAACCCAAGCTCTGCAAGCTCATAAGCCTAACAAGGAACCCAAGCTTTGCAGGCTCATCAGCCTAACAAGGAACCCAAGCTTTGCAGGCTCATCAGCCTAACAAGGAACCCAAGCTTTGCAGGCTCATCAGCCTAACAAGGAACCAGGAACCCAAGCTCTGCCGGCTCAAAAGGCTAACAAGGAACCCAAGCTCTGCAGGCTCAAAAGGCTAACAAGGAACCCAAGCTTTGCAGGCTCAAAAGGCTAACAAGGAACCCAAGCTCTACAGGCTCTAATAAGTAGGCAAAAGGGCCTAATAGAACCCAATGGAGCAGCCAAAGGGGTCCATTTTATTCAAAGATCCACAGAATAAACTGGAACGACAGAACGGGTCCATACAATCTCCAAGGCTGCCAAAGTAGCATCAAACGATCAGGATTAGACGAAGGATCTACCGGCTCTCCACAAGGCTCTTTTCTAGGACCAAAGGGCCACACATAAGTTCCTTTAGGCTGCTGATCTTCATCAGGCGTCCAAGTGGGGTTGTTGGAGCCACCGCTAAACGGCGCTCTGAACGGCGCTACTGGGGCACCCGATGGGCTCTACTAGGGCAGGCCTCTATACAGCGTTGGGCCATTATCAATAACAGCGGCTAATGACCCGCTTCTTGCCTATGGCAGGGTTGGGCACTCATCTTTTTCTGGCGTTCTATTGCACAGCATTTCTCTGCAGCCGGCTGCCGATAAAGCTGCAGTCCATTTGCTTATTTATCGTCGGCCTACTGTTCGTTGGGGCAAGCCATCGACACCAGAGGGAGGCGAGCCTGGGACCTCTCTCTTTCGTTAGTTTTAGGGCCCTTCACCTACAAGGTCATTAGAGCTTCAACCACTGCATAGTTCTAGTGCAGAGACTGCACAGACACTACACTAATGCGACGATTATTGGGTGTTAGCAGTACCCAGGTTTCCCAAGCGGCCACCCATGTTAGTACTAGCTGGGGTTGCGTTGCTTAACTTGAGTGATCAGACGAAAACTGGTGTGTCCAACTCCCGCACCGAGAGGGATCAAGGGCCATTATGAATCATATCTGAGATGAATGATTTTGAACTCCTTCAATGATCTGAGGGGGCTGAACTCCTCACCACTCTTGGAACAAGTTAGTAATTCATTAAAATTCGCATTCAGGGTCATAGTTCAAACAGTTCATTTCCGGTCAAAATGCGAAGAAAATAGCAGCCATGCAACATCATCATCTTCTTCTCCAACTACCGAAAAATGCAGTTAACGATTAAAAGAGAAAAATTGTTAACCACACAATTGAGGTTAAAAATAACTGAAAAAGAAAACCGGCAGGTAGGAAGAAGGGGAGAGGAACGGGTCCAGAAGGGGTAACCGGAAGTACAGGTTAGGAGGTATGGCTCAACGGGTATTGGATAGGGCCATTAGGCAGGGGAAGGGGGAAACGGAAAGGTAAGTCAATACGGGGACGGGGTGAGTAAAAAAACGGTAAAAAAGCTGCCAATTCCAATCTCGACATTAAATTTTTTTTAAATTATAGAAATTATTGAATAATAATAATAATAATTATAATAAATATTAATAAACAACTTAGTAATATTCTACAATTAACAAAAACTAATTAATTTTCCAATTAGAGTACGCAAAATCACATGACGTCAGAGGCAAAGGTGAACCTCGTTTCAACGGAAAATAATGACGTGTCTCAGGTAGGACATTTTCAAATGAAACCAAATTTTTGGTATAGGGCGGAAACTGGGAATAGGTTCAAGGAGGGGGCAGGGAAGGGGGAAAGTTATAATCTGAAATAATTCGGATAACAGAAATGAAGGTAAGGGGGGTAGGTATGAGGCACAGGTGAGGGAGGGCCTGCAATCACGGTGGGGCAATCAAAAAGTACAGAAATAAAAAGAGGATATCAAGAGGGACTATCATAAAGATCATCACAAGTTCATATCGGTTGTTTTTTTTTTGGTTCTTTGTTTAAAAAAAGCACGTTTTTTGACTTATTTTTTGACAAAAATATTTTGTTTTAAAAAAAATTTGATGGTGTATAATTTTTGGAGATTAAAAACCAATATTAATTCGATCAAAAGAAGAAATTAAATTAAAATCATAGCAGCCATGCAACAAAATCAAATGAACGACTACCCTTTGGCATTTTGCATCAACAACCAAAAACTAATCTTGACACCAGCAGCAGAAATATGTTTGGGTGCAAATGAAACCATCATTGAAAATAAAACAATGAAGAGGGGGTGTATGTGTGTGTGTAGGGGAGAAGGGTGTGGTAAAAACAAGGGTTGAGGCAGGAAGGAAGGGTTAAGTGAAACAGCGAGAGAAGGAGGGAGGTGTCACCTCAGATTTCCCGGACACATTTAAAAAAACAACAAAGCCAATATTAGAGTGTCAATTCAGGTATCATAGAAGCTCACCAGCAATAACGGTATTTAGAGATGCACAGCCGGAAGTGAGAAACGTGAGAGACCAGGTGGCATGTGTCCCCATGACACTCATCCCCCCATCCCGTCTAACCAGAGGGATGAAGTTGGACTAGAGGTGGAATGAGAGGGTTCAAAAATGTTTCTTCCACTAAAGCAGGCATGCCAAACTGGGGGTACCCCAGTGGGGGTAACCATTCCTTATTGCCACTAAAGAGGGAGGCTAGGAAAAAATTGCCGAATGAGGCGAAAGAGGATAAAGAGGGAAATTAGGAACATTTCTGGATGAGGAAAAAGAGGGTAACGTGGGACACGAGGAACAAAATTCGCGGATGAGGCTAAAAATGACAATCAGGGAAACTAGAAAGTAAATTCCCGGATAACGCTAGAAACGATAAAAAACAGGGAAAGCAGGAACAGAATTTCTGGATGAAGCCCAGCTAGAGAAGACGAAAAGTAGAAAAGAGAATCAACGTTATCAAGAAAAGGGTGAATTAAGATGGGGAAAACTATGATAACGCCTTAACTGAGGAACTGGAGAAATGAAAATCGGGACTCAGTTCGATTACAAGGAGAAAATCGGGAGAAGCAACAACCCCAGAGAGTAGGGATAGTAAGAAGGGAAGGGAAAAGAACGGGAGTCGCTAATTTAGGGACACGACAAAAGATAAAATCAATTCAAGTTGTTGTTGCTTGTGTTTTAGGGGCCATCGACTACAAAGGTCATTAGGGCCCAAAAATCAATTCAACGGAAACAAAGAAACTTTAGAAAAAGTGCATGGGAAACGGGATCATCATCATACCCTTCTCCCGCATGTGGCAGGGTCGGGTCTGCGGGTTCTGGCCCTGGCCCAGTCCACCCGGTACAGTTCCATATCCTTACGGACGACCTCCTCCCACGTCTGCCTCGGTCTCCCCCTGACCCGGGTGCTTCCAACCATCTAAATCTACTCTCCCTCATTTTTTCGGCGATGTCCCATCACGCCCAGGCTACCTCTAATATACACCCACCCCGCACACATACCACAGCAATCGCATCTAGGCTAATTGAGTTCTATTTACGTGGCTCTACCTCACTGTTTCGTTGGTGTTTAAGGGCCCTTCAACTACAAGGTCATTAGAACCCCGTCCACTGCATAGTTCTAGTGCAGAGACTGCACAGACACTACACTAATGCGACTATTTTTGGGTATTAGCAGTAGTTTTCCCAAGTGGCCACCCACGTCAGTAGTAGCTGGGCTTGCGTTGCTTAACTTCAGTGATCCGACGAGAACTGGTGCGTCCAACGCAATACAGCGGCTCCCTCTCACTGCCCAACACTATGATCCATACAGCATAGCAGGCCTGACCACAGCCCTGTACAACTTTCGTATTAACTTGAATGGGACCCTCCTATTACACAGGACTCCACTTGTCTGTCTCCACTTCAACCATCCCCCATTGATTCTATGAGTGACATCAGTTTATCTCCCCACTGCTTTGGAACGTTGACCCTATGTACAACATGGGAAACGGGATAAAAAAACAAACAAGGAAAGGAACCTGGAAATGTGGACAAGGGAAAAGCTAAACAGTGAAATACGCAGCGAGAAGGTGAAAATAGAACAAGGATAATGAATAGGGAGAAGACTAGAAGGGAAAATAGAAAAGGAAGTGGAAATGGGAAACGATAACTGAAAAATAGAAGGAAGAGGAGGAAATGCAGGAGAATCGAAAGGGATAAAAGTAGTGACAGGGAAAGAAAAATAGGGAAAGGAAAGTGTGAAGGAAAATTTGGGAAAACTTGAAAGAGGAAAATAAAGATTTAGAAGAGGAACAAAGGGGAAAGGAGAGGGGAAACACGGCAGAAATAATGGTTGAAATTGGGAAGGAAAATGGGGATAAGCTGAAAAAAGGGAAGGAAAATGGGGATAAGCTGAAAAAAGGGAAGGAAAATGGGGATAAGCTGAAAAAAGGGAAGGAAAATGGGGATAAGCTGAAAAAAGGGAAGGAAAATCGGGAAAAGGGGATGAAAATATTGGGAGAAGCTGAAAAAAAGGAAGGAAAATCGGGAAAAGGGGATGAAAATATTGGGAAAGTTGGGAAAAGAATAAAGCAAACTGGGAAAGGAGGAGGGACGGGAGAAAAAATGGAGGAAGGCAAAATAAAATTGGGGAAAGGGGAGTGTGGAAAATTAGAAAAAGAAAGAGGGAAATTTAGGATAAGGAGTGAAAGGGAATAAAATTTAGGGAAAGGGAAGAAAAAGTGGAATTACGGGTCGGAAGAAAAAAGGGAGATTAGAAACGAAAGAAACCTCGAAAAGGAGGATGCCACGGGATATCATGGTAGGGTCCCAAGCTAGTGAAATAGTCGGAAGGCAAAGGACCAATGACGTCATCCTCAACAGATGTACGGAAGCTAGACCCATTGCTTATACTCGACAATACAGCACATAGGGTGCAGAGAGGTTGTTAAAGGTTCAATTCCGGGTTACAGCGATTAGGTTGCAGAGCTTCCGGTACACCCTGGCTTTTACCACTGGACATTAGGATGTCACCTGGTGGATACTCCCGTTTCACACTGTCCTCTAGGCATCTAGAAATACAATGAAAGCGACAAGAGCCATTCGTTCCAATACGGAAAAGCCCAACAACTTTACAGCCAAAAATAATGACATCATTGAACAGGAACCGGAAACACATCAAGCCAGAAAATTTTCCAGGCATCCAAAACACGGCACGAGGCTTAAGTGTCCAATCAAATCACTGGCGGAAGGTTTAGAAGGGGGAGGAAGACGGAAAAAGGGGCCAGGCGGGTAACAGAATATCAAAATGCGTTATTGGTGTTGCATTTGTCACAGGACGCTAGTCCCAGAGTCAGGAATTCGATTCAAATTTTGCGATCAAAGTACGATACCAGGCCACTTCTCCAGTTCAGAAAAGGTCAAAGTGCACTTCTCAACTTATAATAAGTATCATTCCTAAGCTATTCCCAAATTAGGGCAGGGCAAGCCAATGGTCAGGGCGACTTCCTACACCAGGAAATTCAACCAATCTAAAAGGAGGATTTTACTGCGTGTGGAGGGTTCTTTTCCGTGCAGTGGTGACTTCCCATACGGCATAAGGCACCCCTCTCTGTTGTCCTAAAGAAGCCATCCCTCCGCGATCCAGAATCAACCCAAGAACCACTTGTCACAGTAGTCGAGCAGTGCCGTCTTAACGCACGGGCCCGCTGGGCACATTCCCGGGGCCCCCGATGAGCCTATGGACCCCAAGCTAATCTGTATGTCAAGTGACCATTCACACATTATTCCTGTAAGTGGTTGTCATAGGGGCCCCAGCACACTGCTTTGCCCAGGGGCCCATAATGCTGATAACACGGTACTAGCCGAGCACGCTACCACTGTGCCACCGGAGGCCTCTCTCTATCACTGAAAAGAAGCTACCCTCCGAGCCCAGGATCCAACCAGGAACCACAAAAAGTCATCGGTCATGGGCTGGGTCTAACAATATCGGCTGCCAGGAGACACAGGGGCCCCAACCTCAACTAAAAGGCCAACATTTCGATATATTCTCTAACACTGATGGGAAGCCCATTTCAGCAGGGGGACCAAGGCCCATTTGCCATCCAGAAAGCTGAAACCCAGGCCAGTCCACAACTGCCGGTCAGCACGGATGGAATGGGACGGAAAACGAAGCACTTAGGTGTTCTTTCTCCCCTGTCCCGACCGGCAAGTTACAAACTTCTGTGGAAACCAATGTCTAACTAGAGCGCCTTAGGAGTTGACCAGAATGGACGTCGGTCGTCACCGTATCAGACCCTGATTCTAAATAGCTCTGATGGCTAAGAGTTCGTAGCTGGGAAGGTAACCTCGCTAAACCGGTCAGGGCAACACTCGCTAGACGGAAAACGACTTTAATTGCCCGGAGGCGCGAACCTAAGGACTTTGAGGTTAAGAACTGAACTACTGGTGATGTAAGCCGGAAGTACTCAGCGTTTTCAAAGGGCCGCGTTACATTCCACGCCCCCAAGCCGTCTCGTGACGTCATCAGCCTTATCGGCGAAATTCGTTAACATATGTTGTTAATTACCGCATGTAAATATTTAACGATGCGTGCAAAAGCAGCTGCCGTCATCGGTAAAAGCGAACGTCAACAGGGCTCATTCTAAAAATACGGTTAGAAATTCAATTAGCGCTCAGAAGAGTCTGGAACTGGAAGAACCTAAACCGACGGCAGAATAGGGCCTCCAGGTACAAGGAACCGGTCTGACGACATCATAAATCATTACAAAGTCCTTTCCCGCCTATGGCAGGGGTTGGACGCCCGTTTCTCTCCCATTGAGGCTAGGGTAAATGAGCGGGAGCACATAGCCGGCTGCCTACCGCCACGCTTATTTATTGTCGATCGGCCTGTTGTGATTCGTTGCGAGGGCACTTTTACCGATGCCAGGGGGCAAGCCCTTACACCAGGAAGTTCTTCTACGAGCTACACTTCTATTTCACTCCGTGTATTAAGGGGTTCTCCCCCCCCGCGCAGTGGTGACCAGTGGCGTACCGAGGCCGGCCGAGGGTATTCTGCGCCCGGGGACAAAGACCGAAATCTGCGCCCTCTGGCATCCGCTAAGCGCATTTCTGCTGTACATTTTTGCGCCACCTGCCTTCTGCGCCCGGGGACATCTGTCCCCCCTTGCCCCCCTAGTTACGCCTCTGGTGGTGACGTGGTACACACCACGTGGCAGGACAGGTGCAGACGGGACTTCCCAGCTGAAGCGAGTTGACTTAGGACTTCAAAATGTGTTGGCTGAGTATTTAACCGCCCCATCTGTCGTCAAATTCCAAAAGGCTAATTTACCGATATACGTGGGTGTACGGGCTATTATCCTGGGAATTTTTTTTGCCGATATGCACGCCATCCCCTGGTTGAGGTCGAATCCCGATGTGGGCGTCATATCAGAGGTATTCAAGAGTTCCTGGACCACAATTTGGAGCCTGAAAACACTTCCGGAAATGAAAATTTTAACGGTGAATGACAATGTCCATTTCTGAGGTCAACTCCTTCCCCAAAGTCGGGGGCGGATGCGGAGGGTCATCCCAAATGTGATGTAACGCTGTCAGAATGCGCAATAGCGGTCAAAATCTGTGACAAATACAACACCAATTTCTTTTTATACATTGATATTAGTCTGGAAAAATACACCGGAAACCATGAGCCCTCGGAAGGAAGGAAAAATTCACTTGTTGGGGGTAAGGCGGAGAAGAATATCAGTGCTGGAGCCAAGAACCGGAAACAAAGTAATTATCAATTTAGCACATTTGTGGATGGGTCAGAGGGTAGGGCTTTTCTCGGGGAATGACAGTTTAAAGTCTGTAAAATGTAACTTCCGGTCTGAAGTAACCGGGCGGTGCCGTCAGTGAAATACGGAAACAGGAACAGAATGTAGCAGTGGCGTAATTAGGGTACATGATGAACACGACACGCCCCCGAGTTTAAGATAAGAGCCATCAGTGCAAAGGGCTTACATTTTTCGACCAAGCCTTATCCACGGGCCTGTGGCAATTGCAGATGAAGTTCCCAACATGAGCGGCCTCATGAAGATAACAAGACCGGGACAGACAGCGTTTTTTTTTTAGAGTGAAGGTAAATGCCCCGTGTTTCCCCCACCGCGGGCGCCCATGCCCCAAAACCAGATCCTCACAGGGTCTAATAAGGTCACTTACAAGACCAACATCTCCCACCCTGAGGGATCAGCGCTTAAGAAGTTCTAGGGGAGGGGGTCCTCTGAGGACGCCAGCTTTATTAATATACAGAGGTCTGCCTTAGGGCATACAGGGACACCAATGTCCAAATTACTGAACGATAAAGGGGAACTATAGGTCCCTGACGTGACAGGACCTAGTCTATCTTGGTAGATCCCACGCTAAAAATTAATAGCAAGTCCTGGCCTTCTCTGACTTCTTGGGAGCAGCAGGCTCAAAACACCCTTTAAGGTGTTAAAAAGTCAGAACCTCAAAAAGTCGGAACCCCCCCCCCCCCATCACCCTCTCCTGCATCCGAAATTCGGAATCCCCCTTTCAGGACGTCCCATTCGAGAATCTAGTAACTCGTCCAATTCCTAGAGGACCTTAATCCCAAAAAGTTTCTATTTGTTCGTCGTAAAACAGAGCTCCGTCGACGAACAGGCAACAACACCTGGAGCAAAGAATTGATTCCCTGTTCCCCTGGCCTGCACGAGGATGAGTTCAATTCCCAGCCAGGGCGAGAAAACATAGCGCCACCACCGCAGTTCTCACCAAGTTCTTCCTAAGAGGGCCCACGAACGACATTTAATATAGTGCCCAATTCCAAAAAACACTCAATATGTTTAAGGGGGCCACAGTTATGCACAACCCTGTTCAGGACAGAAAAAGAACCATTATAAAGGAACTCCACAATTATGCCACTGCTACAAAACTGAATAGCAAAACAGTTGGGTAGGTGAAAGGAGAGAGGTCAGACAACAAGGGGGGAGGGTCAGGGCACTGAAGGTACAGGGAAGAAGAGAGGTAAGATGGAGTTAACTAATTCAATATATGATCAGTAAAGGTCACTTTACGACACGAAATGATATCACACTGAGCTGGATACGTCGCAAAATGAGACTCCACAGACTTGACTAGGGCAGTACTGGGCAAAGGACAGAAAGTGGAGGGAGGAAGGGAGTGAGACAGGAGACTCATGTTAACGTCGTTATCGAGATACCCACTTGCATAACGAGACTATAAGGAAAGGACAGGGAACTGGTGTTGCCCCACTTCAGTGATCAGACGAGAACTGGTGTGTCCAACCCAATAAGCCGCTCCCGTTAGCGGTACCCAGTGTTCCTAAACGGGCCACCCATGCCAGTACTAGCTGGGGTTGCGTTGCTTCACTTCAGTGATCAGACGAGAACTG
>JAAFCE010004287.1:12958303-12979268 GCA_013389805.1 Trigoniulus corallinus
GCAATAAGCCGTTCCGATTAGCGGTACCCAGTGTTCCCAAACGGGCCCCCCATGTCAGTACTAGCTGGGGTTGCGTTGCTTCACTTCAGTGATCAGACGAGAACTGGTGTGTCCAACGCAATAAGCCACTCCCATTAGCGGTACCCAGTGTTCCCAAACGGGCCATCCATGTCAGAACTAGATGGGGTTGCGTTGCCTCACTTCAGTGATCAGACGAGAACTGGTGTGTCCAACGCAATAGGCCGCTCCCAAAACCGTACAGTGGAGAGGGGTGAGGAAGGACAAAGTGATAATCAACAGAGAAACCGGAAGTGGCGTTATTAGGAAGAAGAGTGACACCCAGAAGGTCATTGGATATTCAAAAAAGCCAATCGGACAACAGCCCGGCGAGAGAGAGGAGTCTAAAAAAACAACACAAATCATATCTCTCCCCACACCAAATGGAAAACAAAGTGTCCCAGGCAAAAGGATGAAACAAAAATCCCAAAGGACCTTAAAGGATTATTAATAAATTAGGAAAAAAAACAGGAGGGAAGAGGAGGAGGATGGGGATGAGGGATACGAAGGAAGAGGAAAACAGGATAATATAAACAATATTAAAATATTTGGAAATATTCAATTCAATCAAATCAAAATCCAAACGGAAACATAAAGGAAGCCATATTGGTGGTCATGTGACCTTGCATAATACCCTAGGAAAGCAAGACTACGAAAAAATAGCTTCATGCAAAAGCACTATTGGCAAGTACCAGAATGAAGTCATCGGAGGGGTCACGAAGACGCTTCTTGCCCATCAAAGTCTCGAACACTTGTGGCTAAATTAGTAGGCACAGAGCACATGACGGCCAAATTTGATTTTTTTGGTAAAAAATAGTTTTTTTTTCGAGTGTGTGTAGGGCCAATGAAATTTGCAGCAAAGTTTTTTGTTTGTTTTTGGGCAGGAGGTGGCAGCACATGACACAGCAAGCAGCAACAAGCCATCGTGGGTAAATCAAAACAGCAACCATATTAAAAAAGTGAGAATATTTTTTGTCAAAAAAACACACCATGCACTAAAAAAAACACAAGTCTTAATAGATATCATTTTTAGAGAAAATAGTAATCATTAAAAAAAACAAAAAAACAAATTTTAGTCCATTTTTTCTCCCCCATCCCAAAATTATTATCATTATTTCCCAAATTTCTCACCTCCATAATGATAATAATGTGATATGGAAATTTATCAAAATTTGATTAAAAATTAGGAAAAAAAACATTATATACATAGAGAGAAAGAGAGAAACAGAAAATTATCCAAAAATTCAATCAGAAAATTTGTTTTTCTCCGAAAATCAAACTAAATATTAAACAGAAGAAAATTCCGGCAAAATTTTGGTTGAATTATTCCACATTTTGGCCAGTATTAAGGTAACCACGGTAGTCCACTTTGGGAAGTGTCAAAAGGCGGCCATAGATGGCGCTGACAAACGTGAGGATAACGAATTAAACGGCTTTTGGATTGATTGTTTTATTGTGGGGTTTTAGGGCCCTTCAATTGTTTGTTGGAGTTTTAGGGCCCAGGGCCGGTCAGTCCACAGGTTCAAAGTGCGCAAAGAACGCCGGCGGCTGCCCTGATGGGGCTGCCAATTATTGTTAACTTGCGGGCATTAAGAAAATTATTTTTGTTGTTGTTGTTTGTTGGAGTTTAAGGTCCCGTCAACTACAAGGTCATTAGAGACCCGTCCACTGTATAGTTCTAATGCATTTACTGCACAGACACTACACTAATGCGACGATTATTGGGTATTAGCAGTACCCAGCTTTCCCGAGCGACCACCCATGTCAGTACTAACTGGACTTGCGTTGCTTAACTTCAGTGATCAGACGAGAACTGGTGTGTCCAACGCAACTCGCCGCTCCCATAAGAAAATTATGTGACAATATTGAGGGGACGGGGCGGCCTCAACATAACTGCACGCGGGCGGCCGAACCCATAGGACCAGCCTTGTTAGGGCCCTTCAACTACAAGGTCATTAGAGCCCCGTCCACAACATAGTTCTTATGCAGAGACTGCACCAGACACTACACTAATGTCACGATTTTTCAGTATTAGAGGTACGCCCAGGGTTTCCAAGGGGCCACCCATGTCAGTACTAGCTGGGGTTGCGCTGCTTAACTTCAGTGATCAGACGAGAACTTGTGTGTCCAATGCAATAAGCCGCTCTAGGGGCCCTTCAACTACAAGGGCAATAGAGCCTCATCCACTGCGTAGTTCCAGCGCAGAAACTGCACAGACACTACACTAATGCCACGATTTTAGGGTATTAGCGGTACACCCAGGGTTCCCAAGTTAGTACTAACTGGGGTTGCGTTGTTTAACTTCAGCGATCAGACGAGTTTGTTGTTTGTTGGTGTTTTAGGACCCTTCAACTACAAGGTCATTAAAGCCCCATTCACCGTGTAGTTCTTCTGCAGAGACTGCACAGACACTACACTAATGCGACGATTTTTTGGGTATTAGCAGTACCCAGTTTTCCCAAGCGGCCACCCATGTTAGTACTAGCTGGAGTTGCGCTGCTTAACTTCAGTGATCAGACGAGAACTGGTGTGTCCAACACCATATGCCGCCCCCTCTTTGTTGGTGTTTTAGGGCCATTCTACTACATGGTCATTAGAGCTCCGTCCACTGCGTAGTCCTAATGCAGAGACTGCACAGACACTACGCCAATGCGACGATTTTTGGAAATTCGCGACCCTCATTTTCCCACGCGGCCACCCAAGTCAGTACTAACTGGGGTTGCGTTGCATAATTTCAGGGATCAGACCAGAACTGGTGTGTCCAACGCAATGCGCCGATCTCCGGATTTCAGCGTAGGGGACCCTCCCCCATTGCGGACAACGACCACCGGGGTCGCATACCGAAGACAGCCGCCCTACACAGTAAAACGAGAAGGGGGCTACTGCAGGTCGCACCTGGGGTTTCACGTAGGACCTAAGAAACAAAGCGCTCCTATTTGCATCAGGAGTGATTCCATGGTAACTAACAGAGGCCCGCTTCAAGCGAAGGGGTCCCCCATAAAGAACAACGACCGCCAGGGGTCGTTGGTTATTAGCGGTACTCAGTTTTCCCAAGTGGCCACCCATGTTAGTACTAGCGGGGTTGCGTTGCTTAACTTCAGTGATCATGCCTATGGGAAGTGTCAAGGACCGTCCATAGATGCCGTCCACCGCCAGCATAAGCCACTCTCTGAGGAAAATGTCAAGAAGTTTCCATAGAGGGCGCAGAACGAAGTGGTGCCCTTTCATAATCATGGTGCAGTACGCAAAAGGGCCCACTGAACCAAACACTTTCTTACTGACAGCCATCCACAGTAAAGAACAACATTAATTAGTAGATAAATGACAGTGGCAAAACGGAAAGGGCGGAAAGTCGGAGGTCAAAAGCAAAGGGACCCATAGGGTCATTCTTAAACAGGTCTTTTAAACTAAAAGTGCATGACCTAGTACGCAAAAAGGCCCCATAAGACCAATACTTTCTTGTTGACACCCGAGCACTGCAAAGTGCAACATTAATTAGTCGAGAGAGACAGTGGCAAAACGTAAAGGGGCGGCAAGTCGGAGGTGAGAGGCCTAAAGGACCAATAGGGTCATTCCCAAAAGCGGTACTTTGATTCATGGTCGAGTTCAGTAAAGGGCCCATTGCACCAACACTTTCTTACTGATAGCCGTCCACAGCAAAGCATACCATTAAGGGCGGTAATTCGAAAGTCAGAGACAAAGGCACCAATAGGATCATTCCGAAAAAGTGTCCTTTGATTCATGGTCTAGTACGGAAAAAGGGCCCATTGGACACGCATCTTCTAGCTGATAGCCGCGCACTGCAAAGTGCAACATTAATTAGTCACGACAGCGGCAAAATGGAAAGGGTGGCCAGTCGGAGGTAACAGTCAAAGGGACCAAAAGGATCATTCCCAAAAAGTGTCCTTGGATTCATGGTCTAGCACAGAAAAGGGCCTATTGCACCAACACTTACTGATAGCCGTCCACAGCAAAGTACAACATTAATTAGTCGGGAGAGACAGTGGTAAAACGGAAAAGGGGCAACTCGAGAAGTCAGAGACAAAGGGACCAAAAGGATCATTCCGAAAAGGTGTCCTTTGATTCCTGGTCTAGTGCGGAAAAGGGCCCATTGGACACATTTTCTAGCAGATAGCCGCGCACTGCAAAGTGCAACAGTAATTAGTCGGGAGAGACAGTGGCAAAACGGAAAGAGGCAGCAAGTGGGAGGTCAGAGGCAAAAGGACCAATAGGATCATTCCGAAAAGGTGTCCTTTGATTCATTGTCTAGTACAGAAAAAAGGGCCCGTTGGACGCGACTTTTCTAGCTGATAGTCGCGGACCGCAAAGTGCCACATTAATGAGTAGCGACAGCGGCAAAACGGAAAGGGTGGCAAGGAGGAGGTCAGAGTCAAAGGGACCAAAAGGATCATTCCCAAAAAGTGTCCTTGGATTCATGGTCTAGCACAGAAAAGGGCCTATTGCACCAACACTTACTGATAGCCGTCCACAGCAAAGTACAACATTAATTAGTCGGGAGAGACAGTGGCAAAACGGAAAGAGGCAGCAAGTGGGAGGTCAGAGGCAAAAGGACCAATAGGATCATTCCGAAAAGGTGTCCTTTGATTCATGGTCTAGTACGCAAAAGGGCCCATTGGACACACATTTTTTTGCTGATAGCCGCGCACCTCAAAGTGCATATTAAGTAGTCGGGAGAGACAGTGGCAAAACGGAAAGAGGCAGCAAGTGGGAAGTCAGAGGCAAAAGGACCAATAGGGTCCTTCCCAAAGTGAACACCGGGACCTTTTGCCGGAACTGGCCAATTCACAAACAGCTGAAATGAATGACATGATCATTATTTGATGACACAACAACAACAACAATCATTATTAATTAGATTAATAACATGCCTGAAAGAAAAGCAATGGATTAATTTCCAAATAATAAAAGGTCCTGCAAACAAGTTTAGTAATCAAATCAAACATCCTAATTAAATCTAATTAACACAAATCAAATTCCAAAATGCTCCAAATTAATTAATTAATTAAAAATATTTAAAAAAAAATAGGAAAATGAAAACAAAAGTAGAAAGTGAAGAGAAAAAGGCAGAAAGAGAAAACAGAAAATGGCGACTAAATTATTCAAAACTGTCCCGAAATTGGAAGCCATCATGAGAGTGATTCTAACGTCGCTAACAGAGGCCCGTTTTGTTGATGTTTTAGGGCCCTTCAACTACAAAGGTCATTAGAGCCCCGTCCACTGCGCAGTTCTAATGCAGAGACTGCGCAGACACTACGCTGACGCGACGCATTTTGGGTATTAGGGATACCCAGTGTTCCCAAGTGACCACCCATGTCAATACTACCTGGGGTTGCGTTGCTTACCTTCAGTGGTCGGACGAAAACTGGAGTGTCCAACGCAATATCCCCGCTCCCAACAGAGGCCCACTTCAAGCGAATGAGACTCCCCCATAAAGAACAACGGCCACCAGGGGTCGGCTACTTAAGACAGTCGCCCTACACTCGGTAATAAGAGAAGGGGGTTCATAGCAGGTCGCAATTAGTTTCATGTAGGACCTAAGAAACAAAGCGTCCCTGCAACTAACTGAGGCCCGATTCCAACGTAGGGTGTCCCCATCAAGAACGACAACCCCTGCCACTAATAGAGAGCCGATTCCAAAGTCGGGGGTACCCTATAAAGAACGACAATCACCAGGGGTCGCTCACCAAAAAGAGTCGCCCTACCCACAGCAAAAAGAGGAGGAGGCTCACTGCAGGTCGGACTAACGGTTTCATGTAGGGCCTAAGAAACAAAATGAGTGGCCCGATTCCAACGTCGGGATCCCTCATTAAGAACGGGGGTCACCAGGGGTCGCCTACCTAAGACAGTCGCCCTACACACAGTAAAACGAGGATGGAGGGTTCACTGAAGGTCGGACTTAGGGTTTCATGTAGGCCCTAAGAAACAAAGCGCCTAAGGTCACTAACTGAGACCCGATTTCAAAGATGGGTCCCCCATCAAAAACAACAACTTCTGCCACCAATAGAGGTCCAATTCCAACATCGGGGGTCCCCCAAGCTGAACAACGACCACCAGGGATCGCCTACCTAAGACAGTCGCCCTACACACAGTAAAAAGAGGAGGGGTTTCTCGCAGGTCGGACTGAGAGTTTCATGTAGGTCCTAGGCAACAAAGCGCCCCTAACGCATCATGAGAGCGATTCTAACATCGCTAACAGAGGCCCGATTCCAACTTAGGGGTCCCCCCCATAAACACGACCACGACACGGCCCCGTACCTACAGTCAACCACTAAAAAGGGGGGGGGAGTTCGCTCTAGGTTGGGCACAGGATTCCATGTAAGTCCTAGGCAAAAAAGTGCCCCTGTATACGTCATGAGTGATTCTAGGGTCACTGACGGAGGCCGTAACCCCTCTCCAGAACTGCAAAACCTGCCACTAACGAAGGCCCGATTCCATCATGGATCGTCCATCAAAGACAAATCCTACCACCAGTCAACCACAAAAAAGGGGACTCCCCACTCCCAAACAGGACTTAGGATTTCAGGTGGGTCCTAAACAACAATGCGACCCTTTTTGCATCATGATAGGGCGATTTCAAAGCCATTAAGAGGCCCAATTCAACCGTAGGGGATTCCTACAAAGGAAAGACGACCACCACGGATCGTCCCTTTACTCACAGTCCTAGAGAGGTTCACTCCAGGTAGGGCCTTATTGTTTTTAAGGGGTCCTAGGCAACAATGTGTTCCTATATTCAACATGAGGGATTCTAGCGCCTCTAACAGGGGCGGTCCCTACCCACAATCAACAACTAAAAAAGTAGGGGTTCACTTCAGGTCGGGCCTTAAGGCTTCATGTAGGGCCTAGGCAACAATGCGCCCTTACAAACACCGCGAGAGGGATTCTAACGACCCAAACGGAAGCCCGATTCAAACGTAAGGACCAGAGGATAGTCCATTAAAGACGACGCTCCAATGAAAGGAAGGATTAACCCCAGAGCAGGAATTAGTTTCTCTGTAGGTCCTAGGTAAAAATGTGCCCTTTCTAAAACGGAGGGGTGGAGAAAGTCCCAAATATCATAACACCAGGTTGCTTAAGAAGCCCTAACGGCAAGACGACCCTACTTAACCTTTTGATAACCCTCCAGGGGTCCTCCCCTACGGATCACTCCCTATCCAGAGTCAACCAATTATAAAGGGCTCACCAAGTGCGGACTTAAGTTTCTCTGTGAGCCCTAGGATAAAATGCGTCCCTCCTAAAATGAAGGAGTAGACGAGGTCCCAAATGCCATAAAACTAGGTTCCTTCAGACGCGCCAACCCAGAACCTATGTCAAGACGACCCTGTTTAATCCTTTGCTGACGCCTAAATACGGGTCTTGTAAACAGAAGAAAGGGCCTAAGCAGGTAAAATGGTCCCCAAAACACAAGCAGTGCCCAGAGTAAGGGTCAGCTAAAGGTCACGAGTATAACTTAACTAATAATTTATGGATGAACCCCACGTGACTGTAAAAGGTGCAGCATGCCATCCTCCATAAGCGTCATTTTGTTACCAAGGAAACAACGTCGCCATGACGACGGCGCACTGCACTTGGCCCCATCGATTGCGAGCTAAATCTCCTCACTGATACTACAAATGGTCCAAAAAGGACCAAATGTCCAAAAGACACACACTCCCAGCAGTAATAGGACCAAATTGGGCTTTTAGGTTAGGGTCCTATACAACTTATCCTTCCACCCTTAAGTCACTCTACAGAAAGCCCATCATTTAACGCGAGACAATTGTAGAGGATCTGACTGAGCACTAAGGGTCCTAAAAGTTAAACTGGGCCCTAACCTGCTAGAGGGTATCAATAGAGTACCTCGTCCTAACACCTCAAAAAAGGCCACCACATCAGTCTGTCGACATCATGGAAGATAGTAACATAGTGAAGAAGGCCCTTAGGAAAGAGGAAACAAAGTCATGGGACCTACATTTGATCCAAAGGGCTGGAACTTGATGGATGATGGGCCAACGGAAGTAGAAGATTAAAGGAATTCCTGAAACGGCAAAGTGATATGGGATGACCACATGGCGCTAAAAGTCTCATCGGACAAGGTCATAACAGTCAAACTTTGCTGAACTTGTAGAAACCATTCTAAAAGCCCCTAAAAGAAAGCACTTCCGGTTGTGCTACCACTAGTAATAAAAGCTAACCCGTAATGGCATGGATTAGTCATTGGGCAGCTTAGTAAAGTCCAGAGAGGTTTGGGGGAATTGAATTCTGGGAGTCATAATGGGCAATAAATTGGCTAAGATCCATACGTGACCCATTAAAAAGGTCCGTTTGTTGTTGGGGATCCCAAAAGGCCTCATATGCGACTCTAAAACATTCAAGACATCAGCAGCCCCAGACAGTCGACCACTGATAATTAAAAGAGCTCAGAAAATAATAAAGGACCATTTCCTTAACTGGCCACGTAATAATAGCAGCTGATCACAGATGCCCTTTAAATCGGTGCAATGGTCACCATAATCCTCTCTGACCAATTAACTAGCCTTAATCTTGGAATACTAACTAAAAGGGGCAGTGCTTAGGACAGAGGTTTCAGTAACATACAAAGGGCATTTCAGTTGAGACAACCTCTTGCATCCTAATACGCCCTACCTTACGGCCACTGGCTTGTCTAATCAGTGACTCAAGACTTTTTGAACCATTTAGGAATATCATGCCCTAATCTGTCCAAAACATAAGGCCTCTTGCCTAATCAGTGAGTCAATACTGCTTCTTGCAAAAATAGAGAATATTGTGTCCTAATATGCCCCAACTTTGGGACCCCGAAAAGAAAGTGGCAGGTCACAAGTATGGGCCTCCCGAGTTGGTATGACTAACATATATTTTAAGTGTATTAAGATTCTTAGAGTGTCCTTGAATTTATTTCCAAGATGAAAATTCCATCGAGCACAGGGACGAACAGAAGGCCCTTTGACGTCTAACCTGCGAGCTAAGTAGCTTCAAGGTCGTTTTAGAGAAGAGCTTGTGTTACCACGGTCCTTACGTTTCTGGAGAGGGGGAACAGAGAGGCATGAGAGCTGTGGGGATCTCCGTCTGCGTTTCAGACAACAGTACAAAATGCCCCAGAACCTAAACCGGAGACAACGCAATGCCCTTTGGAGAGTTTAAATGTTACCAAGGCCCTTACGCTTGGGGGATACTGAAGGAATTCCAGGGCTTAAACCTTGAAGCCCCTTTCCGACACCTCTACGTCTATGTCAAAGAGGTCTCAACGCAGACATTCAAAACGATGACTAAACTATGAGCCCTAGGCTTGAAAGGGGGTTCAGAAAGAAACCAGGGCATTAGACTGAGCCAGGATCGAGCCCACACCACGTGCTCACAAAGCAACGCTCACAGCCACGTGCTCACAGCTAAGACTCAAATCAAGGACAGCGGCCAAACCTATAGCCAATCAACGCCTGCATGTATATCACCTGCAATCCAACCACGGATACCTTTAAGATAGGGCCATTAAAAGAGTTAAGGGGCTGCACTGAGCCCTTACCTCCCCCCCGCCTACTGTCTCACAGGCCTGCAAAGACACACTACAAGGTAATTGGAAAAATGTTTCTAATTGGCGATCACATTTTATTTGCCATCAAAGGGCGTGGTCTTAGGCAGCAAGAGTAAACTACTCATAAATTGCTTTTGAGCCCTAGGGCCCTTCGTCATCCGGGAGGAAATGCTAAAATGAGGTGGTGAAGGGAAAAGTGGGAAGGGCACAAGAGGCGGGGATAGGGGCAGAAGAAAAAACAAGCTCATTTTCTTCAACATCATATAGTATCCAGGAGCCATAAAACACATGGTTCTCTTGAGCAGGAAGTTCCCCAAGTCGATAAAAAGAATTTCACCAGCCTTTAAGGGTCCTTTTAACTGCCCTAGTTGCTAGAAATTTATAAACGTGGTTATGTCACCAGTGTCAATAAATAGTGGCCCTAGTACACGTAATTAACGTCAAACAAAATAACATAAAAGACAAAACTGCAGTAGGTAGAAGAGGGGGCGATAGGTACCATTTTGCAAAGGGCACTTAGGGCGCTCCAGAGACAACAGGGGCAGGACTAATGAAATTTCGATTTCGGGCAATGGCACAAAACTCGTTTACCTTAACAAATTTATATATCTACAAAGTACCTAATTAAATCCAAGGACTGGCTCTTAAGTGGATCTAAAACTACAAAAACGAAATAGCAAAGGGCAGAAAAAACAACAAGCAAATGTTGCCAGCACTGACACTTGCAGGAGATAGTGCCCATAAAAACCACCAACGTTTCTAATCCGACAGCCATCGGGGCAGCAAAATGGTCCTTCCTAATAAATATTAAAGTGGACTGTGCATCTGAATGGCAGGTGACCTCATCAAAGGCCATGTCCTAAAATCGATGCCTGCCCCAAGCATGAAGCCCATACTCAGTTTCGCATTAATCCACTATGGGAAGGTGTAAAAGTTGGAGAACTCAGAAGGGGGTCCTATGGCAACCGGAGAACTGATGCAAGCTCTTGCACCTACACATTCACTTCCGGTTATAACAAAGGTCCTTTCAATTGCAATGGTGTTGCTGGTTGCACCTGCACTGCACGTCTCTCATAAGGGCGTACGAATATGAGCCTAACGGGTTCCGTACCTTTGCAGAGTAGGAGGACTGATGAACGTTCTACAGGCCCGAAACCCCGGTTCAGAATAGACTTGGTGAGACACGGCGACCAGGGAAACTGTCCACAAAATGCCCTAAGCATTTGCAGTGGGCAGAACCCTGAGTATGGGTCCTTTATAAGAGCATAATGACAGCAGAACGAGAATAATAGGTCATGAGTACCACAGGGCCTGTAGGGTGGGAGAAGGCACGTTGTGCGCGGGGGGGGGGGGGGTCAAAAAGGTCCAAACAGACATTGGACCAAATTAGATGACGACAGCCCTTCTAAAAACAAACTATAGGCAAGAAAATGGACAGAATTCAGGAACCCACCCCAAGCCCTATTAGTGGCAGTAAGTGACACTACGTCATAAGGCTTTTGTACCATAATGCTCAACAGGTGGCGCAAGTGCTGTACCCCAATTAGCGCACTTAATAATCTTTAACATTCGTTAGGTAAATGCAGTAACTTTTTTTTTAACGAAAAATATAAACTTACCGGTGACGTGGGAGAACGGCAATTTCCGCCATTTGCAAAACCGGAAATTAGACTTTGGCGGAAATTGAATCGCAGAAAATGGCGGGAGAGAAATGAACGCAATGTTCGCCCTGAAACGGTCCTAATTAAAGGCACATAACAGCAGTTAAAAGCAGAGCCGCCACCAAGTGGCGCATGCCATGGGAAAACTCACTGAAATGGTCCACGGTGTCCACGAGCTTAATAGTCTATTAACGGTCCTATTACCTAATAAAGGCCCAATGATGTCACAGCATCAATTTTGTTCCCTAATGTGGAGATAAGCCAATCCCCGGGTTAAAGGAAGATCACTGGCAACTCATGATGGCTTCAATGACGTCACCCAGTCAAGCACCCCAATCCATTTCCGGAATTGCGCCCCCAAATATTTTTCAGAAACTTGCAAGGCACCCAAGAGTATTTCCGGGGTCTGAAAGCCCTTTCAGGGTAATGCAGAAGTACAGATCAAAAAAATCAACTGAAAAATGACGGTAGAAAAACTGCTTCTCACGCGTGAAAACTTTTCAAAGGGCCAGAAGTAGCCATTAGAACATTTTCCCCTGATGTTTGATTATGCACCAACAAACAAGACTTTTTGGAAAGGGCTCAATTACGAAAAAATAGATCCACCAAAACAAAAAAAAAAAAAAACGTTTACCAAACATAACCAAACAAAAATGTTGGAAACAATATATCAGAAATAAATCGCAATGCCCTTGAAGAAGGTCTCTGACTGACGCCCTTCAAAAAGTCCAAAGTTAAGGAGTATCTTAAGGCTAAGGCCCCAACGTGAGTTATGTGCTTAGGACGCCATCTGAGGGACTCAAGCTACTAACAAAAAACGCACCGTACTTCAGCTCACACACAATGTTCCATAACATAGTCAGTACAGTCCAAAGTAAATAATGTCCTAAAGTGACATCAGAACTGTTGGAACTGAAATGTTTGCATCCTAGTTTGTGAACAAAACTATCCAGTTTTTTTGTTTGCAGAAAAACAGTCAACATTTTGCTGGAAGTTGGAAAAACTGAGCAATCTCAACTAAATCTAAATCTGCACAAACATGTTTGTGGCAGCAAGATGAAAGGAAACATTAATGTTTGCCAAGTGTGGACACAATGTTCACAAACACTTAATCGGGAGATAGAAACGAATCAACAACATGTTTCCTCCCCATTGCCATCAAAATTGTTTCTACTTCTCTAAACTGAAGACACTGTTTCCATCAACTCAAGATTGTCACCAACACACTTAATCTGCTGAATGCAAACAATGTTTGTGCGCAACAATTGTTGGTTCTGGATGTGTGACAACATTAAATCTTCAATGCCTATGATACATTTTGGGAAAATGGAGGAAACTCCAACACTCAGTGCCTAAAACACAATACCTGTTGCCCCAATGTCGCAAACACATGATCTGCTGGTTGCCAACAACGTCAATGCATGAAACAATTTGTTGCCTACAGGTTGACAACATTTGTTTTGCCTTTAATGTCTACAAATGGGGAGGAGGACTGAATAATTTGTAACATGCTTTGGAATGGAGGAGAAACAACACATTCAGTTGATAACATGTTGCCAACACCAAAAACTGTTCCAAACAAGTTTCCAACATTAAAGATTGTCCCAGACATGGTGCCAACATTAAAAATTGTTCCAAACATGTTGCCAACAATCATGACGAGGTAGTGTAAATGAATCCACATTACAAAAAAGGTTCATTTTTCACATCAGGCTCGCCAAAACTCCCCATTTCCGCCAAGATATTAGACAACAAGAAGACATCTGTTTGCAATCGCTAGGATTGGGTACAAATCTAGAAGGAAGTGAACAAAGACGCGCAAAATAAAGGATTGGGGGAGCCAGGGTCAGGACCTAGGAGAGAGGACGAGATGCAAGGGATAGACACATTTAGTAGTTTATGGTTCCGTTAGCAGCAGCAACTAGACACGACCACCTTTAAGGTTGGGATTGGGGCAGGCAGCGGCGACGGGACAGGGAACAGAACAAGAAGTGACTGCTACTACAATTACAAACAGCACCTAACAAGAGCACATATCCGAGGCATTAAAATATGATTGGATGCAGCCAAAAACAAGTGCAAAAGGGCGAAATAGTATGAGAGCTGAAGTACGACAAATAAAATGGCCGGCCAAAAGCTACCACCAGGCGCCACCAAACGGCATGGAAGCAAACCAAATCAAAGTGGCTGGGAAATAAAGTAGGAGTCAAAAATGGCAGTGGGATAACAACAGGGGGAAGTGTGTGTAAAGGGGGGGCGGGGGTCAAGTTGAATGTATGGGAACCAATGACACACCAACTATGTTGCAACTAGTAGAGGTCTTTCAGAGAGGGAAAGGTAAGGGCACATATCTGCATAAATAACTGGCATTTTGCACGGGGCGGGGAAGGATAAGGGCCTGTTTACTACAAATGGCACCTTAACAAGATACAGAGCACAAGAATACAGTAGGGCAGTCGACAGAGTATTGATTCCACTTCCTCTTAAAAAGATTCGAGTGAGGAAAGGGCCAACGGTGGGGAAGAACTCTTATAGCTGGAAAAGGAGTATAGATTTTGACTTTCCGCATAGGTAAGGTTCCTTTCAGTTCACTGGACACAGAACTGAGGAGATAACTTTCTGTCAGGAGTACTTAAGAGAAACAATGGGCTATGGGACCAAGGGGAAAGGAGAGGGGAATTTGGTACCAATTCCAGGACCATTTCCTGCCAAATACTTTTAGAACATAGTCCCAATTACGGTAAGAGACCTTCTCCCCCTAACATACCAACCCATGATCAATAACAAAATAGAAAATGAAACAGTAAGGGCAATGAGCTAAACGGGTGGGGTATGGGAGATACCGTCCCAATTGAAGGACCATTTCCAGTCCACTATACTTACAAGGGAGTCCCAAGGGTAAAAAGCTCTTTGCCCCCAAAGAGGGTATTTCTTACGGAATACAGTTCTAACAAGGGCTGAAAGCAGTATGTGAGGGCTGCAGTCCTAGAAAAGAAACTCTGTCGACCACGGAAGAAAGGGGCTTAGGGAAAGTGAATGCCATAAGCAGAGAGGGAGGGGAAAGGGCCATCATTCACTGTAGAAATACGAAATTTCATTCAGCGATGACATCCTCAAATGGCAGGGGCCCAGTGACAGAAAGGTCAAGACAGAGTAGGGACCACAGTTGTGTGACAACGAACCTCAAAAAAACGGAACCATCGACAGGACAATAGCGGTCTCTTAGGGGAAATCAGGCAAGTTAAAAATGCAGAGTGTGGATAATGGCCATGGGAGTGAGGACAGACCAAATTTGTTTCTTGGGTGTTAGGGCCCGTCCACTAAAAGGTCATTAGAGCCCCGTCCACTGGGTACTTCTAATGCAGAATCTGCACAGACACTACGCTTTAGGGTATTAGCAGTAAGTACCCAGTGTTCCAGTACCCATGCCAGTTCTATCTGGGGTTGCGTTACTTAACATCAGTCATCACACTAGAACTGGTGTGTCCAACGCAATAGTCTCTCCGGAGGACAGGCCATTAGTCCACGGGGCAACTCAGCAGAACTATGGACAGTAAAGGTAGGGGAGGAGAACTACCAGTCATTATGCAAACATGTTTAGAGGGGGTCAGAGGGCAGTGTACAAGGAACAAAAGTGTGACTATCGTTCGAGTAGGAAGACGGACCGGGGAAAGTGGAGAAGAGCAGGGAAGAGTGTGTTGGGGGGTTGGGGTAGAGGGGTCAAAAACAGGTTACAAAGAAAAGTGCACACGGTGTGAGGAGCAGCAACTACCACCGACAAAATTTCCAGAGTACTGGGTGCTCAAGTGGGGGTCATCAATCAATCCAACCAAAAAAAAAACTAAAAAATTCTAAATCAAAAAAACAAATTTTAAACAACAACGTTCTGCCAAGTGCTACAAGCCAAATGATAACAGGAAGGAAGGAAGGTCTGGTAAGACAAGAAAGTCTGGTAACAGGTGTGAAGAGGAAGGAAGAGCAAAGAAAGTGACAACAGAGTAGTAGTAGGGCTGTGATCCTACCATAGCGGCCGCATTAGCTCTACTTTGGGCAGCCTTTAACTGTGCTTGCAAGTGTGGCGGGGGGTGAAAATATCTGCACTGCTCCCGCGAGCATCGCCCCTTAACGAAATCCATACAGACCGTCACCATGCCATCAGGAGAGTCCACCGTTACGTGCTCGGGAGGATGAGCGAATCGGCAATCGTTTTCAGCGCGCTTACAGTTGCCGCGTTGAAACTCACGGCAAACCTGCATGATCAGGAGGCAAGCCAAAGAGTTAGCCCACACATCAGACAGGAAGGAATCAAAAAAAACTTAAATTT
Organism: Trigoniulus corallinus; assembly: GCA_013389805.1. Classification (NCBI taxonomy): domain Eukaryota; kingdom Metazoa; phylum Arthropoda; class Diplopoda; order Spirobolida; family Trigoniulidae; genus Trigoniulus; species Trigoniulus corallinus. Next base: position 12,973,893 of record JAAFCE010004287.1, read on the forward strand.
AAACACATCTCAGGGAGCAGGAAGGAAAGGGTTCAGGGGAGACAAACAACAAGTAGGGAGGACAGGAAGACAACAGGAACAAATTCAAACCACAACACTACCACCACCACCAACAACAATCACAAATATGACAACAGGCACACACAAACAAAACAACAACAATACCAATGTCAACCTTCCAAAAAAAAAAAAACATGAACAAATCATAAGAAAAGGGTTAACAGGGCTACTCAGGGAGGAACTAAACCACTGTAACAACAACACATTACCATGATGTTTGCCCTAGAAAAAAATACCATACATTTTACGATTGAAAGTTGTGGTTTTTTTGAAAAAAAAAAACAAGAGTCCAGATTCAAGATACAGAAGTTCTGAAGTCCTGACAAGGCTGCAGGAATCAGGGTTTTAGAATTCCAGATTCAAAAAGCGGAAGTCCTGACAAGTCTACTTAAACAGGATTGCAAAAATCCAGATTCAAGATACAGAAATTCTGAAGTCCTGACAAGGCTGCTGAAAAAGGATTGCAAAACTCCAGATTCAAGACACAGAAGTTCTCAAATCCTGACAAGGCTGCTGAAACAGGATTGCAAAACTCCAGATTCAAGATACAGAAGTTCTCAAGTCCTGACAAGGCGATTTAAACAGGATTGGATAAGTCTACATTCAAGGAAATGCTCAGAGTCAAAGATACCAAAGACCGGAAGTTCTGAAGTCCTGATCAGGCTACTGAAACAGGATTGCAGAAGTCCACTTGAATAAGTCTAGATTCAACGAAATGTTCAGAGTAAAGATGCACAAGACCGGAAGTTCTGACAAGGCAGCTGAAATACGATTGTAGAATTCCAGATTTAAAAGACCGAAAGTCCTGACAAGGCTACTGAAACAGAATTGTAGAAATCCAGATTCAAGTTACAGGAAACAAGAAGTTCTGATAAGGTTATTGCAACAGGATTATAGAATATACCAGAGTCAAGATACCGAATACCGGAAGTTCTGACAAGGCTGCTGAAACAGGATTGCAGAAATCCAGATTCAAGATACATGAGCCTCCCGGAAGTTCTGACATGGCTATTTAAACAGGAGTCAAGACACTCTCAGACATTTTCAGAGTCAAGACACTGAAGACTGGGAGTTCTCAAGTCCTGCAAGGCTATTGAAACGGGATTGTAGGAATCCCGGTGTGGCAAGGCTATTTATAAAGGATTGGAGAAGGCCAGTTTCAAGATGCAGTAGAATTGAATTCAAACCCGGAAGTTGCATTCCATGATATGTAAACAGGGCAGCGACCAACGACAACGGAAGTTGGGCTTCAGGCTATCAGAAATATCCAGTTTCAAGATGAAGTAGACTTGAAGTTCTGACGAGGCTATTTATAGACGATTGCAGAAGTCCGGGATCAACATGCACAAATATGAATTTCTGCTCAACACCCTTTTAACAGAGCAGGGACCAAAGTCGTCTGAAGTTCTGCTCAAAGCCATTTATCGCCACCGAAAGTTTCAATTTATACAGAAGGGGACCGGAAGTTATTCTGAAAGTTATTTAAACAGGACATGACTAACATCACAGAAAGTTTCAAATCATAAAAGCCCTGGGTCTCAATCCTGCAGAGCATCAACTAAAGCTGTTGGGAGTTCTTCCATAGCTTCTCACCTTGGAGACTTCCACTACATGTGCAAGACAGTGTAGAGAATTAGGGGTTCTGTGGGAGCGGCGAGTTGCGTTGGACACACCAGTTCTCGTCTGATCACTGAAGTTAAGCAACGCAAGCCCAGTTAGTACTGACATGGGTGGTCGCTCGGGAAAGCTGGGTACTGCTAATACCCAATAATCGTCGCATTAGTGTAGTGTCTGTCCAGTATATGCATTAGAACTATACAGTGGACGGGTCTCTAATGACCTTGTAGTTGACGGGACCTTAAAACTCCAACAAACAAACAAAATAGGGGTTCTGTGACGACGAAGTGCCCACCATGGACTAGGGGAAAGGCACGTGGTATCTTGGAGACAGTCCTCAAGGGCAAAAGAAAGCAGGCCTTCATAAGGACCAAATCTACGTACCATACCATTAGATCAATTTTTATACAGTGGCAGTTCCTTGAAGCGATTTCTGTTTGAAAACCCTTGGAATTCCTCGCAGCACATGAAATTTCACAAAGGCATTCGATCCACTGACAAATTTGAACAAAACGTGGAAGGATATCGCACCATTCACTTGTCAGAACTTCCACAAGGTATTCTTGGTTGGCAGAGATGACATTTCTGATAGACGACTGACAGAAGTTACCAACTTCCAAGGATTCTCAACCTACCGGCAATTCTTACAGGAGTTTCAGGGCCCTTCAACTACAAGGTCATCAGAGCCCCGACCATTACGTAGTTCTAATGGAGAGATTGCACAGACACTACACTAATGCGACGATTTTTGGATATTAGCAGTACCCAATGTTCCTAAGGGGTCACCTATGCTAGAACTAGCAGGGTTTGCGACGCCTTAACTTCTGTGATCAGACGAGAACTGGTGCGTCCAACGGAGACACTTTCAGGTCCACTGCCACAAACAGGAATAGATCACAGTATATCTGTATTTGGAGTCTTCCTCGTTCGTCAAATTGGCAATCCGCAAACCCTAACGCCCAATGGAGTCAGGCGCAGGCCGACAACAACCAAAGTCAGAATGGAATTTGCAGACTCGGCTTGCAGCAACTTCAACAAGACAGAAATCCTCCTCCTAACGCCAAACGGACGTGAGGTCTTACAACAAACGCCAACAAACGTCAAGACGCGACTGTAATGAAGGCCTAGGAACTTCACACCAGAGAATCTGCTGAAGATTGCAAAATATGGGCAACAACGTAGGATTTGCCAGTTCGGTGCAGGGAGGGGAAAAAGGGTTGTAAGACATGCAAGACGAGACCTTCCACCGAGGGTCCATTGTCTCAAAGGTATCCCACAACTAAAAGCCCACTAAATTAATTAATGATAATTCGTTTTCTGCGTTGCAAACTTCTTGTACTGAATTAAAATAATCATCAGCGCCGTCAGGACTAACTGCCAAGTAAAGGGTTGAGGACATGAAATGACTGCCAAATGTTGCAGATGAAAGAGCGTCAACAATTCCCGAGGTGCGGAATAATGGTAATGAAGGTAACAGGAAACGAAGAGCAGGATGACTACACAAGAGGTCAGGGAATAAAAGTTCGCCAGGACAGAATGAAAACACGGTATAGAAAAGCAGAAGAAAAAAGCACAGAAACTGCAGAGCAAAAGAGGTAACAGAAAGAAAGGTTTTAGGACAAACTTGTAGAGGCATCTGCAACCTTGCCCGCATTAACCGAGAGCGGCGAATTGCGTTGGACACACCAGTTCTCGTCTGATCCCTGCAGTTAAACAGCGCAACCCCAGCTAGAACTGACATGGGTGGCTGCTTGGGAAAACTGGGTACTGCTAATACCCAAAAATCGTCGCATTAGTGTAGTGTCTGTGCAGTCTCTGCATAAGAACTATACTGTGGACAAGGCTCTAATGACCTGGTAGTTGAAGGGCCCTAAAATACCAACAAACAACCGCATTAACCCTTCACCAAACCCCTAGCCTCGAGTCACATTCCATTATCAGACATCGGCCTCTCTATCGCTAGAAGTGTAGATGAGGCAAATGCCCAGGTGGAGGAGCTCGCCCCAGGCGTCTTTATTTCGTGTCGTTGGTGTTCTAGGGCCCTTCAACCCCAGTTAGTACTGTCATGGGTGGCCGTTTGGGAAAACGGGCCTAAAAAAAGAGCCCTAAAACACCAACAAACAATAGGGCCCTTCAACTACAACGGTCATTAGAGCCCCGTCCACAGTGTAGTTCTGATGCAGGGACTGTACGGACACTACACTAATGGGACGACTTTTGGGTATTAGCAGTACTCAGTTTTCCCAAGCGGCCACCCATGTCAGGGAATGCATCCAGGATACGGTGGGAAAGAGAACTGCACCCAGGATACAATAGGATAAGGGAATGTATTCAACATAATGATGGATAGATGAACGCAACCATGATTTACATGATTGGGGAAGATTCAACCAGGATTTACAGGACAGAGGGCTACTTAACCAGGACAAAACCTGAAAATAATCAACCAGGATTTACGGGACTGTGGGATACCAAATTTCGCTTCGTTGGAGCTTCTTTTAGGGCTCTTCAACTACAAGGTCATTAGAGCTCCCATCCACTGCATCGTTATAGTTCAGAGACTGCATAGACACTACACTAATGCGACGATTTTTGGATATTAGCAGTACCCAGTTTTCCTGAGCAGCCACACGTGTCAGTAGTGGGAACCGTCAGTAGTAGCTAAGGTTGCGCGTTGCTTAACTTCAGTGATCAGACGAGAACTGGTGTGTTCAACGCAATACAGCCGCTCCCCGGGGATATCCAATCAGGATTTACAAGACTAGAGATATTTACTAGGGTACTACAGAACAGGGGGGGGAATGCCTCCACGATAAAATAAATGAAAGATGCCATTATGAGATTTAAGAATCTGCAGTAGAGGTCTGGTCCAATACGATATCACACTGAAGAATACGAGCCGTGGACAAAGACAAACCGGGACAAACAGTACCAGGGCACAAAAAATGAGAGCCCGACGTGAGGTTAAGGCTAAAGAATAAATATTCAAAATTTATGAGTGAAAATAGAAAACCAGAAGAAGAAAGGTTAATTGGAGGAAGTTGTCTGCAAGGTAGGAGAGACAGTGAGAGAAAGGGAAGAGGAAGTGGACGAGGAGAGGAATAGATAGGGAAGGAGAGAGGAATAGAGGGAGGGAGAGAGGAATAGAGGGAGGGAGAGAGGAATAGAGGGAGGGAGAAAGGGAGAGGGAGAAAGGGAGAGAGAGGAAGAGAGGGAGGGAGAGAGACAAGGGAGAGAGAGGGAGTGGACAAGGAGAGGAATAGATAGGGAGGGAGAGAGGGGAGAGAGTGGGAGGAAGAGAGGGAAGGGTGAGGGAAAGAGAGGAATAGATAGGGAGAGAGATGGAGGAAGAGGGAGGGAGAGGGAGAGTGGGAGAGAGAGGGAGGGGACAAGGAGAGAGAGGAATAGATAGGGAGGGAGAGAGGGGAGAGAGTGGAAGGGAGAAAGGGGAGAGAGTGGAAGGGAGGAAGGGGAGAGAGTGGGAGGAAGAGAGGGGAGGGGAGGGTGAGGGAGAGAGATGAATAGATAGGGAGAGAGATGGAGGAAGAGGGAGGGAGAGGGACAGGGAGGAAAGGAGAGAGGAAGAGAGAGAGGGAGAGGAAGTGAGAGAGGAAGAGAGAGAGGGAGAGGAATAGAGAGGGGAGAGGAAGTAAGAGGAATAGAGAGGGGAGAGGGAGGAAGAGGAAGTGAGAGGAATAG
>JAAFCE010004287.1:12982283-13004443 GCA_013389805.1 Trigoniulus corallinus
GGGCACTAGAGAGATGAGAGGGGAGGGCACTAGAGAGATGAGAGGGGTGGGCACTAGAGAGAGATGAGGAGAGGGGGAGAGAGAGTGCGTATAAGAGAAGATAGAAGAGGGCACGAGTGTGTGGGAGATGAGAAAAATGCTAGGCAGGAGAGACGAGAGGGCAAGGAGAGATGAGAGGGCACGACAGAGAGAGAGAGAGAGAAATAAGAGGGCAAGAGAAAGTGCGTATGAGATGAGAGGGCAGGAGAGATGAGAGAAGACGGCGAGACAGCCGGGAGCAGGTAAGAGAGCGATTAAGGGAGAGGCCAAGCGAGAGAGATGAGAGGAGAGAGCAAGAGAGAAATGCGAGGAATGTGCAAGGAGAGATGAGAGCAGGCACGAGAGAGAAATATGATAGGCAGGAGAGACGACAGGGCAAGGAAAGATGAGAGGGAAAGAGACGAGAGGGCAAGAGGGAGATGAAAAGAGAGAAGGCATCTAGGCGAAAGATTTTACTCCATGTTAAAATGATTCCTTTCCATGCAGTGACGTGACACTGACACGCAATGACCACATTTTGGCTTCCTGTCCAACGCCAAAGACGCACTTAAGGACTTCCTTCCACCTCTCTCTTTCTCTCTGCAGGGATTAAAACAAGCTACCTACTCCGGAACCGGAATCGAAGATGCGCTCTTGGCGCTATTTGACGCATCCTGAAGCAAAAACAACGGCAACTACCAACGGTTTTCCCGTCTAGAGCAGGATCGAGTGCTTGTTATTGCAGTTCTTCTTCTACCGGGACGATATTTTTACGCAGCCAACAACCGACTTCAACTGCAACCCCCCCCATGCTTATTTACCGTTGACCTACTATACGTTGGGGGACTCCAACGGTCCCAAGGGGCGCGCACTTAGATTTCAAAAATTTTGCCGATCTACTCGTTCAACGTAAAAAGGATTCTTATCCGTGTAGTGGTGACGTCGTACACACCACTTGCTAGGGCACCGGCTTCCCGTTCAACTTCAAGGTCATTAGAACCCTGTCAACTGCGTAGTTCCTACGCAGAGTCTGCACAGACACTACGTTGTTACGACGATTTTGGGGTATTGACAGTACCCAGCGTTCCCAAGCGGTCGCCCACGCTAGTACTAGGTAGGGGCCACCTCTTTCTCGAAAGATTTTGGCTTGTTTTGTTGGTGTTTAAGGGCCCATCAACTACAACGTCATTAAACCCCGGGTCCACTGCGTAGTTCTAATGCAGAGACTGCACAGACACTACACTAATACGACGATTTTTGGGTATTAGAAGTACTCAGCTTTCCCAAGCGGCCACCCATGTCAGTACTAGCTGGGTTTTGTTGTTTGTTGGTATTTTAGGGCCCTGGTTTGTTGGTTTTTAAGGGCTCATCAACTACAATATCATTACAGCCCGGATCCACAGCGTAGTTCAAATGCAGAGACTGCACAGACACTACACTAATGCGACGATTTTTGGGTATTAGCGGTACGCAGTTTTCCCAAGCGGCCACCCACGTTGGTACTAGCAGGGTTGTTGTTTGTTGGTGTTTTAAGGCCCTTCAACTACAAGGTCATTACACCCCGGGTCCACTGCGTAGTTCTAATGCAGAGACTGCACAGACACTACACTAATGGGACGATTTTTGGGTATTAGCAGTACCCAGTTTTCCCAACCGGCCACCCATGTCAGTACTAGCTGGGGTTGCGCTGCTTAACTTCAGTGATCGAGACTAGAACTGGTGTATCCAACGCAATTCGCCGCTCCTGTCTCGTAAGAGAGACATCTATGGAACCAACCCATCTCCACTCAGTATCGAACCTGGAATCACTGACGCGGTAGTCTAGCACGCTGTTTCTGCAGGTCTGCAACTTGCAGAAAAGAGATAGAAAAGCCACACAGACACAACAGTCCATTAAATCATAAAGAGAAGACACATCTGACATGTTGCAAAGCATAGTTCCATCAAGTGAATGATGACGGAAGTGCCTCTGGAGGCACTTCCGCGAAGACTAACAACGTTGTGGAAGATTGGAATGGATTTACGAGATGCAGTTGATTTTCTCAACAGAATTCCTAGTCCTTAATTACTACAGAATTGGTTCTGCCAAATTTCGACTTGGAGAAAGGAAGGGGTTGGCGGTCTGTCATCAGTTATCATTTGGAACAAAGCCTTAAACTTGGAAGTGCTCCAGTGCAAAACCGCGTCAGTCTTTAGAGGCCGGGGAGAAGATTTTTCTTAGAATAATCAGGGGGAGGTAGCAAAGCGATACAACGGAGTTTCAACTAACAAATCATTCCATGAAATAGAATTCTACTTACGACTCCAACATGGAGGAGAAGGGGGAAAAGCAGAACGGGCGGCGTCGGCGGCCATAAATTTCTATTTAGCATGACAATCACTTGTCGTCGTTGCCAAAATAGAAAACTAGAAATAATGGATTATGGGACCTTTAGAACACTTATCGAATGACAATGGCGACAAAAAAAGAACGAAATTTCTGTCAAGATAGAAATCTCGAAGATGAGTTCATTCAAATGTCATTAGCGGCTATAGCAACGACAAAAAACACATACAAAGCTCCTTAGAGGGAGCGCCGCAGTCCACAAGTAAAGAAATTAGAAGCCTCGCCATTTTGGGTTCAGGGTCCTCTCAATATTCCTCCACTGGTTTAACCGTAACGCTGACAGCAAAGGGCACAAGCTGTTCCATCCCGGAAAAAAACGGACATTTTTTCTCAATGCAGCCCATTACAGGAAATTAGACCCGCCGTGGTGGCGTAGTGGTTAGCACACTCGGTAACCGAGTCAGTAGTCCCAGGTTCGATACTGGACCGAGGTGGGTCGGCTTCTTTCGCGCGCGAGAGAAACAGGTCGCCAGCGCGCCTTCTTTCGGATGCCAAGTAAAACCGAGGTCCCGTGTGGGTGTACGATGGCACTTGCACGTAAAAGAACCCTCTCTACTACGCAACGGGTAGATGAGGCAAAATTTCCAGGTGTAGAAGCTCGCCCCCTGGCGTCGGCAGCATTCCCCAACGAACACTAGACCAACGATAAATAAGCGTAGGGGTGCAGCTTTGGCCGGCAACCGGCTGCTGAATAAACCATGTCCAATATATCACCCTGTGCCCATTCAGAGGGATGAGTACCCTACCTCGCCATAGGCGGGAAAAGGGTTAGGGAGTTGTTGTAGCCCATTACAGGAAATAGGGCAGGCCTGCACCCACCACAGACAACCCGGAATCCAGACGCCTTTCCCGGGATACCTCCCAAGTCAGATTTTGTTGTTTGTTGGTGTTTAGGGCCCTTCAACTACAAGGTCATTAGAGCCCCGTCCAGCTGTGTAGTTCTAATGCAGAGACTGCACAGACACTACACTAATGCGATTTTTGGATACTAGCGGTCCCCAGTTTTCCCAAGCAGCCACCCATGTCAGTACTATCTGGGGTTGCGTTGCTTAACTACAGTGATCAGATGAGAACTGGTGTGTCCAACGCAATAAACCGCTCCCTCCCCAGTCAGGGCATGTTCACAAAGAATAGGGGCAAATCTTAGATTAGGAACGTGTATTGTGGGGACCCTTACTAAGGATATGGTAGCGTGTGAAGTGGGCGGGGCCTAGTGGGAGACAGAGAGGGTGGAGGGCCAGAATCCGCAGGCCCGACCCTGCCACAGGCGGGATAAGGGTATTATTATTATGATGATGATGATGAAGTAGTTAGGACTCGCTTAAGACCCGTCTCAGGGGTAGCATGCTCCATTCCTGCGTCTGTGGTTCCAGGTCCGATACTGGATCAAGGTGTGTTGGCTTCTTCCGGGCGAGAGAGGGCCCGAATGCGCCTTCCGTCGGATGGCAAGTAAAGCGGTGGCCCCATGTGGTGTACGATGTCATTTGCACGTCAAAGAACCCTCTCTACTGTGCAATGGGGAGATGATGCAAAATTCCCAGGGGTAGGAGAACGCCCCTTGTCATCGGTGGAGTGCCCCAACGACGAGAAATAAGCATTGGGCAGCCGGCTGCATCAAAATGCCGTCCAACAGATCGCCCATATGTCCATTCAGCGGGACAATGATGGGTACCTGACCCTACCACAGGCGGAAAGTCAGCAGTTGTTATTTCTTGTAATCAGGGTCCTTCTCCGGGTCATCCAGGTGAAAGTCCCGGTGTCAGTTTAACTTAGCGTCCGCTTACTTAACCACAAAGGTAAGTAACCGACACTAAGGGCCTAGATCTTACTCATGGAACTCGTACCAAGTATTAAGAACTCTTACACCTTGTAAGGGTGACGTCGTGCTTAGGTTCCTTGTGAAAAGGACAGCGCCCTTGGAGCACAAACTTCACCTCAAGACTAGGTTCATGGGTGCCCTTTCTCCTACTGGTACCAGAGACACAGGGAGTGGGCAACTGACCTAACAACTTGTTTAATATTGGCCCTTCTTCTTTCAAGATGAGATAATAATCGACTATTTCCGATTCCATTTTCAATCAGGTCTTGGATTGAATTTTCCACCGCATGCCCTTTCCTTTCCGAATTTTTCCCTTGCCCTGATGCAGGCCCCTAAATAAGTCCTCAGAATGCAATGCAATATTGATTTGAAATAACACATTACTCTATTCAGCAATTTGGCGGAAATGTGTATTTATTTCGCTCTGTGGGGCAAAAATTGTAAAGATGACACCCCCGTTTAGGGTTAGGGCCTCTTTTTTTTATGACGCTCCCAAGAAATTGATCAAGGACGCCATAATGAGGATAATGATAATATTTGTTACAAGTTGATTGCAATTTGATGGCCTTTAATAACGCAGTATCAGCTCAGGTTTTATGTTTTTAGAAGAAAGGGGGGAAGAGCTGCCCCAATGGCCCTAATTTAGAATCTCTTTCGACTTTGGGGCATATTAGTTTTAGGATCTGACGTCATCAGACGTCTGGCGCCTTGCTGATTTTATTAGTCATGTTTTGTAGCATGAAATTCTTGACTCAGTCGATTGGAGATTTTCAGTTGTTTGCTGGTCGCGTCACACATCGATGGTTGGTTGGTGATTAGAATTTGGAAGAGGGGGTTAAAAGGATATAAGGAACCGGAAGTTGATTGTCATTTGGTTCTCTTATTAGTTTATATCCGAATCATCAACTCGGTTCTTATGGCGTGAGGAGGATTATCGACATGTCAGCATATTGCCTCTACCCAGTAATTTTAGATCTAATAAACCAAGGCGGGGAGGGCGGCTGCTATTTGTCAAGGGGCAGGAGGGGGTTTTCGTCTGCCTCGGCTTAGCACAGTACTTCTCTGCTTGACACGCCTGAGTTCGTTTCGTTGTTGCAAGGTTCGATTCTAGTCCACATCAATGTAGCTTCTCTCAACGACTGATTCCGATTGAAAGTGAGATGTGACAATGAGCGAGTGATAGTGGGGAGGATGTGAGCGATAAGAAGAGAGAGTGGAGAGGTGAAAGAGGAGTGTGTGATTGGAGAGAAGAGAGGGGAGAGTGTGAATGGAGAAGGGTGTGTGACTGGAGAGAATGGTGTGCGAGTACGAAGTGAGAGGCGTGTGTGAATGGAGCGGTGAGGGAGGAGTATGCGAGTGGAGAAGTGAGACGAGTATGTGTGTGTGTGGAGAGAGGCGTGTGTGAATGGAGCAGTGAGGGAGGAGTGAGTAGAGAGGTGAGAGGGGAATGCAAGTCGAGAGGGGAGAGAAAGGTGTGCGAGTATGAGTTTAGAGAGGAGTGTGTGAATGGAGATGTGAGGGAGGTGTGTGTGAGTGGAGAGGTTAGACGAGTGTGTGTGTGTGGAGAGACGAGAGAGGAGTGTGTGAATGGAGCGGTGAGGGAAGAGTATGCGAGTGGAGAAGTGAGACGAGTATGTGTGTGTGGAGAGACGAGAGAGGAGTGTGTGAATGGAGCAGTGAGGGGGGAGTGAGTAGAGAAGTGGAGAGGGGAGAGAACGGTGTGCGAGTATGAGTTTAGACAGGAGTGTGTGAATGGAGATGCTTGTGAGTGGAGAGGTTAGACGAGTGTGTGTGTGGAGAGACGAGAGAGGGGAGAGAAATGTGTGCGAGTATGAGGTAAGAGGAGTGTGCGAATGGAGCGGTGAGGGAGGGGTGTGCGAGTGGAGAAGTGAGAGACGAGTGTGTGTGTGTGTTGTTGTTTGCCAGTGTTTTAGGGCCCTTCAACTACAAGGTCATTAGAGCGATGCAGAAACTGCACAGACACTAACCAATTCGACGACTTTTGGGTATTAGCGACCACCCATGTCAGTACTAGCTGGGGCTGCGTTGCTTAACTTCAGTGATCAGACGAGAACTGGTGTGTCCAACGCAATAAGCCGCTCCCTGCGTGTGTGTGTGTGTGTGGAGGTAAAGGAGGAGTGTGCGAGTGGAGAGGTGAGACGAGTGTGCATGGGGAGAGGCGAGGGGAGTGTGTGAATGGAGAGATGAAGGAGGAGTGAGTGGAGAGGTGAGAGAGGAGTGTATGAATGGAGAGGTGAGAGAAAGGTGTGCGAGTACGAGGGGAGAGAGGAGTGTGTGAATGGAGCGGTGAGGGAGGGGTATGCGAGTGAAGAAGTAAGACGAGTGTGCGTGTGTGTGTGTGGAGAGGCGAGAGGATTGTGTGAATGGAGAGATAAGGGAGGAGTGGAGAGGGGAGAGAAATGTGTGCGAATACGAGGGGAGAGAGGAGTGTGTGAATGGAGCGGTGGGGGAGGGGTGTGTGCGAGAGGAGAAGTGAGAAACGAGTATGTGTGTGTTGTTGTTGTTTGTGTTTTAGGGCCCTTAAACTACAAGGTCATTAGAGCCCCGTCCGCTGCGTAGTTCTAATGCAGAGACTGCACAGACGCTACACCAATTCGACGATTTTTGGGTATTAACGGTGCCCATTTTCCCAAGCGGCCACCCATGTCAGTACTAGCTGGGGTTGCGTTGCTTAACTGCAGTGATCAGACGAGAACTGGTGTGTCCAACGCAATAAGCCTCTCCCTGTGTGTGTGAAGAGGTGAGGGAGGAATGGTGCGAGTGGAGAGGAGCATGGGAGTGCCAGGTGAGAGAGGAGTGTGCAAGGAGAGGTGAGAGAGAAAAGTGTGTGTGAATGGAGAGGTGAGGGAAGAGTGCGTGAGTGAAGACGTGAGAGAGAACTGCGTAAATGGAATTGTGAAAGTCTGGGTGATGGGAAGGTGCGAGAGGAGGGTCAGGAATGGGGGTTAAAAAGATGATTCGAGAGCAAAAAAAAGCAACTACTAACCCCTATCCACCTATGACAGGCCGCGAAACCATCTTTGCCCTGAATGGACACAACGGTAATCTATTGGACGCAATTCGACGTAACCGGTTGCTGACCAAACCTGCAACCCCTACGCTTAATTATCGTCGGTCTACTGTTCGTTGGGGCACTCCACCGTCGCCAGGAGGCGACCTGCTACACCTAGGAATTTTGTCTCATCTACCCGTTGCTTAGGTGAGAGGGCTCTTTGACGTGTCAATGACATCGTACTCAACACGGGCCAAAGGCTTTACTTCTCATCCAAAATAAGGCAAACCGAAGTTTCTTTCAGGCCAGAAAGAAGCCAATCCACCTCGATCCAGTATCGAACCCGGAACCACTGACGTGTAATCCTGCGCCACCGAAGCGGGTCAAAAATGGTAATTCGAGAGGTCAACGTTATATAGCCAAACAAACACCACATAACAGTCAAGCCCATTACACCTTAGTTTCCAAATTTGATTTGTTGGTGTTTGGGGGCCATCCAACTACAAAGGTCAGTAGAGCCCCGCCCACCGCGTAGTTCTAATGCAGAGTCTGCACAGGCACTACGCTGTTACGACAAATTTTGGGTATTCGCGGTACCCAGAGTTCCCAAGCGGCCACCCATGTCAGTACTAGTTGGGGGGGTTGCGTTGCGTAACTTCAGTGATCAGACAACTGGTGTTTCCAACGCAATGCAGCCGCTCCCCTAGATTCCAACCACTAAACAGTTTTAGTATAGTGCCAGCCCACGGGCTGGGTGAGATCAAGTCCAAGTCCTGACAGTAAAACCCCGGGCTAACGACTGAAGAGCTTGAATCTGGCAGCCTGTATTCTTTCACAAAAAAAAAAAAAAAAAGTTAACCAAAGTCAGTGCCGGATTTAGATATTCAGAGGCCCTAGGTTATTTCAATTTTGAGGCCCCTCTCAAACCCTTTTGAGGTCCTTTTCTTAAGTTTTCAAGCCCGCGAGATGTTGAGGCCCCAGGCTTGCAGCCTACTTAGCCTAGTGGTAAATGCGGCACTGACCGCAGTCAACATACGTATATGAAACAATATAAGAGACAAATAAAATGGGGGACCCTTGAAAACGGAAGGAATGACATGTGCAGGACACAAGAGAGGTGACAACACTTATAAAAAATTAGGTGTAAAAGAGGGTTCTGAGCGGTTGCGGTGCACGTCACACTGACCACTGTCATCAAAAACGGGGGTAAAAAACTGCTACAAAAAAAGGTTATGAAGGCCTTGGAGGGATGAAGGAATCACCAAGAATGCAAACCGGCGCTAAAGCATGCATCAAAAAGCAGCCAAAGCCGCGACTGGGATAAGTGCGAGGGGACAAACGGAAAGGGTTAAAACAATTCGGAAATGGGATCCCTGAAACAAGGAGGAGGAGGGGGCCAGGGAGCAAGTAAACAAGAAACAACGGGCAATTAGAGCAATGAGGGTCATCTACGCACTGGTTAAACAGGAAGAACAACAACGCAACAATTGACCATCGCCAAACGACCTGCAGGTAGTGCTGCATTCATCAAATCCATTGCTGAAGAGGGAAAATGAGCAGTGGCGTAGTTGGGGCAAATGCCACCCGACCAAATTTGAGACTCCCTTCTCCCTTGTTTGTTGGTGTTTTAGGACCCTTCAACTACAAGGTCATTAGAGCCCCGTCCACCGTGTAGTTCTGATGCAGAAACTGCCCAGGCACCACACTAATGCGACAATTTTTGGATACTAGCGGTACCCAGTTTTCCTTAGCGGCCACCCATGTCAGAACTAGCTGGGGCTGCGCTGCTTAACTTCAGTGGTCTGACGAGAACTGGTGTGTCTAACGCAATTCGTGAAAGTGACCATTTACATATTATTCCTGCGAGTTGGTTGTCGTAGGGGCCCAAGCACGCTGCTTTGTCCAGGGAACCATAATGCTGTTCAGACGGCACTGCCCCTTAGCTACGCCACTGCAAATGACCTTAGCGTCACAGGATAGAAAGCAGGTTGCAGTCTCGTCAGAGAAATGTCCTTTGAGAGTCAACCGAGGGCAGCGCAGCAAATACACCGACATCTAAAGGCGGCTCGAAACCATTCAAAAGTGATTAAGGGACAAGATGGCCGGCGGGGGGGGGGGGCGGGGGCGACCCGGGCAGGCCCGGGGTATTCTGCGCCCGGGGACACCGGCCCCCCCTTGCCCCCCCCGGGGTTCCCCCCCGGGGGGGGGGGGGGGGGTACTAAAACCGCCGACGTCCAACCACTGAAGTGTTCACTGTACTGGAGAAGGGGAATGGTGGCGACGACTCAGTTGGACATGAGATGCCTGCCAGTGAAAATCTTAGGGGAGCTGAAAAGCCCCATCTTAAAACTTGAGGGCTAAGAATTCGGCTTCACCAGCCCGCATTACACGACACTAAGTGGTACACTTTATGAACAGACCTTCAGACTTAAGGAGAAATTGGGGGGAAATGGCGGCCATGTGGGAGTGAACATAGGAAGCGGGAATATTTCTTCGGGGAGAGCGAGGGGGGGGATGGTGCTAGCGTTAAACTATTAACTCTCAGCCATGTCGCGAGAAAGTGGTCCATAGGAGACAGTGTGGGGGAGGCGGATAAAAAGAAGGGGTAAATGGCGACGACAACGGCACGTAATAATGTAGGAAGTGAAGAGGTATTTGCGGTTTCAAATAAGAAAAGGACCTTCTCGTGTGTGTACCCTAAGGACATGTAATAAATATCTCGAAAATATGAAGCAAAAAAAGCTCTAACCGTAATATCGACCGGAAGAAGGGGGAAATGGCGCAAACGAGTGTGTGGGATAAACACCAAATGATGCTGACAGCAAATTTATGTAAAACAAGAGCGAGAAGGGGATGGAATACCACTCGCTGCAACAATTCACTTCTAAATCAACATTTTACGAATACACGTGTTGAAAAAGGAGCGGGGAAATGGCGAACAGTAACGAGGAACCATTGATGGAAAATAGGGGATAAACGACTAGAAACAAGGGGAAAGAGAAAAAATTGGCAACAAGGCAGCGAAAGAACGACGAGAGGATAGAAGAGAAAAAGAGGTGAGGGAGAGGAGAGAGAAAAAGCGCGGAGAGGTAGAGGAGAAAGAGAGAGGAGAGAAAAGAGCGGAGAAGGGCAGGAGTAAAAAAAACGGAGGGAGAGAGAGAAAAGGGCGGAGAGGGAATTGGAGAGAGAAGAGAGGGAGAGAAAAAGAAGGAGGGGAGAGGAGAGAGAAAAAAGACCAGAGAGGGAGAGGAGAGAGAAAGAGAGCAGAAAGGGAGGAGAAAAGAGCAGAGAAGGGCAGGAGAGAGAAAAAGATGAGAGGGAAAGGAGAGAGAAAAAAGCGGAGAGGGAGAGAGAGAAAAGGGCGGAGAGGGAGGGGAGAGAGAAAAGAGCAGAGAGGGACAGGAGAGAAAAGAGCAGAGAGGGACAGGAGAGAAAAAAGCGGAAAGGGAGAGGAGAGAAAAAAGCGGCGAGAAAAAGGAGAGAGAACGAGAGCAGAGAAGGAGAGGAGAGAGAGAAAAAGAGGACAGAGAGGGAGAGGAGAGAGAAAAAGAGGACAAAGAGAGGAGAGAAAAAGAGCAGAAAGGGAGAGGAGAGAAAAAGAGCAGAAAGGGAGAGGAGAGAGCAGAATGGGAGAGGGGAGAGAGAAAAGGCGGAGAGGGAAAGGAGAGAGAAGAAAGAGCGGAGAGGGAGAGGAGAGAGAAGAAAGAGCGGAGAGGGAAAGGAGAGAGAAGAAAGAGCGGAGAGGGAGAGAAGAGAGAAAAAGGGGACAAAGACGGAGATGAGAGAAAAAGAGCGGAGAGGGAGAGGAGAGAAAAAAGCGGCGAGAAAAAGGAGAGAAACGAGAGCAGAGAGGGAGAGGAGAGAAAAAGAGCAGAAAGGGAGAGGAGAGAGCAGAGAGGGAGAGGAGAGAAAAAGAGCAGAGAGGGAGAGGAGAGAGCAGAGAGGGAGAGGAGAGAGCAGAGAGGGAGAGGAGAGAGCAGAGAGGGAGAGGAGAGAAAAAGAGCAGAAAGGGAGAGGAGAGAGCAGAATGGGAGAGGGGAGAGAGAAAAGGGCGGAGAGGGAAAGGAGAGAGAAAAAAGAGCGGAGAGGGAGAGGAGAGAAAAAGGGGACAAAGACGGAGATGAGAGAAAAAGAGCGGAGAGGGAGAGGAGAGAAAATGAGCGCGAAGGAGAAAAAAAGAGTGCGTAGGAGAAAAAAAAGAGCGCGAAGGAGAAAAAAAGAGCACGAAGGAGAAAAAAAGAGTGAAGAGGAAGACGAGACATAAGACCGAGAGAGAGGAGAGAAAGGAGAGGAAAGGGGGGAGAAAAGAACGTGAGGAGAGGGAGAAAGAGAGCCAAGAGGGAGACGACAGAGAAAGAGAAAAGAGAGAAATATGAGAGTAAGAGAGGGAGGAGAGATAATGCCACTCATTGCTACAACCAGGCTTTCGTGGATACACATTTCGAATAGCACCTTCTGACCCTTTTGCCGCCCATGGCCGGGTCGGGTATACATCTTGCCCCTCTGAATGGACACAAGGGTGATCTATTGGACGGTAATTTTCCGCAGCCGGTTGCCGACCAAACCTGCAACCCCTACGCTTATTTATCGTCGGTCTACTGTTCGTTGGGGCATTCCACCGACGCCAGGACGGGGGCGAGCTCCTACACCTGGAAATTTTACCTCATCGGCCCGTGTTAACATGAAATAAGAGTGGGAGTCTAGAGAGCGGAGTTCCATACCATCCCCAAACGTTCACTCCTTTCCATGCAGAAAGGGTTCCATTCCGTAAAGCTGGGAGGCGATATCGTTTTTTTTGTTTTTGTTCCGTTGGTGTTTTGGGGCCCTTCAACTACAAGGTCATTAGAGCCCCGTTGACTGCATAGCTCTAGTGCAGAGACTGCACAGACACTACACCAATGCGACGATTATTGGGAATTAGCAGTGCCCAGGTTTCCTAAGCGGCCACCCACGTTTGTACTAGCTGGGCTTGTGTTGCTTAACTTAGGCGACTTCCTACACACCCTGAGACGGTGAGTGGATCAAGGCCTTAATCTCCCAACTCGTCAGTGCTCAAAACCAGAAACCACTGAACATGAATGAGGATGGAACCTGCCCGTCGGTTTCACGATTGAGCCCTGGACCTAAGGGAGCCCAAGGCCGTGACCTGTGGAGTCTGAGATGAACCGATATTGGTTGTTGTTTGTTGGTGTTTAAAGTCCCGTCAACTACAAGGTCATTAGAGACCCGTCCACTGCATAGTTGGGAGCGGCAAATTGCGTTGGACACACCAGTTCTCGTCTGATCACTGATGTTAAGCAACACAACCCCAGTTAGTACTGACATGGGTGGCTGCTTGGGAAAACTGTGAACCGCTAGTATCCAAAAATCGTGGCATTAGTATAGTGTCTGTGCAGCCTCTGCATCACAACTACACAGTGGGCAGGGCTCTAATGACCTTGTAGTTGAAGGGTCCTAAAGGCGCGTTCTCACGAGTCAAGTTTTGTTGACCAATTATAGTTGTTCAACAAAACTTGAATGAAAATGTAGTGGGAACCTCTGTTTCAATCGAGTTGATCAACATTTTAGTTGATCCGTCAAACTTCTCTTGATCAAGTGGTGAGTCATTCACCATTACCCTTCAAGTGAACAATAGGTCTTTTGTTTAAGGCCCTTGTAGATATACAAAAGTGGACCCGTCAGAGGGGTGGACCAATTGGGGGTCAACCAAAATTCAGTGCTATCCACACAACTCCTTTTGACCCCATTTGTAATGTAACTGAAACCCCATTTGAACAATGAAACTGCTGATCAGTTTCTATTGAAATGTGTGAACAAAAATTGATTCAAGTAATGTTCAACTTTTGTTGAACAACTACAATTGGTCAACAAAACTTGACTAGTGAGAACGCGCCTTAAAACACCAAAAAACAAACAACAACTGCATAGTTCTAATGCATAGACTGCACAGACACTACACTAATGCGACGATTTTTGGGTATTACCAGCACCCAGCTTTCCCGAGCGACCACCCATGTCAGTACTAACTGGGCTTGCGTTGCTTAATTTCAGTGATAAGACGAGAACTGGTGTGTCCAAAACAATTCGCCGCTCCCACCCGTTGTTTGTTGGTGTTTTAGCGCCCTTCAACTACAAGGTCATTAGAGCCCCGTCTACAGCATAGTTCTTATTCACAGTGGCGTCGCTAGGGTGACACCCGGGGTTGGCGTCACCCCGCTCTCCCGCAAAAGCCGCTTCTTCTGCTTTGGTGTCAACCCATTTATCATGGTGCGCAGGGTGTCACTCGGTGCGGCCCGCACCTCCTTAGTGACGCCACTGCTTATGCAGAGACTGCACAGACTCTACACTAATGCGTCGATTTTTGGGTATTAGCAGTACCCAGTTTTCCCAAGCGGCCACCCATGTCAGTACTAGCTGGGGTTGCGGTGCTTAACTTCAGTGATCAGACGAGAACTGGTGTGTCCAACGCAACTCGCCGCTAACCGAAATTGGGTAGAGCATGGAATGGAAACTGATCAGCGGAAGGAAAGTCTTAACGTGTGCAGCATGGGACCACATTTCGCGAACATTCCTCCAAAATGAGGGGGGGGGGGGATGAAGGGGGGGGGGAGGACCGGTAGAAGGGTTAAAGACATGTGGGAGGAAGGGGTTAAAATGTAAGAGGTAAAGAGGAGGGGTGGGGGATTAAATTTGATTGTCACATTAGAGATTATAATGGGATGTTACAGGAGTATTTTTATCCTGACACATTTTGTCAGAAGACGCAAAAAAGAAGGGGCCGGGCCGGGGGGGGGGGGGAAAGGGGGGGAGAGGGGATAGGGGGAGGGGGGAAGAAACGGAAATGGGGAAAGTACTCCTTCCTGTCACATCTTCTCAGAATTACGTCAGCTGTTCGACTTCTTTTAACGTCGAACACCGTTGAAGAAACGTTAATAGGAGGAGGAGAATGCGAGCAGGGTGCTCCTCGAGGGATTTGGGAGACAGCGGGGCGGAAGGGGAAAAGGGAACATAGAAAAAAATAGAATTCTACGGCGGGAATAAGGGGTGGGCACAAATGTACACAAGTCTGTCAATCGATATCGGAGAGAATTAATCTGTCAGTGGAGGAATAAAAAACAACGACGTGATCTTAATTAAAACCATCTTTCTATTTCTAACGACTCCGTAGAAAAAAAGGAAACCGAACAAGAAGAAAACAAATATTGTAGAAATTCTAACAACCGAAAGATCGAATTTCGACACGAGAAACGCGTAAAGAAATTCGACTCTACATCTACATAACAGACAGTAATGAAGCGACAGAAATTCGATTAAATACTTCTTTGGCAAGATAGAAAAATAGAATTCGTCACTTAATAATGATCTGAGTATCTGTAACCGATTAACACAGCATCCATAGGAAACAGAATCGTAAATAGAATTTCGTCACCTCCATTTGCATGGTAGCCTACATTGAAAGGGGGCGGGACGACTGGATTGCGTTGAACACACCAGTTCTCGTCTCAGCCCTGAAGTGAAGCAACGCAACCCCAGCTAGTACTAGCTTGGGTGCTGCTTGGGAAAACTGGGTACTGCCAATACCCAAAAATCATGGCATTAGCCTAGTGTCTGTGCAGTCTCTGCATTAGAACTACGCAGTGGACGGCGCTCGAATGACCTTTGCAGCTGAAGGGCCCTAAAACACCGCAAATCAATCAACTGGGGTTAAGTAACGCAACCCCAGCTAGTACTAACATGGGTGGCCGCTTGGGAAAACTGGGAACCGCTGGAACCCAAAAATCTGTGCAGTCTCTGCATTAGAACTACGCAGTGGAGGGGGCTCGAATGACCTTTGCAGCTGAAGGGCCCTAAAACACCGCAAATCAATCAACTAGGGTTAAGTAACGCAACCCCAGCTAGTACTAAAATGGGCGACCGCCTGGGAAAACTGGGAACCGCTGGAACCCAAAAATCTGTGCAGTCTCTGCATTATAACTACGAAGTGGACGGGGCTCGAATGATCCTGTAGCTGAAGGGCCCTAAAAAACATCAACCAACGAACGAACGACGAGCGTATAAGAGTATTCTACCTGACGAACGAACAACTAAGAACAGGAACGAACAAGAACTTAAAGTACCGAACAGCGATCAAGTTAAAATCTGAAGTGACGAACAGTCTTGAACATAATAAAACAGGGATTGTAGAAAGCGATCATACTAAATTCTATTGACAAACCGTCATGAGCATAGTCGAACAGAGATTGCATTAAGCGATCAAACTAAAATTTGAAGTGACGAACAGTGATGAACATAGTCGAACAGGGATCGGATAAAAGGATCAAACTAAAATCTAGTGACAAACATTCATGAACATAGTCGGACAGGGATGGTATTAAGAGATCAAGCTGAAATTTAAAGTGACGAACAGTGAATGAACGTAGTCGAACAGGAATGGCATAAAGCAATCAAACTAGAACTTGAAGTGACGAACAGCGATCAAATTAAAACTTCAATAGTATGCAGTAGCCGCGATCAAACATGAACAGGAAGAGAACTTCTTTCTTATTCTTTTCGCTCGAACTTCAACGCTTCAGCGAACATGGACGAACATAAAGATGTTGAGGAGACAGAGAAATCAGCGCTGATCCTCAGATCAGCGATCACTGAGAAGCAAACGATCGAATTTGGTGCAGAGGAAAGTTCGTTCGCGGTCACTTACAAACGTCAACGAACACAAAAGAGCGAGATGGGAATTTGATTCACGAAAGGACTGTTCACAAACCTGTGAGCAGATTGTGTGTGGGGTGTAAGGGGACCTGGTGGGAGATGAACGGGAATAAAGGGCTAGAATCCGCAGACCCGACCCTGCCACAGGCGGAATAGGGGTATGATGATGACGAAAGGACAGTTCACAAACGACTCATTCGACCACTCTCACATTAGATATACCGGCCGAAAATAGGACGAGTCTAAAAGTACGTCTATATTCTCTGCCTGAATACGTCAGGAAGGACTGTTCACAAAATAACCGAATCCATTACAGTTCCAGGGAACAATTTGGCTCGGCGACGACAGAGGGCGCCGGTCTTATTAACCGGCAAAAGCATTCATTACAGGACTGAAGGGCAATTCTGAAAATACACGAACACGTCGTCGCATGTTTGCGGTCCGACGAACGAGTGAGTGTTGGAACCGCTATTCAGGGAATCACGTCAGGAAAGCCAAAGGTCTGTTCAGAAAGTACCTAGACTTAGCAACGGTAAAAGTGTCAGATGACGAGGGCCACACAGCAATGCCTGCGACAACAAATAAATGAAGGATGAGACAGGCCCACTACATCATGTCCAACAGGTCCATCTTTTCTTTAAAAAAAACCTGAAGCCGCAGGGGGAGAGAGAGGGACAGCAACAGCAGGGCGAAAGGGTCGTTTATAATGGGAGTGTCCGATGAAGAGGGTCACACAGCAATGCCTGCGACAACAAATTAATAAAGGAAGGATGAGACAGTCCCAAAACACAATGTCCAGCAGTTCTTCCTTTTCGTAAAAAAAAATGGGAGGTTGCAGGGTGAGGGAGACGGGAGGAAGAAAAGGTGGTAGGAGGGACAGCAGCAGGGAAAAGGGTCTTTCATAAATACCAAACCGCCGCCGTGTGGAAATGCAGTCCACGAAATCGACTATCGCCGGCGCACACCCATACTATTTCTCACCACACGAGGCTCGGTCATAAAATACCTCAGAAACGAGAAAGTCGCAGGGGGGGAGGGCGGAGAAAAGGAGGGAAGGCCTGGATCAGCGAGAAGGGGTCATTCATAAATACCAAAACGCACAATTGCAAATTGCAGTCCACGGCATCGAATCAACTTCTTTTTCACCACACGAGGCTTGGTCATAAAGCGCCTCGGAAACGAGGCCGGTTCACAAAGTACCGCAGCCGCATAGGGCAGTGGTGGCGAACCTGTGACCCACCGTGCAATTTTAAGTGACTCGAGCGTGGTCATATCTACTGTAGTTCATCGTCAAAATGAGGGAGAGGGTAGGTTGAGGTGGTATGGACACGGAAGAGGAAAGGAGGAGCTCGTTAGGTGCACCCAGGGCAGGGGGAAACGCCGGGGGAGCAGGTTGTCTGGAAGGATATGGTAGTGTGTGGGGTGGACGGGGACCTGGTGGAAGGTGGTGCATTAAACTAAATACCGGTAGTGCACCTGATCAGCGGACAATTTTTTATTTTTTTTTTCGTAATATTGCGACCCGTCTTCAAAAAAAGGTTCGCCACCACTGGCATAGGGCCTGTGAAAAAGGCCTGTTTACAAAGTTTCGCGCCACCATTTCGCCTTTTCTGTGACGACGTGCACATTTGGTAGTTCAGAAGGTGGAAAAACCGCTCCAATTATCCAAAAAAAAAAAAAAAAAACCAGGATACACACACAAAAAAAGAGGAAAACAAAAATTCGGATAAGAGTTTCAAAAAATAGTAACACATTCTGCAATCAAATCAACGAGCACACTTTGTGTCCAAAACCCCCTTTGAACCCTACTCCAATCCTTTAGACCCAACCGGAACCAAACGGATACACATGATGACAAGAAAATGCAAATAAATTAAAAGAGTTAAGAAACAACAAAAAAAAATTAAACAAACAAAATATTAATTCAGTCATCTTTTTTTTTAAGTGAGAAAAAGGACGACGACGGATAACGAGGTAGGGAAAGGATTAAATATTTGTAAGATGCAACAAACAAGAGATTCCAGATTAAAAAAAAAATGAGACATGAAATACTGATAATAATAATATTATTAGAAAAAAAAGAGACAGGAAAAAACAACGGTGGTCCTAGTGTTTCTACCTGCCCTTTAGGATGCAGCCTTACCTCTAATCGGTCAGTTCGGGGAAGCTTCTGCGTGGTGACAATCTGCGTTGGGACCACATTGAGAGGAGTGCCCACTGCAGCTTCTGCAGGGACTAAGGACATGATGGGATTAGGATTTAGGTAGGGATTGAAGTTGGAGGCTGCGGCCACGGTCGGGATACTTGTCACATAAGGATGCGTAGTAGCCTGCAAAGAAAGAAACATATTCGGTTAAAACAAAAAAGGTCAAGGTCTCACCTCCCAAAAAAAAATTCGTCAAAGACAACAACAACGCATGCGTAACGGCAGGGCCGGTGTGCGAACAGGGCGACGGCACAGGGCCCCGCGCATTCGGATCAATGAACCTATTGATAGAAGGGCGCCGCAAAATATAGCGCCGGTCCTGCGTAAAGGTCGCCATTCTTTTGCTGTTCTAAGTCACTTTCC
The DNA here is from genome assembly GCA_013389805.1 of Trigoniulus corallinus. Taxonomy (NCBI): domain Eukaryota; kingdom Metazoa; phylum Arthropoda; class Diplopoda; order Spirobolida; family Trigoniulidae; genus Trigoniulus; species Trigoniulus corallinus. Next base: position 13,000,795 of record JAAFCE010004287.1, read on the forward strand.
AAATTGACATCCTTATCATCACTAACCCTCTTCCCCGCCTATGGCAAGGTCGAGTATCCATTTTTCTCCCACTGGAACACATGAGAACTTTCCTCCCAGGGTTCCGAATAATGACTCTTGCCTTGACCAGGATCGATCCTAGGATTCATCGCGACATTCACCAGCAATTTCACACCCTTTCCTCCTATGGTAAGGTCGTGTGTGCTGGAAATGGGAACAAACGGGCGAACTATTAGACAGTATGTCGACGCAGCCGGTTGCCAAGCTACTACTGCAACTCTGACGCATATTGATAGTCGGCCTGTATGAGGCGCTTTGCCGACACCGACGCCAGGAGGCGAACTCTTAACACCTGCAGGTTTGGCCGAACTACAACATTCCATGTAGTAAGGTGTGTTTTAAACCGCCTCGGTGGTGCAGGAAGGAACGTGCTCGGATGTGTGCATTTGTTGTTGTTTGTTGGTGTTTTAGGGCCCTTCAACAACAAGGTCATTAGAGCCCCGTCCTCAGCATAGTTCTTATGCAGAGACTTCAGGGCCACCCACGTCAGAACTAGCTGGGGTTGCGCTGCTTAACTTTAGTGATCAGACGAGAACGGGTGTGTCCAACGCAATTCGCCGCTCCCCGGATTTCTGCATAAGTGGCCTCAAGGTCGATATTTTCGGGCGAGAGCGACGTCCCGAGTGCGCCTTCCTTCGGATAACAAGTAAACCCGAGGTCCCGTGTGGTTCACGTTGGCACTTTCGCGCGCAAAAGAACCCTCTCGACTTCGCAACGGATAGATGAGGCAAAATTCCCAGGTGTTCAGGGTGTAGGAGCTCGCTCCTAGCATCGGTGGAGCTCCCCCAACGAACGAGCGGCGAATTGCGTTGGACACACCAGTTCTCGTCTGATCACTGAAGTAAAGCAGCGCAACCCCAGCTAGTACTGACATGGGTGGCCGCTTGGGAAAACTGGGTACTGCTAATACCCAAAAATCGTCGCATTAGTGCAGTGTCTGTGCAGTCTCTGCATAAGAACTATGCTGTGGACGGGGCTCTAATGACCATTGTAGTTGAAGGGCCCTAAAACACCAACAAACAAACAAACAAAATCCCCCAAAGAATAGTAGATCGGCAATAAGCAGACGGCTGCGGAAAAATACAGTTCAATATGTCATCATCGTGCCCATTCAGCGGGACAAGATGGGTACCCGACCCAGTCACAGAAGGGAAAAGGAATTGCTTTCGTAGTAGGGGGTTCTTTTTCGTGCAGTGATATCGTTCACACCATACTGACTGGAGAGGGGTGTCGTGTCGACTTCAGCTAGCCGACATCCGGAAATCGTCCTTGGGGTTTCATCTTGCGGGATCGGCCTCACTTAGGGACTACTCGCTCTCGACCGGAACAGGGATCCGACCATCCGCCTCCACCAAGATCGAACTTGAATTTTTGCTTCGTTGGTGTTTTAGGGCCCTTCAACTACAAGGTCATTAGAGCCCCGTCCACTGCATAGTCCTAGTGCAGAGACTGGACAGACACTGCACTCATGCGACGATTACTGGGTATAAACGGTACCCAGGTTTCCTAAGCGGCCACCCATGTTATTACTAGCTGGGATTGCGTCGCTTAACTTCAGTTGTTGTTGTTTGTTGGTGTTTTAGGACCCTTCAACTACAAGGATCATTAGAGCCCCGTCCACAGCATAGTTCTTATGCAGAGACTGCACAGACACTACACTAATGCGACGATTTTGGGGCTTTAGCAGAACCCAGTTTTCCCAAGCGGCCACCCATGTCAGTACTAGCTAGGGTTGCGCTGCTTAACTTCAGGGATCAGACGAGAACTGGTGTGTCCAACGCAATAAGCCGTTTCATCAAACCATTACCCGGTGCTCACTCTGACTTCTGTGCCATTTATCGCGGTAGGAAAAGTGCAGAGCTACCCTGGGAACATACTGATTACCGCCTAGGAAGAGGTCTTTTTCCGTCCACATAGTTCAGTGGTCTTCAACCATTGTCGACTCACGGAACTCTTAGACCTATAAGATGTTTTCGGGGAACCGCATCCCAGCTGTAGAAAAGTATATCTTGCCGCTGCTAACGAATTGGCTACAATTTTTATTTTGACTCGCGGAACCCCCAGAGGTGTACTGTGAAACCCTGGGGTTCCGCGGAACACAGTTTGAAGACCGCTGACAGTGGAAAAGACTACACTAACTTTCAATCACTGGCAGAAGGTGTGTGCTTGTGTCTGAGGACTTTTTACTTTTTCAGAACTAGTAGCAGGATAGAACCTACCTACTCCAAGGTCTCAGACTCGACCCTGTGACCTATAACCTCGAGTCAACAAGGGTCTCCTGAAAAATCATTGAACAAACTTAGTCATTGTAATGCAACAACAACAATAAAGTTCGTGAGCAGAAAGGATGTTGACAAAGCACTCTGAACTCCTCAATTGAGAGCAACCTCTTGCAATGAGCAGCAACTCGAGGTCTCCACCAACAAGAGCCAACTTCCGGACAACAATCCATGTTTCACCAAGACAAAAGGGCACTCAAGAGCCTATTATTATCAGGAGCATTTACCATCAAGTCATTACCAAAGTATATTAAAAAAGGACAAGAGGAGGAGGGGGGAGAGAAGTATCAGGACAAAAAAACGGACCCTGAAGAGAGGATAATGGAAAGAGGGGGAGAAGGGACCCTTTTCCCAAATGAAGCAAAGAAAGGGGTGTACAGCTGACGCGTACACTTACCTCATGGGCGTGCCTGTCAAAGGACCTATTTTATTCTCATCTACAGTTGACACATCAACATGTCTAACAAGCAAGTGAAGCTTGAAAACAGACCTAACCAAGCGGAAATCTGCAGACTTGATATGACAAAGCCTAATGAATCTACCCCAATAGGGCATCCAATCTTTCTCATTTCCGTGGGGCCCTGTTACAACTAAAGGGCTAGTGCTGACATTACAAAAGAACCCTTTCTCTATCTCACTTCCTCCTCCCTCCCCTGCCTCCCTCCTCCCGCTCCATCCCTCAACAAACAAGTGATTATTGTATTGGGAAGTATTATGATATTTTAGGCAGGTTTACACTATAATGACCTATTATTCATGTGACGTCACCTGAAGCGCCGCTGCTCTCGACTGCACGAGCATAGGACAAGGGCAGAGAAGTGCACATGACAAGCCAAGGGTAAACAAGCGGATATGACAAGGGCAAAGTAAGGACGACAGGACAAAGGAAGGGATAACAGGATAAAAGTACGGACAGGTGTAGAGAAGAAACGCGACAAGGGCAGCGGTAAGAGGCCAAGAATACGGGGCCAGGGCAGGGGTAATAGAAAAAGAACACGGCGAAAGAGCAGGGGCAATAGGACAAGTACACAAGACAAGGGTAGGATAATAGGAAAAGAGCAAAGGTCGAGGTATGGGTGATATAACAAGAGTGCAGAACGATGACAGCATAAGAGAACGGGGGGGAGACAGGGATGGAAGGCCGAGGACAACGACGATAAGACAAGATCGCAGGCCGAGAGGAGATATAAGAGGACAAGAACACACGGGTGAGGGCATAGATGACCGGATAACAGCACAGGATAAGGGCAGAGATGATAGGATAAGAGCACAGGGCGAGGGCAGAGATGACAGGACAAGAGCACAGGGCG
>JAAFCE010004287.1:13028517-13044052 GCA_013389805.1 Trigoniulus corallinus
GGATCGCCCACAGACCACATTGTCAGGGATCGCCCACAGACCACATTTTCAGGAATCTCCCGCACACTTCACTGTCAGAGATCGTCCACAGATTATATTCTCAGGGATTGTCCGTAGACTACATTGTCAGGGATCGTCCACAGACAACATTTTCGGGGATCGTACGCACACCGCACTGTCAGGGATCGTCCACGAGCTACATTGTATGGGATCGTCCACAGACGACATTCTCAGGGTTCGTCCACAGACTACATTTTCAGGGATCGTCCACGAGCTACATGCTCAAGGATCGTCCGTAGACTAAATTCTCAGGGATAGTCGGCAGTCCACATTGTCAGGGATCCTCTACCGACTACATTATCAGGGATCTGCACAGACAACATTGTCAGAGATCGTCCACAGACTACATTTTCGGTGATTGTACGCACACTGCACTGTCAAGGATCGTCCACGAGCTACACTGTCTGGGATCTCGTCCACAGACCACATTCTCAGGGTTCGTCCGCAGACTACAATGTCTGGGATCATCCACAAATTACATCCTAAGGGCGTGTCCACCTATTAAGAAAGAAACATTTAAGAGATACAGTGGAGAGCTAACATTCTGAGGGAACGTCCACAAATTCACAATATTATGGGGTATCCGCAAGTTGAATTCCGAGGGAGCATCCAAATGTTACACTCCTAGGGATGGTCCACAAATTACACCTAGGGGCCATCTGTAACTCAAATTCGCAGGGGGCGCCCACAAACTATCTCAAAGGCGCATCCGCACATTAACACTCTTATGGGATATCCATAAATTACATCGTGGGGAACAACTGTATGAATAAAATACTTTCTGACGGAGAGTTCACAAATTACATCCTGAAGGAAAGTTCACAAATTACATCCTGAAGGAAAGTTCACAAATTACATCCTGAAGGAAAGTTCACAAATTACATCCTGAAGGAAGTTCACAAATTACATCCCGAAGGAAAGTTCACAAATTAACACTCTTATGGGGACGTCTGCAAGGTGCATTCCGAGGTATGAACCAAAAATTAATTCTTAAGGAGGATCCACAAATTACTTTGTAGGGCAAAACACAAATTACATTCTGAAGGAGCGTTCGCAAACTACCTCCGAAGGGAGTGTTCAAAAACTACATTCGGAGGGAGTGCTCCGAACACTTCATTGAGAGGGAGCGTTCACAAGCTACATTCGGAAAGGGGGGTGCTTTAAGAAATAACGCTTTGATCGAATCTCCATAAATTAAGCTGAGAGTTGATCCACCAATTACGTTCCGGAGGAGGGATCATCCACCAATTACGTTCCAGAGACGGGATCATCCACCAATTACGTTCTGGAGAGGGGGGTCATCCACTAATTACGTTCCGGAGAAGGGGTCATCTACCACTTACGTTCCGGAGGAGGGATCATCCCCCAATTACGTTGCGGAGAAGGGAACATTCACACATTACGTTCCAAAGAAGGGATCATCCCCACATAACGTTCCGGAGAAGGGATCATCCACAAATTACAGGGAGGGGGTGAGAGCAACTTCAAAAGGAGTTTTCACGGAAGCAGTCAAAAAAGTAAACATTGGTGCCATCTTGAAGAAATGAAGAAGAAAGAGGAAACGAAGAAGAGATAGATGACGAGCACAGTCATTTCAAGTTTCTCAGAAGGCACGTGCCCTAAGACAGAAAAGGGCCAAAATAATGTACTTACCACAGCTGATAGTTGACCAGGCAGCATATGCTGAAGGGGCATTTGTTGCATAAGAGCATTTTTTAATGCTAAGTGATTGCGACCATTGATTAACAGCTGATCTTTCAAATGTTGAGGTGGATGGAAGTATTTGCATGGAGGTTTATCTCGGTTACATCTTCCCTAAAAATGCCAAAAAGAAAAAGAAATTAAGGTCAAAGTTCAGGTTACATACACACACACACACACTCGCAATTTCTCGCATTTCAAAATAATTCTCAACATTCTTTACTCGTTTTCTTGTTTTAGGAATCGTAACACCATCATCATACCCTTAAACAGACTGTGGCAGGGTCGGGTCCGCGGGTCCATTGAACATCCGCTGACAGAGGACACCCCAGTCAGGCGTATGGAACCCACAGGAACATTGGCTGGTTGTCTGTGGGGGGATGCCGGCCTATCCCACTGTTTTAGGAACGGTCACATAAGGTTCGAAAAATGAACTCCGTGAGGTGCCCGTCCTGCCCAGAGGATGAAAGATGACGCCCATCAAACATTCTTCCCCCATGACAGACGTACCAGGAGATACACAGCGCTGGAGGCCAACCTGGGTCACCTGGTCCTTGGCATCATCATAGATAGCATGTGGGAGGGGAAGTTTCATTGGTGCGTTGGGGGCCGAATGTCGCCTCTGTGGTGCAGTGGGTGGCACGCTCAGTAACTGTGTCAGTAGTTCTAGGTTCGACACTGGACAAAGATGGGTTAGCTTCTTTAGGGCAAGGTTGAGAGAGGCCCCGAGTGTGCCTTCTTTCGGATGAGAAGTAAAACTGAGGTCCCGTGTGGTGTACGATGGCATTTGCACGTCAAAGAGCCTTCCTTACTATACAATGGATAGGGGAACTCCCTCCTGACGTCTGAGGGAGGAGGAGTGCCCCAACGAACAGCAGACCGACAATAAATAAGCATAGGGGTTGCAGCTTTGGTCGGCAACCGGCTGTAAAAAAAACTGTCTAACAGATCGTCTTTGTGCCCATTCACAGGGACAAGATGCGTACGCGACCCTGCGATAGGCAGGAAAAGGGTTAGGAGTTGCTACTGGTGTTTCAAGGCCCTTCAACTACAACGGTCATTAGGACCCGTCCACTGTATACAGTAGTTCTAATGCAGAGACTGCACAGACGCAACACTGGTGTGATGATTTTTGTGACCACTTGGGAACCCAATATGCCCTACACCTGATCTACTAGTAAGGCTTCTTTTCCGTGCAGTGAAAGATGGCGCATAGTTCACGCCCCACTATAGGGCACCGGGCCTTACTTCCCATCATATTCGGAATGCGCACTCTTCTTCCTCGAAGACAAAGTAAATTAACTAATAACCCTTTTCCCGCCTATGGCAGGTTGTGTACCCATCTTCGTCCCTCCGGATGGGCGATCTATTGGACGATGATTTTTCCGAAGCCGGTTGCCGACCAAAGCTGCAGCCCCTGCGCTTATTTATCGTAAGCCAACTGCTCGTGGGGCACTCCACCGGGCTCCTACACTTGGGATTTTTGCAGGTGTACTCGTTGCGGAGTAAAAAGGGTCCTATTCCGTTCAGTGATGACATCGCACACAAAACACGGAAGGGCACCAGCGATTCTGCCAATCCGATGGAAGGTACAAACGGGAGCCCTAGCTATCTCGCCCAAAAAAGAAGCGGGGAGCGGCTGTATTGCGTTGGGCACACCAGTTCTCGCCTGATCACTGGAGTGAAGCAACGCAACCCCAGCTAGTACTAGCGTGGAACACTTGGGAACACTGGGACCAGGCAATACCCAACAATCGTCATAACAAAGTAGTGCCTGCGCAGACTCTGCATCAGACCTACACAGTGGAAAGGGCCTTGACGGGCCCTGAAACACCAACGAAATGAAAAACCCAAAGATTTTGGTTCGTTGGTGGTTTAGGGCCCTTCATCTACAAGGTAATTAGAGCCCCGTCCACTGCATAGTTGTAATGCAGAGACTGAACAGACACTACGTTGTTACGACGACTTTTGGGTATTAGCAGTACCCAGTTTTCCCAAGCGGCCACCCATGTCAGTACTAGCCAGGGTTGCGTTGTTTAACTTCCGCGATCAGACGAGAACTGGTGTGTCCAACGCAATTCATCGCTCAACCCTAGAGATGTCAGGTCACCTCGATCCTGGGAACCTCTGATGCAGTAATCGAGGACGCTACCCTCTGTTGCGGATAGTCTCTAAAGTCAAAAAACAACCAACAGGAGCCGGAATCGAACTGGTGCCGTCATATTTCGGAACTGAGGACGCTACACCAACGGAATCGAACCTGCAAACGAGGTCAGTGGCTGAATATAATTTCAGAACTAATGACAACCAACCCTCATACTTCTTTTAGGAAACACCAGACATACCCCTGTATCCTTTTTTTGGCCCGTCTGGATGTTGGTGGGGGGGGGGGGCAGAACCGCATTGGGTCGATCGCAGCTTTTGTAGTCAAAGGATTGCACGACGGCGCAGCTCGGCTCCACGTCATTTTTCCCCGAGTCATGCTTATTCATTTGATGATGGATTAGCAGATAAAATGCCAAAGGGTCACCGCGGCACATTGTTCGTGACTATTTTTTGGATGCGAATGAGTAGGAGGTGGGCCTTACAGCCCCCAACTGGAAATAAACTCCGCCTGGCGGAAACGGCCTGCAAAACAATGCATACTTCGATAAAAAAAAAAACAGGTGAACGTCCTAAGCGCATTCTGGTTAAACACTTATGTCCCATTGATGTGGGATCGATCCTGAAGAGATGGAGGACCTAAAAGTCCTAAGCGCATTTTTTGTTTCGGCGGGCCCTTCAACGACAAAGGTCATTCGAACCCCGTCCACTGCGTAGTTCTAATGCAGGGAGTTCACAGACCCTAGGTTGTTAGGTCGATTTTGGATATTAGCACCCCCCAAAAAAAGCTGGAGATGGAGGACCTAGAAGGCCTAGGCGCATTTTTTAATTCGTTGGTATTTTAGGGCCCTTCAACTAGGACGATTTTGGATATTAGCACCCCCCAAAAAAAGCTGGAGATGGAGGACCTAGAAGGCCTAGGCGCATTTTTTGTTTCGTCGGTGTTTTAGGGCCCTTCAACAACAAAGGTCATTAGAACCCCGTCCACTGCATAGTTTTAATGCAGAGCGTGCACAGACACTAGGCTGTTAGGACTTCTAGGTCCTCCATCTCCGGTTTTTTGGGGGGTGCCAATACCTAAAATCGTCCTAAGCGCATTTTTTGTTTCGTCGGTGTTTTAGGGCCCTTCAACGACAAACGTCATTAGAACCCCGTCCACTGCGTAGTTTAATGCAGAGCGTGCACAGACACTAGGCTGTTAGGATGATTTTAGGTATTAGCACCCCTCCCCCCAAAAGTTGAAGAGATGGAGGACCTAGAAGGCCTAGGCGAATGTTTTGTTTCGTTGGTATTTTAGGGCCTTTCAACGACAAAGGTCATTAGAACCCCGTACACTGCGTAGTTCTAATGCAGCGTCTGCACTGACACTATATTGTTAGGACGATTTTTGGGTATTAGAAGTACCCAGTGTTCCCAACCGGTCACCCGTACCAGTACTAGCTGGGGTTGCGTTGCTTAACTTCAGGGATCAGACGAGACTCAGTACAGCCGCTCCTTCCTGAATACACCCTCTGTCAGATGGAAAATAAACCAATACGTTGCGTAGACGAGGCCACCACCTCTGCACACGCAGGACGGAGCAGATACAGAACCTCGCCCTGCCTCTAACGTCGGTAAGTTATGTTCCGTTATTAATACGTCGATGAGCGGGGGGCAGGGCAATGCCATGTGGAACCATATTCCGGCCAAAAAGAGGTCACAAGCGTGTGGGTGCACGATGACTCTACTGACACGGGTGCAAGTTGGGGGTTATTTAACACTGCCCTGTCCATTTTCACGGCCGTTAATCTACTCCAGAGTAGGGATTCTCGTCCTTACACTACTAACGTCGATTTCCGTGTAGAAAAGGGTGCCTCCGTGGCGATTCACGTCCTTAAACTACTATTATCGATTTCCGTGTAGAAAAGGGTGTCTCCGTGGTGACCATTCTCTCTTGTCCTGGCCTGTTGGAGTAGCTGGAGATGCTTGCAGTCTGAATTTTCCGCGTAGAAGAGGGTTCGCGAAAGTACACGAGACAAAATCGCCGCCACCAGATCGATTCCGGCCGCTGAAAGAGGTTCGGTTCTATCAGAACCTTCTTTACACGGAAAACTAAATATGTCAACAGTGAGACTTCTATTCAGAGGACGTTGTTTGTACCCGGCAGGAAGCAGAATGGCCGTATTCTTCAAGAGTCAATGACCAGGGCAGAAAACAACTCAATAACGTACCAGTCCAGTACTCCCTCACCTCCGCACCAGGGCAGAACCAGAGGGAATTAGTTGAAGACAGTGGGCACCACAGTCAAATCCCGCGAGAGGGGACACACCTAGTAGTGGGACATCAATTGTCAATTTCAGCCATTTGTTTCTTGAATCCTCTTGGGGAAATCCTGACTGGTCCTAGCTCCTCCCTCTATCCCCTTTTTCCAGGCTGCAGACTTTTCCACTCGATAACCATTAGGGTGAGGCAGTCCCCTCCTTCAGTCCCCCGACCAGTTCCACCAATTTCCATGGGTCTTGCAACAGGGTAAAAAAATCAATGAAACCGTACTGGCGCCAAGGTATTGGCAGACACGGCGGAGCCCTCTCTGCTGGACGTAGCATTGTGGCACCAGTCATGACGATGACAAGTACATGACACCCCCGTACTCCCTCCCCCGTCTGCAGTTTCCCCACCCCAAATACAACCCCTTCATTTACCCTGTGGAAGACTCGAGAGAATTCAGGCTTTGAGCAAGTCACGGATGGCAAACCGAGACAGTGAGGCACCAACCAGACAATATCGTGCCAAACGACACGCAACTCTAGTCCCCCCATCCCCTCTCAGGCCCCCCTCTCCCACAGTCAGCCGTCTAAAAAAACCAAATTTCCCACCCCACACACGTCATCAGTCAATGGTCAGCTGCTAACTGCCCCTCCCTCCCCAGGGCCATCAACAATTACTGCTACAAATCTGAAAGATCCACCCTTGACTCTGCAGTAAATAAGACATCTTGAAGAGGCCTCGGTAACCCCCTCAGTTCAATCATTTAATCTGCGCCTATGGCAGGGTAGGAGTACCCATTTTTTACCATTGGACCCCGGAATGCAAGGGCAGTGATTTTATGCCGTCCACTGCCGACCATATGCGGCAAACCCTTGTTTAGTTGTCATCGGTCTATTTCCTTCATAGGGTAAGTTTCGGTTACCGACGCCAGGGGTGTGCTCCTACACCTGGGCTTCACTTTCCGGGTAGAAAGGGTCCTTACGTAAACCTACAGCGATAAGCAGCACGTGGTCGTAGTCTGCGCAGCCTCCGTGTATGAAAGGGGTCGATTCCGACGTCAGCACTTTCCCATCCAAGGCGAAAAGAGGTACACTGGGGGTTCACAGGGCTACATTGGAAATTTTGTCGATCCCGGGGGCAGGGCGAGTTGCGACACCAGGGAATTTTGCAGGTTCTTTTCAGTGCAGTGGTAACACCGTTCACACTACCAGGTGCCACGCGTACACCGGCTTTACTTGCCATCCGACGTCCGGCGCACTTGGGGACACTCTCGCCGTCCCATCCTTTTTTCGCCTATGGCAGGGTTGGATATCCATCGGTGTCGCTTTGGATGGACACATGGGAGGTCTTTTGGATGGTATTTTTTCCGCAGCCGGCTACCGACCAAAGCTACAACTTCTGTGCTTAGTTATCGTCGGCCTACTGTTCGTTGGGACACTTCACGGACGAAAGGAGGGGCGAGTTGCCCTGCCCCTTGTTTGTCTGTTAGTGTTTTAGGGCCCTTCAACTGCAAAGGTCATTACAGCCCCGTCCACAGCATAGTTCTTATGCAGAGACTGCACAGACACTACACCAATGCGACGATTTTGGGGTATTAGCAGTACCCAGTATTCCCAAGCGGCCACCCATGTCAGTACTAGCTGGGGTTGCGCTGCTTAACTTCAGTGATCAGACGAGAACTGGTGTGCCCAACGCAATTCCTCGCTCTCTGCCCTGCCCCAACTACCCTTCTTCCTTCAACACGAGAAAGAGAAAACCACAGACTTTGGCCAGGAACGAACCCGCCTACGGTGAGGCTCTCTATCACAGGAGTGTCAAAATGGCGACCCGTGGGCCCTTGAAGCCTGGAACTGCGGCCCGCGCAATCGAGACACCATGTAGTAGACATATGCCTGCCGTTCAAGGTCGTAACGAGCGGAGGACAGTAGCCTCCGGATGCAGTTGCAAGGGGGCGCCATGGGCCATGCATGGCCCGCATGACAGCGCATATATTACCATTGTGGCCCGCGGGGTACCCTCATTTGGCGTAGGTAAATTAATGCAGTCTGACGTCATAATACCCCTCCTGGAAAGGAGGAAAGAGAGGATAACAAATTAAGCAATTCTAGTTGCGATCCCTGGAACCCCACAGTCGCAGGTAGGGCCCCCCAGTAGGGATCAAATCGCCCTGGGAATTGAAACGACAAGGCAACTAATCCTTATCTACAAGCCCATTAAAGAGGATCTCCTAATTATGCCCGGGGCGACCGACAACTCTTCTTTTCCGCGAAGGAAAGGTGACGTCAGCCAGCCTTGGCGGGGCAGAGGTAGCGTGCTCGACGACTACTGCGTCAGTGGTTCCAGGTTCGATACTGGACCCCAGGTGGCTTGGCTTCTTTCAGAAGGGCACAGAGACACCCTACCCCGAGAGCGCCACCATTGGATGGGAAGTCAAGCCGATATCACCACCACGGAATTTCCAGGTGTAGGAGGTCGCCCCCTGCTGTCGGTGGGGGTGCCTCAACGAACATTAGGCCCCTTCAAAGGCTGGAATCAGTCAGGATGGCACCTGTACACCACAACCTACCTTGATAAGTAGTTGGAACCTGCACTGGATGGAAATGTTTGGGAGGATGGAAAGCAGGGCGAATTGGAAAGGGGCCTCTTACATCTTCCATCAGGGCCGGCGTGATGGGAGTGCGAACAGGGCGACGGCACAGGGCCCGCGCATTCGGATTAATGAACTTATTGATAGAAGGGCCCCGCTTCATGTTTTCACGGGGCCCAACATAATTAGATTGCACAGGGCCCCGCAAAATATAGCGCCGGCCCTATCTTCCATCCACCCTTTAGGACCTGCGTAAGTGATAGGGGCACTCATCACCTCAAAAGGCCTTAATCCGTTAACGATTGTTTGTTTGCGTTTTAGGGCCCATCAACTACAAAGGTCATTAGGGCCCATCCCTTAACGATACAGAAGAGACAAATACTGAATTATACTGCAGTTCTCATAGCCCGAGGGCAAGAAAATGCCATTGGAGAGTCCCGTTTCTCAGTGGGCATTAGTATCCTTTCCGTTTTAGAGAGGGTTTTTAGTAGTAGAGGCATGATTTGAGGCACATGAGGTCCCGTCACGTCTTGAATCAGTCAGGAAGGTGCCTCCGCACCATAAATTACCGGCATCATGACAAGCAGTTGGAACCTGCACGAGACGGAACTGCTCTGAAGGTGGAACCTGTGCGCCATACATTACCTGGCATCATGACAAGAAGTTGCAACCTGCACGAGCCGGAAATGTTAATCAGTCAGGATGGAACCTGTGCACCATAAATTACCGTATCTTGACACGCAGTTCGAACCTGCACGGGATGGAAAGCTGGGGATGGGGTTGAGTGCAGCCTTCTGCTCATTCCATGGACAATGTGGCCTTTAGGGCCTGCGCAAACTGACATGGGGGACACTCAACGCCTGAAAAGGCCCTAACACCTTACCTGTGCAACAGAGAGAGACAAAAATAGTGAATCATATTACAGTTCTCATCAGTTTTCATAGCCCGAGGGCAGGAAAGTAGTACTGGGGGAGAGGGAGAAGGGAACTCATAAAACCCACACCAAGAATCATCCCCGGTGGATGACTTCCGGTAGAGGTTTCAAACATCCTGCTACAACTTTTAACAATTTAATCTATTTCAATGAATCCTATCAAGCATGTAATAGGACCTTTATTTTATTTGGTTTCAAATGATTCTCCAGGTTCAGAGACTGCGCAATAGCGACAACGAGAAAAAAAAGGCCCTTTGCTTGGTCGTCACTGGTTCCAGAGTCCTAAAGTCTAACCTCAACAAGGCAAATATAACTTTTTATTGTCTAACATAAAATTTTACTAACTTTGGAAAAGAGAAATTACAATTTGCTAATCACCTTAGTGGGTTGAAAACAACAAGCCCTAACCCCCCACTTCCATTAGGACACCGTCAAGAAAAGGTCCTAAAACAAAATAATACCCCAATAAACGCACACATACAACGTAGAAATGTAAGGGAGAGAAAAAAATGTTACGGCGCTCGTTAATGATCATTAACTGTTAAAAACCATTAGGTAAGCAACTAAGAAACTGACTAAGGCAGAAATAGAGCCCTTAGTTTACCGCCATTACTTGCCCCAACTTAGGGCCATAAAACGGGGCAAAAACAACCACCCCCTTCAAGATCAGAGATGCCCGATATCATCAACGGAAATGACCCAGTAGATAATAGGACGATCTCAGCGACGCACTGTGGAAATTAGGGCCTACTAAAACTATCTTCCCGTTAGTGGCGATAGGCGGCGCTTCAAGGCAGAGAACATTTTCCTTTCCGTGTAGTAAAGGTTCCACTAATTGTATAATTCGCATGCTGCAGGCCAAAAGGCCATTTCCCGACACCAGGACCTATTAGACCTACCCACATTGTATAATAGGGTTATAATGCTGCCTCTCTCCAGTCCTCTCTCAGGGTCTTTAATACCGTTACTGAACATGGTCTTTCAGGATTCCGGGTAGTAAAGGGCCCGCAAAGAACGGGTTCTTTTGAGAAAGGTGATTTACTGACGCCAGGGCCTGCTAGACCTATCGATGACAGGGCTTTATTGCTGCCTGCCGCAGCAGATTTAATGCTGGTATTTAACATCGTCTTTCAGAATTCCGTGTAGCAAAGGTCCTATAAAGTACCAGGACGCCAGGTCCGCACATCGACACCAGGACCAACCCGAGGAAGTTTGGGGGTGGGAGCTCCGGTGGGGGTTCGGACGCCAGGTCCGGACATCGACGCCAGGACCTACCTGAGGTAGTTTGGGGGTGGGGGTTCCGGTTGAGGTGGTATGGGCATGTGATGAGAAGGGGAGAGGAGGAGCTTATTAGGTCCATTGTGGGACTGCAGGTAATTGGGGGCACCAGAGGGAGAGGACTATTAAAACGGACGTGGGAGGAGGTGATGCAAAGGGACATGGAGGCGTGCGGGGTGGAAGGGGACTTGGTGGGGGATAGGCGGGAGTGGAGGATTAGAACCCGCAGACCCGACCCTGCCTCAGGCGGGAGAAGGGTGAGATGATGATGTGTAGCAAAGGTCCTATAAAGTACGCGTTCGTTTAGCGAAGGTGAAAACTTATTTACTGACCCCAGGGTCCTTTAGGCCTCTCTATTCCGTATATCAAAGGTCGCACAGAGTGCTGATTCCATTTAGAGAACCGGAAGTGAGCTCCACCACCTGGCAATTTTTTCCGCCCTAAACATACATCCTAATCCACGTAAAAAAGGGTTCCCCCGTGCAGTGGTGACCCCCGAAAGAACCCACACAATAGATTGGACACTGGTATTACTTCCTTCCTCCAGGACTTAAAAATAGGCAGGGGCATTCAGGAGCTTCCTCCGGGGCAGGAAAGGACATAATGGGTAATTGTTATAGGGTTGGTTTGGACAGTGGTCGTATCCAGTGCACGCCAAAGATGAACGGAACCAATCAGGATTGGCTTCATTTCTCATCCGGGATGGACCGCAAGTACACTTAGGGCCTTCCTTTTGCACTGTAAATACGTGGTCATGAGGCCTATCGGTTACTTCCGGTCTTCTTGGAATTTGTAGTTGACTGTTCAGCACCGATCTTGGGGAAGAGCGCAACCTCTAACACGTGGAAAGTCATTCATATGGCAACTGGTGTTTCAAGATTCCAAAGGGCACCAACTTCACAACCCAATGGATCAAGCGGAAGTCACCTTCCCCGCCATATACCAGACTGATCTTTAACGGCCTGCAAGAGTACTCAATGACATTTGGCATAAACGGAAGTGCTTCTTCACGGTCATTTGCTAGTTTCCTGTTCCTCCAGTTTTAGGTAGAATGGAATTTTGGCAGGGAAGTTAGTCAGGCGAAACGTTGGTAACTTTCTGGAACAGTGCGCTATTATCGGTCTGAAGAGTTCTTTGTGGAAAATAAAAACTCTGGAGTTGCAGGCCACAAGGGACACAAGTGTCAGCAAACAGAATTTGTTACCAGAGGGTTCCCTGGAGACATACAGGCAGCCGCACTAGCACCTCTTCCCGAAGAAGAAAGGGCACATAACCTCTCTGCAATGAGTCTCTTGGGGCGCAATCAATTGGACCTATAATTAAAATATCTATTGTTCTTCCAGTGCCACTTCCAGCCTAAAGCCTTGAAATGACAAAGGGCTGCTGCAAGACGTAAACAACACTTCCGCCTAAACGACATCTTGTAAGTCCTCTGTGAAGTACTAAAGTATATTTATTAGGACAAAGAGAGCTTCTGTAAATTGTCGTTGTGAATCAATTTACGACCTTCTATTTTTTTGCCTCAGAATGCAATGGCGTGAAGACAGACATCCGGCCCACAAGAGCAACTTCCTGTCACACTGCGTCTCTAAAGTCCTCTCTCCTGGAGGAATCCTTGAAGATTTCTTGTCGACTTTATCGGCTGTGAGACAAGTAATCCAATGCCACAATTCATACTTCTGAACCAATGATTCTGATCAAGGCACAGTGCCGCCCTTTAAGGCCCCTTCAGACCCTTCTTTACAGACGTCAAGAACCTCAAGAGGTAAGCAACAGTCATCCCAGAGCTCATTAAACCTTTTGGCAGAACACTTTATGACAAAGATTATCAGGTGTCAAAGAAAACTACCACAACTGACGTGCCTTCAGAAGTTCGGCTTAGAGAAGTCAAGAGATCAGGCTAGGGATAATAAAGGCAGAGCCAACCAAAACGTACTGGGAGGAGACATCAGCAGGACTCCAAAGCCCCCAATGGCTAAGTAGTAGTACACTCTCTGTTCTTAGATCGGGACAAGATAACATGGCCAAGGAATGATAAAGGCACAGGGCTCACTGAAGAAGACAAAGGCAGGACTCCAAAGTCACAAATGGGCAAATACCATACACTATCTTTGTTCTGAATTAATGACTGGCTAAATTCCTGGAAATTCTTGGAATTGACCAGGAAATTCCTGGTAAGCCAGTCACAAAGCCCTGCTCCTGGTAGCTGGGATGGTGGACTTGACTGCATGTTCGATTCCAAAGACCAGTACCAGTTGCTTCTATCTGACACCGAGACAAGCTCTCTTGTCTCTCGCTCACCGCACCGAGAACTAGTCTTGCAAGTCCATAGTTCCAGGTTCGACCGTGCCAAGGGCCGAGAGTTCCACAGTGAGAACAGTATCAAGTGCACATTCCCTGGCTGGATGCAAGTCGCGCACGACTGCAAGAAAAGAAACACCCCTTTAGAACCGGAATGTAAAACCTGCGAGTAGACTACGATATCGCAGAGGGCCCCCCCTGGAGTCTGTTATTGTTCGTTGGGGTTTTAGGACCCTTCCACTACAAGGTCACTAGAGCCCCGTCCACTGTGTAGTTCTGATGCAGGGACTTCACAGACACTACACTAATGCGACGACTTTTGGATACTAGCGGTACCCAGTTTTCCCCAAGCGGTCACCCTTGTTAGTACTAACTGGGGTTGTGTTGCTTAACTTCAGTGATCGGACGAGAACTGGTTTGTCCAACGCAATTTACCGCTCCCCTTGGAGTCGGTAAAGTACTTTCAGGAGTACAAAGAGCAATATCCAAAAGCATTAAAAGAACCAAACCAGTTGAAAGGGACTCTGGATGGACTACACAAGACTAACCCTGGTATCGCCGGAAGTGGAAACACTCGTTAGGAACATTATTTCCGCGTAGGAAGGGTTCGGTTACAGTAACAGGCAGCCATCTGAGGAGGAACTGAGGCTTGCTTCTCAGCTGAGGGAACAATCAAGCAACAACTTAACCTCTGCTATCGAGTTGCTGGCAGAAGGCTCAGGCTGAGTCACTGATGACTCAGGGCTCTACAGAATCCGCCTGGAACAGGGTGACATTTAACAGATTCCATCATTAAAGGGATACGCGGTAATTAACATGCAATTCGCATTAACATATGAAGTACTACTAAAAGGCAAGGCGAAGCGAGTAAGAGTGGAGAGGTGAGTGCGAGCAGGGTGGCTGGGGTAGATGGCCCTTATGGAACCATCAGGGAATCAGGCGCCTTGCCATATGCAGTCAACAACCTGAAGGGACAGAAAGCTGTAAGATTCAATCAAATGGCCATCGTCGAATCTCTCGCTCGCTCTCCGGTGTGTTTGAACTTACAATCATCAAATGATACAATTCAATTAAAAAGCGCCCTCTTTTGTTTGCTGAACATTCTATTTGCATGCTGATGCAAATGGGGTGGTAATCCAGGCACCCAGAATCCGCCTCCCGAAATCCTATTTCTACTGCCACCCACATTTTCATTATCACGGAACGAGCGAGAGAGAGAAACAAAATTTAACGAAAAATCGATTCACAAGCCGGTGGTTTTGGAGGTGTTAATGAGACAGAAGGACAACCCGCTTCAGTGTTGCGGAGGTGGCGTTAATTCACGACTACAGCGTCAGTGGTTGCAGATTCGATACTGAACTTGGCTTCTTCCGCCCCTCTCTCATGGGAGAGAAAGAGACAGTGAGAAAGAGAGAAAAAGAGAGAAAGAGTAGAACGAGAGCGACAGAGGGAGAGACAGAGCGAGAGAAAGTGAGAACGCGAGTGAAAAAGAGGGAAGGAGAAAGTGAGAAAGAGAAAGGGAGAGAAAAAGAGAACGAGAGAGCGAAAAAGAGGGAAAGATAGGGTAAAAGAAATAGAGAGAAATAGGAGTGAGAAAGTAAGAGCGAGAGAAAGGCTGAAAGAGATGAAAAGAGATAGAGAAAGAGAGAATGAAAGTAGAATGAGAGCGAGAGAAAGTGAGAACGCGAGTAAGAGAGGGAGAGAGAACGAGGCAGTGAAAGTGAGAAAGAGTGAGGGAGAGAGAAAGTGAGAATGAGAGAACGAGAAAGGAGAGAAAGTGAGAACGAGAAAGAAAGATGGGGAGAAAGTGAGAACGAGAGAGAAAGGGAAAGTGAGAACGAGAGAGAAAGGGAAAGTGAGAACGAGAAAGATTGGGAGAATTTGAGAACGGGAGAGAAAGTGAGAACGAAAGAGAAAGATGGGGAGAAAGTGAGAACGACAGAGAAAGATGGGGAGAAAGTGAGAACGAGAGAAAGATGGGGAGAAAGTGAGAACGAGAGAAAGATGGGGAGAAAGTGAGAACGGAAGAGAGAAAGGGAGAGAAAGCGTGAACGAAAGAAAGGGAGATAAAGGGAGATAAAGTGAGAACGAGAGGGAAAAGATGGGGAGAAAGTGAGAACGAGAGAGAAAGATGGGGAGAAAGTGAGAAAGAGAGAAAGATTGGGAGAAAGTGAGAACGAGAGAGAAAGATGGGGAGAAAGTGAGAACGAGAGAGAAAGATGGTCAGAAAGTGAGAACGGAAGCGAGAAAGGGAGAGAAAGTGAGAACGAGAGAGACAGATGGGGAGAAAGTGAGAACGAGAGAAAGATGGGGAGAAAGTGAGA
>JAAFCE010004287.1:13051857-13071228 GCA_013389805.1 Trigoniulus corallinus
TAGTCTCAGCATTAGAACTACGTAGTGGGCGAGGCTCTAACGACCTTTGTAGTTGAAGGACCCTAAAACACCCACAAAACAAGTAGTGCCTGTGTCGTCTCTGCATTAGAACTACGCAGTGGACGGAGATCTAATGATATTGTAGTCGAAGGACCCTAAAACACAAACGAACGAAATGTTACGGGGGTCTAACGACCTTGTAGTTGACAGGCCCTAAAACACCAGCAAAACAAGTAGTGTCTGTGTAGTCTCAGCATTACAACAACGCAGTGGACGAGGCTCTAATAACCTTTGTAGGTGAAGGACCCTTAAACACCAACAAAAAGAAAACACAAGTAGTGTCGGTGAAGTCTCTGCAGTAGAACTACGCAGTGGACGGGGCTCTAATCACATTGTAGTTGAAGAGCCCTAAAACACCAACGAATGAAATGAAACGGGGCTCTAAAGCCCTTGTAGTTGAAAGGCCCTAAAACAAGTAGTGGCTGTGTAGTCTCAGCATTAGAACTACGCAGTGCCCAAGGTTCTAAAGACCTTTGCAGTTAAAGTGCCCTAAAACACCAACGTAGAAATGACACGGGGATGTAATGACGTTGTTGAAGGGCCCTTTTAAACTCCAACAAAACAAACCAAAACACCCCAACACCAACAAAACAAGTAGTGTCTGTGCAGTCTCTGCATTAGAACTACGCAGTGGACGGAGTTCTAATGACCTTTGTAGTTGAAGGGCCCTCAAACAACAAAAAACCACCAATAAACCCAATGAAAGAACGTAAACCCGCCTCGGTGGCCCAGGAGTTAGCATGCTCGATTACTGCGTCAGTGGTCCCATGTTCGATACTGGTCCTGGGGGAGGCCTTGGAGTCTCAAAGGCAAGTGAGGTGCCGAGTGCGCCTGCCGTCGCCAGATGGGAAGTAAAACCGGTGCCCTACTGTGTGGTGTGTGACAGGGAGGGAGGGGGCAGAGACAGGTGGGGGAGCGGCTGTATTGCTAATGGACACACCAGTTCTCGTCTGAAGACAGCAACCCCAGCTAGTACTAACATGGGTGGCCGGTTAGGGAAACTGGGTGCCGGTAATCCCCAAAAATCGTCGCATTAGTGTAGTGTCTGTGCAGTCTCTGCATTGGAACTACGCAGTGGACGGGGCTCTAATGACCTTTGTAGTTGAAGGGCCCTAAAACACCAACGAAACGAAACAAAAAAGGGAAGATTGGGTTGCCATCGACCTACAAAAATTCCTTAATTAATTGGTGTCAAGATCAGTCTTCTGCTGGCCCTAACTTGGTTGCGTCTACGAGAAACAAGGGGTCCCAAACCCAAATTTCTCCTGCAAAAAAATAGGTCACAGAAAAAACAACTTAGGATAAAATACGATACCTGACATCAGGAGAGAAGGTTATTACATGAAGTTGAACGCAAATTGGATTTGATGGCCGCCACAAAGGGCATGTGAAGTGAATTTCAATGAACCCAAAGGCGGAAGGAGAAAGAGCCTTCAACATGCCATCTTTGGCACTTGGACCAATTCATCTTGCGACACAAAACCATCCAAAGTAAGGACCTTTGTGATATTAGCTTTTATTGAAAAACGACATGATGTATTTGGAAAAGCTGGAGACGAGGGAAGTTCCTTCCCCCCCCCCCCCCACGGCGCTGTCACCCCCACAGGTCTTTCTATGCAAGACAAGCGCCCTCTTAAGAAAGCCCCAATATCTCTTCCTCCCACCCCGAACACCGGGCACAAAAGCTATAGGTCAAGAGAGTAGTAATTGGTACCTTGAAGGGATAAGGCTGCAGAACATAAGTGACATTTAAGATTACGGCCATCAAAGGGTCTTTTTTTATTTCTCAAGGACACAACCAACTGGAACCAGCAAAGGGCAGGTAAAAACTCTACAAGAGACTCAAACTCAAGTGACAAGGGTTTAGGCCACCATAATACCACGTCAAAGAAGATAAACGACGGCGTTGGCAGTCAAATATGCCACAGCCCAAATCATCCATCTCTGACGCTGGTAACCTACAGACCAGAAGCTCTGGAGTTCTTCTAAGAGCCTTAAAGGACCTCAACTGTTCAAGGCCTTCAAAGAAGACGGACGAGCAGCGCGTGACGACAGCAGCCTTACAAGTCATGGTTCCATTAAAAGAGGTCATGAAAGGCAAAGAATAGGTTCCCACCCATGAAGAGGTCACTATGGCCTTGGGTTTTGACAACCGCTTTCAGAGTTACAAGACACCAAACATCAGGGCAGCCCATGTGTCCAGACAGGGGTAGAACTTTGTAATCCAAGTGCCAACTACAGCCTGCAATACTTCAGAGGGCGTACTTGCTGAAACGAGGAGGTCAGTCGTGAAGTGTCGCCAGGGCAGCTCTTGCGACCAATTAAACATCTGGAACTCAGTACTTCCACCGAAAGAACTGCAAAACCACAGGATAAAGTACTCTAGTCACCAACGGCCTGGACTTTGACTCAGGCAGCCTCTGACTTTGGACTTTGAGACAGCAAGCCGTTATCAGAATCGAACCCAGGAACATCAAACGAATGTGCCAAAGGAGTCACATAAATTAGAATGAAGAGGGTAGAGGCTGCCTATAACTCCTGTTCCCTACCCAACAGGCCCAAGAAACTGCATTATTTTAATGGTCCTGCAGATGGCTCTTAAAAAGCCCATCATGCTCTACCACACGGGGGTTCAAATTCAATTTGGGACATTGGAAGCAAAAGGGCATCATCTGATGATGACCATTATTATGGTTCAATTACGTTATATCAAGAAATTAAACGGATTATGGCAGCAGGCCCAATAGAGGGTGGTCATCTCAGTGGTCACCATGGCACTGGTCAGGGCGACAGACAGGAAGTGGATTAGCAAGACGTGGGGAAAACAAACAAAATTCCAATAAGACACTACATAAAAGTGACCATTGAAATTTAATTGCCCTATATCCGAAGAAGAAAAAAAACCAATTATCTAATCAAACGCTTTCATAAAATGACCTCCTTTTCTCCCTTTGGATGGACCAAAAAAAGAATGTCACAAGAATCCATTACTGGTAGCCATTAGGGGGTCCATTCACCGGTTTCATCTCACCCAACCACCAAACACCGATGTGCCCCAGGATGACAACGATATCCAGAAATATTTTTAAAGTCCGGAAAAGACAAGATTTTTAAAAAGCCTGACACCAATCCCTACACACCACCGTTTCCAGAATGGACTTTACAAAAGGGTCCAAACCTCCTCTTATGCGTCATAGTCCGCCATCTTTCATGAGGAATATTTTATCATGGGCATCAGTAACAAGTAAAAAAAAAAGTGGATATCCGGAAAAAGAAACCAACCGGAAATGAGCCTATTTCTATGCAAACTACTATTTCATCCACTCCCACTACCCCCGTCTTGCAGATTATCACAGGGCTGTACTCATGGACCATTTCTGAAACGCCCTTAGCAAGCAGTATCCTGAATTTCTCCAAGATAGGACCCAACCACGGAAATGGAATATAGCAGTCCTTTCCAAGTCAATGACTGCCTCTCCACGCACCATGAGTCACGCTGAACAGCAATCCTTGCCGGAAATTGTAAATGTACACCGGAAGTTGCAAAGATGACATCTAGAATTTACAATCAAAATATCATCTTCCGTTAGATGAGAAAGGCAGCCTTAATCGCTGGAGATTCCAGGACTACTTACAACTAATAACATGATCCACATTTCGTCTTGGCAACTCTGGAAATGCTGTGCAGTGCCGTGGGTGGTGGGATTAGTATGCCCATTTAGGAAAGAAGGGCGCATTTCCGGAGTTCCTCTTTATTCAAGGGCAGAAAAAAGATGGCACAAGTCTAGGACAGGTTCGAACCCAGTTTGCTGTGGCATGCGTTACACGCGTTGATACATGACACAGACGAAAGTCAAAGGCTTTACTTTGGTTCTAGGAAAGAAGGGGGAGCGGCGAATGGCGTTGGACACACCAGTTCTCGTCTGATCACTGAAGTTAAACAGCGCAACCCCAGCTAGTACTGACATGGATGGCCGCTTGGGAAAACTGGGTACTGCTAATACCCGAAAATCGTCGCATTAATGCAGTGTCTGTGCAGTCTCTGCATAAGAACTATGCTGTGGACGGGGATCTATGGACCTTTGTAGTTGAAGGGCCCTAAAACACCAACAAGCAAGTGGGAAAGGGCGCGCAATTCTGGAGTCCTTCTTCGCTGGAGGGCAGCAAAAACAGTATACGACACAAGCCTCAACTCGCTGGTGGAGCAGTGGCACGTCACTGGTGAGAGATCAAAGGCTTTACTTTGGTTCTGAGAATGGTGCCACTTTCCAGTTTCTCTTTACTAGAGGACTGAAAAAGAGACGACGACACAATCCTAGGGCAGGATGAAACGCTGATTGTGGCCGCTCAATCTGCCTCTGGTAAACTCTGAAAGTTTGGAAGTGAAATGGAACGCACTACTGACCGGAGCGGAGAGGGGGTCAAGGCCTTTTCTTTCACATGGGATTGAAGGGCACACTTTGACACCTCTCCTTACTCGGGGATGGAAAAAGAGAAGATGACTCTAACATAAAGCAGGATCGAATCCTGATTACGACAACTCAACTCTC
Source organism: Trigoniulus corallinus (assembly GCA_013389805.1). Classification (NCBI taxonomy): domain Eukaryota; kingdom Metazoa; phylum Arthropoda; class Diplopoda; order Spirobolida; family Trigoniulidae; genus Trigoniulus; species Trigoniulus corallinus. The sequence goes on from JAAFCE010004287.1 coordinate 13,056,468, forward strand.
TGGAAGTGAAATGGCACACGTCACAGGCAGGAAGTCAAAGGCTTTACTTTGGTTCTGAGACGGAATGGTGCTATTCTAGAGTTTCTCTTGACTCGAGAAAAGTAAAAGAGAAAGCGACACAAGCCTAAGGCAGGATCGAACCCCGATTGCGGCAACCCAACTCTCTGAAAGTACCTTCATCCTGAAGGCTCACATCTAGCGTTTCTTACTCCAGGGTTCAAGAAATAAAACCAGAAGGCCTGCAAAAGGACCTTACCAAGTCAGTTGTCAACATTCTTTAAAAATTCTTGAGGAACAAGGACATTCTTTATGGGCACCAAGATGATATCACTGGGGCAAGAGCAAATGTTCAGGACCTCATGGTAACAACTCATGTCAAACCAGGACATTCTTCATGGGCACCAAGGACATTACTGGGGCAAGAGCAAATGTTCAGGACTTCATGGTAACAACTCATGTCAACCCGGGAGGACAAAGAATGGTATATAGATAATCGAGTTTTGACGGTTAGAAATGGTAGGCAAAAGGGGGTGGGGTTAAGATTAGGGCCTGCTGTAGTCTAACAAGGGCCTTTAGACAAAAGAGAAGAACGAGAGCACGGGAGCGCTAAAGAGGAAGTAACTCTTTTGCATTCCAAATGGCGCTTCTTCTTCTTCTTCTTGCCGAACAATCCATTATGCATGAGCAGCAGATAGGATCATTATCATCACTAATAGGACCATAGAATTATGACCGCCCTTTCCTCTTCGTTTGCTGCAAACGGTGAAAGTCTTAGGGCACGTCCCTGCTGGCCTTCTGCATGTCCATAATTTCACATCTGAAGCAGCGGCACAGAATCCAAAGATAATAGTCATATTTCAGGAGAAATTTCATAAGGTACCTACCCCAACCCCTCCCTCCCTCCTAATATCAAGCTTCTATTTTAATAGTAGGGCTCAGTGACCAGACAGCTTATTGGACAGATTCAATTAGGGGCCATCTGCAGGATCATGGGATAGTTTCTTGGACGTGACCTGAATAACCATCTGCAAGCCATCATCCAAAAGGAACCACAACAGATTTTCCCTCCCCCAAAGACATTTTTCTGACAGAATCCAAGATGTTGCAGGGCAACCTTCTAGTGACCTTCAAGAAAACAGGCCACCGTCTTAAGGCAGAGACAGAAAAGCGGAAGTGAGCAGAACGGCGATTTTAGGACTCTAAGCGCGTGTCCTGACGTGCGTTGAGGCTGTAGCTCGGACCAGTTAACAGGCGGCGGGAATGACCGCAACCAATCACAGCCCGGACCAGAAAGAAGACACCGGAAGTCGACCATACGAGCAAAGATAAAGCAGGACGCTTTTAAGTGCAGGGTCTGAAGTGCCTTGAGGCTGGAGGCTTATGGACATCTGAGGTTACAAGGGAGAACCAGAAAAGACACCGGAAGTTGGTCATACGCGCAATTTTAGCTCGGACCTGTGGACAGAGGGGCGGAAGTGAGCAGAATCAGTCACAGAACGGTCATTTTAGGGCCTCCGAGGTTCTTCCTGAACTCGGGTCAGAAAGTAGAAAGTGAACAGAATTTGAAAACCTCTGAAGTTGCAGCCCTGACCGTAGAACAGAAACCAGAAGTCGACTCTACGAGCAGAGACCACGTAGGACTCTTTTAAGGGCGTGTTCTGGCTTGCTTTAAGGCTGCAGCCCGAATCAGTGAGTAGACGGCGGGAGTGGCCAGAGTCAGTCACAGAACGCTCATTGCAAGACCTCTGACGTTGCAGCCCTGAGCAGACAACAGACACCGGAAGTCGACCATGCGAACGGAGAAGAACTCTGGACTGTTTCATTAGGTCAGCAAAATACCGTCTGCAACCCAATTAGGGCCTTTATTCTTAGTGCAGAATACAACCGGCTGCAGAAAAACGCTGTCCAGTATAATACCCTTGTGTCCATTCAGAGCGACACACCCGCCTCGGTGGCGAAGTAGGAGTTCGACCCTGGGCGTCGGTGGAATGCCCCAAAACGAACCGTAGACCGCAGATAAGTAAGCATAGGGGTAACAGCTTCCGTCGGCAACCGGATGCAGAAAAAATAATATCCAATATATGGCCTTTGTGTCCACCCAGAAGGACTAGATGGGTACCCGACCCTGCCATAAGCGGGAAAAGGGTTAGGAGTTGCTTTATGTCCATTCAGAGGGACAAGATCCGCAGTTGCTTAGTGTCCATTCAGCGGGACAAGATCAGCAGTTGCTTAGTGTCCATTCAGCGGGACAAGATGGGTATCCTACCCTGCCATAAGCGGGAAAAGAATTAGGAGTTGCTTAGTGTCCATTCCGCGGGACAAGATGGGTACCTGACTGCCATAAGCAGGAAAAGGACTAGGAGTTGCTTAGTGTCCATTCAGCGGGACAAGATGTGTACCTGACCCTGCCATAAGCGGGAAAAGGATTAAGAGCTGCTTAGTGTCCATTCAGCGGGACAAGGTAGGTACCTGACTCTGCCATAAGCGGGAAAAGGATTAGAAGTTGCTTAGTGTTCATTCTGCGGGACAAGATGGATACCCGACCCTGCCATAAGCGGCGGGACAAGGGTTAGGCATCGCTTTATGCCCATCCAGAGGGACAAGATGGGTTCCCTCCCTGAAATAGGCGGGAAAATGGGTTATGAGTTACTTTGTGTTCATTCAGCGGCACAAAATGGGTTCCCCCCTGCCATAAATGGGACAAGTGCCATTCTTCTTAGTGCAGGACTCCACAACAATAGGGCTACCCAAGCCCTGCAAGGCGGCGAAAAAATGAGGGAGGGAGCAATGACAGTTCTTTTTTATTTTGCTTCAGGTCCCCCTCCACCCCTACGGCAGAGCGTCAAATGTCCCAGTGCTAAAACATCACTTTAAGGATTACAGAATGCAATGGGCCTGAAGGCGGTGACATTTACTGGAGGCAGGAAAGAAAAGGGCAATAACTTTCTTTATAGTTGAGATTATCAAAAATTCAACATCCTGAGTTGTCCCTCCTTCGCCTTCCGCCTCCAAAAACGGGGGTGACATCAGCCCTCCTCCTAAAGGACCGTTACGTCTATCCGCCCCTAAAGGGGGAGAGTGATGCGACTGAAAAAAAAAAGGGAAAGGATAAGAGCAGGAGAAGGACTAGGGTGACGGCAATCTGCCTCCTAACAGGGCGGGCCGGGAGGGGGATGACGCGCGACTGAAAAAGGGAAGGGGTAAGGGCAGGAAAAGGAGTAAGGAGTGCCATAACAAGTAAAACGGGCCCCCTCCATTGATGATTTCAATGTTTTTCAATTCTCTTTAGCATCATTCTGGCGATAGGGAAAGTCCTTACCAATTTTTAAGGGCCTGATGTCGAGTGCCGGTTAAACTCTAGGGCTCGATTTCAAGTTCTTTTTTTTTTGCTACTTCTTGGAGTAGTTTACAGTAGATGATGGCACTCTTCTTTCTAGAGCGCCATAAAAAGAAATGGCGCGAAACAACGTTCAACCAGAAAACCATTTCCCAATTTTTGATGGTGGATAAGGGCCACGAAACCATAAACCTCTGACAGATAGTCACTAGTCGTCTTTTACTTTAAAGCTTCTTATTCGCTTCCGTTACTTCCTTTTCGGTTTTTTTCTTCTTCCTCTCTCCTCGGCTTTTACGCCTTTTTACGCCTCTTTTGTCGTCATCGTTGTCGTTAACTTTGATGAGCACCGTTCGCCCCTCAGTTCTCCTTAGGCTACCAGCACCGCACCGCCACTGAACAACAGCACCCTCTAACGTCGAACACGAGATCAATGGGAGCGGCGAATTGTGTTGGACACACCAGTTCTCGTCTGATCACTTAAGTTAAGCAACGCAACCCCAGCTAGTACTGACATGGGTGGCCGCTTGGGAAAACTGGGTACTGCTAATACCCCAAAATCGTCGCATTAGTGTAGAGTCTGTGCAGTCTCTGCATAAGCAGTGGCGTCACTAAGGAGGTGCGGGCCGCACCGGGTGACACCCTTCGCACCATGACAACCGGGGTGACACCAAAGCAGAAGAGGCTTTTTTCGGGAGAGCTGGGGGGGGAGGTGACACCAACCCCGGGTGTCACCCTAGCGACGCCACTGTGCATAAGAACTATGCTGTAGACGGCACTCTAATGACCTTGTAGTTGAAGGGCCCTAAAACACGAAAAAACAACGGGTGGGAGCGGCGAATTGCGTTGGCCACACCAGTTCTCGTCTGATCACTGAAGTTAAGCACCGCAACCCCAGCTAGTACTGACATGGGTGGCCGCTTGGGAAAACTGGGTACTGCTATTACCCCAAAATCGTCGCATTAGTGTAGAGTCTTGCAGTCTCTGCATAAGCAGTGGCGTCACTAAGGAGGTGCGGGCCGCACCGGGTGACACCCTTCGCACCATGACAACCTGGGTGACACCAAAGCAGAAGAGGCTTTTTTCGGGAGAGCGGGGGGGAGGTGACACCAACCCCGGGTGTCACCCTAGCGACGCCACTGTGCATAAGAACTATGCTGTAGACGGGACTCTAATGACCTTGTAGTTGAAGGGCCCTAAAACACGAAAAAACAAAGGGTGGGAGCGGCGAATTGTTTTGGACACACCAGTTCTCGTCTGATCACTGAAGTTAAGCAGCGTAACCCCAGCTAGTACTGACATGGGTGGCCGTTTGGGAAAACTGGGTACTGCTAATACCCAAAAATCGACGCATTAGTGTAGTGTCTGTGCAGTGTCTGTGCAGTGTGCAGTGTCTGTGTAGTGTAGTGTCTGTGTCACTAAGGAGGTGCGGGCCACACCGGGTGACACCCTTCGCACCATGACAACCGGGGTGACACCAAAGCAGAAGAAGCGGTTTTTTTTCGGGAGAGCGGAGGGGGGTGACACCAACTCCGGGTGTCACCCTAGCGACGCCACTGTGCATAAGAACTATGCTATGTCCGCTCGCACACACAGCCACTTGTGGCGGCTACTAGTGGCGACCACACGTTGCGGACTGCGTTTCTAATTGGAATTAAAATAGGCTCGGCGCAGACACAGCGTTAGCAGTAGCGCTACTAAGCCACGAGCTGTGGCAGTCGCTGTATCTCGCTACTTGTCGCCGGTGGCGGCGTTTTTCCTATTACCTCAAGCACAAGATCTCGTTGCTGCCGCCTGTGGCAGCCACTGGCTGCTGCAAGTGGCTGTGTGTGCGACCGGCTTAAAACACCAACAAACAACGGGTGGGAGCGGCGAAATGCGTTGGACACACCAGTTCTCGTCTGACCACTGAAGTTAAGCAGCGCAACCCCAGCTAGTACTAACATGGATGGCTGCTTGGGAAAACTGGGTACTGCTAAAACCCAAAAATCATCGCATTAGTGTAGTGTCTGTGCAGTCTCTGCATAAGCAGTGGCGTCACTAAGGAAGTGCAGGCCGCACCGGGTGACACCATTCGCACCGTGACAAATGGGGTGACACTGAAGCAGAAGAAGCGGCGATTTTCGGGAGAGGGAGGGGTGACACCATGGCGTCACTTCCCCCGGGTGACGCCACTGTGCATAAGAACTATGCTGTGGACGGGGCTCTAATGACCTTGTAGTTGAAGGGCCGTAAAACACCAACAAACAACGGGAGATCGATCGATGCCCAACCTCTATGTCAGTGGTTTTAAACCAGGGTTCCGTGAGGTCCGCCCAAGGGTTCCGCCAATGGCAAGGTGAAATATAAAAATAACAATGAAAACACAAGAAACGAGAACGGCTTTCGTCCGATCACTGAAGTTAAGCAACGCAGCTCCAGCTAGCACTAACATGGGTAGCCACTTGGGAAAACTGGGTACCACTAATACCCAAAAATTGTCGCATTAGTGTAGTGTCCGTGCAGGTCCTGCATTAGAACTATGAAGTGGACGGGGCTCTAATGACCTTGTAGAGGAAGGGCCCTAAAACATCAACCAACAAACGAACGAACCCAGGTATTATCGACATGGATGGCCGCTAGGGAAAACTGGTACCGGTAACACCCAAAAACGTCGCATTAGTTTAGTGTCTCTGCAGGTCCTGCATTAGAAGTATGCGGTGGACGGGACGCTAACGATTTTGTAAGGGAAGGGCCCAGTTTTCCCACGCGGACACCCATCGCAGTACTAACTGCGGTTGAGTTACTTAACTTTAGTAAACAAACGAGAATTGGCGAGACCAACGCAGTAACTCGCTTGCCCGAGCACTCCTTTAGAGAGGGATGGAGTGAGAGATGGAAGGGGAGTGAGGGAGAGGGGGAGAGAAAGAGGAAGAGAAAGAGAGAGGGAGAGAGAAAGAGAGAGGGAGAGAGAAAGAGAGAGGGAGAGTGAAAGAGGGAGGGAGAGAGAAAGAGAGAGGGAGGGAGAGAGAAAGAGGGAGAGAGAGAGAGGGAGAGAGAAAGAGAGGGAGAGAGAGAGGGAGAGAGGAGGGAGAGAAAGAGGGAAAGAGAGATAGGGAAAGAGAGAGGGAGAGAGAAAGAGAGGGAGGGAGAGAGAAAGAGGGAGGGAGAGAGAAAGAGGGAGGGAGAGAGAAAGAGAGAGGGAGGGAGAGAGAAAGAGAGAGGGAGGGAGAGAGAAAGAGGGAGGGAGAGAGAAAGAGAGAGGGAGGGAGGGAGAGAGAGAGGGAGAGAGAAAGAGAGAGGGAGAGAGAAAGAGAGAGGGAGAGAGAGAGGGAGAGAGAAAGAGGGAGGGAGAGAGAAAGAGAGAGGGAGAGGGAGAAAGAGAGTGGGAGGGAGAGAAGGGTCGGGTACGCACCTTGTCCCTCTAGGCGAAATATTGGACATGGTTTTCCCCAAGGGAGAGGCTTATTGCGTTGGACACACCAGTTCTCGTCTGAGTCGGTTCCGAAAAAACGTTCGAGAAAGAAATGAAACTAAAATACCGTTGACTCATCTCCAGCGTTTCGAGATCGAATCCAGAATTCCGTAGCGGGGGGTGGGAAAAGGGCAAGGGGAGGGGGAGACAAGGTGTGACTGGGAGAGTCATTAACTGAGCAAACGGCAATCTGTAGAACTTGAATGCAGAGGGTGGGGGGAACCTCGTTTTAATCACTGAATTTAATCAATGAAATAAATGAATCACATCATTGTGTTGGAACACGTTTCAAGGGCTCTTTTTAAATTGAGGGGGGCATGGGGGAAAGGTTTCAAGGGCTCTTTTCAAATTCAGAACGGGAGCACAAGAGGGAGGTTTCAAGGACCCTTTTCAAATTCAGGGGAGAGACGAGAGGTGGGGATGGGGCAGGAGCCATCATCAATCAGGTTCAAGTTTCTGGATGAATTGTTCGGATTTTAATTAAGAAGGCTGGAGGGCAGGGAAACAGGAAGAGACAGGGTTGAATACGATTGCGAATTTTAACTGATGAGGGTGAGGGACAGAGAGAGAAGGGTGCTGCTGATGGTGCTGCCACCTGTCAATAGTCCTTGGAGTTACCGCGCGGGTCGATCAGATCTCGCCACAGGCTGCTTTTAATGACAAATTGTTATGGATGTCTTAAGTACCAGGTTCGATTCTGGCCAAGGGCAGTGATCCCCAACGAGTTTAGACGGAGATATATTTCGATCTGCTTATACACTGGGTCCTAGCGCAGGGCTATGAGCACTGAAGTTAAGCAACGCAACCCCAGCTAGTACTAGCGTGTGTGACCGCTTGGGAACTCTGGACACAGCTAATACCCGAAATCGTCCTAACAGCGTAGTGTTTGGGCAGACTCTGCATTAGAACTTCGCAGTGGACGGGGCTCTAATGACCACTGTACAGGCTGAAGAGCCCTAGAACATCAACAAAACGAAATAAGGGCTCTCAGGGCCTACAGGGCAGATTTTGGTCACTCTAAATAGTGGTCAGAATTAAAGGTGTCGGATAAAACGACCCAGCAAGGCGATGATAGCCACAAAAAATAGCCGCAGGTCAATAGGGATCGTAGAACCCTTTACCAGAATGAAATAATGAACAGGGACAGGACGACAGGACTACGCTGGGCTCACAGGACCCTCTTCAAGGCGGAAATAATGAAAAGGACGACCCTCAGGGCTCGCAGAACCCTCTTCCGGACGGAAGTAACGACCAGGACGACAATGGGCTCACCAAGCCTTCTTCCAGACTGCAATAATGCACAGGACGACCCTTTGGGTTCGCGGAACCCTCTTCCAGACGGAAATGATGGATAGGGCAACACTCCGCGTACATCACAGATTTTGATCACTAAATAGTCAAGAGTTTCTCACCCTAACGAAGGGGGTGCGCGCCTTGGTCGATAGACGATCTGGTGACACCAGGATTGGAGCGGCTGTATTCGATTGGACCCACCAATTCTCGTCGGATCACAGAAATTAAGCAACGCAATCCCAGCTAGTACTAACATGGGTGGCCGCTTGGGAACACTGGCTACTGCTAACACCCAAAAATCGTCGTAACAGCGTCGTATCTGTGTAGACTCTGCAGTAGAACTACGCAGTGGACGCGGCTCTCTAACGACCGTTGTAGTTGAAGGGGCCTAAAACCCCAACGAAACGAAAGCCACCTGGACGGGTAACAGGCTCGAGCCCGGGACAACATCTTGCGAGGAAAGTCACAGAACCCACCCTCTTGCTCATGGAAAAAATGTGCAGAACAAATTTTGGTCGCTGTAAATAGTGGTCAGAACTTAAGAAGGTGTCCGTTGAAACGACCCAATAACGTGGTCAATCAGTGGCGTGGTGATGGCCGCCAAAATGACCACTGGTCAAGAGTGCCAAGAATACCACAATCCAATCAAGTGAGATTAGCGTGACAAAAATCTAACTCACACACAATGGGCATTTGGCAGTTTTTGGATCTCAGAAATCCTCCTCAATCTTTGCAGAGGTGGGTCAGAAGGAAGGGCGGGGAAGGAGGGGCGCTCCTGATATTTTAGAGTGGAGATCACGTGACGACAAGGTGGACATCAGGCTGGAACCAATCGCAAATTTGGCAAACTGTCAAGTCTGACTCTGTGGTCCACTTTCTTTTATGGTCCCAAAATTTTTTTCTCGCCTCTTTCTTTTTCAGGAAAAAAAAAAAAAGACTGCGTCTTCAAGAAGTGGACGGTCTTTTGCCGGTCTCTTCATTGCCCCATAAATCAGCCTAAAGAGCTCAACTAGTACTAAGGTGTGTGGGGGAGGGCGGGGTAGAACACTCTTGAAGCAAAAGAGGAGGGAAGAGGAGGAAGAGGACGACACCAGAATGATGTCATGCAAACCACGAGACACACATCTTCGTGTAAAGTGCCCATTACCGTAAAACCACTGACCATTGAATGACCCTGATCAATGGGCAATTTCTCACTCAAATATTATCACAAAAGCTACATTGTGATGGCGGACCACGTCGATGATGATGACAGTCCAAAAAAAAAATTTTCTGGTAGTTGGACGCCTGGACAAAAGACTAAAGTGCAGAGGAAGGCGGGGAAGGTGGGATATCAGAACAAAACACCAGAACGGAAGTGCGCCTGCCTGTTCCGAGTTGGCACAATTGGAAAACTGCAAATATTAGGCTGATCAAAATTGCACTCATGTTTGCAACAAGCAACTCTGAACCATTTTCCCGACTATGGCAGGGTCAGGTACCCAATGTTGTCCCTCTGAATGGGGGAGCGGCTTATTTCGTTGGACACACCAGTTCTCGTCTGATCCCAGTTCCCGTCCACAGTGTAGTTCTGATGCACGAATGCGACGATTTTTGGATACTAGCGGTATCAAGATTTCCCAAGCGGCCACCCATGTTAGTACTAGCTGGGGTTGCGCGCTGCTTAACTTAACTTTCCCGCTCCCTGGACACCTTTGAGGAATGGGCTGTTAACCTCGGCGATCACACGGTGCACTCCACAGGGCCACCAGCGACAGTCCTACATCATTTTTATTAACAACAGCAGTCCCTTCAGTGAAAAAATGCTCCCACCCCCACCACCAATAGCAGTGCCACCAGCAACAGCAGCGCCACCAGTGACGAAAGGGGTGTCACCACCAAAACAGATCACTACTAATAGCAGCAGCGCCACTATAAACAAAGTAACTTCTAACAGCTTTCCCGCCTATGGCATGGTCGGGTACCTTGTCCCACTGAATGGACACAAGGGCGATATATTGTTCATAGGTTTTCTGCAGCCGGTTGCCGACCAAAGCTGCAACCCCTATGTTTATTTATCGTCGGTCTACTGTTCATTTTTTGGGTATTTCCAACGGTGCCAGGGGGGGAGGGGCGCACCAAGCGAACACCCATGTCAGTACTAGCTGGGGTTGCGCTGCTTAACTTCAATGATGAGACGAGAACTGGTGCGTCCAACGCAATTCGCCGCTCCCCCTCTCTCGGCCCTTCAGCTGCAAGGTCATTAGAGTCTCGTTCACAGTGTAGTTCTTTTGCAGAGACTGCACAAATGCGGCGATTTTAAGGCAGTAGCAGTACCCAGTTTTCTCAAGCGGCCACCCATGTCAGAACTAACTGGGGTTGAGTTGCTTAACTTCAGTGATCAGACGAGAACTGGTGTGTCCAACACAATTCGCCGCAGCCAAAGCCAGCCCACCTCGGTCCAGGATCGAACTTAGAACTACTGACACAGTGGCCGAGCGTGCTAACCACTATGCCACCGAGGGCACAATAACAATCAAAAATAGCCTCCCCCCTTGCGACAAAAAAAGTGCTGCCACCTTCACTACCACCAAAAGCAGCGCCACCATCGACAACAGCAGCGCCACCACCAATAAAACGACTGCTTCGAGCCCATTCATACGCCCCCCCCCCTGAAAGAAATGTTTCGGTTGTTGTTTGTTGGTGTTTTAGGACCCTTCTACTACACGGTCATTACAGTCCCGTCCACTGCGTAGTTCTGATGCAGGGACTGCACAGACATTACACTAATGCGACGATTTTTGGATACTAGCAGTACCCAGTTTTCCCAAGCGGCCACCCATGTCAGTACTAGCTAGGGTTGTGTTTCTTAACTTCAGTGATCAGACCAGAACTGGGTGAGTCCAACACAATTCGCCGCTGCCAAAGCCAGCCCACCTCGGTCCAGGATGGGTTTGTTTGTTGTTTGTTTGTTTGTTGGTGTTTTAGGGCCCTTCAATTACAAGGTCATTACAGCCCCGTCCACTGTGTAGTTCTGATGCAGGGACTGCACAGACACTACACTAATGCGACGATTTTTGGATACTAGCGGTGCCCAGTTTTCCCAAGCGGCCACCCATGTCAGTACTAACTGGGGTTGCGTTGCTTAACTTCAGTGATCAGACGAGAACTGGTGCGTCCAACGCAACTCGTCGCTTCCTCCAGGATGGAACCTAGAACTACTGACACAGTTGCCGGGCGTGCTAACCACTATGCCACCGAGGGCACAATCATAATCAAAAATAGGCCCTCTCTTGCGACAAAAAACAGTGCTGCCACCTTCACTACCGCCAAAAGCAGCGCCACCATCGACAACAGCAGCGCCACCACCAATAAAACGACTGCTTCGGGCCCATTCATAGGCACCCCTCCCTGAAAGAAATGTTTCGGTGGCAATTCTCGTCGGAAATGAGCGTATCTCTTCTTTTTTTAATATCGAAGGGGGTCGAGCGAGACAGGTAGGGGTGTCAGCCTGGCAGCCAAAGAAAAAGCAATTATGCTAATGCACCTTAGCTTTTAACGAAGAATACATAAATTAATTTCGTTTGCAAAGTAGAAAGAAAAATGGAGCTGTTGGAAGAGGAGAAGGGGGTGCCTTAACCGTCGACGAACGGAAGGGGGGGGCCACACAGCAGAATTCTATTGATTTCACTGACTTCTTTACACCACAGCACCGATACTTCATCAAACCTCTCAAGAAGCACCACCCTGCCACAGATTTCTTCTTTCCACCTAACAGTTAAGACATCCACAGTCTCCATTTTCTTTCGGCCCCTACCTCCTCTGCCTGCCCCTTCCCCTTCACCCACTTCCTTTCTATCAGCACCATCATACTATCTACTTCCGCTCTTCCTCTGACTGAGTACTATTTGCTCTGCCGGATCCCACTGCACTCTTTTGCCTGTTGCCTACCATCCCAGCCTGTGTGCCTCTTGCAGGCACATATTCTCGCACTGCTGTTCTGTCTGCTACACTGCCTGGCAACCCACACAATGGAATTCCCCGCAGTAAGAAATCTCGACAGGATTGCCCCTTCCCGGGTTTGATCTCGCGCCCTGGTGGGCGGGAGAGGCGAATTGCGTTGGAGACACCAGTTCTCGTCTGATCACTGAACTTAAGCAGCACAACCTCAGCTACTACTGACATGGGTGGCCGCTTAGGAAAACTGGGTACCGCCAGTATCCAAAAATCGTCGCATTAGTGTAGTATCTGTGCAGATTCTGTATCAGAACTACACAGTGGACGGGGCTCTAATGACCTTGTTGTTGAAGGGCCTTTAAACATCAACAAACAACGCGCCCTGGTGTGCGCATGCAAGCATTTCTGGCGGAAAGAGATTGCTGGCCACAATTCTGCACTCGTCTTTCGACAACTGCCCTGTGCCTCGGCTTTCGATCACGTGCCTGTCGTGTTGAGGAACTCCAAAGGCCATTCTGTGCTCTAACAACTTCCGCGGTCTTCTTATAGGCACTTCCGAGTGCCCAACGCTCCAACAAGACCGGATTGGCGATTTCAACCTTGATGTAAGGGACCCCCTCAGATCGGTTCGCAGCTTGGGCTTCCGCGTCTGGTGTTTTAGGGCCCTTCAACTACAAGGTCATTAGAGCCCCATCCACTGCGTAGTTCTGATGCAGAGACTGCACAGACACTACACTAATGCGACGATTTTTGGATACTAGCGGTACCCAGTTTTCCCAAGCGGCCACCCATGTTAGTACTAACTAGGGTTGCTTTGCTTAACTTCAATGATCAGGCGGGAACTGGTGTGTCTAAAGCAATTGGCCGCTCGAGATACGAGTTCAAGCCCCTTCCCTCCACCAGGAAACTGGCGACTTCCGTCAAATAACGCCTACCGAGAGTAGGAGGAGGAAGACGTCACCCACCACAGGGAAAATATGGGCAGATCGGCAACATTGACTTTCCTGGCGCAGGCTAATGCCTAATGTATGGAGTCTGGACGACGTTACACTAGTGCACCACAGAACAGAAACCTGTCCTGACGGAAACTGCGAGTAGATCAGCGGCATTCCCAGATACTGCAGAGCTTGGGCCTCCCTCTGGACTCTGACGTCGGAAATTCCCTTCGGAAACTTTGAAAGCAAGTCCCGAGAACTAAACCGGCATACCATGAGCTCAGGAGTCAAAAGCTTTCCCGAAATCAACTACAAAAGAGAGAAACTGCAGCTCCTTGAGTTTCTGGTGTTACTACCAGTGTCATGAGCCTCAGGCTTGTCGGGTGCAATCTTTCAGTGGGGGAGGGGGGTTGAGGGAGGATGCGACGTATGTTGCCTTGAAGAGAAAGGGATGAGGAGAGGGTGGTTGTGAGGAAAGGGGTAGAGAACTTAATTACGATTAATGATCCAAATGCGGGGAATGCAGCCCTGACATTGTGTACCCCTGCAGCACTGCAACTGCCAGCCTGTGGAGGAAGAAGACCTAAATGAGCAAGAATTCAGGCGCGCACACCTCTTCCACCCTCTCTCGTTCCCTCAGAGCCCATGCCAGAAAAAGAATCCGGTTCCAGACAATATTTCAATAATTTATTTGAGACGACGAACAACTTAAGAGCAACCAATAAAAAATCTTTTCCACCCTCCAGGGTTGTTCTTAGTCCCTATTGGTGAACCACAACCCTTTCTGGAATCGGAAGTAGGGGGAGGAGAAAGGCACTCATGGACTAATATCCGTAATAATGATGGATATTAATATCCTTTATCTACAGCGTCGAATTCAAATGGGGACCAACGACTGGTGGGAATATTTTTTACACCATAAATCAGCACTTAAATGTTATTAATATGTCTTTTCATTTATCAATGGTGAAATGAAATGCCTGGAAACCCTCCTGCAGGCGGAAAATGAAGGGGTTGAAGTAAGGGGGGGACCAACAGAGGGGGGGAGAACAAAAAGGAGAGAGCTTGTGCGCGCACCCCAGGACATCCTCTCTCTCTCTCTCTCTCTTTCAAGGAAATCATTTGTCACATTGACTGCATAAGGAAGCAATTAAAGTTTATGTTGGCCTTATTAGGAACCGGAAGCGCATTCCTCTCTCCATCCAGAAATGGGATGGGGATGCAATTGGGGTAGGGCCTCATTTCGGAGAGAGTAACGTATGTGTTTTTCAAGCGGTGGCGGACTCATCAGAACCCGTAGTAGGCGGTTCTATTTTGGCCGACGTTGGCAGCAGTGAGAAGCGTAGCCATTTTGGGCCATGAGGGGTAACCACTTTGAGCCACATGACTAGCATTTTGGTCTATAACGGTAGCCATATTGGGCCATAAGAATAGCATTTCCGGCTTTAGAGGGTAGCGACTTTGAGCTCTAAGGAGGGCCATTTTAGGATATAAGGAGGGTAGCCATTTTGGGCTTTAAAGAGGTAGCCATTTCGGGTTTAAAAAAGTGTAGTCATGCTGGGCTATAAGGGGGAGGGGCATGTTGAGTCGTAAGGGGGAAGCCATCTTGGATTAAAAGAGTGGCCATTTTGGGCCATTTTCTCCACAAAGCCATCCATTTTGGGCTTGAAAGAGTGAAGCCATTTTGGCCCATAAGAAAGATAGCCATTTCTCTCTATAAGGGTAACCATTTTGGGCTATAAAAAGGGCAGTCACTCTGGGCCATAAGGAGGACAGCCATTTTCTCTATAAGGGTAGCCATTTTGGGCT
>JAAFCE010004287.1:13081313-13114761 GCA_013389805.1 Trigoniulus corallinus
CTAGGACCGACAACGGGCGGTAAGACACTTCTAGGATCGACAACGGGTCACCAAAAACTAAGGTCGGTAAGAAACGTTATTAAAAGACTACGAAGGTTAATGAGTGACTACGATTGGTAAGAGATGTTAATGAACAACTATGAACGGTAAGAAATGTAAGTGCACGACTATAAACGGTAAGAAACGCTAAAGAACGACTATGAGCGGTAAGAAATGTGACTGAAGACTTCAGGTGGTAAAAATCGATAACGGCGGTAAAAACTCAAGAATTCAACGTTGAGAACTATATGTCGTAAGAAATACTAAGGGTCGAGCGATGGCGGCAATGAACAGCTCTAGGCGGTAAAACATATGAGCCACTCCCGCCGGTAAAACATATGAGCCACTCCCGCCGGTAAAACATATGAGCCACTCCCGCCGGTAAAACATATGAGCCACTCCCGCCGGTAAAACATATGAGCCACTCCCGCCGGTAAAACATATGAGCCACTCCCGCCGGTAAAACATATGAGCCACTCCCGCCGGTAAAACATATGAGCCACTCCGGGCGGTAAGAAACATTAGCGAATGATTCTAAGCGGCAAGAAAAATCAACGAGCGACTCCAGGGTAAGAACTCTATCTAGAGAGAGCGAATAGACAACGAACGACCGTAACCGGTAAGAAACTCCCCCCCCCCCCCCAATTAAGGGGTAAAAATGCCAAACGAACGTGTTTAAGTGGTAAGAAAGCTATCTAGGCGGCAAAACAAGACTGTACAAGACCTTACGAACCGACTTACGGAGAATCGAAACTGTGATCCTTATGACTGTAAGCGGTAAGAAGACACACCAACGAACAACAAATCGGTAAAAAAAAAGACCACATTTACGGCAGTAAAATGTTAAGAACGTTTACAAGCGGTAAGAAACACACCAAGGAAAGGGGTAAAAACTACCACAAAGCAACTTCATGCGGTAAAACGTTAAGAACCTCAATGAGCGGTAAGAAATACATCAACCAAACTACTACCAAACAACTTTAGTCCATAAACGTTAAAGAACATCGACGAGCGGTAACAAATGCATCAAGGCAAGCGGTAAAAACAACCACTAATCAACCAACTTTAGGCCGGGAGACGTCAAGAACGTCTATGAACCGTAAGAAACACATCAAGGTAAGCGGCAAAAACTACCACCAAACAACATTAGGCGGTAAAACGACCAACTTTAGGTCGGGAAACGTTAAGAACGTCTATGATTGGTAAGAAACACATCTAGGCAGGCGATCACACTACCACTAAACAATTTTCGGCCGTCAAACCCTAAGAACGTCAAAGAGCGGCAAGAAATGCATCAGGGCAAGCGGTAAAACCAACCACTAATCAACCAACTTTAGGCTGGGAAACGTCAAGAACGTCTATTAGCCGTAAGAAACACATCAAGGCAGGCGGCAAAAATTACCACCAACCAGCTTTAGGCGGTAAAACGTTAAGAACCTCAATGAGCGGAAAGAGACGCATCAAGGCAAGCGGTAAAACAACCAACTTGAGGCCGGGGAAACGTTAAGAACGTCTGAGTGGTAAGAAACACATCAAGGCAGGCGGCAAGAGCTTTCGGCCGTCAAACGTTAACAACGTCTATGAGTGGTAAGAAACACATTAAGGTAGACGGTAAAAGCAACCACTGAACAATTTTAGGCGGCAAAACGTTAAGAACTTCAATGAGAGGCAAGAGACGCATCAAGGCAAGCGGTAAAACAACCAACAGTGAGTGTCAAGAAACACATTAAGGCAGGCGGTAACACAGCCACTAAACAATTTTCGGCCGTCAAACGTTAAGAACGTCAATGCGCGGTAAGAAGAGCATCAAGGTAGGCGGTAAAAGCTACCACTGAACAACCTTACGCCGGAAAACGTTAAGAACCTCTATGAGTGGTAAGAACACTCAGAGGAGCAGGGCAGGCCTTAGGACAAGGCGACCGAGGCGACCGCCTTGGGCCCCGCGCTGGTGAATTAAAAAAAACTTGGTACTGGGGTCCCGCTATCGCCTGCTGCTTTGGGCCCAGCAAACTCTAGGGCCGGCCCTGCAGAGGAGGGAGGATCCGAACCGGGAGCTTAGCTGCAACACAACATCTACGCATGTTACGGTAATTCGGTAAACAACATTTGAAAATAAAATTTCAGGTGGTGCACCAGGTAAGGGGGCGGAGGAGGGGCCTGTTTGTTACCCCTTCCCCACCGGTATACGAGTACGCGGAATAACATTAAACCAACAAATCAACCCCCTAAAGGGTGGAAAAATGGCACCAGAACAAAAAGCAGACATTTTTGGCGATTGGAAAACTGAACAGGCGCTGAAGGGAGGGGTGAGTGGGAATCGTTCCTGTCATCATGAAACTTTTATTACTTTCATACGAGAGGGAGGGTGTCTCATCGCCACTAAGACGCTTGATTACATGAATTATTCATTCCGTACTTTCCAGAAAACGCAAGTATCCAATGGATCCATTTGCAAAGAAAATGACTCCGCTGCAGTGGCGAATGCAGGTGACGACAGTGACGTCATCCACAACCTGACTGGTGATTGCAGGCTCATTATTCCTTCATTCCGCCTGCGGCAGGGATCTAGTCTGCCGCAAGTTCTGACCCTCTACTTCCGCCTGGGTTCCACTAGGGACAACCCCCTAATCCAGGTCCCTAATCCAGGTAAGACAACTGCAGGCTGGATTCCAACTTTATTAGGGCAGAGCCCTCGAACCAGTTGTTCCGGGACACTAACTAAAAGGGGCAATTTCAAACAGGCCTCCGGATACCGGGCCCTGACGATCGAGCACAGGCCTGGTATGTCAATGGTTCTAGAGTCGCAATTCACCCTGACCGCTTCCGAAATGGGGGAAAAGGTCAAGCCGGCCCTAACCCAGGTAGACTATTGCAGGCTCGATTCTAACTTTATTAGGGGAGAGCCCTCGAAGGAGCTGTTCCAGGACACTAAGAAAAAAAGGGCAATTTCAAACAGGTCTCTGGATACCGGGCCCTGACGATCGAGCACAGGCCTGGTATGTCAATGGTTCTAGACTCGCAATTCACCCTGAGGACAACCTGAACGCCTCCGAAATGGGGGAAACGGCCAAGCCGGCCCTAATCCAGGTAAATACCGCACGCTCGATTCTAACTTTATTAAGGCAGAGCCCTCGAAGGAGCTGTTCCGGGACACTAAGAAAAATAAGCAATTTCAAACAGGCCTCCGGATACCGGGCTCCGACGATCGAGCATAGGCCTGGTATGTCAATGGTTCTAGACTCGCAATTCACCCTGAGGTCACCCTGACCGCCTCCGAAATGGGGGAAACGGTCAAGCCGGCCCTAATCCAGGTAGACTACTGCAGGCTCAATTCTAACTTTATTAGGGGAGAGCCCGCGAAGGAGCTGTTCCGGGACACTAAGAAAAAAAAGGGCAATTTCAAACAGGCCTCCGGATACCGGGCCTGGCGATCGAGCATAGGCCTGGTATGTCAATGGTTCTAGACTCGCAATTCAGCCTGAAGTCAGACGGGAAGTACTCCAATGCACTTTCCGCTTCCGAAATGGGGAAAAGGTCAGGTCGGAATTCCGTGTTGTGTTAGCATGGCCTGCCATAATGGTTCAGTTCTACATCCATGATTCCAGGTTCAACTCCGCCTGATGGTGGAAGGCCTCCAATACCGTTTCCATTCCAATTGGGAAGAAGTCCAAGCTCCGCCAATGGAGGTTGTGTATAGGACCTCCAACTTGACGGAAAAAGAACCCTTCAAAAGCGGAAAAGGAAAACAAGTTCCAAATTCCGCAGTGCAGGGGTTTGTCGTTCCCCAGCTGTCAGAAATAATAGCAGGCGGAAAAGCTGTTTCCGTGGAGAGAGGGCGGTGTGTGTGGGATGACAAAAGAACCTCTTCTACACGAAAAGCTGGTAAATTTTCCAGGTGCAGGAGCCTACTTCCGGATCCTTAGTCCATTGTTGCAGGTTCGAACCCGTCTGAGATGGCAATCTTACTGGGCAAAACACACAAGAGGGGGAATCCCAAAATCTTTCCGTCCCGACTCAGGTAGAACACGAAGAGAGCCTCAGTCTTTCACCGGCAACACCATGGTTCCAGGATCCATTCTACCTAACAAAGGACTGCAGAAATACCCCGCCCCAGCACGTCTTTTCCGTTCTGAAAGATAAGGAATACAGTACAACCCTACGGATGAAGAACCCTTCCGAAACGGAAAAGGACAATGCGCAGTAAATCCGCACAATTTCTAGGTGTGCGCAGGCCTGCCGTGGCTTCGGTACCCCATAATGCGCCCCCCCCCCCCCCGACTGGGGAAAACATTGAGTACTCCCTGCCACGGAAAAGAACCCTTTCTAAGCGGAAGAGACGTTAAAATGCTGGACGTTAAAACGAACAGTCTACCGTATTCAGTCGGCAGAACGCAATGCTTCCAGGGGGAAGAAAAGGGCAGGAGAGCAAGGAAGGGGCCTA
The DNA here is from genome assembly GCA_013389805.1 of Trigoniulus corallinus. NCBI lineage: Eukaryota > Metazoa > Arthropoda > Diplopoda > Spirobolida > Trigoniulidae > Trigoniulus > Trigoniulus corallinus. The sequence continues at coordinate 13,085,794 of JAAFCE010004287.1, forward strand.
TTAAAAGAAAAGCGGAAGGGGAAAGGGCAGAAATCTCGTGACACGTAGAAATATCAAAAGGTAAGTAGAAGGGGAGGACGCGTGGGAGGCGAACCTTGTTTTTTTGATCTCTGCTCTCTTCGGGCCACAAGAGACTTCCGAGACACATTCACTTTTATGGCTGCCAACGAACACAGAACACGTACAAAATTCTACGTTGCAATTTCGTAAAAGCGTCTTCTATTTTTTTTCTACATCTTTTTCTTTCCGATGTAGAAAACGGTAAAATCTATTGAGGGTCCTCTCTCTCCACCCCTCACACCTTCCTAAAAGCCAACGTAGAATAGAAGCACGCCATTGATAGAAAAAACGTCCGGAAGTAGGAGTGCCATTGTAGGACTCTTGCAGAATGGCACCGAAAATAAAAATAGAATGGTACTAGAGTTGTGAAGAAAAACCTAACCGGCAAAGGCAGAATAACAAAGAACCCAAATATAGAGAAGAATAGAAAAAGCAAGGCAGAGTAGAAATATGCGCAACTGTAGAAAGGCATTTTACAAATGAGTAGAACTGCAGAAAAGAGGTTGACAAGCGTAGAACTGTAGACAGACAGGTTAGAAAAGAGTAGAAAGACAGTTAAACAGTCTAGAACTGTAAATAGGCAGGCGAGAAAAACGTAGAACGTAGAAAGAGGGTTGGAAAAACAGACTTTGAAACGAACTTTGAAAACGTAGAACAGCAGAAAGGTAGATTCGAAAAGCGTACAACTGTAACTTGGCAGGCGAGAAAAGCGTAGAAATGTAGAAAGGAGGATAGAAATGAGTATAACTGAAGAGAGGCAGGTTGAAAACCGTAGAACTGTAGAAAGGTAGATTAAAAGAGTGGGGAACTGTAGAAACGAGGTTAAAAAGCGTAGAACTGTAGATAGAATTTACAGTTTAGAACTGCAAATAGGTGGGAGAGAACAGAGTAGAAATGTAGAAAGGCGGTTTGAAAAGTGTGCAACTAAAAAAGACTGGTTTGAATACCGTAGAACTGCAGAAAGATAATTAGAAAAGCAGCGAAATGTAGAAACGAGGTTAAAAAGTTTAGAACTGCAGAATGGTTGATTAGAAAAGCGGGGAACTGTAGAAACGAGGTTAATAGGCGTAGAACTGTAGAAGACAGGTTTGAAAAGCGTAGAAAAGTACAAAGGACGTTAAACAGTCGAGAACTGTAAATAGGCAGGCTAGAAATGCATAGAACTGAAGAAAGGCAGGTTAGCATAGCGTAGAACTTTAGAAAAAATGGTCAGAAAAGTGTAGAACTATAGAAAGCAGGTTAAAAAACGGAGAACTGCAGAAAGGCAATTACAAATGCAGAGACATTTAGAAAGGCATGTAGAAAAGCGGAGAACTAAAGAAAAAAGGCCAGTTTGACAAGCGTAGAACTGCAGAATGGCAAGGTAGAAAACCGTAGAACTGTAGAACAGAGATTAAAATAGCGTACAACTGTAGATAGACAGATAACAAAAGCGTAGAACTGTAGATAGACAGATAACAAAAGCGTAGAACTATAGAAAGGCAGGTTTGAAAGAAAATCGTAGACATGCAGAGATGGGGTAGAAACGCAGAAGTAGAAAAATAGAATGTGACGGAAAACGGAGATGAAATAGAAGAGTAGAAGACAAGATTTAGAAGGTAGAAAAAAAACGAAAATTTGTAGAAATGGAATGCAGTATTGGAAAAATGTGGGAATAGAAAAACGAGCAGAATGTCGAAACAGAAAAAACTCCAACCAATTAGTGAATAGAAAGTGAGTAGAAAGTAGAGCAGAATGTCAAAACAGAAAAGACAACGAGATTTTGGAGATAGAAAAAAAGACTATCAGAAAGTAGAAAAAGAAAGCAACACGAGCACATTGCAGAAACAGAAGAACAGAAATTGAAGAACTTGAAAAAAAATACAGAACACCATCTTGCAGAAATAGAAAAAATAAGTAGAATTTGAAAGAAGAGAGAAAAGCGACAACGGTTTCAAAATAGAACACCAGACTAGCAGAATGTAGAAAACCAACACGAGGACATTCCAGAAATAGAAAAGAAAACCGAGCAGAAGAAACACCAGTAGAACATAGAAAAAGAACTGGTTGTTAACATAGAAAGAAGAACAGGTTGTGAAAATAGAAAACAGGATAACAGACCGGAAGTGTCCCTGGTTCAGTGTGACCATAGGTTCTAACCAGTTCAAAGGTCGGCATTTGAAACCGGAAGTGGCACTGAGGTTGGAAGACGCCCAATAGAAATTTTCTACAGATGTGCCTTGAAGAATTCCAGGGTGAAGTCTTTCAGAGGACAAACCAAAGAACCGGAAGTACCCATGTAATAAACGCCCTAATCATTACAAGGGCTTTCTATTTGAGTACCTTCACTGGAAAAAAGGAACCTTTACCCTTTGACAATTAAAGGTCACCTTGAACACCATTAATTCCGGGAATTTCCTAGGGAAGAACAAATTGGATATAAAGCCACGGTAGAAAAATGGACGTTAAAAAAAAACAGAATTCTGAGTGCATTCTATTTATTCTACGCACGTCCACCGAAAAATGCAACGTCCTCTAAAAATTCTGTCGAGCAATTAAGGGATGGATGAACCTCAAAGGGCCTCAAGGTCCCAGTCTTTCTCACGAGAAGTGAAAGAATTCACCACCTGACATCGGACATTCCTCTGTAAGGGCCATTAACTGACGCCAAAGGGCGAATTCCAACGTGTACACCACCGTGAGGCAGTTCCGTGTAACAAGGGTTCATTGCTGCAATCCCCTGGAATCATGAGCACTAAACAGGGCGCGGTTCCCGTCCGAATTAGGGCGCAGGACTTATCAAGAAAGATAGGTTCCTAGTTTCTACGTGCCATGGGTGGTACCAAGAAATTGTCAGGGCTCAAGAACACCTTGTTCTACACTTCCGCTAAGAAAGAAAGAAACTTGAGGGGGGCCTTTGCTACTGTCGGCAAGAAATTCAGGGCTCAAGGACGCCCTGTCTTATTCTCGACAAGACAATCAAGAGATCGTGAACGCTCGTCCCATCTTCGACAAGAAATTCAAGGCAGAAGGGCGCCCTGTCCTAACCTCGACGAGAAATTCAGGGTTCAAGGGCGCCCTGTCCAATTCTCGACGAGAAATTCAGAGCTCAAAGGTGCAATGTCATACCTTCAACAAGAAATTCAGGAGCTCAAGGGCGTCCTGACTTATCTTCGACAAGACAATCAATCGGGGCTCGGGAGCACCCGTTCCATCTTCAACAAGTCAGGGCTCAAGGGCACCCTGTCCTATCTTCGACAAGGAATTCTCGGCTGCAGGGCGCCCTGCCCCATCTTTGACAAGTCAGGGCTCAACGAGTCCTATCCAACGTTCGGCATGAAGTCTGTCGTCGACATACGTCAGGGCTTGAGCGCCCTATCCCAGTTTCAACAAATAAAGGGCTGAAGGACGTCACATTCCATCTCCAACAAGAAAGACAAGCCACAATGGGAGGCCCTTCTAAATCCTTGTTAGGAGGGGTCTAAGGACCTAGTAACTAAACGACTTCAGATGAGATCCCAAAGTCAACGGCCCATTTCTGACAATCCCTGGCATCATGATCTTCAAGACCTTCTTCGATTAATTTTCAGGGATACACCAAAAAGAGAACATGCGCAATGGTGCCATTAATGTCAGGGACCATGTCTTGTCCGCCAGAAGACCTGGTCCCTTCTTCAGAAGGGCCCTAATTTCCAGAAACGCCATTGGATTTTATCTTCCTAATTACTTTCAGGAAACATTCCTCTGGAGATCTCTTTCCCGTTCTCATGATTTGCTGCCGTGACAAAGTTCCAGTGCAGCCCGTTGGGGTGGTAAAAGAATTCTTGATGGCACATAAGACTTCTTGGTAGGGAAAGGGCCTGTAACAAGGTACAAAGTGGGTCCCTGGACATTTAACCAAATGGTTTTGCAGGAGCTTAACTAAAACGTATTGTGGAACTGGAACGGTATTTTATCTAAGGCCTAATATAGTAAATCCTAACACAACAGTCACAACCCTGACGCAATTCCAGAGAGAGAGACAGGAAGTGGGGGAGAGGGTTTCAGGGCAGAAAACTTTGGGACCCCTTCCTTCTCTGACAGGCAAAGCAATTCAATCGTGAGATTGGCGTCGGCGTTCAGTCACTTGAAACAAAAGGCCTTAAGAGAAAGAGTCAATAGATAAACAATATTTTGTTCAAGGTTCTTTGACGTGCACAAGCCCTTTCTTCCAGAATGGCCCTTTGGGACTTGCAAACATCTACTTTGGCACTAGTCACGGGCTCTTGAAACTTGTGGTCTTGATGGATTCATTTGTCATCCGCGGCGCTCCATTACCCACGCAAATGTCTCCAACTTGAAAAGTATTTAGAAACTTGCATCGCATTCCCAAACACCGGCCCTAACCTACATCCCACCCCACCCCTTCTCCAGCAGCACCACCCCAGCGCCTTTTGCCTTTCAAAGTTACATCTCTACAACTTGTTCCGTTCCGCTGCCCCACCTGGATTCATTTTGATGGAATGTCGTGGCAAAATATGCAACAAATACTGAAAAAAGAGGCAAAGTCTACAGCCTGAGAACAACTTTTGGGCTTGATGTCCACTTGATCCACGGGGCTCTAACGACCTTGTAGTTGAAGGGCCCTAAAACACCAACTGTTTCGCATGTTCTGGGCCTGTCAACAGGGCCGCCCATCAGTTGCCAATCCCCATGATCTCGTCTGTAGGGCAACGTACAAGTTCCAGAGGCCCAAAATTCCATCAGCAGCAATACCAATCAGGACCAAAAGTCCAGATTTCGCCAGCAGGGCAACCTGTAAACTCCAAAGGCCCACAATCCTGACAGCAAGGCAAACCTCAAATTCCACAGGCTGGTTCACCTATCAGTTCCACAGCCCATATTCTAGCAACAGAGTCAATCATAAGTTCTACAAGCCCCCATTCCATCAATATCCACCACAGGCTTGGATTCCGTCATCAAGGTCACCTTTCCGTTCTACATGTGAGTTTTCTCAAACCTATTAATTCCATAGGGTTAACTTTTAATTAACCAGGTCAACTATTAGTTCCAGATCCAAGCCCGAGGGCTACGACACCCTTCTACATCTGACAGAACTTACAACTCGGCCAAGATGAAACCGGTGCTCCAACGACTTTCAGAGACAAGTGCAACGCCCTTTTCTGGTAGACAGGCCTGGTAGTTCAGGATATCACCGCTGGAATGGGATCCAGATAAAGGCCCTGTGGGGTGATGGCATTCCATCCAACGACCTCCTTCTTACTGCCCTTTCACCACTCCTAAACAAAAGGCCGTCTCCTAACCTCCCTCAGCCCGAGAACAGCAGTGTGCATTGAACCATTCCAATTTCAGGGCCAATGACATATCGGTTTACCATAACCAGACTCCCCTCAGTGGAACGCCTTGACAATATCCACCAGCATTTATTACCTGCTGCCCCATTCCATCAAAAGAACACCAATGGATACGGATATTGATCCATCGTTCGCACCCTACATCACCTCACATACGTTCTAAAAATGGCCAGGGTGGGGGTCGAAGAAGATTGACATGGCGACTGCCTGCCACACGTGGGGTCGATGGAATTGGGCGATGGATGCACTCGTCATGCTCGCTTGACTTGACCGCGGTCATTGGATTTATGGATACTGCAAGAAGGGAGGTGGGGGTGACGCTGATGTGTCAAGTGGAACACCATCCATTTCTTTGATGGCCGTTGGATTTGTTGTGTGGTCACTTATCGATAAATTCCAGCGCGGGGAAGTTGTAAGGGGCGGGGCTAATGGAATGACGCGTCACGAACTTGACCACTGGTAGATTGTCTTTCCAGTCATGGATATCAATTCCAGTTGACGCCGACCATTGTAGCGGTGAGCCAAGTGGACAACAGCAGCTGCGGTCTGTTGAGCGTATAGGTTGCCGGTCAAGGTCAGTGGCTGAAGACATCCGGTCAAGCGCAGATATGGGGGATTGACCGTCGCGTCATATGGCTCTGGATATGCTGGCGTTCTCGGTGGGGCAGAGGTTCTAGGCTCGATACTGGATTGACTTCCTTACCGTCCGAGGGCGCCCTCAGTCGGGTGAGAAGCAAAGCCGGTGTCTTACCGTTTGCGACGTCACCACTGCACGGAAAAGAAACGAGTAGATGGGCGTACTTCCCAAGAGTACGAGTTCGCCTCCTAGCGTCTGTGGAGTGCCCCAACGAACAGTAGACCGGCGATAAATAAGCACAGGGGTAGCAGTATTAGGTCGAGAGCCGGCTGCGAAATAACAGCGTCCAACAGATCGTCCATGTGTCCCAGTGCGACAACAATGGACCCTTCCATAGGCGGAAAAAGGGTTAGTAGTAGGGGATGTCTTCCGTGTAGTGCGGGGTGTAGCAGGCTTTACTTCTCAACTTACCGGACGGTAACAAAAGTTTGGTTACCTCATCTCTGCCCAGTGGCGTCACTAGGGCAATGAAGGCCGCACCGGATTGTTTGTTTGTTGGAGTTTTAGGGCCCTTCAACTACAAGGTCATTAGAGCCCCGTCCACAGCGTAGTTCTTATGCAGAGACTGCACAGACACCATTTGTGGGTATTAGCAGTACCCAGGTTTCCCGAGTGGCCACCCATGTCAGTACTAGTTGGGGTTGCGCTGCTTAACTTCAGTGATCAGACGAGAACTGGTGTGTCCAACGCAATTCGCCGCTCCCCGGGTGAAACCACTCGTACCATGGGAAATGGGGTGACACCAAAGCAGAAGCGTCTTTTTTGAGAGAGGGGGGGCGACACCATGGTGTGGGGGACCATGGTGTCACCGCACCGGGTGACGCCAACCCTATTGAAGCCACTGACTCGGCCCGTACCTAATGCTGAAGGATTTTCTGGGCGTAATAAGGGCTTTTTTCGTGTAGTGCAGGGTGACAACCGCATTACAAAAGGTCTTTGTTTTACTTCCCAACTGACCGGAAGTTGACCAGTTTTACTTAATGTGGGTCATTCTGGCGTTGAAGGTAATTGAAAGACGCCGGAAGGTGGACGAGCAGCTGCACATCGGAAGTGGCGACACCCTCACCAAGGATCAATTCTTTACTTTCCATCCGACCGGAAGTCCAACTAGGGGTTTTCACTGTCGGGGGAAAGGGCCGGAGAACCTGAACCGTTTCAATCTGACCGAAAGTCCAACTGGTGCGTCCTCAGCGGCTAAGCGAAGATGAAATGTACGACCATAGGACCAAAGGGCACAAGCGAATCTTCCGCGCACGGTCGTGGAGTGTCAATAAGCCCTTCCATCAACGACCATCATCAATGGGCAGAATCCCCAGTGTCTTCAAGGAATCTTTCCTGATAGTGCATTAAAGTTCCAAGCTTTACATTACAATAACGGTGTACAGTGAACTTCAGGGCGCGCACACATCAGGTACTTCAAGGTCTTTTGGACCAATAAGAAAATGCCCATGAATATTTTATGCCCTTTTCCAAATTTTGGATGTTGAAAGCAAAGAGACCATGAAACTTTGATGTCAAAACACAATGCGAACAAACTGCACCTCATGAATTTCTAATGGGACGCAAGCAGCCACCTGCCTCTAGGTCCCAGGCAACAACAACACCCAGCAACGCCCTGGGACGTGGAGTTCAAAGGTCAACCAATTCCATTATTGCAATTCGACACACGATACTCTAAAATTCTGCACCAATCAGTGGTTCTGCTCCCCAAGGTCAAACATCAAACAGGGTAGATACGCATATCCAAGGATGACAGCAGTCCCAAAGTGTTAATAAGCCGGCCTATAGGTCATGCAACAGTAGTACGCCAAAGGTGCCTGAAGACCCCCTCCCCCGAAGTGCCACAGCCTGGGAGTTGTTAAAAATCTAAGGCTAACAACAAGGGCAGTCATTGTTCTCTAAGTCTGTAAGACCTTCTTGTAAAACCTGGGGTCTTTTGACCGTTGCCTGTACTCCAACTCCCTTCCGGTCACTGCGGTACCCAGTTCCACACCATGTTCCTGGTACAGCCCTAGCAGGATCACAACACCAGGACACCACATTTTCAACACAGAAAGAATTTCATAAAGCAGTAAGGGACCCTAGGATGGCCACATCTTTAGGACAACCTGTTCTTCAAGGAAAAACTCCATCCTTAAGACACCAGCTAAAACTCCCTTTTGTTGGTAAGAAGTCTTAAGAGGATTACATTGTCAGGACACCACCTTTTCAAGACGGACAACCTTTATTTGGATCAATCCTATGACGGCCCATGAAGCCCTATAAGGACCACACCGTCAGGACAAACTTTCCCAAGATAGAAAATCCAATTAGGACCAATCCTCGGACGACTCATCAAGCAGTAAGAGGAGCACATCTTTAGGACACCAACGTTACCTCTTCAAGACGGAAAGCCTATATTTGAATCGATCCTATGACGGCCCATGAATACCATTAACCCCCATTTGGACCAATCCTGTGATGGCCCAAGAAGCCATAAGCAGACCACACCTTCAGGACACCTCTTTTCAAGACGGAAGCCCTTTATTTAAATAAAACCTGTGACGGCCCATGAAAAGCTATAAAGACCACATCCTCAGGACACAACTATTCTCAAGCACAAAAAATCCCATGTGGACCAATCCTGTGACGGGCAATGAAGCCCTAAGAGAAGCACATTTTCAGGGCACCACCATTTCAAGGTGGAAAAGCTCCTCTGGACCAATTATGTGACGGCCCAAGAAGCCTTAAGAAGACCACATCTTCAGGACATCACCATTCCAAGAGGTAAAACCCTATATGAACCAATCCTGGCCCATAAGCCCCTTAATAAGTCCTAAGAGGGTTACCTTCTCGCCGCATTGTAAACAATCGAGTTTCCTGGCGTTCAAAGGGCACGCATATCAAAAGTGCCCTCAGAAATCTTGAACGACGACCATGGTCAGAAGCGTTTCAAGCACTGAAAACCGTGGAGGTCAATGCGCCAAAGGCTAAAGCCACAAAGGTCTTGCGAGAAGAGGTGGTTGACAGGGCTCTGATGAAGAAGGGGTGGGGAAGTCCATACAGCCTATAAGCTAAGGTTTAACCCCCTAGAGGGCGGAAAGAGGGAAAAGGGGATGCAAAGGCAGAATGAGGGAGAGCGGAAAATAGAACACAACATCAAATATGGCTGCTGTTCCATTCTGCACACGGCAGTCACCTCTTATCGATTGGTCTTCTAAAAGGAGCCCTTTGCCATTAAAGGCGCAAAAACACCACCACCACAAACCCTGAAAAGAAAAGGGCAGAATTGGAAAACGAAGCCAACTAAATTACAACTTCACTTTTAATTTCCCAGGTCAACAGCACGTATGAATCATGCAACAACTCAAGGGCTTCTGGGGAGGTGTTGGAGGTGGAAGGTCGAGCCCTGGAACTGCCACAGCAGCCAATCTGCAAGACACGTATCCTTGATGAACACAACGAAGAAACCGGAAGCACAAACCAGGTCGACGCAGTTCCACACGCACAACAATAATCATAATTTCTATCCTAATCTAATCAAGTTGCAAGGTAATGAAGTTCCCTAGGCAGCCCTTTGTCGCCCTGCCCCTCAAAATGGCCCAAAACACTTCACAGTTCCTCGACAACAAAAGGACCCCTTTCAATGATTTCCCCAGAATCGACGCAAAGGCAGTTCCCTCAACAGCAAACGCTGCGAACCATTAAAAAACAACACATGAGAGTCTTACCCTGTTTCAGGACATGTCCCTCCTCCCTAAAACAAAGCTTCGGAACAAAGGCCCAAAAAAGAGGAGTCCAACAGGGCCTAACTTTAAGTGAAGGAAGGGTACCTTTCAAAACAGCAAAGCTCCCGGAAAATCCAAAGTCCAAAACAGGCAACAAACGGCCCCAGTCCTCAACGACAGGTACAAAGTCACACGAGTACAGGAACAGCCCTTACAGGCAAGTAACAAAGGACCTCAGAACTAAAATTAGAGACATGACACAAGGTCTGATTTCGCTTATGAGAGGGTTGAGTACAACTGTAAGCAAATGAAATTCATTACTAACCCCTCCATCCAACCCACCCATCCATCCATGTCCCTTTTGCGCAGCCGGCTGCCGACCAAAGCTGCAACCCCTTTGCTTATGGTATTTAATTACGTCGTTAGGGCACTCCGAGCTCCGACACCTGGGGATTTTGCCTCATCCACCCTTTGTATAGTGCAGCGGGTTCTTCTCCGTGCAGTGGTGACATCGTACACCACAAAGTTTGGCAGAAGGTGTCCTCGGGGGGGGGGGGAGTCACCCGATTTCGTGACTATGAGACAGTGATAGCGAGAGCGACGGAGGGAGAGAGAAATAGAAATCCGGGGGAGACTGACGGGTAGAGACAGACAGGGAGAGTGACAAGGCCGAAGGGAGAGATTTGAGAGACGGCGGGGAGAGACAGAGGGAGACGTAGATAGAGACGAAATGGGAGGAAGACGGAGAGATAGGGGCAGAAAGACGGAGGGGGAGGGAGATTGAGACAGATAGAGGGGGAGACAGACAGACAGAGATGGAGGGGGAAAGAGACAGAGATGGAGGGGAGAGAGGGCGACAGAGAGGGGGGGGGGAGAGAGAGACGAAGGGGGGGGAAGACGGTGGGAGAGGGAGATTGAGACAGAGATGGAGGGAAAGAGAGACAGAGAAACGGGGGGGGGATGAAAAAGAGGCGGAGAGAGAGATTTGAGACAGAGACTGAGGAAGACAGACAAAGACGGAGAGGAAGAGAGACAGAGGGGGGAGAGAAAGAGAAGGAGGGGATAGAGACACAGAGACGGAGGGAAAGACTGAGACACGGAGGAAGGAGAGGCGGAGGGGGGAGAGAGGGCCAGCGAGAGAGACTGAAGAAGCAAAACCATCTCAATCCAGTATCGACCCTGGAACCATTGATGCAGTAATCGATCACGTTACCTCTTGCGCCACTGAGGCGGGTTTCTGCAAACTAAATGCATTACATTTTCGCAAAAAGAAAACGTTCCGCAGAATGAGTCAGAAGATGCAGCAAGAGTCATTTCCGGTCTGAAGTTATTCGTCACCGTCACATCCGTTCTGCGGTAAAAGTTACCGGGGCACCAACGATTGTTCTCCACCAGTCCCTTTCCCTTCCCCTTCTTTCAAAGCAGACTTCCACTTGTTTAACCCTTCCCCTCTCGCGCTCGTAGCTCGTTCGCGGCTGTGTGCTCGCCCGCCAAAATAGATCCTTAATTGCATCAGTTAATAATCTAAATATGATTTACGCCTTCAACGCCAACTTGGCAAACAAGCGCATCGTTCAAATGAAGCTGTCAAAACGAACTGACAAGGCGAACGAGCGAGAACCGGCCTTGCCAAACATGGCCGACACTCTTCAAATGATTAATGGCGCTTCATTTAGTAGCCATTCGCGATTGCCTTCAGGTCACAAGAACCAGCACCATCCCAATGGCTCTTTACCTCCTTTCCCATTCCCTCTTCACCTAAATATCCAGCAAAAAAACCAACTACAAACCCTTTTCCCGCCTATGGCAGGGTCGGGGACCCATCTCTGTCTCTGAATGGACACTTGGACGATCTATTGGACTCTATATGGACGCAGCCAGCTGCCGACCAAAGCTGCAACCCCTATGCTTATTTATCGTCGGTCTACTGTTTGTTGAGGCACTCCAAGTTGCCAAGTTGCGTTGGACACACCCGTTCCCGTTAGATGACTGAAGTTAAGCAGCGCACACCCACGTCAATACCAACTTGGGTGGTTGATAAAGAACGTTGGGTGCTGCAAATTAAACCTCTTCCGTCTCATCTCCCGCGGGCAGCCTCCTAAGGGGTTGACCAGTTATGGCTACCTGGCTTACACCGCAACCCGCACACTAATCCAATCCACCGACGCCACTGGTCCTCCGGTATCCATCAAATTACAGTCCCTGGCCGTATTAATGTGACCACCAGCTAACATTCAGCTGAAGAGGCGTCGCTAGGGTTGGCATCACCCAGGCACCCCCTCTCCCTTAAAAAAGCAGCTCTGTTCCATCTTCTGGTCTGGTCTGGTCTCACCCCTTTTGTCATGGTGCAAGTGGTGTTACCTGGGGTGGCTGTCACCCCCTTAGTGACGCCACTGTCCAGCTGTAAACCATTGGGACCGCCATTGACCATGGACGGCTTGCCATGCCATCAGAAGGGCATCAGAGGAGGGAACAACAATGCCAGTGTCTTCTGGCAGGCAGGCCACCTGATTGGCATCAGCATCCGCCCTCTCATTGGACATAATTCTGACATGCCGTGGGACCCACATAAAGACCCCTGTCTTACCCTGCTTATGAATCATGAGAAGCCTGGAGTATCCAAAAGCATTACAAAAATATTACAAATGCAGAAAATGTCTAGTGGTCACATTAAAATGGCCAGGGACTGTAAATGCGCTGTCAGCAAAAAAGCAATTACTAACCCCTTTTCCAGCCTATGACAGGGCCGGGGCCCGACCTCCATACTTCTCTGTTTGACTAATGGGTTGGGGAGTAAGCCAAGCAGCCATAACAGGCCGAACCCTTAGGAGGCTGCTCGTGGGAGACGAGGAGGAGGTGTAGGGAATGTGCTCAGGAACTTACCAAAACCGCAAACATTTCCTGATGCTCCCAACAACTTGAGCGTCGACGAACGTTGTCAAAATGTTTCCAACGAAATGGCATCCCGTCAGCGAGCGTGCATAGCGCTGATGGGGGGAGACTCAGCTTAACTGGTTAAATATTTCTGGAACAGGCGCAAATTCCCAGTAACCTGTACCCAACAGGCCAAGGCTCCAAAACCGATCTTCCGCAAGGGGTCGCTGCGAGTTCAATGTATTGCTCGGGCTATGTTCGAGTCGTGCTCAAGCGAGCACAACACCATACAGTTAGTGGCCCTGAGGGTCTGCATTCCCGTCAGAACACTTCCGGTTTCCGTCTTAAGTCATTTGCCATTCACATTACCGTAAAACTTTTGCTAGAATTAGGTACCGCAGGCTCAGTAGTCGGTCGTCTTCCGGGTTGAAAATAGACCCTCTGAGGTGTCGGAAGCCACCGGAAGGCTTAATCAGAGCAAGTTCAGAGTTCAAGACTGAGAACTACAACTCTTTCAGAGAGCCTGAACTAGGGCCATGGGTGAGACAGGATGGTGGTGTCAGGCAATCTCTCTTGGCCAAATTCACCAAGAGGCGCGTTTAGCACACTCACATGTCTGACACACGAGTTGCTTCAGTCAGTGAACTTGTTGTGCAACGACCAACCCATCAATCCTTGTCCATCAAGAGAGCCCTTGAACAAACAAACCTACCATAGAACAAGAAAAGGGGGGGGGACAAAATTAGGGAGAAGATATGGGTGGCAGGAACAGCGAGGGAGGAAGAGGGTGGAGGAGCAAGGGTTTGAACGATTACGATGTAGAGGGTGGAGGCCTACTACGCGCACATCTTGCAGAGGTCGTCCCAAAGTCAACAGTAGAATTAAAAAAAAGCCTTCGATAATACTTTTAACCAGAGTTCTCTGGCCTTGGATTATTCAACCCTTTTTTGCATTCCGCAAAGTGCGGTGGTCGTACGCACCCTGGTGGTAGGGAGTGCGAACCCTAGTCTAGAAAAACAATTATGGAGAAAGGGTTGGGGGTCCTCGCAACGGGCACAAGGGGGGGCCAGGAGGCAAGAATGCAGAGGGAACAGGAGAGGTGGAAAGAAATTCACATGCAAATCAAGAGCTGCCTCCTCCTCTGCTCGCTGCCCTAAATCCCACCACCACCCCTACTTTCTACCCCTTCCCACGTCGATTCCCTCCCCTCCTCCGGCCCTACCCACAACACCCCTTAACCAATCACTGACAGAGATTGAAATGACACATCCTGTGCATAATAAACGAGTCTCATTTACATCAAGTCCTTCAGACGGTGCAACAGAGGTAGGAGGGAGGCGGCACAGTGATTACCACGCCATCTGTCTACCTGTCAAATCACCTTTTCCAGGTCCTCCCCCACTTGAACGATTTCTCTCTCCTCGCACCTATTCCCCAAACCGTCCTGCGCTCAGGGAAGAAGCAGACTGCAGCAGTTGCTGACTCACACAGCACTCATTAACATGGAGAGGCCGTTGTACAGAACCAGTGTTACGTCCACCCTGTGTGCCACTGACCTGCTCTGAAGTGGACAGGCAGAGGTAAATGACCAGGTAAACCAAAGAAGCATCAGGAGGACAGGTAAGGGTAGACGAGTGCAAAGAGGGGGCCGTAAGAAGTGGTTCTTCATAAAGAGGTAACTCAACACTCTTCCATTTGCATAAATGGCTGTCAAAGAGGGCACGAGGGGTTGTGGGGAGACAGAGACTTGAGTGGGGGGAGGGCAAAGAAGGGAACTGGACCTTCAAGTATAACAATAACACCAGCAAGTCATGTTGGCAATGACATCGGCGTACTGAGGGTCATTCAAGTTGTTCAGGTGGTGGAATGACAAGTCTTTCCAGTTTGACCACAATGAAACCAGATGCGTCATTTGCCCCACCCTCAATCCCTATCCTCCCTCCCTGACCAATCTAACGAGGTAGGTCACACTGAAGAACAACAAACTGCTGATATTCCTGCAGTGACAGTTTCAAAACTAGGGCGGGATATCCTCTGCCAGGGCGTACGGCACTCTGTCAGGAACAATGTCAGATGCAGAGATCAATGACAATGGAAGAGAACCCTGTCACGAGTGTCACTTCTGGAATTTGCATGTCAGAACTTCAGGATACCAAGCCCATTCTACTAAGGGCTCTATCCTGGGGTGGGAGCCGCTGTATTGCGTTGGACGCATCAGTTCTCGTCTGACCATTGAAGTTCAGCAACACAAGCCCGGTTGGGAACACTGGGTACTGCTAATACCCAAAAAAGTCGTTTCAACAGCATAATGCCCAAATCGTCGTAACAGCGTTGGGTCTGTGTATAGTCTGCTTTAGAACTACCGGTATGCATTGGATGGGACGGGGCTCTCATGACCCATTCTAGTTGAAGGGTCCTAAAACACCAACAAAGGAAAGCTGGCGCGAAGCATGTGCCATTTACCACATAATCATCGTCATGCCCTTATCCAGCCTGTGGCAGAGTCGGGCCAGCGGGTTCTCGCCCTCCACTTCCGCCTATTTCCCACCAGGTCCCCGTCCACCCCACACACTACCATATCTTTTCAGACAACCTGCTCCCACGTCTGCCTCGGTCTCCCCCTGCCCCGGGTACTTCCAACCACCTACATTCTTGTAATGGACCTAACGTCCCTTATCCTCCCCTCTTTTCATTACGTGTCCCTACCACCGCAACCTACTCTCACTCATATCTTCCGTGTAGTCCCCCGCTCCCAGGCTACCTCTAATATACTCATTCCTAACTATCAGCTCTCGTTTCTTGGTGTTTTAGGGCCCTTCAACTACAAGGTCATTAGAGCCCCATCCACAGCATAGTTCTTATGCAGGGACTGCACAGACACTACACTAATGCGACGATTTTTCGGTATTAGCAGTACCCAGTTTTCCCAAGCGGCCACCCATGTCAGTAATAGCCGGCGTTGCGCTGCTTAACTTCAGTGATCGGACAAGAACTGGAGTGTCCAACGAAATTCGCCGCTCCCCATACAGCAGAGCGGGCCTGACCACTGCAATGTGCCATTTCAATATCATACCTTTATCCCGTCTGTGGCAGGGCCGGGTCCTTCGTGTTCTAGCCCTCCACTCCCGCCTATCTTTCACCCGGTCCACGTCCACCCCACACACTACCATTTCCTTTCTTACAACCTCCTCCACGTCTACTTCCGGCCTACCTCTGCCCAGGGTGCTTCCAACCACCTGCATTCCTGAAATGGACCGACCTAACGTGGTCTCATTACGTGCCCATACCACCTCAACCTATTCTCCCTCAGGTTTTCCGCGATGTTCCAAACCCCAGGCTACTTTTAACATACTCATTCCTAAACTCTATCAGCTCTCGACACCCCAATCATGTACCCCCAGCATTCGAATTTCGGCTACTTGCATTCTATTGACGCGGCTCTTCCTCACTGCCCAATACTCTGATCCAGATAGCACCAGCGGGCCTAACCGCTGCCATGTGCCATTGAGCACAGTGCATTTATATTTCGGTGCTGTGCTAGCAAGGAAAAGGTGTTAGGAAAAGAGAGGTTGAAAGAATGGGATGGTGAGGGTGGGGACAGGAAAAAAGAGCTAAGGGCTCCACCAACAGGCCGGGAGGAGGAAGAGACGACGAGGGATAGGACCATTTGGCATTCAACAATAAATGTCATATTGTATTGGCACTTCCTCTTGCATCTGATGGAATCAGACCAGATCCAGTTTTGCATCAGAGTCACCAGTGTGAAAATACCATTTTCTCTTTTGTGTGTCAACCAATCGTAGAGGTAACAACAACAACAACAACTCAATAAAAGGGGGAAAAAGGCGAGAGTGAGTTTGGCACATTGGCGATGAGAAAACTGCTCCCTCACCACATCACTGGGCTGGGTTACCCCTTTGAATCTTTAGCAGTGCAGCAAGGGAAAGAGAGAGAGAGAGGGTGCTGATTGAGTGCACAGGCTTAGAAGAAGATGCAGAATGGGAGGAGGGTCGGAAGGACAGGGGATGAAAAAGGGAGGGAGGAAATGAGGATGAGGGGGGAGTAGGGGAGGGAGAAGAGAGAGAGGACCTCCTCCTTTTCCATCTCTCTTTCATTGTATGTGTCACAAACCCAATTGTTGTTCTTGGAGAATTGCACGCAAGCGGAAAATAAAGTGCAAGGCACACAAGATGGAGGGAGGGAGGGCAGGGGTAAGGGAAGAAGGCGGGGGATGATTATTGTAGAATGTCAACCAGAGTTTGGTTTGGCTTCTTCCCGAAAAAAAATCCCTAAAATAACAAATAACACATATGTTGGTAAGAAGGATCCGGATCCGCCTGAACAGTGATCACAGAAGCCACACACATCGCGATAACGGCACTGTTCTCCATTATTCAAGGACCCACCATCTCTTCACAGGGGGAACCACCAAACTTTGCCTTTCGAACTCTCTAACAATCCAGAATTGCTCAAGGGCCAGGCAAGCTCTTGACGACAAGGGGGAGCGCGGCTGTATAGCGTTGGACGCACCAGTTCTCGTCTGATCACTGAAGTTAAGCAACGAAACCCCAGCTAGTACTGACGTGGGTGGCCGCTTGGGAAACCTGGGTACCGCTAGTATCCAAAAATCGTCGCATTAGTGTAGTGCCTGATCCGAACTACACTGTGGACGGGGCTCTAACGACCTTGTAGTTGAAGGGCCCTAAAACACCAACAAACAATCGAAGTTAATCAACGCCACCAGAAGGTACCGCCTGCGAACACCGGGTGCTGCTAATATCAAAAAAAAAAATCGTCCTAATAGCGTAGTGTCTCTGCTGACTGCATCAGAACTACGCAGTGGACGGGGCTCTAATGACCGTTGTATTTGAAGGGCCCCTAAAACACCAACAAAACGGAAAATTGACAAGTGACCAAGGCTAGAGCCAGGGAGAGGTCAGGGACTTTTATGACTCTTTGCTCAGAGCCACCACTTCCTCTCCCTGTCTTTCCAAGAGCTGAGGACTATCACCTCAGGCCTGGCCCGTGCGCCGTTGAAGACGTAGGTGGGTCAGTTCTCTGACTTTTTATCGATCCCGTTCAGGTGCAGATGTCGCTTGAAACATACTGTTGGGTATCCTGCAGATGTCTTGGGGATAGAGTCAAGAATGGGCAGGTGTGACCCTACTTGTTGTAGTTTGGTTGCTGGTGTTTAAGGGCCCGTCAACTACAAGGTCATTACAGCCCCGTACACAGTGTAGCTCTTATACAAAGACTGCACAGACACTACACTAATGCGACGATTTTTGGGTATTAGCGCTAGTATCCAGTTTTCCCAAGCAGCCACCATGTTAGTACTAGATGGGGTTGCGCAATTCGCCGCTCCCGTGTGACCCTACAGAACAGGACCTCCGGCCTTGATGGCGTCAGGGTAAAGTGCTGGAATTTCAGCCCGTGTATGCCAGCTCACGTTTGACGGTGGAGATGAGTGACTTCTTTTGAGGTGGGGCGAGAAGGAAGTCGCAAAGATGAAAGACTTGGAGTTTCGGGCTGCAATGTAAAACTGTTGGCCTGTGTGGGGTTGTACGACGTCAGTACTACGCGGAAAAGAACCCTTTCTACACGTAAGAGGGAGGAAAGAAGAGAAATATCCAAATAGATACCTACAATTTTTCCGAACTAGGAGTCTGCACTCAATCCTCGGGCAAAATTCGATCTTGCTAAGTGAGCCTGGAGCCAACAGAACTACCCTGTGGCACATTCACGAGTCACTGTCTGCAACCCCTTCTACACGGAAATTGTTCAGTTCACCAAAAGGTGTTGGAGGTCACCCCCCGTCGGAAGTGCTCCAAAGAATCAAAATAGGCAGGTGATAAATAAGCATAGAGGTTGCAGAACTAACTTGGTCGCCGGCTGCGTCAAAATGCCCTCCAACTGATGGCCCATCTGTTCCAAAGGCCCTTGAATAAGTATCCGACCCTTCCATAGGCGGGAAATGGGCTAGTAGTAGTACAACCATGAGGAGGGAAGGAAGAAAACCTCTAAGGACCAGAGAGTTTTTAGGACCGTTGTCTTGCATAACAGTAGAATATCGGATTCTGGAGAGTCTCCCAACTTCTGAAAAGCTTTTGACCCGGTCCCCATCTAAAAACAAATTCATCTCATGCATTCTGAAGGACCTTGTCGCCATTATAAAGATGCACTTCCGCCCGCCCTTTCTGGTAGTAAAAACAAACTCTTGCTGCTACGCATCAATTCTTTATGCTGTCACCCAGGTGCCTAGTAATGGACATCATAAAATTCTTTTCTTTCCGACCTCCTGCTGCGGTAGCGATGAGGTCCTACAGCAAGAGCCCTTTGCAAAAAAAACCTGATTCTTTTTAGTGGACTCAATGGACTCTTCCAACTGTTTCTTCTTCTTCCAAACGACCTTTAGCAGGCAGAAAAAGATGAAATAACAAAGTGCTTCAGAGAGAAACAGAAACCCAGTTCCAAATGTCAAGAGATCGATTCCAGTCTCCTCCCTCCCACACTGAGGCAACATTGGGCACATATCCATCCATCAATAGTTACTGAGAGAAGGCAGAAAAGGAGGGGAAAAGGGCCTTCTTCTTTCAATTATGCACGCCAAGCAGTAATCAAGGGCTCGACAAGAAACAACTAAGAACAAGAGGAGCCTGGGCACTGACAACGGCAGGAAAATTCCCAAAAGGATGCCTGCAAGGGGGAAGACGACTAACAAGAAAAGAACTCAAAGAGAAAATAAAAATAAGGGCTATTTGTCTTAAAGGGCAAGAGGAGGCTAGAAGGAAGCAGCAAGGAGGGAAAGGGATTCAGGCCATTTGCCCCCTCTCATTACATCTCCATACGGAGTAATTGCAAACAGAGGTTCATTCATCAAACTGCTAGGAAAAATGGACCTCTTTCAAGAGGCCTCTTGGAACACACCTCTCCTCCTACCAGACGCTAAATGGAACACGTCTGGAATTTATCTTCAAGAGTCCTTGATGGGACAGCAGGAAGAAGGCAAGGTTCAAGCACAATATCGCACAGTGACAGCCAAGTCTGCAGAGGACCTAACTCCCATGGCGCCTTCCCGCTTTGGGAACTGCACTGCAGCCCCAATCTACTAGGCAGTTCCGCCTGTAACATGGCCTCTTCCGGAAGTGTCAAGAGCTTGTCACTGAAACAAGCAGGAAGCAAGATCGATACAGGCTGCCTCTTGATTGCTGTTACGACGTCATTTAACGTCCGTTTCACAGATCAGATTGAAAGATAGCAACCTCACACATTTCCGCGTAGGAAAGGGTTGCTCAGGTGGAATGGATGAATCCAGGGCGATCCAATCTGCAGCCCCTTGATTTTTAATTCAATGAGTGCAGCAAGGCAGGCCCCCTAAGTCAATCTACACGGATAGTTTGCTCTCCGTGTAGAAAGGGTCCTTCGCCGCGCAGTTGATGGCATCGTACACGCCACACAGAGTGACCCATTCGGGGACGGAAGGCGCGCACCGGGGCCTCTCTTCCACTAACTGAGCCACTGCAGCCGGCCTTTGTTGGTGTTTTAGGCACAGGCGGCTTATGGATCAGGCAGACGTAGGCGGCTGCCTAGGGCGGCAAATTACATTGGGGCGGCCAAAATTACAGAAGTACTTCCTTGCCATGCAGTCTATCGATCACTTAAAATGATTTTAGTCCTGGGGTTCTCAAACTTCTCTGATTGGTGCGGCCTTTTTTAAAGGTCGGCCTTCAAGAGGCGCCTTGCTACAGAGCAACGCATTGGCACAAATGCCAAGGGCGTGAGGGACGCTCGACCAATTTACAACTGAATTAAATTTAATGGGGGGAGGGCAATTGACCCACTTGCCTAGGGCCCCTGAAGCTCACGAGCTGGGCCTGGTTTTAGGGCCCTTCAACTACCAGGTCATTAGAGCCCCGTCCATAGTGTAGTTCGTTAGCAGAGCCTGCACAGACATTACACTAATGCGACTATGTTTGGATACTAGCGGTACCCAGTTTTCCCAAGCGGCCACCCACGTCAGTACTAACTGGGGTTGCGTTGCTTAACTTCAGTAATCAGACGAGAACTGGTGTGTCCAACGCCATTTGCTGCTCCCCTGCAGCCGGCCCTTGACCTAATACCGCGTTCTGGCTTACTTAACGCCCGAGCTTTTTTCATCGCCACTGATCTAGTAGCCCTGGAATTTTTGCCAAAATAAATATATTTTGTTTTCCGCGTAGAAAGGGTTCCCGGAAGAGGGGATTTAAAATTCCAAAGGGGAGGATGGAAAGTCGGATTAACTTTTGTATCCGAAGACAATTCTTTTTGGATCTTAAGTGAGAGCAAGGGCTCCGTTTGTTCCCTTGCGCGGGTGGCAAGGTTGGAGTCCATGTACAGAGTTGGAGTTCCTGACATAGGGCACCTATCTCGGTTAGCAACGATCCTGCATCAACCCTCTCCACGCTGTTGTTTCGTTTGTTGGTGTTTTAGGGCCCTTCAACTACAAAGGTCATCAGAGCCCCGTCCACAGTGTAGTTCTTATGCAGAGACTGCACAGACACTACACCAATGCGACGATTTTTGGGTATTAGCAGTACCCAGTTTTCCCAAGTGGCCACCCATGTCAGTTCAAGCTGGGATTGCGTTGCTTAACTTCAGTGATCGGAAGAGAACTGGTGTGTCCAACGCAATTCGCCGCTCCCCTCTCCGCGCAGGAAAGGTGCCAAGAGTTTAGAGGAGGATGGTCTTCAAAATGTTTCACGGAGGGAGGGGGGGTAAGCAATGTTGCAGGGGTCGAATTAATTTTTGTATCCAAGGGTAATTTTTTGGATCTTAAAAGAGGACACGGGCTTGACACAAATGGCGCAGGAGGTAACGTGCTCGATTACAGCGTCAGTGGTTCTAGATTCGATCCTGGATCGACGTGGGCTGCCATTTTCAGCCTCTCTTTCTTAAGGGCGAGTGAGAGAGCACACCGAGTACCCCCTCCGTCGGATACGAAGTAAAACCGAGGTCCCGTGTGGTGCACGATGTCACCACTGCACAGAAAAGAACCTTTTCTACTATAGAATTGGACCTCGGTCTTTTCCCCTCGGGGCCTTTTCTCTTCCGGGTATTTTCTACTACAGAATGAGACCTCTACTATAGAATTCTCGCCTATGTCAGGACCGGGTACCCATCTCGTCCCTCGGAATGGACACAAGGGTGATACTTTGGACAGCGTTTTTACGCAACCGGTTGCCGGCCAAAGCTGCAACCCCTATGCTTATTTATCGTCGGCCTACTGTTCGGTGAGGGCATTCCATCAAGCTCCTACACCCTGGGAATTTTGACTCATCTACCCGTTGTATAATAGAGAGGGTCCTCTTCCGTGCAGTGGCGACATCGTACACCACACAGGACCTCGGACTTACTTCTTACCCGAAGGAAGGCGCACTATGGAGCTCTCGCTCTGGCTCGAAAGAGGCCAACCCATCGAGCACGCTACCTTCTGCACCACCAAGGCGGGTCTACTATGCAACGGGTAGATGAAGCAAAATCCCCAGGTGTAGAGGCTGGGTTCAGCCCGGGCGTCGGTGGAATGCCCCAACGAACAATTGACCGACGATATACCAGCATAGGGGCTGCTCTTCTCTTCTGAACGTCCGGAGGTAGAAGTCACCTGCTTCGGCTAGGTTCCTGTAACCACGGCCCCACGCTAACCATTGAGGCACCAAGACAGACAACCAACTGCTAACTTTTTTCTCGTTTATGGCAGGGTCGGGTACCCATCTTGTCCCTCTGAATGGACACACGGGCGATCTATAGAACGGTATTCCTCCGCAGCCGGCTGCAGACCAAAGCTTATTTATCGTTGGTCTACTGTTTGGTGGGGGCACTCTACCGAGCTCCTACACCCTGGAAATGTTGCCTCCTCATCTAACCCTCGCATAATTAAGAGGGTTCTCTGGTGACGCTCTCTCGCCCGCAAGAAGTCAACCCACCTCGGTCCAGTATGGAACCTAGTAGCACAGACGCAGTTACCGATTTTGTTTTGATGGTGTTTAAGGGCCCTTCACCACCGTCCACCTTCACCACCTAGAGCCCCGTCCACTGCGCAGTCCTAATACAGCAAGTGCACGGACACCACACGTATGCGACAACTGCTGGGTATTAGCGGTACCCAGTTTTCCCTATTTGGTCCGTTGGTGTTTTAGGGCCTTTCAACTACAAGGCCAGTAGAGGTCCGTCCACAGTGTACTTCTAATGCTGCGACTGCACACAAACCGTAGGAGTACCCCCAAAATGCGACGATATTTGGATATTAGAGGTACCCAGGTTTGTCAAGCGGCCACCTCTGTCAGTACTAGCTGGGGTTGCGTTGCTTAACTTCAGTGATTAGACGAGAACTGGTGTGTCCAAGGCTAAAAGCCGCTCCCCGCAGTTACTGAGCGCGCCACACACTGCGCCACCGAGGTGGCATCAAGCACCAAGACAGACGTTGGTATTTAATTCAAAAGGCATAGAGGACGATGGATGAAAGCAAGTGGAAGGAAGAAAGGGGGGGGGTAGGAGTGATCGAGTCGGCAGTGCCCTAAACACCTCGAAAAACGAGCTCCCAGACACTCTCCCGGTTTCGTTAGCATTTTGGACACGTAATAAAACTGTGAGTAGTTTTTGATGTATGGAAGTATTTTCTTTATCACGGTGACAAATGACTCTCCATCCTTTTGTTATCCAAGCCATAAACTCTGCAAGGGCTTCTCCATATTTTTCTTAATATGTCATTGGAGGATTATCTGGCAGCCCTTACAAGACGGCGACGGGCTGTTCTCTAAGCTCCAGGCTTCTTCCAAGTGCCCAAGGACTTCTTCCAGAAGAAAAACCCTTTACTTCTACTGATACAATTCTCCCTCATTTCTGAGAAAACTAATTCTCTCCTGCACGTAAGTGGAGGGATTGGCCCTAGCTCGGTTTTTTGCTTTGCTGGTGTTTTAGGGCCCTTCAAATACTACAAGGTTATTACGTTAAGTTAACGGGTTGGGGAGTAAGCCAGACAGCTATAACAGGCCCAACCCTTAGGAGGCTGCTCGAGGGTGAGGAGGTGGTAGGTGTAGAGGATGTAGGAGAGAGGAAATTTGCAGGACCCAACGTTTCACTACCAACCACCCGTGTTGGTACTAACGTGGGTTTGGCCTTGCTTAACTTCAGTGATCTCACGAGAACTGGTGTGTCCAACGCAATTAGAGCCCCGTTCACTGCGTAGTTCTAATGCAGAGACTGCACAGACACAACACTACACTAATGCGACGAATTTTGGGTATTAGCAGTACTCAGTTTTCTCAAGCGGCCACCCATTTTAGTACAAGCTGGGGGTGCGTTGCTTAACTTCAAGGATCAGACGAGAACTGGTGTGTCCAACGCAATAAGCCGCTCCTCCTTGGCTAGGTGGAGCAGAGGTTGGTGCCTCATCAGCGGCCCCAAGGTTCGATACTGGATCAAGATGGTTGGCTTCTTGCCGGTCAGACAGAGATCCCGAGTGCGACTTCCATCGGATGGGAAGTAAAGCCGTGGCCCCTGGGCGGAAGATTATCTTGCAGCACTTGCAAGAGAAAGGGCTGTTCTTTAAGCTACAGGCATTTTGCAATAGTCTAAGAAGGATTTCTTCCAAGCGTCCAAGGACTTCTTCCAGATGGAATACTCTTGCAATGGCTGTGACAATTCTGCAGGTTATTTGAGAAAACGAATTCTGTCCTGTGCGTGAGTGGAGGGATTGGTCCAAGCTCGGTGGAGCACAGGTTGGTGCCTCATCGGTGACTCAAAGGTTCGATACTGGATCAAGGTGGACGTTGCAACTACTGTCCCAATTCGGAATGGATTGTTTGTTTGTTGGTGTTTTAGGGCCCTTCAACTACAAGGTCATTAGAGCCCCGTTCACTGTGTAGTTCTGATGCATATACTGCACAGACACTACACTAATGCGACGATTATTGGGTATTAGCAGTACCCAGGTTTCCCGAGCGACCACCCATGTCAGTACTACCTGGGGTTGCGTTGCTTAACTTCAGTGATCAGACGAGAACTGGTGTGTCCAACGCAATTTGCCGCTCCCTCCAATTCGGAATGGAAATCGGTGCCTATGGCTCAAAATGAGCATGCCATGGTCTACAGAACGTCTGCCCTTTCCAACGCGGAAAACGATGTCAGTGCAGGAGTAGGGAAATCGTTGCATTTCTCTGAAAAGTGTGTCTGTGTGGGGTTAGGGGGCTGTGAAAGATATCCAAACAGAGCCGGGATCGAAACCGCACTGACGAAGGAAGAGAAGCACCCAATCGTCGTTAGCCACAAATTCCAAATCTCTCAGGCAGATAAGCAAAAGTTGCATCAAAAAAGTGGTGGTGACCACCAAGCGAGTAGAGGTACCCCTTCACACTGACCCACGTCATCCCCTCTCCCCCAAATTCACCCCCGCCATGTTGAAAACTGCAAGTTGTCTGCAGCTTCTCATAACTTAAAAGTCTGCCTAAAGCACAATCAGCCCATCTCATTCCCACGCATTCCAGCCTCTGTCCAGTTGGGGATGGAGTTCAATGGCTACCTTAGTATTATTGGGAGGGTGGTAGGGTGAGGAGGGAGGGGGGGGGTCCTGCAGAGCACCCAGTACACCACTCTTTTAAAAGAAGGTGTGGATCCATTCCAGTCCATATCAGTTCGTCTAGTAACAGGACGAGAGGAAAGAGAGGGCCACTTTCTACCTTGAATCCGAGCAACCGCAGCACCTCAGAGACGGGGAACGGGAAAGAGGGGGTGGAAAGCGAATGGGTCACTGCCAAAAAAAGGGCGAAATAACAGACCGACATGGGCGTGGTCAGTTAAATGCTCATCAAAAAAAATGAGTGTCAGTTTATCAAAAGAATAGTCAAGACATTACACCTCTTCTGCATGCTTTGGAGAGGAAGGGGAGGGGAGAACGGGGTGGGCAAGACGGAGGAGGGGTGAGTGGGGGCGGAGGCAACTGAAGTTGAAGGTTTTGCTGGACAAAAAAGAAGAGATAAAGCACAGATTGACCTCTTGACCTTAACATTATCATTTCTTGAAAAGCATCATCATCTTCAGGGTGCCGCCTCCTCCTCTGCCTGCTGCTGCTGCTCCTCCTCCTCCTCCGGCAGAAAGAGAAAGAGAGAGGCAAGAAGTGCTCTTGTAGAGGCTATAAAATGTCCCTCTCAGACATCATGGGAACCCCCTCCCTTCTGGCCGCCCACCCTATCAGCACAGACCAAACCGAGCAAGAGATGGAGGAGGAAACGTTACTATTGTCTCTTAAAGGCATTTTGGGAACAAGTCTCTTCACTGTGCCCACCTTCCTTCCTTCCTGTCTGCAGAGAGCCAGCCTGCCCTGCTGGTTCTCCCCTTCAAGGACTACAAGAGAGCATAATGAATAATTCAGGGAAAAAAAGCACCAATGAAGAAGAGGTAAGAGTCAAGATTGGGGAAGAGCAGACCCAGCACAAGAGGTAATTCTTGAAGGCTCTATCCTAACCGTCTCACAACCCTGGCATTTTCTGTCTCTCCACACCCCTCCCCTGGCCTCCTCAATTATCTTCCACCCTCCCCCGCTTTAAGCATAACTCCACCAACTCTCTAAGTAACGTTGTCATTCCAGCGCCCATAAAACGATTTATGAATCTTGCAGGCAGAGGTTTTATTGCCGAACATGGTCCACCATCAAGAACGATTGCAGAAAACAACAATCTCTTTCCCTCTCTCGTTGGCCCCCCTCCTACTCTACCAACCTCAAAGATTGGCATAAAAAGCCAATTATCCTAACCCCCAAAAAATGTACCATCTTCTCTCTTTACCCTTTTCCCAATCTTTAGCACCGCCTGGTGGCGACAGTGACATTTCCGGTAGGTGGTAACAAAGTTACACTACCATTACCATGCATAACAGTGAGTGGCTCGATGCAGTATGTCATCCTTACTAAACCTTTACCTTACTGGGGCAGGGTCGGGGTGCCAATATTTGACCCACTGGGACAAATTAACAATCTGTTGGATGGCATTTTCAAGTAGCCGGCTGCCAACCTAATGCTGCAATCCCTGTGCTTATTTAACGCCAGCCTATTCTGAAATGTTGGGGCTCGCTCCTACACCTGGGATTTGTTTTTTTTCGTGTGTGTTTCGTTGGTGTTTTAGGGTCCTTCAACTACAGGGCCCCGTCCACTGCGTAGTTCTAATGCAGAGTCTGCACAGATACTACACTATTAGGACATGTTTGTTAGTGTTTTAGGGTCCTTCAACTACAAGGTCATTAGAGCCCCGTCCGCAGCATAGTTCTCATGCACAGACTGTACAGACACTACACTAATGCGACGACTTTTGGGTATTAGCAGTGCCCAGTTTTCCCAAGCGAGCACCCATGTCAGTACTAGCTGGGGTTGCGCTGCTTAACTTCAGTGTTCAGACGAGAACTGGTGTGTCCAACGCAATTTGCCGCTCTCTGTTAGGACAATTTTGGGTATTAGCAGTACCCAGTGTTCCCAAACGGTCACCCATGCTAGTACTAGCTAAATCTGCGTTCCTTCGCTTCAGGGCTCAGACGAGTTTTTGTGTTTTTTTTCGGCGTTTTAGGGCTCCTCAACTACAAGATCACTAGAGCCCCGTCAACTGCATAGTTCTAGTGCAGAGGCTGCACAGACACTAGCAGTACCCAGTTTTCCCAAGCGGCCATCCATGTCAGTACCAGCTGGGGTTGGGGTGCTTAACTTCAGTGATCAGACCAGAACTGGTGTGTCCTACGCAATAAGCCGCCCTCTTTCTAATATCCAAAAATCGCCGTAACAGAGTAGCGCCTGTGCAGCCTCTGCATTAGAACTACGCCGTGGACGGGGCTATAAGGACCACTATAGTTGGGGCCTTAAAACACCAGCCAAAGTCCAAAAGGTACCACAGTAGTAGGGGGGGGGAGGGGAAGATTAACAACCACGCTCGGCAAACAGCCCTAGAAGAAATAAATGCTTCAAGAATGGATGGCGGGTGACCTACAACGACACTCTGAACGGGCCTGTAAGATATTCAGCGCAAAGAAGAAAGAAATAAACCAGAAATTCTACCTTTCAGAAAAAGAATCGACAGAAGGAAGTAGAAAAAAAAAGAGCAATGACAAAGGGAAGAGACAGTAACAAGAGGCGAAGGAAGAGGAACAGGAAGAGGAGGAGGAACCGGGAGGAAGAGTCGAATTAAATTGCTGATGTATCATATTGAAAAAAAAATTATTTCAGGAAGGCTTCCATGACAATTACCATCCGGTATGTGTGTGTGTGCTCGGCAAGGCAGCAGTGCTGGATCCAATCCAAAAAAAAAAGGCCCCACACCAATTCTGAAATATTACCCATCGCGACATAAACAAGGCCCATTCACCGATACAAGAGATGCTGCTGCAAAAATCATTATAATAGCACAGAATTTATGAGTTCAGAGACAGGAAGTGAGCGGAAAAAAAGCGACAAGAGGTTGCTGCTCTACCAGGCAGTAAGTAGTCAGCACCGAGCACAAGGCAGAAACAGCAGCGCCGAGACATTAGTTTGCCGCATAGCTGCTGGTGCACAATTCCCATTTATTGCCAACAGTCGAGAGCATTTTATGGGATACAAGAAACGTGATGAACGGCTAAAAAGACTGCTGCGGCACAAAGGTCAACAACACCCTATTGCCACAGGCGGTGTTTCTAGGCCATACACTCTCTTGTACACCTAGCACACAGAGAGCGGGAGAAAGAAGGCTAACCAGTTAACCCTTGTAAAAGAAAGCCAGGCCAGCGATTCTTGACGGCAGACAGCATTTGATGACGTCAGAAAGGGATCCACGGCGTCAGTAAGGCACCGACGACTCCACAAAGAAACCAAAGACGTCAGGAAGGAACCTAATGTTATTTTAGTTGTTGTTTGTTGGTGTTTTAGGGCCCTTCAACTACAATGGTCATTAGAGCCCTGTCCACAGCATAGTTCTTATGCAGAGACTGCACAGATACTACACTAATGCGACGATTATTGGGTATTAGCAGTACCCAGCTTTCCCAAGCAGCCACCCATGTCGGTACTAGCTGGGGTTGTGTTGAATCGCCGCTCAGGAAGGAACCAACGACGATAAATAGGAACCACTGACGTCAGAAAAGAATCGAAGACGTCAGAAAGGAACCAACGATGACAGCTAGGGATAAATGAGGTCTGAAAGGAACCAACGGCGTCAGCTAGGAAAAAACGACGTCAGCCAGGAACCAAAGACGTCTGAAAGGAGCCAACGACTTCAGAAAGGAACCAACGACGTCAGAAAGGAACCAACGACGTCAGAAACGAACCAACGACGTCAGAAAGGAACCAACGACGACAGCTAGGGATAAA
>JAAFCE010004287.1:13114771-13126654 GCA_013389805.1 Trigoniulus corallinus
CCAGTGACGTCTAAAAGGAACCAGTGACGTCTAAAAGGAACCAACGATGTCTGAAAGGACCAAACGAAGTCCGAAAGGAACCAACGACAGTCGAAAGAAACCAATGACGTCTGAAAGAAACCAACGATGTCAGCTAGGAAAAACGAGGCCAGCAAGGAACTAACGACGTCAGAAAGGAATCAACGGCGTCAGAAAGGAACCAACGAAGTCCGAGAGGAGTCAATGACGTCCAAAAGGAACCAACGAAGTCCGAGAGGAGTCAATGACGTCCAAAAGGAACCAACGACGTCAGAAAGGATTTGTTTCTATGGTGTTTTAGGGCCCTAGTTGGGGTTCCGTAGCTTAACTTCAGTGATCCGACCAAAACTGGTGTGTCCAACACAATACAGCCGTTCGTCAGAATGGAAGCAACGACGTCAGACAGGAACCACTGACGTCAGACAGGAAGGACTTACATCAAACCGACATACGCAACATGCCCTCAGACTTGAGCCTAGTTCCATCCACAGAGGTAACGAGGCCGGTTAACTTTCGAAAAGCTGATCATAATTTCACAGGAGTTGATGGCGTCAGACATGGACAAATGACGTCAATTCCATATTACGAGCCTAGTTTCCTCTGAGAAGTAGGGCGAAGGTTCCGACACAAGGATTTTCTACCTTACCTACAAGTCTAATTTCCAGTTCTAGGTGTGGAATACTTCCTACAAAATTCTCAGTACAGTCCAACCTCCGATAATGAAGACCCCTGACATAGAAATTGTCCGGCTAGTGAGGACAATGTAGGTTCCAGCGAAATGAGCACCAATACGGGGAGAAAGGATCATCCTTTCAAACTGAAGGAGGTCGGGGCACGGACAGACTCATATTACTGGTCTTTTCTTCCAAGGGTCATTCGGCAATGGAATTCTCTCAGTGAGGAAGTTTCTGCAAGAAGTGGCCATTATAGCAGGTAGGCAATATTTGGCAGAATAGATGTTATGCTTCAGGTTCCTTGGGGGTTCAACGGGGTTATAAATTAGGAATGAGAGCCATTCTCTCCACTGCCAATTTGGCCTCTCAGGACCGCTTGCAGTGTATTTAAATAAAATTAGAACACTCAGGATAATGAAAACACTCGGTTAACAAAGACACGGTGGGTCCCTTATGGGTCTTCATTATCGAAGTTGGACTGTGTATATATACAGGGCCGGCCTTAGGGCAAGGCGACCGCCTTGGGCCCCGCGCTGGTGAATTAAAAAAAACTTGGTACTGGGGCCCCGCTATCGCCTGCTGCCTTGGACCCCTCTATCGCCTGTTGCCTTGGGCTCCTCTATCGCCTGCTGCCTTGGACCCCTTATCGCCTGTTGCCTTGGGCTCCCCTATCGCCTGCTGCCTTGGAGCCCTCTATTGCCTGTTGCTTTGGGCCCCGAAAACTCTAGGGCCGGCCCTATCCATACGGGTAGAATTTCCTTCTTCGGATACACTGATCGAAAATAGAAGGCTCGAGATAGAAATACAGTAAATATATTCAGAGGCTCTATCCATAGGCTTGTGGGCGCCAAGATGGACTCGCGTAGAATTTTCTTCTGTCCCGAAACTCATTTTCCGCTTTCGACAGGGTCTTACATACAGTTGGCCGGCTACACCGGTGGAAACGAAGAAGGATCGAGATAGAAAGACAGATAAAAGCGAGTAACAGAAACAGAGACTGTGGAGAGACAAGGAATTCTGCAAGCGAATAGCGTGACGTCACAGACAGTCACGTGATTACCACCCCCGATCGGTCGACCATCAAAGAAATTTGTGGAAACGTGCAGATATCAGAGATAAGATTACAAATGTAAACAGTCAATAAAAGTGCCTGGCCAGACTCCGTCTAGAAAACTCAGTTCATAAGAAAAAAAAACAAAACAAAACATTAGATTTTTGAAAAGCTTTCGACCGCCTTCAAGGAGATCTTTTGTGGCCAGACGTGTTAGTTTGTTAACTGCCACGTTGATGATCAGCATCTGCATAAGCACAAACATAATTACCCTTTTTTACCAAGACTACCTTGCACCACCTTCCAAGCCAACAAGATCGTCGCCCTGAGCCATCTGTGCACCAGTATTCCTTCCTTCCAGGTGCATCCATTGTCCACCCATGAAATAAAGCCATTGTGTAATTCTGCGTTGAAACTGCAAAGTCAGCACGCATTTTAATGAACATGCTAATTGAAAATCAAAATGGCCACTCAACAGCCAAAGACGTGCACTCCTGGTACTCAGGCCCTTGCCCTCACTAAACCTCCTTCTACTTTCAGGAGGGAGGGAAGGAGAATCTTCCAGACATTCCACAACATTGACTGTCTCCTGCAGACTTCAACATCAACAACAGTACCAAGAATGAAGCCACACTGAAATATTAAAGCAGGTAGTAGTGAGACCGTCTACAGGCAGAAGGACTTCCAGAGTTCCATAAGTCTCTAAGGATGATCGACGAGCCAAGAGTGGGGCAGTAGAGAACAGGACAGAAAACGGCTCACAGTCACTAACAACTATTCCTGACAGTCCGTCAGGCTTCGTACCAGCGTAAGGGCTAGTGCAGTCTTGTAGCTGTTTAACTTCCGGTATGAAAGGAGTTCGGACCAAGTCCTGAATCAAGCAGGAAACGGATGATCAAAGCTTCAACACAAAAGACCCTTGTCAGACAACGCGCCTACTGTTTGCCACATTTTCACAGAAGTCACCGTTCCAACAACCCAGGGTCCAGACTGCTTCAGGCCCGTGACCAGTTCCTTTCCAAGGAGGCTTCTACAAACGATTTACTTAGTGTCGACCTATGACAAGAGTTAAGGCTCTAGGTCCCTACAATAGGACACTTCCGCATAAACTTCCGATGTCGTCAAATAAAAAAGACTTGCAGTGACAACCTACCCTTTGCCATAGGTCATATGGACCACTTGTCACAGTCGGCAGGGTAGCAGGAGAGGTACTCTACCTTA
Organism: Trigoniulus corallinus; assembly: GCA_013389805.1. Taxonomy (NCBI): domain Eukaryota; kingdom Metazoa; phylum Arthropoda; class Diplopoda; order Spirobolida; family Trigoniulidae; genus Trigoniulus; species Trigoniulus corallinus. The sequence goes on from JAAFCE010004287.1 coordinate 13,117,736, forward strand.
CGCAAGGAGCGCTGAAGACGCTAGGTTCCTACAACAGGACAATGTCCAGAACTGAATCCCAGAAGATCATGCGTCGCCATATAAAAAAGTCTCGTAGATACTTTGGTCTTAAAGTGCAATTAGGACAGCTGGACCATTTCCCACAGTGCAGGAGAAGGAGAAATGTAATTGAACCTTAGGGCAGGGGCACTGCCTGTCAGGAGGGTAAAGGGTAACTGAACACTGAAAACTCTTGCAGCAACGCTAATGGATCCACGCGCCCACACGTCTGTAGATCACACCACCGGCAGCAGCAGGGGACACAATTCAGGAAAGACGCTGGCTGACCACAGACATGAGCCTGCAGAAATTAGCAGAAATTCCATGCAGGCGCAGCGGGAACATTGGTCAATGAGTGCAATGCGGATGTCTACAAATTATGGAATCTTGGCACTGGATATGCAGAATGTCGTGCTCAGTAGTGCGTTACACTGTCATTACATATGCACACGTGGCAGTGGTGTGCAGCAAACTCTGGAAATGAAACGAAGAGGCCACACCCAGTGCTGCACAAGGCCAACGACAAACACAATTTTACAATTCCATAATTAAATCCAAGATTCCAGATTTGCTCGCGAACTTCTGAAAGGAGGATGAGGGGAAGGGCAGAGACGGTAGGGGCCGAGGGGGAGATGAGGGACCTGAAGCACTCAAGAGTCCATTGGTGTAAATCTCTCCAAGACAGGATGGCAGGCAGGAGGAGAGGAGTAGCATTTTCTAAAGAGGTGACTAATTGGAGCGACTAACCAACCAATCCTCAAGGGGCACTTCATTTGCATCAGAGTCAAATTAGAAAGGGACCATTTGGTCCAAAGCCAACAAAAAGCCTCAAGACGCTTGGTGACGCACTGATCATCTTCAAAAGCACCACCACAAGCAGAAAAGGGCTGGCAGGTCAACCCCTTTCTGGAGACAATACGTAATCTGATGACCGGAAGTGATCACTGTCTTTGAAGGACAGGTAAGTAAGGGCACAAAAGCCTTCCACAGTTTTGGAGAGAGTCAATGGACTTGGTGTAAATCTTGAAAGCTGAAGGCCATTTTCTGACGATAGTGGATAGAGGAGGGCCGTGCTCTGAATTGATTAGGTCCTTTTCTGTGCAGCAGGGCCACTCTGAACCACGAAATGACACTCACGTAAGGGTATATGAGATTTCCCTTCCACGAAAAAGAAAAGACCTACCTCACTCGGGCCAATTCGGCGACCAATTACTCCAATTAAGCGACGTCACGTGTGCGTCGATGGAAAGGGCTCCTAAGTCCCCTTTAACCGGAAACAGAGGATTCGATTTTCGCCAGCGCACTAAGAGTCCAAGGAAACTGGAAGCAGTGCCGAAATGGTGAAATGGTGCAATGGCCCTGGCGAAAATCGAACCCAAACCCAAGGACTCACACGTGGCCTATCATCAACGTAAATGGGCTCCTCATTCTGCCTCTAACCGGAAATAGAAATAATCAGGATAGACAAGGATTGAAACGGCCCGGTACGAGTCCAAGGAACAACCGGAAGCAGTACGGAAGTGGGGCAATGGCTCTGACAAGAATCGAACCTCAATCCACTGACTCACAAGTAAGCTAATGAAAATGGGCTCCTCAGTCTCCTCTTAACCAGAAACAGAGTGAGGCTAGACCAAGATTGAACCAGGGCACCATGAGTCCAAGGTAACCTGGAAATAGTACCGGAAGGGCGCAATGGCTCTGGAGAGAGAATCAAACCTAACCCCACGGACTTACGAGCTATCATCGATGGAATGGGGGTCTTCATTCTACCTCCAACCGGAAATAGAAATAATCAGGCTAGACCGGGATTGAGCCAGCGCCCTACGAACTCTAGGAAACCTGGAACCGGTAATGACATTTTAGAACATTGGCAAACGCCCCCATTTTGTCATGGTGACTTTCGTCTTTCACAAGAAACAAGTGCAAGACTTCAGAGATGCTGACAAGCCGATCACGTGGTACCATGACGTCATAACGTCTCAAACCCCCAACAAAGGGCACTTAATCCCAAATGATGGATACAGCCCGAACTGTCACGTGATCAATTAAAAATGGCGTCCTGATCCATAATCTTTATTAATTGCTTTTCGATGTCGTCAAGAAGGTCGCGTGTGTGTCCAACCATCAAAGTGCATTTCCATGTCTTCCTAGGGGTCTGGGGCCTGAAGCGCATGCGCGTAGGCTAATCTCCTAAAGGCTGATGGCGCTGACGGAACACGACGTTCCATCAATCGCCAAGCAGCCGGAACTGGAACAAGAGTCGTGGGGGAGGCTAAAACAAGCATGGTGATCATAGGTCACAGCTGGAACACCTCCAAAAGCCTTCCAGAAATCCAATCTTCGTACAGGAAAACAAAGGTCTGAAGTAGGCCTTGGGTGACAAACTCAACACCAAAGGCTAAAAAGTACCCTGAAGTCCAGACGCGTTAGATCTAGGCATTCCTTCACTAAACGGGCGGGAACTCCAGAGCCCTGAAGACCATTTACCAAAGCCAGAGCCTGTCTTGGGGTTCAAGCAAAGCAGTGCTTGACTGGCAAATTCTGGATCTCATCCAGCCCGTGGTGGGAAGTTCTTTTAAAAGAGAAGGGGGCTTACAAGTGTTCCACTTAAGCCCTGTGTCTGAAATAAAGCCACAGGCCCCGTTTTTCGCCACCATCGGAAAGAGGTGTAGAAATGGATGGTAAACTCCCCTGAGCAGTTAAGACCTCTGGGCATAGGGACCCAAAAGTGCTCCACTTCCGCCCGCCAAAGACAATGCATCCTTAGGCCCTGTATAAGGCTGTGCACGGTCACCGACGCATGGAAATGAACCCTGGAGTCCTATGACCACGGGCCTATAAACCGAGTCAGTCATCAAATGGGTCCAATAACTGTTTCTGAAAGGCCACAACGGGTCCAGCAAGAGACTAGTGCTGCCGTTATCCCGTCCTCGTGAAGTACGAGGATTCAGGCAGACATGACAGTCAACTTGGCACATGGCGCACAATCCAAAGATAGAATGTCCATTTTGATGCAAAAATTAAACACCACGTGTCATTCACATAACACTGAGATAACTCCAGCCCTAACAATAGCTACAAGAGTTAAGGCAGTGCAGCAGTTATTAGAAAGGGCAGTTGAACAATAATAACAACCATTTTTCACTGAGGCAATCAGCCAGACCGGAAACGTCACGTCAAGGTCACCTGTTGGAAAGGCAACCGGAGGTGGACGACATTCTTTATTGATTGCCTCATTTTCTAAGGGCACAACAGGCCATCACTTCTTCAAGGCTGTCTAACAATGGTACCAAGTGCACTTCACTATAACTTGAGAATTGAACTCCATAAGACTAGGGGCAGTTCTGCAGTACCGATGAACACGTTACTCTGGGCCTGTGAACATTTCTGTGCTGTTAGACCTGCTGCTGACAGGCTCAAAGTGACAATTCCCCTAAGTCCTAAAGACATACAAAGGCTTGAAAAATTCCAACTACACCTCTGAAGACTCATTGCCAAAAGGCATTTGAGAAATTCCTTGAACGAAAGAGCAACATCCGGAAGTGGCACAGAGCAGAGTAGCATCCACAGGTCTCAATCTTAGTACGGTAGGTCCTCAGTTATCTTCAAAGGTCTCTTGGGTGGCAGGAAGTACTTGGAACATATATCAGATCTTTAGTACGCCTACCAACTTCCAGAACGGGAAGATCCAGGAAAGGTGACGTGACAGGTCCTAGACACAGTCCAGCGCCTGGGGTGATATAACAAAGGCCAGTGGGAAGACCACCGAAATGGACTTGAAATTTGGTATTCCTTCCAGGAAGGGGTCAATGAATTCTCGTCCATACCAGACCGGAAATGCTTAATTTTCCATAAGATATCAGCCTTCCACAAGTCTGAAACTTCAGAAACGTTGAAGAAATACATGGATACCAAAGAAGGTCTCAGATGCTGAGGCCAATGGAACTGGAAATTCAGCGAACGAACAAGGGCTGGTTGATCATCCCGGTGCCAAAGCCCTAAAGGTGACTTTGCAGAAAAAGATCCTATCTCCAGAGGTGTGTCATCAGCATAAAAGTTGGTCAAAGGCTTTGAAAATATTCCAACAAAAACTTGTCCTTCTAAAGAAAGGACACAACAAAGGGTTGGAGTGGTTTGTCTAGCGCCTGGGGCTGCAAGAGATGGCGTGTAACATTTGGGAGTGTACCAGTACCTCCTCTTAAAGCCCATTGTCTAACGCCCACTACCCATACGAACCGAGCCAGGCTACAACGCCCCCTCCAAATAAACAACAATACGGTAGTCTGTCTGCGATTAACAGAGAGCCAATCTGTCCCAGGTGAGAAAATTCCCTGAAGGCTGGTGATGACAAAGAAGGTTGGGCCGTGGACCACCTCGACCCCTCCCCTGCCTTCTCTATCAAAAAACCAGTCTGCCAACTCTTTGATGCCCAAATAAAACAGTGCCTTCGACCGCAATCACGTTTTCACCAAAATGTGCCCTTGAGACACCCAATTCTGTAGAATTTTTTGTATGCCTTCTTCAGAGCCTTCACCTTCACCATCTGAGGTCAACAACGTGAATTCTGCGCCTGTTGTACAGAGGAATAAGCGAACACCTGGCGGGAGTGGAACACAAGGTCAAGGAATTGAGGAGACAAACTCCATCCATTTGACAGCAGAAGCACTAGGGGCTTCTCCGTTTTCCCTGGAAAGAACCCCCTCATAGTCCGGGTTCGAACCTGGAACCACGCGATGTGGCGCGCAACCTCTGCTGTGGATGACAGGTTACTACACACTTTTCAAGCTAATGACAAGAGGGTCAAATGCTTTCCAAAAATCAAGTTTAGCTAGAATGGCTTTTAAGGGTTTGCTACGCAGTGGAAGGTCTAGATAAGACACGGATTTTGACCGTCAAATGGGTCTAATGTGCAGAACGGACCTCAAAAAGTTGAACACTTCCTGTCAGAGGTACTAAGGACATGAAGGCAAAGGGCTAACCCTGTTCTTCTTACGGGACGCTGCACTTCATGTCTGCTACTCCCAACATCAGCCATCAGTCGCCTTTTTAGGGTGCTTGTTTGTTTGGTTGGTGTTTAGGGCCCTTCAACTACAAAAGTCACTAGAGTCCCGTCTATTCTGTAGTTCTAATGCAGTCTGCCCGGACACTACACTGTTACGACGATTTTTGGGCCTTAGCAGTACCCAGTGTTTCCAAGCGGTCACCAGTGCTAGTACAAGTTGGGATTGGGTTGCTTAATTTCAGTGATCAGACGAGAACTGGTGTGACCAAGGCAATACAACTTTTCCGGTTTTAGAGAACATGACGTTCCGGTGTATCCCCACTACTCAACGTGCGCCTGTTTCCAAAAATAATTTTAAGGCCTTGAACCCTAGGGCAGACAAATGACAATGGGCCGTTGGACTCCAACTTCAACGCCGCACCGAGTTCAAAAATCAATCACACGACTCATTGGCGCCACTGTTCCGAGATGTGCCTGTCAATGGATCCTAAAGAAATTCTTGAAAAAAGTGGCCCGAAGCACATTTCTGGAAAAAGGCCCTTTGACGACAGAAAAGAAAGGGATGATCAGCAAAGCTGATTAAAATCGTATTAGCATGTCAGAAACCTTTTTAAACAGGAAACACGCAACATTTTTGACGCAGTGTCATCCTGCAGTGCACAGATGGTGTGCAGGCAATCAAAAGTCTTCCAGAATGGCCATAGTCCATCACCAGAAGAAGCCATTTGCACCAGCAAGAGAAATCAGACAGAAATCAAAGAATCACGATGCCAGAATAGCGTGATACCTCTACAACAGATGGACTGTCCAATATCCCTGTCAGTCACATCTGGCACCAAGTAGGGAGTGCCATTAGCTTGGGAACTCTCACTCCCCAGCCATCGGTCATCTGGACAACAGCAGGAAATCCAACAACTCTCAAACTTGGGTGGATCAATTTTTGATCTGCAAGTCAGGCGTGCAGCGGGGCTATCATTACCGAAGTACAACTATGTCCAGGTATGTTTCAAAAAGGTTCACTATTAAAAAGAAGCGCTTTAGGACCATGTGACCTGTGATCGGAAAGGGTGGAAGAATCCACTGTCCGGTAGATCTAGGGGCACTTACCCAAGCTACATTCTTTAGCATTCGCGAAATAACCAGGGCACCAACTACTTCCTGAAGAGCCCACCTTCAGGGTGCTACTGCACTAAAGACACTATGACGTCGTCAACTTCCAGTTCTATGGTCTATGGGCTGAGAATCTTCAGCCTGAAACAGTTTGCCATATGTCAAGGCAGCGACAAAGAATTTTGACTCTCAACGACGCTCTGGGGAACCTAAGATCCCTAACAGGCAGGAGTTTCCTTGCCCTGTCAGGAGATTGGCAACTCGGGGTTCCGACAGATCTTGACATCATAATGCCATAGAATGATTGGAAAGCGTTTGATCACCACAAGTGTATGCAGAATGCTAGTCAAACAAAACATGGTTTTTCCTCATAGGAGAGGGTTCTTTTACGGAGAGTTCATTTCCCATCTACAGGAAGGGCACATTCAGTTCTCGGTCCCACCTGCTTTCTACTAAGTTAGGATAAAATTCGGGCAAGGGCATAACGCACTGTGCTTAAGTTGATGAACGAAGGACATGGAATCAATCAGAACTGTTTGAGATTTCAGTGTAACCGTGACAGAAATATTGGAAAAACGTTTGACTGCAACTGCACGGTGTCCCAGGAAGTTCAGGCTGGCCCTTATTTGACGTTTGGCAGAGCTTCGCGCCAGTGAATTTTGATCCTCCACTCCCGCAGCGTTCAAACCTGTTCAAAAGGGCTTTCTGATCCATCAAGGTTCTCTCCCGGTCTATAACCCTGAACTTGCAGCGCCTTCTGAAGACGCGTGGCACAAGCCAAGAACAACAAACTTTCAGAACGGTCCCCAGTCAGAACGTGGTGCCCTTTCCTCTCTTCCACTACGTTGGAGGCACACGGCAGTTAAATGTCAACTGCCATATCTGCAGGGGGAGTAGGCAACGTCTCCTCGCAACCTCCCTCCCCCTTTGACATGCCATCCTCAGTCCCCACTTCCTGCCACACGCACCAACCACGGCCACCACATCCTCATCCGTCATCCCCTTAAACAAAAACATTTGTAGGGCTTAATTTGGATGTGTGCCTTACAGTTTCTCAATAACGCCACCAGAAGCCCGTTCCAATCCTCTTCCACCCCTTCTCCATCAGGAGAGGGCAAAATTCTCCCTTCTTTCAGGCAAATTCTTCTGCCATTTCATATCCATATTTATAGTAGTTACTTGCTACAGAGATGGATTTATTGTAGTTCACTTCCCCCTCCCCCAGTTTTACACCATCAAAGAGCCCTACACTATCCTCCTCGTCCTCCGCCTGGATACTCCTCCTTTACCTCCTCATCCGTCACTTGTATTTCATTCGATGGAGTTCTGACAGGGAGTGAGATCACCCTCACCACCACCTCTTGAACAGCCTATCATATATTCATCGACAGAAAAAAAACCACCCCAGAAAGAGAGAGAATGAGCCTTCAAATAAGAAATCCTCAACCGGGATAATCAATCCCTCGCCTGACGTAAAAAAAGTCATTTGGTGAACAAACTAGTAAAGCCCTAACATGGAGGGCAAGATGTGACTAGCATATCAATAGGGCACAATGCGGCAACTTTGCATCCGATTGATACCAGAGAGCTGCAAGAGCAAGAACAAAAAAAATCCACACAAGGGCAGAAAGAAGAACATACCGACGATGATGATGAAGAAGAAGAAAGTGGGGCAAAGAGGGAAAGAGGACTAGGGAAGGAAGGGGGGTTCTGCAAAGCAGTTTCCAGAGGTTGGTGGCTTCCACACATTGGTCTCATTTGGAATTCTGCCGCAACTGCCAGCAACCGTTCTTTGGAATCGGTGGTGTGCCGCAAAAGAAAAAAATAATGAGATCAGAATAGAAACGGGCCTGGGGCTCTCAGCCATACGCCCTACCCTCACCAAACAACATCCTAAAGGCAATCATCTTCTGCTAGAAGCAGCTCCTCGTCACTAAAGGAGCAGTGGCATAGGTCCCTGAACCTGTGTGGGAAGCGTGATCGAAATTCGACTTGACAGATGAAAAGGGAAAGGGATCCAGGACAACACTCACACACAAAACGGGGCTAACAGGCACTAGTTGTTGTGTGTTGGTGTTTTAAGGCCCTTCAACTATAGGGTCATTAGAGCCCGCTAACTGCGTAGTTCTGATGCAGAGACTGCACAGACACTACACTAATGCGACGATTTTTGGATACTAGCGGTAGCCAGTTTTCCCAAGCGGCCACCCATGTCGGTACTAGATGGAGTTGCACTGCTTAACTTCAGTGATCAGACGAGAACTGGTGTGTCCAACGCAATTCGCCGCTCCCAACAGGCACTAGGTGAGATGAGAAACCAGGATTAAAAGTCTAGTAACAATTATTTCTTGCACTAAGATTCAAGTCACGATTTATAGGCCCTCCCCATTACCAAAATGAATTATGGTCCAGCTCATAAGCATCCTGAGCATCACAATTCCCAACAGGACACCAGGGAGCCAACCAGACTCAAAAATACATTTTAGCGTACGCCACATTTTAAACATTCAGGATGTTCACCGGCCTCAAACGTTCACCAGGTTATCCTGATTTAAGAAGGGTTTCAGAACGCCCTCCCCAATAAAAAAGGAGTTTAAGGCCGTTTTCCAGAATTAAAAGGGGGCTCACGGGACGTCCTCCGCGTCTAGGCGTCCAACGGGCTACAAACACGAATCCAAGGCATCTACACGGCTACAAATAGGAGTGCCAGGCATCGACCAGGCTACAAAGAGGAATCCTAGGCGTCCACCAGGCTACAAACAGAAATC
>JAAFCE010004287.1:13135167-13162404 GCA_013389805.1 Trigoniulus corallinus
GCCTGAAGAAGAGTGTTGTGAGAGCCTGAAGAAGAGTGTTGTGAGAGTCGGGGGAAGAGTGCGCGAGCCCGGAAATAAGTGCTAAAGCCAAGGGAAGTGTCCAGAAAATTGCGAGAACCGTGCTGGATAGTGCAAGAGCCGAGAGGGAGAGGGCGAAATCCGGGAGAAGAGTGCGAGATCCAAGAGAAACGCGGGAGTCGGGATAAGAGTACAGTGTCCCAGTAAAACGTGTGATAGCCTGCAGAAGAGTGCGAGAGCCGGGAGGAGATGGCAAAATCCAGGAAAAGAGTGTGAGTCGGGAGAAGTGTCCAGAAAAATTGCGAGGACCTGCAGGTAAGTGCGAAGATCCAGGAGAAACGGGTAAGCCAGGATAAGAGTATCGAGTGTGAAGAAAAAAAGTGTTATAGCCTACAGGAGAGTGCGATAGCCGGGAGATGGTGAGATCAAAAAGAAGCGTGTGAGAGTCGGGAAAAGAGTGGGCGAGCCCGGAAATAAGTGTTAAAAAGTCGGGAGAAGAGTGCCTAGAAGAAAAATGCGAGAACCTGCAAGAAGGTTCGAAGATCCAGGAGAAGGGCGTGAGTCGGGATAAGAGTAACTAGTGTGCAGAAAAAAACGTCTGACAGAGTACAGGAGAGTGCCGGGAAGAGAGTGTGAGATCCAGGAGAGGGTTGTGAAAGTCTGGAAGAAGAGTGGCAGAGCCCGCAAATAAGTACGAAAGCAGGGAGAAAAGTGTGAGCTCCAGGAGAAGCGCCCAAATCTCAGGATAAGAGTACCAAGTGTCCAAAAAAAGTGAGAGAGCCTGCAGGACAGTTCGAGACCCGGGAGAAGAGTGTGAGCTCCAGGAAAAGCGCGTGAGTGTCAGGATAAGAGTACCAAGTGTCCATAAAAGGTGTGAAAGCCTGCAGGAGAGTACGAGATCCGGGAAAAGAGGGTGAGCTCCAGGAGAAGCGCGTGAGTGTCAGGATAAGAGTACCAAGTATCCAAAAAAAAGTGAGAGCCTGCAGGAAAGTGCGAGATCCGGGAGAAGAGTGTGAGCTCCAGGAGAAGCGCGTCAGTGTCAGGATAAGAGTACCAAGTGTCCAAAAAAAATGAGAGCTTGCGGGAGAGTGCGAGATCCGGGAGAAGAGTGTGAACTCCAGGAGAAGTGCGTGAGTATAAGGATAAGAGTACCAAGTGTCCAAAAAAAAGTGTGAGAGCCTGCAGTAGAGTGCAAAATTTGTGATGAGTGCGCATTTGGGAGACGGTTCGTTATGGAGGAGGAAGGGGAGGTCCAATTATGAGCCTGGTGATGAAGAGTGAGGGCTTTCACCTGCAAGCCAGAGCCTGAATGAGAGAAGAGGGAGAAAGAGAAAGGCTCCCAGAGTAAAAGCGAGTGAGAGTCTTAGACCGAGAAGGCAGAGAAGAAGAAGACAGCAGACGGTGAGGAGAGGAGAGAAAAGGCAGTGCGCGCTCGACTCTCGATACGGAATTGGTTTTGTAGGGCGCAGGGCGGCCATCAGATCTCGTTTAATTCTCTATTACTCTGAATTTTGTTGCCTGACATGGTAATTGCATTTCATCCCTATTTTTCTCCCTGTCTCTATCCCCCTCTTTTCATCCTCTTCAGCCCTACCTCATCTATTCCCACCTCATCCCCCTTCTCTGTTGCCATCGTCTTCCTCTTGGCTATGCATATCTTATGTTTCCTTCTTCCTCCCCCTTTCTACTTCCTTCCGCTCTATCACTCACTGTCTTAACCCCTTCCTCCTGCCCTGGCACCCATCCTCCTCCTCCTTCTCCTGCCCTGACACCCACCCACCTCTCCTCTTCTGCCTCTCACTTTCCTCTTCTCCTTCGTCTCTGTTTCTGAACTTCATTATCCCATCACCGAGTCTCATCAATTCCAGACTCTCTTTATGACGAAAGTGAGTTTTATAGTCTGATGCAACAAGATTGGGATCCATCAAAGACATCTGCCCCAAACCACCACTAGGACCCCCTCTCCTGGTCCCTCTCCCTTCTTTTTATAAGCCTTCTCTTCTCATATTTTTTCGGGACTGCTGCAGGGGCAGATGTTGCAAATATCAGTCTCGGGTGAGCACTAATCGTTTTTCTTAACAGTCTTCTACGCTACTTGGAGTTCAAGTCAAAAACTGCTGCAATTCAACCAAATCCGCTGTCTTTTACAGGTGGTTCGGGTGACCTCCCGGTCTCGACTGAGCAGAGGTGGATTCTCGTGGGTCAGTGGTTATAGGATTTGCTTTTCTTTAGGTTGGTGTTTTACGGCCCTTCAAATACAAAGGTGATGCATTACAACCCCGTCCACTTCCTAGTTCGAATGTGGAGTCTGGACAGGAACTAGGCTGTTACGACGAATTTTGGGCATTAGCACTACCCAGTGTCCCCAAGCGGTCACCCATGCTTGTACTAGCAGGGGTTGCGTTGCTTAACTGCAGTGATCAAACGAGCACTGGTGGTCCCAACGTAATCCAGCAGCTCCTCACCAGTTCCCCGTCTCATCACTGAAATTAAGCAACGCAACTCTAGCTAGTACTGGCATGGGGGACCGCTTGGGAACACCAGGTAGTGATAATACCCAAAAAAACGTCGTAACAGCCTAGTGTCTGTGCAGACTCCGCATTAGATCTACGCAGTGGACGGGGCCGTAATAACTTTGTAGTTGAAGGGCCCTAAAATACCAACGAAACAAAAAAGAAGGGAGTTGTTTTTTTTTTGGTGTTTTAGGGCCCCGTCCACAGTATAGTTCTTATGCAGAGACTGCACAGACACCACAGTAATGCGACGATTTTTGGGTATTAGCAGTACCCAGATTTCCCAAGCGGCCACCCATGTCAGTACTAGCAGGGGTTGCGCTGCTTAACTTCAGTGATCAGACGAGAACTAGTTCGCCGCTCCCCCAATGGATACCTGACCCTGCTACCCGCCAAATAAGGGTTACTGATGATGGCAAATGGTTAGAGTGCGCAGGTAAATCAGGGTCCTAAGCGGATTTAGACTCGAAGTTCTCTCCTTGTAGAAAGGGCTTACAGCTCGCAGGGCCAAAGAGCCAGCTAGGTTATTCTTACGGTAACGTCTATAATTGCACTTGTCTTCTCTTGAAGGTGGTAGGTAGACGTTTGACCTTTTCAAAGGGCTTCTTGAGAATGAATTAACTGTGTAGTGGGCGTCAGGACCTTACTTTATGTTCTCCAAGTAAGTGTCAAATCCATATTCGATTACTATCACAAGATGGCGTGCTAGCGGGAATCCAACTGGAGCCCAATCTTACGTGACCTATTCTCTCTCCACTTTCTATTAACCTTCGCTCTTAGGGCCTTTCCCTCTCCACCATCTAGGTCTCAAGCGGTCCTCGTTCATAGACTTCATTCAACGTCGAGATTCCATCTCATAATTCGGTTTATGGAACACTTAACGGTTACCGCCTTGAACTCAAAATAATGTCTGAGCGGAAACGGAAGAAGCACTGACCCCTGCGATTTTGAGGTTACAAATGGCCCATTCTGAAGCATAAATCAAAGACCCTTCCTGCCGCACTCTACAGCAGGACGACTTCTTCCAAACTGTCAGCCACCCAGGTCACAATACGCTACATCCATCGTTTGGACCTGCCATTGCTCTAAGGGTCGCAGGTCTGCATTGATAGAAAGGACACTGCACAGTCTGTCCATGGGGTGGGAAGGGGTCTAAACGAAAAAAAGGAAAAGGCTAACAAGAGCTAGCAGACTGAACCCTCGACTCTGCCAAATGTCGGACAATACTTTGGGGGGAAGGGGGGCTTCCTGCCTAGGATTACAGTTCCAGAGTTGATATTTGACCAGATATAGCAGGATCCGCGGCGGATCTAAGGGCGGAGGGAGTTGTGGGGTGTGACCCACCAGGGGATATTCCAGAGTCTTCTCTTTCTCCTTAGAGAGTGGAGATTCAAACCCATGGCACAGCAGGTGCTCATCTAGTACGCAGGAACCTAGTACATCGGTCTCATTTTTACGCTGGGGCACTCTTCCTCTAATGTCACCAGGAAAAAGGGGCGAGGTTCTACACCTAGGAATTCCAGCAACCTGCAGTCAGTGTTTTCCATGCAGGAGTGACACTGTACACACCACATGGTAGGATCGACGGTTGGCGCATTTGGACTTCCAACTTTTCGGGGATCGATACCAGTTATCTGGGGTGGTGCCAGAACTGAGTCTGCGCACACTGAGGCAGCCTGAGTGCACTCTCTACAGAAGACGCCATCGACAGGCAACACCAATGACCCCTTTAAACCTTTGAACACACAGGGGGCCAACTCCTACTCAGAAGAGGAGGAACGTTTCAATTTGGAAGGAGAGAGTAGTTACCGAGAAAAGCGAAAAGGGACAAAATGGCCCTAATGGACCATAAGCGTCTGGGGCATTTCAGAAATGCATGTTACTAATAATGAAAAGTGACAACCAACATTGGTTACAACCATAAAAACACTTCTACTAAATCAATCAATGGAGAAAGGGGTGGGGTGCAAATGAGACTTAGGGCACCACCACCCATTCCTCTACAAGAGCTTTTTTCCCCTCCTAGAGGTGTAGTGGAGGGGTCGTCCATCGTCCCCAATCTTTCATTAGCCATTTAACTCAACGAGAGATCAAACAACAGAGTAACCCTGTTCTCATTTGTCAAAAATCGCCTCTAACAAATCCATTTCCGGTAGGTACCCTGGTGGTTCGATCCCCGTTGTAATTCAGAGCCCTCCACCTCCAAGATTGGTTTCATATTGGCCTTAATCCTGGAACTCATTAAGTGACTCAGTTTACAGTCCATGTTGACTTACACATTCTGCCAGGAAAAAAAAAACCGGTATGGAAAGCTAAGAAAACTAATCTAAACGTAATGGAAACCGGACTGTTCCCAATCTGTTGCTATGGGCACCAGTAATCTTAGGGCCCTAATACCTCCCACTTCAAACCACACAACAACCTACCTTCATCACCAACCCTAATCAGAGACTCCATCAACCAAACAAAAAATTGAGCAATTTACCGAAAAATCAACAAAAGAGGTTAATAAGGAACGGGACGCAAGGGCAGGGTTTGAGGGACCTATCTTGGGGCGGAAACCACTATCATCACCTAAGGGCCACTTTTGAGTATCCTAAAGTCAAGAAGAAACCCACAAAAGACCTCTGTGGTTAAACTATATTATCAGCTGGAGGTAATTTATCGACGACAGAAACAGCTCCGGGATAGTTAAGGACCCTAATGTACAAATTTGCCAATTGGCAGGGGACAACATCACATATACCCTCTTTCATCTATAAGATAGGGCCACAATGTTATTTCTCAGACGGGACTCAAAAAAGTAGGCTGCTTGGTGCTTCCAAGGAGCTGACAAGGTCCTAAAATAGGATGAAGGGCTGCTAGCCAGCAACCATAGACCTCATTAACAACTCTTTCTTCAGGGTCGGCCCGAGTAAACCCGACAAAAACGGTCCCAAAGGGAGAAGAAAGAAAAACGTATCTGGGAATTTCAAGGACTTGACAATGGGGCAAAACAAGGATGGACCAGAACCGAACTACAACTTATGGACCAGTTCAAGAACACTTTCCTGATCAGGGTGGGCCCAAACAAAATTCTTAAAATAAGACCGCTTTAAGAAGAGACCAGGGCTTTGCACACAAGTCGGAACAGGCAAAAACGCGATTGGAGCTTCCAAGGACCTGAAAGGTCTATAAGAAATAAGGAAATGGCGGAATCAGCAGTCAAGGAACACCTCACCAAAAAAGACCTTTATAATTTTAAAATTGGGCAAAACGGAGAACCCCAGGGTCGGTATGCTAGCCTTGCTTTCTAACAAGATGAAAAAATAAAGGAATCGATCGAGGGCAGAATTACCAGGAAGCTCAAAATTCCCAGGGCCCCCCCCCGCCCTTTTCCCCCGACATAAGTAAATTACCTCCAGCAGTAGACAGAAGGACGTTAAATAAATAAACTACACCAGAACTAATCAGATCGCCAGATGGCGCTCTATTCAGTGCAGTGCAATACGGAATCTATTTTTAAAATCAAAATTCCATCAATTCCACAAAATCCATGCTATCCATCTGCTGTTGCCAGCCATACGACGCTCTCGCGTATGAACGAGAGAGAGCGAGAGACGAAACGAGAGGAGCAATCTGCTTTAAGAAAATCAAAACATCTTAAGAGCGTCATAAAAATTCCTTCGAAATCTCAGCCCATCGACAACGAGATAGAAACCGACTGCGAAGCAACACAACGGCAACAGAACACCAGAGCTACAACAGAGGGGGCCTTGGAGGCCCAACACCCCCCTCCCCAAGCAAAGCAACTCCTAACCCATCTTCCGCCTATGGAAGGGTCTGGCACCAATCTTGTCCCTCTGAATGGACACATCATCATCACCAAGCCCGTAACCCGCCTGCGGCAGGGTCGGGTTTGCGGGTTCTAGCCCTCCACACCCGCCTATCTCCCACCAGGTCCCCGTCCACCCCACACATTACCATATCCTAACGGAGAACCTGCTCCCACGTCTGCTTTGGTCTGCCCCTACTCCGGGGTCTTCCAACCCCCTGCATTCCTGTAATGGACTTAACCAGCTCCTCTTCCCTTCTTCGCATTACGTGCCAATACCACCTCAATCTACTAGCAACTCCTAACCCTTTTCCCGCCTATGGCAGGGTCGGGTACCCATCTTGTCCCTCTGAATGGACACAAGGGCGATATATTGGTCATAGCTTTTTTTCGGCAGCCGGTTGCCGGTCAAAAATCGTCGGTCTACTGTTGATTTTTGGGGAATTCCACTGACTCCAGGGGGGCGAGCTCCTACACCTGGAAATTATCGCCTCAACTACCCGTTGCATAGTAGAGAGGGTTCTTTTAGGCGCAGGTGACATGGTACACCAACACGGGACCTCTGTTTTACTTCTCATCCGAAAGAAGGCACACTCGCCCGAAAGAAGCCAACCCACCTCGGTCAAGTTTCGAACCTAGAACTACTGACGCAGTTGCCGATCGTGCTAACCACATCGCCACCGCGGCGGGTCAAGACCTCAATCTACTCTCCCTCACTTTTTCCGCGATGACCCCCCATCCCTAGGCTACCTCTAATACACTCGTTCCAAATTCCATCAGCTCTCGACACCCCACTGACGTACCGCAGCATTCGCATCTCGGCTACTTGCATTCATTCCATTGACGTGGCTCTTTCTCACTTCCCAACACTCAGGTCCATATAACAAAGCGGGTCTAACCACTGTCCTACAAAACTGCCCTTTCAACTCGGTTAGGACCCTCCTATCACACAGGACTCTTCTTGCCTGTTTCCACTTCCACCATCCCCCAATGATTCTATGGGCCACATCTGAGTCTATCTCCCCATCGCTTTGGAATGTTGACCGTAAGTACTTCACCTCTTGCACCTTTGTCACCAGTTCGCCCCTAGAGCAGGCATGTCAAACACGTGGCACCCTGAGGGCCACATCGTAACATGTGCGTTGTCATGAGGGCTATGCAGTGTTGACCTTCTTTTTACCGTATTTATTCTAATTAACAGCGCCCTCCAATAACCGGCGCACCTTCAAGGTGGAAAAAAATAATAAACAGCGCCCTCTATTAGTAAAGGGACTGAATTCTTAATCATCACCATACCGTTATCCCGCCTGTGCCAGGGTCGGGTCTATGGGTCCACTGAACATGATCTGACTGGGGGCACCCCAGCCAGGCGTCTGGAACCCACAGGAATATTGGCTGGGTTGTCTATGAGGGTGCCTTATTAAAGGTAATTAAATATAAACAGCAACTCCAAAGCAACTTCTAACCCTTTTCCCGCCTATGGCAGGGTCGGGCACCCATCTTGTCCCCCTGAATGGACATAGGGCGATATATTGGTCACTTTTTTCTGCAGCCGGTTGCCGGCCAAAGCTGCACCTCTACGCTTATTTATCGTCGGTCTAGTCTTCGTTGGGGAATGCTACCGACGGCAGGAGGCAAGCTCCTACATCTGGAAATTTTGCCTCATCTACCCGTTGAGGGTTCTTTTACATGCAAGTGCCATCGTTCACCCATACGGGACCTTGGTTTTACTTCTCATCTGAAAGAAGGCAAACTCGTGGCCTCTCTCCCGCCGGAAAGAAGCCAACCACCTCGGTTCAGTATCGAACAATAGTTTTAATCAAAATATGGCACCCCATTCCAACTATGCCAGGGGGCAACTGTCACCCTCTCGTTACACCTCTGAGTAGCCAACTGCATATGTATACTACATGATATCGGTTGTAAGGGCCGCAACTCTAGGCTTCTAGGGCCGCCACTTTGACACCCCTGCCCTTGAGAGTACGTCACCAATAGTTTCCTGTCCTTCCCAACTGAAATCAATGGTGACATCGGGCACCACATGGTAGGGCACAGGCTTTACTTCCCATCCGCCGGAAGGCGCACTCTAGGCCTCTCTCACTCGCCTGTACGAAACAAGCCGAAGAAGCCAACCAACCTTGATCCAGTATCGAACCTGCAACCACTGACGCAGTAATTGAACTCGCTACCTCCTGCGGTGCCGAGGTAGATCTTTGGAGGTCCTGCTGCTCGTTTGTCCGCAGTAAACAGGTTCGAACCACCGGCCGGAAAGACCAATAAGCTCACCTAACTGAACATCAGTCAAATCTGAAGGTCAAGGAGAGGGATGCCAGGAAGCGATATAGGGTGTTTCCATGGTAACCAGGGCTCTACATTTCAGATGCAAGAGTTTGTGATCAGAATCAGGTCTTCACTTTCAGCCTGGGACAGGCTCAAACTACGTCAACACCACGCAGAAAATAACCCTTTTACTACGGAGTAGAGTCCAGATCTGGGTATGCATTGTCATCACCATTACCTCTAACCGTACCCCTGCCCATGGCTGGTTCCGGTGCCCTATGTTATGCACCATTAGGGAACTTTTCCGCCATCAACACCAAGTGAGGGGACCACCTACCCCCCCTCTACTTATTTATCGTCGGCCTAGCGTTTATGGAGCTCATACACCTGGGAACTTTGCCGATCTCAGGGAAGCCAGCAGCTCTACCTGGGTGCCTTCTTAGGGACTTTACACCGAGCTTCTACAACTAGGAAAATGTTGCAGATCTCAGTTGGGGGGAGCGAGCCACTACCAGGGAATGTTGCCGATCTATACATTCCTTTCCGTGCAGTAGTGGCATCGTAGACACCACATGGTAGATCACCAGCTTTCCTTCTTACCCGACGAAAGGGGCACTGGGTTCCTCTCTTTCCTGCCCCGCAAAGAAGCCATCCTCGGATCGAACCTGGGATCACTAGCGCACGAGTTCAGCAGGCCCGGAGCACCCACCACAACAGTAGGGGAAAAAAAGCAAACTTTCGAATCGGAGATTATCTTGGTCGGGAGGAATTTTCAAAGAGCCCTGATATCTCGAAAGACGGTCGTCCATCAGAACCCTGGGAAAAGAAAGAGCCAGGGGCAAGCAGGAGGGCCTTCTTATTCTAGGAGGCAGCAGGCAACAAACATCTTGGAGAGCAATCCTGTAATCAGCACGCAGAAAAACGATAACAACATTTTAAATAGGAGGTAGGGGTCTGAGGAGAGGGATTCTGGGGGGCCTAAGGGCTTTCGAAAAGCCACTTCCGCCCTTAAAAAGCATTCAAAGACCAAGAAGTAGCACTACCTCCCAATGGCGGAAGGTGGAGAAATCAGCAAGAGTCTGACAAGTGTTCTTGACGGATGTTACATCCTAAATCGATACACCAGAGGTGTAGCAAGCAAGGGGTCCAAGAACCCTTAAGAGGGGAAAAGGGGTGGAAACGAGGGTGAAGAAAATCGCGTCAATAGGCCCTTACGAAACACCAAACAACAACAATGCAGGAAAAAAATGGATAAAAAGCAAAACCTTGATTCACTTCAACTGTCAGTTTTCATATCGGGAATTTCGGCAACGCGCTCTTGCCTTCACCGACACACACTAATTAAGTGGGATGCACCCATCATCTTGTCAAAAGTCATCAAGAAAGCGCCGTAACTTAGGCCTTTAGAAGGGGACCACGACGAGGTTGACCCCCATCCCCAAACACCATCAGTGTCCGAAGTCAGAATTACAAGCGGAAGTTCCGGTCACCCCAAAATCAAAAGCCCAACCAAACGAATTCCTGCTTGGCGGGTAAGATGGGAAACCTGGCAGGCTCGATTACGGTATAGACTATAGGTGGTGGGGGTGGAGCGCTTTTGTTTGTTGGTATTTTAGGGCCCTTCAACTACAAGGTCATTAGAGCGCCGTCCACTGTGTAGTCCTGATACAGGGGCTGCACAGACACTACACTAATGCGACGATTTTTGGATACTAGCAGTACCCAGTTTTCCCAAGCGGCTACCCATGTCAGTACTAACTGGAGTTGCGTTGATTAACTTCAGTGATCAGACGAGAACTGGTGTGTCCAACGCAACTTGCCGCTCGGGGCGGAGCGCAGTTAGAGGGTGCGACTTCAGCGTAATTAGAGGGTGCGACTTCTGCGGGGTTCAGCACCTACGCCCACGTGGAGTGTCTCTGATGTCACCACTGCACGGAAAAGAACCCTTTTAAAACGGGGATTGAAACCCGGTGAAGATTTCCAAAATTCCCAGGTGCAGGAGGGCGTCACTGGCGGAAACGACGGCAGAAGGGCAGTTTCCAGTGCCGGTGAACCTGTACCCAAACCTCTGGCATAGGCGGAAAAAGAGGGTTAGATCGACCATTCACTCCTTCAGTGAGCACCAGACAATTCAGGAAGAAGATAAAACCGCCCTGAGGTAGGGTCCTGGTAGCAGCCAGCTCGACTGTGTTCTCGGTTCTACTACCCGACTCTTCCCCAGTGACAGTGGATATGAGCCGGAAGCACGCAGTGCACGGTCGTTTGGGTGCCTAAGCAGCAACTACGTCCAGCCTTTAGCCTCAGATGGGGCAAGGAAGTACCACGTTAAATAAAACAAGGGGCCGCAGGATTAGGTCGAAGTACCGTTCAACAGTCCGCCTGTGTTCCTGGTTCCAGCACCGAACCCTCTGCCATAAGCGGCAAAAGGATTACAACAGTCATTCATACATACAGTCAAGCAGCACTAGACAGATAACAATTCAGGAAGCTGAAAAGAAGGCGCTGAGGTAGGTCCTGGCAGCCAGCAGTTCATCACTATGCTCTCGGTTCCCCTACCCGACCTGCCACAGGCGGAACAAATGGATAGCAAAAGGATTAGAACGGCCATTCAGTCCACTCAGCACAGTAAGGTTTAAATTGCAAGTTGACAACCAATGACAATTCACGGCAACAAGAAAAACCGGTCCTGAGGTCTCTGGAGGATCCTCAGGGCCGGAGAGGGGGCAACACCAGGAACCTGGTAAGATGTGAAAAAACTCTTGCAAACTGCTATCAACCCTTCCGCCCTCACACCTTGCCGTCTCCCACGCAATTCACGAGAAAAAAACAGGGGGCGCTGGATAGCAAGCTATAGTTATCCGGATCCAACGTGTGGATTCTCTTTAATAACTTCAGGGATTGCGCAAGGAGGAGGAGGAAGAGGAGACAATGGATTGGCGTGTCTGCGTGATACCGACTAAAAGACTCCAAGCTCCAGGCCCTGAAACACACAAATTATTTGGTCATAATCCAAGGGCCAACACCCCCAACCCTCTTCATAACAATACAATTGGCAGTTTGGTGCAATTCAAAATGTAGATGGCGGGCGGTAAAACAACGCCAGACCCCCTTCCTTGGCACTCTCTTACCAACCGCCCCGTCCGTCCTCCAGGGCTCCTCTCCACAAGGAAACGTTACCATGGCAACAGCACGTCATATGGCTAGATGGATTGTACAAAATGATATCAAAATAACTAAATAAAGAGCGAGTTGCAGACACAGAAAAAGATCTCTGGGGGGAAAGGAAGGGCTGAGGAGGGGGGGACAGCTGTTGAGGAGGAAGGGGCGACGCCGGGGGGCATCCACCAGTGAGGATGAAGGCAACTGTCAAAGAGTCAAAACCACGTGGCATTCCATCTTTGTCTGGAGCTGCTTGTTGTTTACCTGACAAAAATATCAGCCCCACAAGTACACACACACACAGGCTCCACCCCACCTACTCCTACCCCCTACCACTGATGTGTCTCGTCAGTTCTCGCTCCCTCCCTTCCCCTGGCTCCTCACCTCAAAATAGGTGCTGTCAAGTTATTGGAAAATCATAAAACTCCGGCCTCGCACAAAACGCATCCTGAAAAAGTCAGTTAATTGGCTAAATTCCTGAATGGCCTGCGCATTCTGCAAAAAGTGGGCAGTGGCAAGGGGCACAGGTGACCCCTTGAAGCGCAGGAGTCACACAGTAGCAACCCCTTCCCCCCAGAAAAAAAAACAACAATGGAGAGCCATCATACACCTGCCTTAAGCCACCCCACCTCCAATGATTCAACTAATGAAACCTGGTGCAGTGTCCATCCTTTTTTTCCGTCGTGTAAATGCCGGTGGGCAGCTGTCCTGAGGTAGGAGAAAAACAAGCAGGCCACTAAATCTGCACTGGTATTAATTATTGAGCGTCGACATCTCGGCTACTAAAAGTGACATACTGATGAGAGGTCCTACGAAGCTCCTCCGACACCTAGGGGGAGCGGCGAGTTGCGTTGGACTCACCAGTTCTCGTCTGATCACTGAAGTTAAGCAACGCAAGCCCAGTTAGTACTGAGATGGGTGGTCGCTCGGGAAAGCTGGGTACTGCTAATACCCAATAATCGTCGCATTGGTGTAGTGTCTGTGCAGCATATGCATTAGAACTACGCGGTGGACGGGTCTCTAATGACCTTGTAGTTGACGGGACCTTAAACACCAACAAACAACAACAACAACCGACACCTAGGGATTTTGTTCAGATGTGCACTCCCATAGATTGTTTTCCGCAAACGAAAGGGTGCCTTTCCGTGTAGAGAAGATGGTGAAACTATTTAAAGTTGGTCTCACTGCTGAGGAAGGTGACTTACTGATGTCAGGAAAAAGGAGGAGGCGTAGCCCTACACCTGGCAGTTTTGCCCCGACCTACATCTATATTTCATTTTCCGCGTAGAAGAGGGTTATTTTCCTCGCCACCGAGGTGAGGAAATTTGGCCCGAAATTTTTTCCGCGTAGTAAAGGGTTCTTCTTCGTGCAGTGGCGAAAATGACATGGCTTCACTTCTCATCAGTAGTAAAAAGCGCATATACGCCTTATCAGGGGGAGCGGCAAATTGCGTTGGACACACCAGTTGTCGTCTGATCACTGAAGTTAAGCAACGCAACCCCAGCTAGTACTGACATGGGTGGCCGCTTGGGAAGACTGGGTACCGCTAGTATCCTAAAATCGTCGCATTCTGTAGTGTCTGCAGTCTCTGCATCAGAACTACACAGTGGACGGGGCTTTAATGACCTTGTAGTTGAAGGGCCCTAAAACGCCAACAAAAAACAACAAAGCCTTCTCAGGTCTTGATGACAAGACCAGGATCGAACCTGCAGACTTTAAGCCACGGATGAGGGCTAATGGAAGAATATACGGGGCTCTTCAGAGTAACATATACAGGCGCCATCCCTCGTCGCCGCTGTCACCAATATGGGTACAGTGTTGGTGGATACGGGGCCTTTGGAATCCGTGAGTCCGGCTGAATTCGACCTAGAAATTCCTGCCGTAAAAAGAAGTTAAATTTAAAGGGAGTTATAAAATATCTGCCGACAGGGGGCGATGTACCGGACTTAACCAGTGAACCACTTCAGCAAAGTAAAAAAAAAATATGGCAGGGTCGGGTACCCATATTTGTCCCTATGAATGGGCAAATGGGCGATATATTGGACAGTATTTTGACGCAGCCAGCACTTGACCAAAGCTACAACCCCTGTCGTTATTTACAGTCCGTCTACTATTCGTTGGGGCACCCGAACGACGAAAGAGGGGCGAGCTCCGACACCTGGGAATACTGCTTCATATACCTGTTACATAGTAGAGAGGGGGTCCTTTCCGTGCAGAGGTGACATCGCACACACCACACGGGCTTTACTTCTCATCCGAAAGAAGCCGACCCACCCCGATCAAGTATCGAACCACGAACCACTGACGCAGTAATCAAGCACGCTACCTCTTGGGCCACCGAGGCAGGTCAGTGGACTACTTAAGCATTACTCACCCATGTAGGGTCGTCCCAAAAAACAGGTTCTTTTCTAGATGACTTGCCAAAAAATGTGGTCAGAGGGGAACAGCTAAGTGTTATCCCAAGTTCCGGAAAGTAACTAACCAGTCTCACTTTTCTTTTTTTATGAAAATCAAACTCAAAAACTTGAACTCCACTAACCAGTCAGCGAGCTGGTCAGTCAGGTGGTCAGTCAAGCGTTTCAAACAAGTTGTTCCAGTTAGGAATTCAGATCTCACGACTGTCCCTTCAAATTCAACGCCGTCACACTCCAATTGGCAGTTCGTGTATTTAAAATCGACCTATCAGCACTGAAAGGAAGAGGGTCGAGAAATACATTTTTGTTCCCATTTAGAAAGGGTTAAATGTCTATGCAGGGGTCATAACGTATCCACCCCCCCCCTCCCCGTACCAAGGGCACTTTAATAAAGTCGCAACCGGGAAAACAGGCACAGTTTGGGACTTGTCTACAGTCCGCGATCTCTCTCTACTCTTTTACCTAACTTAACCCAGGAATATTTTCTCCTCCCCCGTCACCCTTAGCTCATTTCTCACGCCCTTATCTCCCATCTTCTGTCCATTCCTGTTCTCCTCCTGTTACTTACTCCTTTTCACCTATCACTCTCCTCTCCCTCAACTATAACTCGCCTCTCTCTCACCTATCACCCCTCCTTCTCACCTATCACTCTCCTATCTCAACTTTCACTCTCTCACGCCTATCAATCTCCTCTCTCTCACATTTATGACTCCTCTCTCATACCTACCACTCTCCTCTCACATCACTCCAGCCTCTCTCTCACCCATCAGTCTCCTGTCCCACCTACCACTCTCCGATCTCTAACCTATCACTATCATCTCTCTCACCTATCAATCTTCTCTATCTCACCTATCCATCTCCTCTCTCTCAACTTTCACACTCTCGCACCTATCACACTCCTCTCTCCCACCTACCACTCTCTTCTCTCCCACTTACCACTCCCCTGTCTCTCACCTACGACTCTCCTCTCTCACCTACCCCCTCAACTTTCACTCTCTCGCACCTATCAATCTCACACTCATCCCTCTCCTCTCTCACACCTATCGCTCTCGTCTCACACCTATCACTCTCCTCTCTCTCACCTTACAACTCTCACCCATTATTCTCGTCTCATACCCGCCTATCACTCTCCGCTCTCTCACCAATCACTTTCCCTCTCACCTATCACTCTCCTCACTCATCACTCTCCTTTCTCTCCCCTATCCCTTCCCAATTTCACCTATCACTCTCCTCTCTCTCTCTCTCACACCCCGTTAACTCGTTCGATAGAACCTCCTTAGCAAGGATGGAACCTGCAAACTACTGGCTCGGGGCCCTACACTACCAGCTCGGGACCCCCACTCTCGAGTCGGGAAGAAATCCATAGCTCTAATGAGCCACTAATCAATCGCGACATAATACAAATACTGTACCTGAACAGATTGCATGCAATTCTAGCCAGGGGAACATTGGAGGACGGGGACAGAAGGGAGCAGAAGTAGCAAACGGAAACGGCGAAAACGTTCGCAAAATGTTATCTGAGACACCTAAACCAAACTTCCTGTTTTCCCCTAAAGATACCAATTACGAGCATCACTAACTAGTTATCTTAAACCTTGCCCAGTCGACCAGATTCACGCCTGAAACGTGAGACATTTTCTACAGGAGGTTTGCTTTTCCCCCTTCTCCCGTGGAGTTCGTCCAATGTCTGCAAGCTGCAGCGCCTTGACTTCCCTTCGCGGCCTCCTCCATTACTAGGTCCTCTATCTAGGGCCATAGAAAGATAAAAATGAGCACGAAAATTATATAGGGGCCTATAAGCGAGCAGCAATCACTTTATGATAATTATATCTGACAAAATTAGTTACATATCAAAACAATACTTTCTACTCTTCTGCCTTGGAGGCTTTACTAGAATATTATCTCTCCAAATTTCTGTTTCTGCTGCTACAGGAGAGAGGAAAAAACGCCACTGTAAAATTTGGCAACAGATAACATCTACAAATTCCCTATTTAGGGACGTAGAAAAGGGCATCAAATTGAAAAGGATTTCTGCAAAATAGCGGGAGAGGGGAAGGGGGAGAGGAGAGAGAGAGAAAAATCGAAACTCCATTTCACATCCCAAACCCTTTCGACAGTAGGAAGAAAATGGAGCGAGCGGAAGACGACGACGGATTGCGAGACAGGCAAAGTTGCTCTCTTTAACGGCTCACCAAATTTTATCTCTCCCCTGCCCCCTTCTCTCCGTACAAAAATTAATTCACATTGCAAATATTAAATATAATCTAGTCATAAACATCTAATTGTTATTAATTTACTGCGAGCAGTCAGTTTGGCTGCTGACACATGCAGAAAACTGGTAAATAAAATCAAACACCCCTTATCCCACCCTTCAAACTAAGAAAAGAGGTCCTACACCCTTTCGCCATGGCCCACTTGCAAAATCACAATTTCAATTTCTGTGTGTGTATGTGTGAAGTCCCACCCCCTCCTATGTCGTGTCAAACCTGAATAAATTCTCCCTTTCACTCTGTGGAATAGAGGACGGAGTAAAGGGGTAAGAGACTTAAAAGGTGACAGGGGTAAGGGGTCCTGATAAAGATACCCCTCCCCCCCATCTCTGAAAAACTAACCTGTTTACTCATCAGCTTTTTTTACAGTTCTGTTTGTTAGATGACACCAAGTCACGATATTACTTTTTTTCTCTGAAATGAAACCACACTCCAGTTATCATAAATTTCAACCTGAAATCCCCCTCTTGTTCGCACCCCTGTCCTAGTTAGGCCGCTCACACCTTTTTCTCACCGGAAATCAGCGAGAGAGAGAGAGAAAAAGAAAAGCTAGATTTTTAATATCAGACTGCAGCTCACCCACGCCAATTTGCACTAGGGTATCAATTGATTTCATTAGAAGTGTTATTCAAGTGTATTAGAGAGGGTGACACTGCGTGGGGGGTTCCAAGTCCCCTCTTGTTTTTGTTGGTTGTTGTTGTTCTAGGGCCCTTCAACTACAAAGGTCATTAGAGCCCCGTCCACAGCATAGTTCTTATGCAGAGACTGCACAGACACTACACTAATGCGACGATTTTTTGGGTATTAGCAGTACCCAGTTTTCCCAAGCAGCCACCCATGTCAGTACTAGCTGGGGTTGCGCTGCTTAACTTCAGTGATCAGACGAGAACTGGTGTGTCCAACGCAATTCGCCGCTGTTTCTGTTGGTGTCTTAGGGTCTTTCAACTACAATGGTCATTAGAGCCCCGTTCACAGCGTAGTTCTAATGCAGAGTTTGTACAGACACTACGCTGTTACGACGATTTGGGTATTAGCAGTGGCTAGTGGTGCCAAGCGGTCACCCATGGCAGTACTAGTTGGGGCTGCGTTCCTTAACTTCAGAGATCAGACGAGAATTGGTGTGTCCAACGCAATACAGCCTCTCGCGCTTGTCGTCAAGAGCTTGACTGGCTCTTGAGTAATTTTGGTTTTTCTTACAGATCAAGAAAGGCAAAGTTTGGTGTTTCCCCTGTGAAGAGATGGAGGGTCCTTGAATAATGGAGAACAGCGCCCTTGTTGATGTGTGTGGCTTCTGAAAACCCTACCATTCTGGTGGATCCGGATCCTTACTGCCAACATATGAGTTTGCTATTTTAGGGATTTTTTCCGGGAAGAAGCCAAACGAAACTATGGTGGACATTCTACAGTAGTCAGTAGTAGGACCCAGCGGTCCCAAGCGATCACCCAAAACAGCACTACCTGGGATTGCGTCCAAAGCAAAACGCTGCTCCCACTCTCTTGCCTTCGCCCGGAAACCGAACGTCAGGCGACCACTACACCTCGATCCAGTATTGACTCTGGAACCACTCACGCAGTTGTAGTGATCACGCACCATCAAGGCGGAACTACTAACCCTATCTTAAGCCAAGGGCAGGGTACGATTCCCATCTTTGTTCCTCTGAGTGGACACATGACCGATCTATTGGACGACCTTTTGACGTAGCCGGCTGCTGACCAAAGGTGCAACCCCAATGCTCGCTGCATAGTAGAAAGGGATCTTTTACGTTCAAATGGCATCGTACACCACACGGTAGGAACCGGCTTCATTTCCCATCTGACGGAAGGGTAATTTGGGACCTATCGCTCCACCGAAAGAAGCCAACTCACCTCGATCCAGTGGCAATTCGGTGGCGCCATCGACTGTGGGGCTAGAACTAGCAACTCCTTACTCTTTTCCCGCCTATGGCAGAGTAGGGTATCCATCTTGTCCCTCTGAATAGACACAAGAGCAATCTATTGGACAGTGATTTTCCACAGCTGGCTGTGGACCAACCCTGCAACTCCAATGGTTATTTATCGTCGGTCGACCGGTCGTTTGGGTACTCCACCTGCGCCGGGGGGGGGGGGGCGAGCTCCTACACCTGGAAATTTTGACTCATCTACCTGTTGCGTAGTAGAGAGGGTGGTTCTTTTACGTGCAAATGCCATCGTTTAGGGAGCGGCGAATTGTGTTGGACACACTAGTTCTCGTCTGATCACTGAAGTTAAGCAACACAACCCTGGCTGGTACTGACATGGGTGGCCGCTTGGGAAAACTGGGTACTGCTAATACCCAAAAATCGTCGCATTTGTGTAGTGTCTGTGCAGTCTCTGCATAAGAACTACACTGTGGACGGGACTCTAATGACCTTGTAGTTGAAGGGCCCTAAAACACCAACGAACAAACAAGCCATCGTATACAACACGGGACATCGGTTTTACTTCTCATCGGAATGAACGCGCACTCAGCGCCTTTGTCTTCCTTTCGCCCGAATTTTCGTTTCGTTTGTTGGTGTTTTAGGGATTGTCACCTACAAGGTCATTAGAGCCCCGTCCACTGCGTAGTTCTAATGCAGAGACTGCACAGACACTACGCTAATGTGACAATTTTTGGGTATTAGCAGTGCCCAGTTTTCCCAAGCGGCCACCCATGTCAGTACTAGCTGGGGTTGCGCTGCTTAACTTCAGTGATCAGACGAGAACTGGTGTGTCCAACGCAATTCGCCGCTCCCCCAATGGATACCTGACCCTGCCACCTGCTAAACAAGGGTTACTGATGATGGCAAATGGTAAGGTGAAGAGTGCGCAGGTAAATCAGGGCCCTAAGCGGATTTAGACTCGAGGTGCGAGGCGCGGCCACCCAGGTCGGTACTAGGTGGGGGCGGTGCTTAACTTCAGTGACATGACGAAAACTGGTGCATCCAACGCAATAAGCCACTCTCCTCTCGCCAGAAAGAAGCCAACTCACCACGATCCAGTATTGAACAGAGAACCACTGACGCAGCAATCAAGCACGCTACCTCCTGCGCCACCGAGTGGGATATGACTATTTAATAATCAGCAAAAGCAGCTCCTAACCCCTTTCCCGCTTATGGCAGGGTCGGGTACCCATCTTGTACCTGTGAATGGACACAAGGGAGATCTATTGGATGGTACTTTTCCGCAGTCGGCTGCCCACCAATGCTGCAACCCCTATGGTTATTTATCGTCGGTCCACTGTTCTTTCGGGCACTGCACCTCCACCGACGCCAGGGGGAGGCGAGCTCCTACACCGCGGTGGCGTAGTGGTTAGCACGCTCGGCAACTACGCCAGTAGTTCTAGGTTCGATACTGGACCGTGGTGGGTCGGCTTCTTTGTGGCGAGAGAGAAGCCGCGAGTGTGCCTTCTTTCGGATGAGAAGTAAAACCGAGGTCCCTTGTGGGTGTACGATGGCACTTGCACGTAAAAGAACCCTCTCTACTACGCAACGGGTAGATGAGGCAAAATTTCCAGGTGTAGGAGCTCGCCCCCTGACGTCGGTAGCATTCCCCAACGAACACTAGACCGACGATAAATAACCGTAGGGGTGCAGCTTTGGCCGGCAACCGGCTGCAGAAAAAACTATGACCAATATATCACCCTGTGTCCATTCAGAGGGACAAATGGGTACCCGACCCTGCCATAGGCGGGAAAAGGGTTAGGCGTTGCTTTGCATCAGTTGAATAGTAGAGAGGGTTCTCTAACGTGCAAAGGCCGTCGTACACCACACGAGTCCTGGGTTTTACTTCTCATCCGAAAGAAGGCGCACTCAGGGCTTCTCTCTCACGCCCGAAAGAAGCAAACTCACCTTGATACAGTATTGAACCGGGAACCAGTGACGAGGTAATAAAGCACGCTACGTCCTGCGCCAGCGAGGGGGTGGGGTGTGAATATTTAATAATCGTATTATAAAACCATTTTTTCGTTGCAGAATGAATAAAATAATAAAAGAAAAACCACAAACGACCACCTACTTTGATTTCTTGCAGGCTGAAAACAACTCACCGAGTTGAGGGAAAGAAGCCATTAGAAGTTAACGAGAAAGGATTCCACTGCCAAAAGTCTCTCATCCGGTTTAAGAAATTTTTAAGAGTTGAAATAGTTTAAGACCATCATCACATATCGAAACGACCTAATAATTCTCCAGACCGTATATGCAAGCCCAAAATCCACATCTTAACGATATTAATCGACTATCAAAACCAATGTTGGAAAATGACTTTTTCTTCAGCAAAGATCAGTTGATTACCTGCCGCCATTTGCACGTTCTATTCCAAGTCGTCGTTATTTTTCAAAAAAAGAAAAAGAACGCCGACCTCAAAGAGATCCGTTCGAAAATTACGCGAATTACGATATTCATTAAAGGTCCCCACAAACGGTCAGTTTGGTGCGTCAGTTCGGTGTGCATACACCGAAATGACATACCAAATTGACGTGTGTGTGCAAAATAAGATTTTGCTCACACCAAAAATTTTAACTGATGGTGTGAAGAAATTTTATCACATCGGTGTGTCAGTTCGGACTGATATCAGTTCGAAGTGAGCGTGTGTTGGGTTGCTCACATCAGTTGTTCACTTTTTTGTTCTGCGCATGCCCAAACATGGATAAACATCATCATCATCATCATCATCATACCCTTATCCCGCCTGCGGCGGGGTCGGGTCTGCGGGTTCTAGCCCTCCACACCTGTCTATCTCCCACCAGGTCCCCGTTCACTCCGCACACCGCCATATCCTTACGGACGACCTGCTCCCAGGGAGCGGCGAGTTGCGTTGGACACACCAGTTCTCGTCTGATCACTGAAGTTAACCAACGCAAGCCCAGTTAGTACTGACATGGGTGGTCGCTCGGGAAAGCTGGGTACTGCTAATACCCAATAATCGTCGCATTAGTGTAGTGTCTGTGCAGTATATGCATGAGAACTATGCAGTGGACGGGTCTCTAATGACCTTGTAGTTGACGGGACCTTAAACACCAACAAACAAACAAACCTGCTCCCACGTTAACTTTGGTCTCATCCTGCCCCGGGTGCTCCCGACCACCTGCATTCCTGGTATGGCCCTAACAGGCTCCTCTTCCCCTCTTCGCACTATGTAACCATACCACCTCAGCCTATTTTCCCTCATATTTTCGGGAGCGGTGAGTTGCGTTGGACACGCCAGTTCTCGTCTGATAACTGTAGTTAAGCAACGCAAGCCCAGTTAGTACTGACATGGGTGGTCACTCGGGAAAGCTGGGTACTGCTAATACCGAATAATCGTCGCATTAGTGCAGTGTCTGTGCAGACTATGCACGAGAACTATGCAGTGGACGGGTCTCTAATGACCTTGTAGTTGACGGGACCTTAAACACCAACCAACCAAACCCTCATCTTTTCGGCAATGTCCACTACCCCCAGGCTACCTCTAATATACGCATTCCTAATTCTATCTGCTCTCGACACACCACTCGTGTACCGCAGCATTTGCATCTCGGCTACTTGCATTCTATTTACATGGTTTTTCTTTACTGCCCAGCACTCTGAACCACATAGCATCGCTGGCCTAACCACTGTCCTGTAGAACTTCCCTTTCAACTTGATTGGGACCCTCCTATCACACAGGACTCCGCTTGCCTGTTTCCATTTCAACCACCCACTATTGATTCTACGGGTCACGTCCGAGTCTATCTCCCCATTGCTTTGAAATGTTGATCCGAAGTACTTTACCTCCTGCACTTTTTTCACCAGTTCGCCCCTTGAACGTATGTCCCTATCGCTTTCCTGACCATCCCAATTGAAAGCCCTCCCTTTTCCATTGCTCTTCTTATATCATTTAGTCCCTTCTCTATCTGTTCCTTGCAGTCACTGATTTTCCCTATATCATCTGCAAATGCCAGGCACTGTGGGGGGGGGGGCATTCTCCTACAGCCGTCAGCAGTTAGTCCATATCTTTTCATCCTGGTTATGGACGAAGTGCTGAGCCTTGGTGCACCCCAACTTTCACTGGAAAGCCCCCAGTGTTTCCCCAAGGTGTCCTTACCCTGGCTATGGAGTCATCATACATATCCTGGACTATTCGAATAAATCCTTCTTCTACCCCCCCCCCCCTTTTTCGTAATACTGCCCAAACAACCTTTCGTTGGACACTGTCATAAGCCTTCTCCAGGTCAATGAAGATGGCGTGGAGATCTAAACATGTGTAGCGTGTTCGTAGTTGCAGTAATCCAGAGAAACTAACTAATGCCTGGTTCCGTATACCCACGCGCTAACGCTATTACCGTTGTAACAGACGACACAGCACAAAAAATGGTGACGTCACACTGCTACTTCGGGCGCCGCAGAGCAGGTATGCGTTACGGTAATTGAGTTGACCAGTGGTCAACTCACATAGCGTACCGCACGTCACGCTGCGTTCTGATTGGCTGGCGGTTGAGCTGTCTGCTTGAAAAATGGCGGAGGATAATGTAAGACATGACGGCGGCGTGCGGTGACTCCAAATAAAGCGCTGCACTTAAGGAATTGCGCTGGCGGTCCTTCATAACGCACTAGCACAAAACGTCATCAAGATGTCATCAGTGGCGACGTAATTAGCTGGGAAGCGTGGTGATACGGAACTAGGCATAAGTTCATCAAATTTGTAAAACTAACCAATTCAATCTGATTTAATTAATAAACAATTAATTAGCAATAAAAATGATAAACTCGAATAAATATAATGAAATTCGTGGATCAACACTACAAACGCAACGGTACTGACCAAAGTGGAAAAACTGTCACTTTTAAATTCTCTTTTTTTTTCGTTCAAGAATTTTAAATGAAAAGTTGAGTTCCAATAGAACTCCAACCTTTTTGAATTCTGGAGCAGAGAGAATGAAAATGACGTCATGCTGGTGATGCAGGAAATTCGAAGAGCCTCACCAGACAATGACATCGTTAAGGAAATGTCAGGTCGGGATGACCTGCTACACATGGATAAACGTCATTATTGAAAAATATTGCACCATGGTAAAGGTAAAATTACTGGTTGATGCGGACAATCAAATGACGTCACATGACGTTTAACGAAAAGGAACATAAGTATATGACACACCAAACTGATCGTGTGCGTTCAATTCATTAGGGAGATTGAGCGTTCAGTTACTGATAACCATTTGTCCCATAAGCAGACGACACTTAAGTTACGCATGCTCCGAACAATTAATTTATTTGTGGAGCATGCGCACTTTAAATTTCATCTGCTTATGGGACAAATGGTTATGGGTAACTGTACGCTCAATCTCCCTATTCCTTCATATCAAAATGAACACATCATTGTGCACACACCGAACTGACACACCAAACTGATCGTGCGTGGGGGCCTTAAACGAATCACGTAAAACCGGCTAGCAACTGCTAACCCACTTCCTGCCTGTGGCAGGGTCAGGTACCCACCTTCGTTCCTCTGAATGGACACATGGACGATTTATTGGACCTCGTTTTGACACACCCGGCTGCCGACCAAAGCTGCAACCCTTATGTTTATTTATTGTCGGTCGACCGTTCGTTGGTGGACACACCAGTTCTCGTCTGATCACTGAAGTTAAGCAACACAACCCAGTTACTACTGACATGGGTGGCTGCTTACCCAAAAGTCGCCGCATTAGTGTAGTGTCTGTGCAGTCTCTGCATTACAACTATGCTGTCGACTGCGTTCTAATGACCTAGTAGTTGAAGGGCCCTAAAACACCTACAAAAGAAACTACTCCACCGAGCACCTACACCTGGGAATTTGCCCTCATCTACCCGTTGCAGAGAGGGCAAATGACAAAGTAGGCCTATATTCAGTGGAGTACCGAGGGGGAGAAGCAGCCCGTACCGGGTGACACTGGTACAACGGTATTAAAAGTGAGGGAGTGACTGGGACGGGAGTGACACTGGGACGTGAGTGGCACTTGTAAGTGAGGAGGGTGACACTAGGACACGGGAGCAAGGGAATGACAGGTGAGGGGGTGACACTGGGATATGGGAATGACAAGTGAGGGGGTGACACTGGGATACGGGAATTACAAGTGAGGGGGAGTGACACTGGGACAAGGGAATTGCAAGTGAGGGGATGACACTGGAACGAGAGAATTACAAGTGAGGGGGAAGTGACACTGGGACAAGGGAATTACAGTGCGGGCTGACACCGGGACGATGGTGCAAGGGAATGACAGGTGAGGGGGAGGTACTATCCTACAAATGACAGCAGTGACACTGGGACAAGGGAATTACAAGTGAGGAGGGTGACACGGACATGAGAATTACAAGTGAGGGGGTGACACTGCTACACTGGCGCAAGGGAATGACAGGTGAGGAGGTGATACCACAATTTACCTTTTTGGAAATATAAAAGGCCAACGACAGATATACCTCTGCCCTGCACCGGGTGACATCAATCTTAGGTATGCCACTGCGTATACAACGCTCTCGCCTTATCACTAAAGTTAAGCAACGCAACCTAAACTAGTACTATAGTTCTCGCCACGAAAGATGACACATGGGAGGTAGAAGGTAGGAAAGTTCACTACAAAAATTAGGGAGTTTGAAAAAGGTCAAATGGCAGGCTTCATTCAGTAATGGCAAACAGAACTTCAATATTTTCCCTATTTTTTGAAGAGGACTCATCTTTTGCCTCCCACCAATGTGTCAACTTTCGTGGCGAGCACTATAGCATGGGTAACCTCTTGGGAACACTGGGTGCTGCTAATACCGAAATAGTCTTTAGAGCGTAGTGTCTGTGCAGACTCTGCATTAGCACTACGGAGTGTTTTCGGCTGGTTGGTGTTTTAGGGCTCTTTAACTACCAGGTCACTAGAGCGCCGTCCACTGCATAGTTCTAATACAGAGACTGCACAGACACAACACTAAAGCGACGATTTTGAGGTATTAGTGGTACCCAGTTTTTGCAAGTGGCCACCCATGTCAGTACTAGCTGATATTGTTTGTTTGGGTTTTAGGGCCCATCGACTACAAAGGTCATTAGGGGCCAGAAAGACAGTCACCATGGTAGGGGTGAAAATGGCCATCCCACCATGATGACAATAATTAATAAGGGCAAAAACCCCCTAGTACTAGCTGAGGTTGCGTTGCTTAAATTCAGTCATCAGACGAGAACTAGTGTGTCCAACGCAATAAACCGCTCCCTGCCGAGTCATCATCCTCATACCCTTATCCCGCCTGTGGCTGGGTCGGGTCTGTGGGTCCACTAAACATGCTCTGGCTGGGGTCGCTCCAGCCAGGTGTCTGGAACCCGCAGAAATATTGGCTAAGTTGGTAAATTGTCGGTGGGGGAAGCCGGCCTACCCCACGAATTGAAACCGCTCCCTGCCAAGTGTGGAAGCAATATTCGGTACCAAGAAGAAAAACAACTGGCCACAGGATCGAACTCTGAGCACCATGCCTGCAAGAGAACAACAAGAACAGCAATTTGAAGAGAAAATGCAGCATGCCCTTGCTCTCAGAATCAGTAAACAGCCACAAGAATTGAGAGGACCCAAATGCAATAATAGTCAGCAATTAGGTAGACCTCCTTGTCAAAAGCCACCACAATACCACAGGTGGAGACAGAAACGCACTAGCCCACCGCCCACCCCTGTCCTCTACGTACAAGATTCCTCTCTTAAATTGTGGCGATTATCACTAGACTGGGCACGCCTCCACTGAGGTTTACAGCCTGTCATTTGTCATTTGGAAGCCACAGACTTTCACGAGTTCTGCTTCAACGACTTGGCTCTCTGCAGATTAGCCCACTGTCCATTCCTGTCCTCTTTCTCTCTCTACATACAATGCACTCTTGACCAGCAGCCCACAACCCCGCTTTCACTCCAGTAACCCCCTCCCTGCCTTTATAACGAGTTTAGCATTTCGCAGGGCCTCGTTGAGCACTCCATTATTGACAATATCGATTAGAATCACGTAAATCACAGTGAATTGGTTGGAATCACGTGACAGTAATGTCCCAAGATACAAACTCCACAGTGGTCCCAGGGGTTCTCAAATGTCGACCGCCTGGTAAACTTGCAAACACACAACGACGACGACAAACGTTTCTAATGGATCAATGATCTCTAGACGGCCTATTGGCAGTGCTCCAAAGACAAAACTGTCGCCAATAATCAACTCTTTATCTCTGAGTTGATGTTGGGCACGAGATTTAGGCAGAGTAACGAGAGGTCAAGGGTCACTATGTCTCAATTCTCCAATACACATCCCATTCTCAACCACTCACCCTATCAAAAAGCTTCACAAATTAAAAAGAAAAAAAAAACAAGAGAAGACGCAAGATTCGAACCAGCAACTCTCTAGGAGGATGCGCCATCTGAGCACTTTATTGCGCAATTAAGAAACGATTATGACGCCATCGACTTACTAAAAAAGTTTTACACCCATCCGGCTTCTGACCTTGACTCTTTTGATCTATAATGCCCTTAGGCAGGACGCACTAGGAAACGGCACTCCATTAGGGCACAACGCAAACAACAATACAATTGGATAACGAACACCATAATTATTGGCTAGTAGGCAATAAAGGTCGAAAGGTCATCGCAGAAGACGAGGACGCCACCAGACCGCGTGCAGGCGTCACCAGCTTGGGTGCAGACGTCACCAGACAGCGTGCAGACGTCACCAGACTGCGTACAGACGTCACCAGACTGCGTACAGGCGTCACCAGACTGCATGCAGGCGTCACCACAGTGCGCTGCCGTCACCACAGTGCGCTGCCGTCACCAC
>JAAFCE010004287.1:13166719-13182275 GCA_013389805.1 Trigoniulus corallinus
GTCTGTCTCTCTTTCTCTCTGTGTCTGTCTCTCTTTCTCTCTGTGTCTCTCTTTCTCTCTGTGTCTCTCTTTCTCTCTCTTTCTCTGTGTCTCTCTCTTTCTCTGTGTCTCTCTCTTTCTCTGTGTATCCCTGTCTCTCTCTCGACCACAAGATGCCAACCTACATCGGTCCAGGATCGAACTTAGAAAAACTGACGCATTCAGTGAGCATGCTGGGAGCAGTAAATTGCGTTGGACACACCAGTAATCGTCTGATCACCGAAGTTAAGCAACGCAACCCCAGTTAGTATTAACATGGGTCGCAGCTTGGGAAAACTAGGTATCGCTAGTATCGAAATATCGTCGCCTTAGTGTAGTGTCTGTGCAGTTTCTGCATCAGAACTACACAGTCGACGGAGAGCTAATGACCTTGTAGCTGAAGGGCCCTAAAACGCCAACAAACAACAACAACCGAGCGTGCTACCCACTGCGCCACCGAGCTGGGGCCTATCTTCAATAACAACAATATATGATAACGAAAAAAAAAGGATCAAGTTGCTGTTTTTTTCACATTCAACA
This sequence comes from Trigoniulus corallinus, assembly GCA_013389805.1. Lineage (NCBI taxonomy): Eukaryota > Metazoa > Arthropoda > Diplopoda > Spirobolida > Trigoniulidae > Trigoniulus > Trigoniulus corallinus. The sequence goes on from JAAFCE010004287.1 coordinate 13,167,278, forward strand.
ACTACCAATAAAAAACTTACTTCTGGAGAAAATTCGTTCGTTCGGACATGTTCCGATAGGTTTCACATCAGTGACGAATGCAGCAGAGCGTTCGTTACTCGAGATTACTATCTGAAATCGCACCAAATTCTAACCAGTGACGTGTTTCCGTCTATACGTTTTGACCTAAGATCGATCGCACGTGAGTTTCACTTTAGTGAAGTGTTTCCTGTTGACATTTTATACCCGAGGCCATGCTCGATTCTGACTTTCAGGACACGTCCCGGTCTTTATCTCTGAGGTTAAGCAACGCAACCCCAGTAGTACTGACATGGGTGGCCACGGGGGAACACTGGGTACTCCTAATACCCAACAATCATCGCATTGGTATAGAGTATGGGCAGACTCTGCATTAGAACTATGCAGTAGACGGGACTCTAATGACGTTGAAGTTGAAGGGCCCTATTATACCAACGACCCAAACTGTAAAAATTGGGTACCGCTAATACCCAAAAATCGTCACATTCGTGTGATGTGTCTGTGCAGTTCGTGCATTAGGACTAGGCAGTGAACGTGGTTCTAATGGCCATGTAGTTGCAGGGCCATAAAACACCAACGAAACAAAAACCTAACAGCGGCCCAGTGGGTCAGACATAGATTCAATGCACAGATAAAAAAGAGGGCTCGATGGGTTCGGTCCCGGCCCGTTAGGGGAACGGCTATATTGCGTTGAACACACTAGTTCTCGTCTGATCATTGAAGTTAAGCAACGCAACCCCAGCTAGTACTGACATGGATGGCCACTTGAGAAAACTGAGTACTGATATTGCCCAAAAATCGTCGCCTCAGCGTAGGGTCTGTGCAGTTCCTGCATTAGAACCTTGCATTGGACGGGGCTCTTATGACCTTGTAGTTGAAGGGCCCTAAAACACCAACAAACCAAAAATCCGTATTTACGTTCTCTTCGTAATCGTACGCGGCCTTGAGTTTTCTAGTCCGAGCGCTGACCCGAGTCTGACGTGATTAATTGGTTTGTTAGGGCCCTTGAACTACAAGGTCATTAGAGCCCCGTCCACTGTGTAGTTCTGATGCAGAGACTGTACAGACACTACACCCATGCGACGATTTTTGGATGCAAGCGGTACCCAGTTTTCCCAAGCGGCCACCCATGTCAGTACTAGCTAGGGTTGCGTTGCTTAATTTCAGTGGTCAGACGAGAACTGGTGTGTCCAACGCAATAAGCCGCTCCCCCTCTAAGTACGTACCCGAATCCGATTTTAATGCCCTTTCCTTCTTTACATTAAGATCTAATATCTTGCTCCATTATGACCTTAGTGACGTGTTTCAGTCTTTAAGCAATGGTCTTAAAGCGCTCTTGACTCTGACATCAGTGGTCTTCCAGCCTCCCATGAACTGCGTCTAAAGACCCAAAAATTTAACTGGAGGTACTAGTCCTCAAAACCTAGCTGAAGCCCAGATGTCTCCCCAACATATCTTGCGGACAAACCCTCAAAGTCAAGGAAACTACTTCATCCAAACATCTCTCTGCCAGACTCCTGGTTCAAAGATCTCACCTCTCCTCAAAGCTTATGGGCCCTGAGACTCAAACTTGTTGGGCCTCAGGCTCAGGCTTTCAAAATGATTACCACTATTTAAATTTCCTTTTCGACAAGTGTAACACGTATTGTAGGTGTCATTCGGCCACCAATCGAGTTAGGGAGAAAAAAATTGTCAACCAAGAGACCATTCCAGAATCAACTTCCGGTGACGTGCGCATGTCAAACGCTTTGAAGAAATCACGGGAATGTTCACTTGGTGTAAATCTACACTACACATCTTGTGACACGTTTGACCTTGCGATATACAGATTTCTGAGATGAAGGCTCGGTCTCTAAGGGCCTTCAGTGTCACAAGAAGAACTTCCTTTTCAGAAAAAAGTACGCACAAACAGGTCCCTACTCTACAATTCTACCTCCAAAGGCCCTTCTATCTTTCCTTTCAGAAAATTTGAATATCGGTACTACACTGAGAAATCGTGATGGATATTCATTCAGCAAGTCCTTTGATCCAGAAATACCCATATCAGTGTCAAGCTTCAGGAAGTTCCAAATTCCAATTCTGGATACTCCTACCTCACCCCCACAAGACGCTGTCCCGTTGTGACCTGTCACGCATAGCTGCCCTATCTGCATACATATAAATGGGCTCTTTAAAAAACATGGTAAATTATGCGCATTTAAAACGGTATTTTAAACGTGTTTGGGGAGCGAGGTCTGCAGAGGTAACAAGAATTCCAGAGTAGAAAAAGGCCCTTTGATTCATCACGGTGGGGCGATAATGGAACACTTTTTCTTCCTCCAGAAATCACGACGCCATTTTGGGACAATTTAAGAACCATTTCCAACAAGTAACAATGTCATTTCCACCTAAACTAGTTCTTAGAGTGGAGCTAAATGACAAAATAACTACAGAGCTCTTACCTTTGGGCATTCTGGAGCGCCCTGGAACCTTCCCCCCCCACCCGAGAGGGAGCAAGGGAGCTACTCCACAAGCTGAGGGGGGCCGCGTTCCTGGGTATATCACATATTCCAGATAAGCCATCATATAACATGGCGGACTCTAGGTAGTTCAACAGGTAAAGTGCTCCTCTCTTCTTCAAGGGTCCTTGTCAACAAAGTTCCGGCGGAAACCCAGGCAACAGACCCAGTTCCATATTGGGCAGCCAAGAGTAAACGGTTGAACAACTTGTCCACTGACCAGGCAGGCCAGAGAAGTGCAGAAGACCTTAGCAGATGTTTTGACCAAAAGCTTTATAAAGGGAGTACCAGAGATCAGGGGCCTAACTCATCATCATCATACCCTTATCCCGCCTATGGTAGGGTCGAGTCTCCAGGTTCTGGCCCCCCACTCTCGTCTATCTCTCACAAGGTCCCCGTCCACCCCACACAAGTGTCGCCACGGTACTATTCTAAGATTTGTCCCCATTCGTTCTGAACATGCTCTGATTGGGGGCACCCCAGTCAGGCGTCTGGGACCCGCAGGAATATCGGCCGGGTTGTCTATGGGGGGATGCCGGCCTACCCAACATCAGGGTCCTAACTCCAGGTTATATTTTGCGTAGGTGGTGCAGTTGTCTGATTTCCACTAAGCCTAGAATTGAGCCTGGAGATTACAACGTCTAGAGACCCGGTGCAAGCGTTATGGCGTGCAGGAGGCCACCTACACTTCAAAGAGCCCTTTCAAGGCGGAAAACAAATGTGGGGCTTGGTAAAGAATGCTGGGGATTTCACTTCCGTCTTCTAGCCCCGAAATGAAGTCACCCTCGTCTCGGTAACTAGGATCGAATCTGCATATAAGGCTTCAGTGTCAAACAGGGGCCTACTCTGCTACTGAGGTACCTAGACAGGCCGTGTTGCTACTATGGGGCTTATTTGAAGCACTGAAGGTCTGCTGTGCTCCGAGTGAAGCGGGATGTCCCGAGTCAGCCTCGGTGACTGGGTCGTAACTTGCCACCTTGAAGAAGCAAGCCCCAAGTGCCCCTGTTTCCGGCCCTAGTAAGAAGAAAACCTTCGGGGGGGGGGAGTTCTTACAATGCCAGTACGTCAGTAACCATGCCTGAACAACTGGAACAGAATGGAGCCCAGTAAGGGCTCCACAAAATCGTAAGGACAACAATGGACACCACCATGCCTTTTCGAACAGCAAATGGAACCTGTGCAGGGTTCTCCTAAAATCAAGAGGACAACCGTAGGTTCCACCACCAATTTCAGAGCAGTGAGCGGCTGTATTGCGTTGGACACACCAGTTCTCGTGTACCCACTGAAGTTAAGCAACGCAACTCAAGCTAGTAGTGGCATGGGTGAGCGCTTAGGAACACTGGGTACCGCTAATGTCTGTGCAGACTGCATTAGAACTACGCCGTGGACGGGGCTCTAATGACCATTGTAGTTGAAGGGCCTTACACAACACCAACAATCTGGAACGTGGGCATGGTCTCCCTTAAGTCGAAAGCACAACTATGGGCTCTATTACAGATTGCGTTATTTTTGGTTGGTTCGTTGATGTTTTAGGGCCCTTCAACTACAAGGTCATTAGAGCCCCGTCCACTGCATAGGGCGACTGCAGAGACTGCACAGACACTACACTAATGTGGCGATTTTTGGGTATTAGCGGTACCCATGTTTCCCCAAGGGGTCACCCATGTCAGGATTAGTTGGGGCAGTGGCGTCACTAGGGGGCTACGGGGAGTGCGGTCCGCACCGGGTGACACCATTCGCACCATGACAAATGGGGTGACACCAAAGCAGAAGAGGCGTTTTTTGGGAAGGGGGTGACACCATGGCGTCACCTCACCGGGTGACACCTACCCTAACGACGCCACTGAGTTGGGGTTGAGTTGCTTAACTTCAGTGGTCCGACGAGAAGTGGCGGGTCCAACGCAATAAGCCGCTCCCATTACACAGATTGGGTAACAGCGATTGGACCCCGGGCAGATCTGTCCTAAGTGAAGAGGACAGGATAACCGTGGGCTCCACCATTAATTTCGGAACAGCAACTTTTCATTCTCTACAATAGAAGATATTCACTTTCCAACTATAGAAAAAGGGGCACAAAGAGTGAGGAAGGGAAGGGTGGATCGGAAATGGAAATATGGCCAGGGGGGGCCGAAAAGGGGGAACTACTAAAGAGGTGTAAGGCAGGGCGGGTGGGGGGACCGGCATAAAGGCAGTCTCAACGAAATGAAGTCGTTACCAGTTTCCTTTCTTCTTCTCACTGCAAGTCAATTTACTGCAAAACGGACGACTAGTGCGAGTGTTATGTGAGAATGAATTTGTTCTCATCTTCCGAGAGCAAATGGCTTCACACTTGGAAGCCTGTGAAGTTTGTGGTAGGCGGGCAGGCCCAAGGAAGAATTTTTTTGGGGTGCAACGAAATAGGTGGAGCCAACAAGGGGTGGCACAGAGCACACCATTCTGCAGGAGCCCGTCGTCCTCGTCACACGTTATTACTTCAAAAATAGTACTACACATTCATGCGGCATTTAGATCTATCATTTCCAACAAAATGATATTGTTCATTTTCATCTTTTAGCCATTTTCTCCTCCTAGGCACCCTCCTGTCCCTCATCCTCCAGCTCCGAGTGCCGTCTGCCACTCTTCAGAGCGCACCCCCCCCCACACACAGCTTCCAGATAGAGGGAAGAGAGAGAGACACACTCCTTTTTCTTACACTTTTCAGTGGACTAACCCCTTCCACCCATCTCTACTCCCTCAATCTCCTAGAGCACCTCACACCCTCCACCCCCGCCCGGGCAGCCAACACCAGAAAAAAAGCCACTGACAAAGACTCCTCCCACTTTTTATGCCTTGCAGATATTACAGTTGTGTTTATATGCAAATGTTTTCAAACGACATTTTTGCATTGCTAAGCCCATTTACAACCGACTTCTTCTTTTCACAGTCCTCTCTCCATCTCGCTCTGAAACGTCGAAAAACGAGAAAAAAACACGTAGCGCCTAACCAACCCGACCTACCCTCAAATCCCCTTCTTCTGAAAAATTGGTTGTTAGCGACTAGTCGACCAAAGACAGACACGCCCAACATGGCGTGAAACTAAGAATTAACATGGAATTCACAGAGTTAGGGAGGGTACACGAAACAAAAAAAAAACTGCACACCTCCACCATCAGATTCCCCTCCCGCACACCCTCCTATATCGTCCCTCACCCGCCCAAAGACAAAAAACGACTTCGTGTCATTGATGGTGTCTTTCACGGGATGGTGAGCACATCAACTGGCAGAGAGAGACGACAGTTCACTGGTCGCTATTGGATTGCCTGGAACGGACAGTGGGTCGTGAAGTCCTCCTCTCCTGTCTCTAGGCAGGGTCAGGTCTCCCCCACTGAGCAGGGTCTGGCTGCATTGCGTTGGACACACCAGTTCTCGTCTGATCACTGAAGTTAAGCAGCGCAACCCCAGCTAGTACTGACATGGGTGGCCGCCTGGGAAAACTGGGTGCCGCTAATACCCAAAAATCGTCGCATTAGTGTAGTGTGTCTGTGAAGTCTCTGCATTAGAACCACACAGGGACGGGCCTCTAATGACCTTGTAGTTAAAGGGCCCTAAAATACCAATAAACAAACACCAATAAACTTCTTGTCCCTCTGAATGGATACAAAGGTCATCTATTGGACAGGGTTTTTCCACAGCCGGTTGTCGACCAAAGTCTCGGTCTACTGTTCGGTGGGGGCATTCCACCAATGCCACGGGGGAGGGGCGAGCTCTGACACCTGGAAATTTTCCCTCATCTACTCGTAGCATAGCAGAGCAACCCCTGCTAGTACTGACATGGGTGGCCGCTTGGGAAAACTGTGCATTGCTAAAACCCAAAAATCGTTGCATTAGTGTAGTGTCTGTGCAGTCTCTGCAATAGAACTAGGCTGCGGACGGGGCTTTAATGACCTGGCAGTTGAAGGGCCCTAAAACACCAACAAACAAACAAACTGACATGGGTGACCGCTTCGGAACACTGGGTACTGCTAAGACCCAAAGTCCTCCTCACAGCGTTGTGTCTGTGCAGACTCTGCACTAGAACTACGCAGTGGACGGGGCTCTAATGACCTTGTAGTTGAAGGCCCCAAAACACCAACAAAATAAACCTATCCAAAACTAAGAAAGGAGCACTTTAACCTCCCATTTCAACCCGAAAGAACACATCGGCACACAGACTCAGGTCAAGGCACCGACCCCGACGTGACCAACACTTCACTTCCCCCTCTCCGAAACCCGGGACGGAAGAAGGTGCATTGGGGACTTGTTTTAACCGTTAAGAAGCCATCGACAGCCAGAATCGAACCTGCAAATGTGAACACAACTGGACCAGTGACCCAACTCTTTAGATCAGGGGTAGCAGAAGGCGCCCTTGAGACTTGTCTTTCATCCAGGAACAACCACAATCGAACCTGAATCCATGAACTTAGGAAATCAAAGACCTAACCAGGGATTAAGGTTCTATTCCGGGGAGAAAAAAAACCGCTTTGGGATATTTCTTCCGTTCGGAAGTAGCTACCAGCAAATAAGGATCGAACCTGCAACTATGGACTCAAGAAATTAAGGGCGCTTATTACTGGGACTGGCAGGCGACAAAAGTGGACGCCCATTGCCCTCTCCCTCCACTACCCGGAAAGTAGCCATTCTGAAATCAATAAGCCCAATGACAGCAGTTTCAGGATCTACGGCGAAGACCTTTGCCGAATATTGAGAAGGGATCCATCGGAGCCATAAATCTGCAAAGGACCAGAGTACGAAAGACCTTAAGGTCTGTGGGCAGAAGTTTTTAATGGTCTTAAGCCATTAAGGTCTTTGCCCCTCCAAGAAATTGCTGTGCCAACGTTTGACCACAAAACATTCAGAAGAGATTATTGAGGAGTCGATCAACCGGAAGAGGTCCTTAGAGCTCCATTAAAGCATCAGTGACAAAAGTGGAAAACGCGTTAATGGATTTGCGGATGATTGAGTTCCAAAGGACATCATATGGCCAGGTCATGTTCTTGATATGACGGTAAAGACCATCTAAAATATCCATCCAGATATTCCAAAAAAAACCCTCAAAAGACCCTCCACCGAATGCAAATAAAGTGGCCCTTCCGGTCTGAATCGGAACGTGTAAACTTCAATCAGCAGCCATTAACAGCATGAAAATAATGGCAACTTTGGCTACACTTCCGGTGTGAAACTGCCCCTGAACTTCAATACAACACAACCAAATCGCACCTTTGTCTTTGGGCCCAAACTGCCCCATTTCAGAAAATGAAATTCAGAGCTTCATACATCCAGACCAGATCATCACAACTTAGGGTCCCATCGACAGTTGGTGAGGTTCTACGAGTTGCACTATGCTCCGCAGAACCTTAAAAGGGCCATATTCTTTCAATACTATCAAAGGGCCATCCTGTAAGACTTAACACAAAAACTAGTGTCCAAAGACCTGCCTGTAGGACAGCCCAGCAGCAAACAGACCCAAGTAGTAGTTGGGTGAAAATTTTTCTTTTGTTGGTGTTTTAAGGTCCTTTAACTACAAGGTCGTTAGAGCCCCGTCCACTGCATAGTTCTAGTGCAGAGACTGCACAGACACTACGCTGGTGGGACGCTTTTTGGGCACTAGCGGTACCCAGATTTCCCAAGCGGCCCCCCCATGTCAGTACTAGCAGGGGTCGCGTTGCTTAACTTCAGTGATCGGTCAATAACTGGTGTCCAACGCAATAAGCCGCTCCCGTTAGGTTCCTGGGTGGTTAGGTCTTAAAACTGGATGGTGAGGTTTTAATCTGGATGGTCCTTTGCTAAACCAATCAAGTGATGGTCCTAACAAAGAAAAAGGCTTAGGGCAACTACTACACGCTAGCACGTTTCCACAATGTCGTTAAATTTCATGTCGATTTGCTCCAAGGTCACATCCCCCGAGTTCACACCCCGCCCCCCAGGCGCCCCAAAGCATGGCTAGCTAAGTAGAGTTAAGCTGTTAGGGCAGAATCATTTAATGGTCACTTTGAACAAATAAAATTCAAGCGAATTGCAAGATAATCTCTCATATAATAATAAAGGATTTCACTAGGAAACACATTACTTGGTATATTATCTGTCGTGCGAAAATCTACTCAAAATCCTCTTTAAGCCCTTTTAACCTGCCCTGACCCCTTAAAAGGTCCTAAACTACCAAGTGGATTAACAGTAGAACATTTGTTGGCGAAGAGAAAAAAGTTTCCAATCTAAACAATCGCAATAAAAGCAACTCCTAACCCTTTCCCGCCTACGGTAGGGTTGGGTCCCATCTTTGTCCCTCTAATAGGCACATGGGCGATCTACTGGACAGCATTTTTGACGCAGCCGGCTACCGACCAAAGCTGCAACCCCTATGCTTATTTATCATCGGCCTACTGTTCGTGTCAGGGGGCCTTCCCTTATGCCCGATCTACTCGTTCCCTGTAGTAAAGGTTCTTTTCCGTGCAGTGGTGACATCGTCCACACGCCACCATAGGGCTTTGGTGTCCCTTCCGGGTCGGCAACTACGAACCCTTTTACCGCCTGTCAGGGGCGGGTACCCATCTTTCTCCCTCTAATGGGTACACGGGCGATTTACTGGAAGGTATTTTGACGCAGCCGGCTGTCGACCAAAACTGCAACGCCAACGCTTAGTTATGGTCCCCACCTACTCTTCATTGGGGCACTCCACGTAGCTCTTACACCTGGGACTTTTGCCTCATGGGACATGCCACCGTGCAGTGGCATGTTAACACCACACGGGACGCACTGGGGACCTCTCACCAACCCACGTCGATTCAGTATCGAGCCTGGGAACTATTTACCCAGTAATCGAGCCGGCTACCTCCAGCGCCTACGTTGCGTTCTCGCGTACGTTTTACAAATCGCACGCCCTGGCGTACGCTTGCGCAGTTGAATTTTCGTCCGCTTATCGCGACGAACGTTTGTAAGAAACGTAGTGCTAAATCTCCCTAATACGGAGTTTTCTTACAGCGTCAACGGACGCACGCAAGGACGTACGGTGACCACGTGATTAGAGAGTTTTCTGGCTGCGGTTCTATCCGATGTACGCAACGCAATGCAGACGAATCGTGAACTGCGCAGACTCAGGCCGTATCTGAGTTTGCGCAGTTGACAATTCGTCGGATAGAACCGCAGCCAGAAAACTCTCTAATGACAGACTTAGTAAGGAAATAAAATAATAGAGAGCTTGAGTGATCCGTTTTCGAACAACGCACGTTACGTAAAGCAGACGAATATCTTACTGCGCATGTGCAACATTCCAAAGTAAAATTAGAAACGTGTGTTTGAGCGTATGGTGAAGTAATCATACGTTCTACATAGGTTTAAACGAACGTTATGATAAAATGGCGGACCCATTCAATGTAACTAAAATTACTTCGAAAGGAACCAAGTTTCATGTTCCAACCAATAGAGGGCAGGACGTTAAAGATAACGTGTGGTTTCAGAGTACTCAAACTGTGCTTTTCACAAAACCATACGTTCTACTGTGTTTTTATGTTGTGTAACACACGTTGTTCTATAACGGATCACTCAAGCTCTCTATTTTCTTATAACGTTTACCAAAAATTACAACGTAACGGCCGATATAGAAGCGCCACCTACCTATTGACTGATGACGTCAGCCATTAGAGATTTCTGGCTGCGTTTCTATCCGACGCTACGCAATGCAGACGAATCGTGAACTGCGCAGACGCACGCAGTGTCTGAGTTTGTGTAGTTAGCAATTCGTCTGCATTGCGTAGCGTACGTCGGAAAGAAACTCAGTCAGAAAACTCTCTAATAGAGAGCGTGAGTGATCCGTTTTTGAACAACCCATGTTAAGCAAAGCAGACGAATATCTTACTGCGCATGTGCAACATTGCAAAGTAAAATTAGAAGCGTGTGTTTCAGCGTATGCTGAAGTAATCATACGTTCTACATAGGTTTAAACGAACGTTGTGATAAAATGGCGGACCCATTCAAAATAAATAAAATTACTTCAAAATTTTGTTGTTGTTGGTTTGTGTTTAAGGTCCCGTCTACTACAAGGTCATTAGAGACCCGTCCACTGCGTAGTTCTAATGCATAGACTGCACAGACACTACACCAATGCGACGATTATTGGGTATTAGCAGTACCCAGCTTTCCCGAGCGACCACCCATGTCAGTACTAACTGGGCTTGCGTTGCTTAACTTCAGTGATCAGACGAGAACTGGTGTGTCCAACACAACTCGCCGCTCCCTACTTCAAAAGGAACCAAGTTTCATGTTCCAACCAATAGAGGGCAGGACGTTAAAGATGAAGTGTGGTTCCAGAGTACTCAAACTGTGTTTCTCACAGAACCATACGTTCTACTGTGTTTTTATGTTGTGTAACACACGTTGTTCTATAACGGATCACTCAAGCTCTCTAATATCTTTTTGTTCGGCATTTAGCGTTCGTCTGATGTGCATTTATTAGGGAGCTTGAGTTACACGTCGGTGTTCAACTTACACCGACGTAAAGCAGACGAATTGCGTACTGCGCAGGTGCACATGCCCCTATTAGGAATGTTGCATCTGCGCAGTATGGAATTCGTCTGCTTTGCGTTGGTGTACGTTGTACGCAACGTGTAACTCAAGCTCCCTATCGATGCGTGCGTTGAAACGCTGGGTAACGTAACTGCGCGAAGTGTTTGCACTTCCTCAGTTTAATTGTCATCTGCTTAACGTAGCGTACGTCAGGTAAAAACGCTACAAGAAAACTCCGTATTAGAGAGCTTGAGTGATCCGTTAGAGAACATCGTATGTTAGGCAAAGCAGACGAATTCCATCCTGCGTATGTGCAACATTCCTATTAAAGACATGTGCACATGCGCAGTACTTAATTCGTCTGCTTTGTGAAACATACGTTGTACATCAACGGACCACTCAAGCTCTCTAATAGCAACCATTTTACTACGGGGTTACACTAACCTTTAAGAAGCACCACTTGCGGCGCAATACCTAATTAACAAAAAGTGCTAGGTGAGCCTGGAAACCAGCAACCGGCAACTAGCAACTTGATTGCCGGGAGCCTGGGGAGCGGCTTTCCGCGTTGGACACACCAGTCCTCGTGTGATCACTGAAGTTAAGCAACGCAATCTCAGCTACTACTGACATGGGTGGCCACCGCTTGGGAACACTGGGCACCGCTAATAACCAAAAAATCGTCGCATTAGTGTAGTGTCTGTGCAGTCTCTGCATTAGAACTATGCAGTGGACGGGGCTCTAATGACCTTGTAGATGAAGGGCCCTAGGACACCAACGAACGAACGAAGCCAGGAGCCTGACACAACGAGCAACAGGCAATAAGCAACCGGTCTCTAGATTGTTGTTGTTTATTTGTTGGTGTTTAAGGTCCCGTCCACTGTGTAGCTCTGATGCAGGGACTGCACAGACACTACACTAATGCGACGATTACTGGGTATTAGCAGTACCCAGCTTTCCTGAGCGACCACCCATGTCAGTACTAACTGGGCTTACGTTGCTTAACTTCAGTGATCAGACGAGAACTGGTGTGTCCAACGCAACTAGCCGCTCCCCGGTCTCTAGAAATGAGCAACTTTCATCCATTTTTAAAAAGTAGAACACGCATTTCTCTTCCAATCTTCCACTGGTGCGACGCAGTGCAGGAAACCGGAAGTTGATAATTAAAAATTGGCCATCCGCAGTTGCATGTTGCAGCAAAGTCGCAATAAATATCACACACAGGATATCGCGTTACAAAGCTACTATATACCCTAGAAGGTAGTCCTAGTCAAATATATCAGCAACATTCAGTGCTTGACAACCCAATATCGCCAGGCAGCAGGAAAGTTGCTGGATCTAAGTGACGACTCTAGGGCGCCAGGTTAACCAGTAGCGCCTTGAAAAGAGCAACATTATCCCTAATTGCTTATCGCCCTAGAAATCGGAAAATGTCTAAAGTCCACATAGCGATATTTAAGAAGGAGAGGGTGGGGTACTAAGGGGAAGGTCACTGACGACAGCAACATGCCCTAAACATGACGGAAGTTGCTTATCTGACATTGGCTGTACAGCCCTGGCAGTTCTGTGGCTGCGAATCAACTTTTCAACTAACCGGAAGTACTCCTCCCACTTCTCTCTTTCATTAACAGGAAACCGACGTGGATCAAATCCAGAAAGTGACGGCCGCTCAGAGCAGGACCTGACCGGAAGTCCTCTAGTTTATTTCATCGAACAGGAAACTAACCAGATACGAATCCAGAAACTCGCCATCTTGGTTTCAAGAGGTACCTTTACTGCGTCCGAGAGCAGTCGAAAGTCTGGAACGCTTCGCGCCTGACCGGAAATCCCTTGTTTGTCAGTCTTTCATCCAACAGGAACCAACCAGGATCGAATCCAGAAAATCGACCTTGGCACCTTTAACAGCAGACGGAAATGTCAAACACTTCAACTGACCGGAAGTCCTTTTTTCTGTCATCATACAGGGAGTCAACCAGGCTGGAATCCAGAAACTACGCCATTATAGCGTCCGTTTATACATGACGCATTCCACACCAGCTTTCAATACTTCAGCTAACCGGAAGTCCTCCTGTTTCTTTATCATTCCATGGGGAACAAGATTAGAGGCCAGAAACTGTGGAACTGGAGCCTCAAGAGTAGCATTTCGTCTTGACCAGGTTCGAGACCAGGCAGAATCAATTCAGCTGCCGGAACGTCATTTCTAATGGGCGCCCCGGACTTTAACACTAGAACAGCGGAAGGGGTCAAAATGACCCTTGCAAGCAAAACAACTCTTACCACTTTTCCCGCCTAGGGCAAGGTCGGATATCCATCTTGCCCCTCTGAATGGACATCCTGTGTCGGTGGAAATGCCTACCGAAAAACACTAGACAACTCCACCGACACTAGGTAAGGGGCGAGATCCTACACCTGGAATAGGTGCTGGAAGACAGACACCGGAAGTTCCAATTGCAAGACACCAACAGTCGATTGCATAATCCTGGCTATACACCGCGCCCTCAAGAGTGCCATAAATGGATTGTGGCACATTTCAGAACCAGACGGAGCCACCTAGGCTTGCAGTGTGATCTTTATTGGCTGGAAGGCAGACACCGGAAGTTCCAAGACACCAACAGCCGAATACATGTTCCAGGCAATACTCCGTGCCCTTAAGATTATCATGGCATAAAGGGATTGTGGCACATTCCAGAACCAAACGGAACTACCTCAGCTTTTAGTGTGACCTTTCTTGGCTGGAAGACAGACGCCGGAAGTTCCATTTCCAAGAAGTCTTCATGTTCCAAAAGAATGCCAAAGGCACAACCGTGCCCTCATCAGTACCATCAAGGATTTTGACACATTCCAGAGAAAGACAGAATCAATTCAGCCGTTCCAGTGTTCCTTTTCCTGGCTAACAAGACACGGCGGAAGTTCCACTTCCAAGATTCCAACAGCCATGTGCATGTTCCAGGCAATACACCGTGCCATCAAGAGTACCATAAAGGGTTGTGACGCGTTCCAGAACCAGACAGAATCAATTCAGCTTCCTGCGTAATGACGATTCTTGACTGACAAGGGATACCGGAAGTTGCATTTCCAAGACACCTTCGTGTTCCAGGCAATGCCAATAAAAGGCGCAACTCCGATTCCAACGCTCAACAACTTATCTCTTTTATTGTTCTGGATTTTGTTTCATGGACCCAAAGTAGAAAAGACTAGTGTTGAGGACAATCGATTTCCTGCAGCACATGTCCATCAGTGCACATCCTTAAAGCCCCCCGAGAAATGCTGCTTCCGCTTAGGGAAATGCAACAGCAAAAAAAAAATCCCTGTCCATCCATCCATCCAAGTTTTAGGAAAAAAAGGATTTGCAGAAGATGACCCAAGAAGATAGATATCCATCCCATAAATCCTTTCATACATCATGATTCCAGGCGGCTGCCTAAGTCCTCCACTCCACACTTCCTGTCTTGCACACCACCGCTACTCTTGGCAGTAAGCAAGGCATTCAAAGTGACGTCATTTCAAATGATCGTCAAGTAATGGCCTACTTCTTCAAAGAGGCGCAACTGAAATCGTCGTGAGAATCAACACAGGGATCAACAAGACCAAAAAAAAGAAGGAAAATCCAACGACGCCATTCCAGAAAAACGGCAAACATCAACAATGGATCTGAGAACTCCAATAGAAAGGCTTTAGGGATAGAAGAAAACTTCTGAAGCAATGTGCTTTCTGCTCGACCTAGCACAGCATCAGGGGTTCTCAGCTGTGGGCACAGGTGTACAAAAGTAGACGACCACAGTCCTGAAAAGGTCAGAAGGGCCTAGTGCTGAAGAGGTCAGCAAAAGGACCTGGTGCTGAAGAGTTCAGGGGGAAGAGCCTGGTGTTAAAGAGGTAAGGAAAGGGTGCTGTACTGAAGAGGTAAGGAAAAGGGCCTGGTGCTGAAGAGGTAAGGAAAAGGGCCTGGTGCTGAAGAGGTAAGGAAAATGGCC
>JAAFCE010004287.1:13185550-13197264 GCA_013389805.1 Trigoniulus corallinus
GCGGGAACCCTTGAAACTCGTGGCAGGCGGGAACCCTTGAAACTCGTTAAAGGTGGAAGCCCTTAAACTCGTCGCAGACGGAAGCCCTTGTATGTATCACAGGGAAAGACATTGGATCATCCCTTAGCGACCACTCACGGAGCAAGTAGCCCTTGGAACACTCGTAACAGCGCCTGCTCTAGCACTTATGCCGCCCCGGACAAAAGGACAAATTACTGCCCCATGAAGCAGCGCTCTGTTCTCACACTTACAGCCAAAATGGCGCCCCGGACAAATATCCGGGTTGCCCCCCCCCCTTAAAGCGGGCCTTGCTCGTAACCAAAAGGTTATATCGAGACCATGTACAACTGTGAGCCCTTAGAGAACCATTCCTAGTCACCTAGGCTGTCTCGAAACTAATTTCAACAAAGAGCCTTTGAATTTTCCCTAACCACCAGGGCATCTCAGAATTGAACCCACTGCCGATCCCTGCAGTTGGCCACCGCATAAAGACACGCCTTGAAGACAGAGAGAGAAAGAGCAAGAGGATGGAGAGCCTTAAGTTCTTGCAGGCACAGAACGGATTATGAAAATGCGATGCCTTGTAATCCTATAAAGTCCGGTAAATCTTGTTTGTGGTGTCACGTTCCTTTCTGGCGAATGAACACTTGAAATAGCTAATGAGAAGGGGTCGGAGGAAGTTGCTCTGACAGGGGCCGTGGGGGACTTCCGCAAGAGACTCTTGGTGGTGGGCCTTCAAACAGCAAGAGGTGGGCCGTCCTGCTTCGGTGTGAAAAGAATCCTAATCCCAGGCTTTCCGAGGTCTAAAGGACTCATTTTCAATCCCAAGTCCGCCTTCCGCCCCCGCCTGCTTACCCCTCACCCCAGTGTGTCCATTTGAGTGTTAATCTTCTGCATGACCTAGCCTGTCAACGTCATCAGGCAGCCTAACCGGATATTCCAGATTTATGAGTTCTCTGCAACTCCAACAACAACGGATTCTGCTATAAGCAAACTTCTTTTATCTGAGGCGCCCTGAAGTCTTCCCTAAGGCCCTTGGAGCACATCCCGCGGGACGTAGCCGCAGTGAGGCACGCGCATGTGCATCCTGCAGATGGTGTAAAAATGCAAACCAACGGATCGGATCGCCCATGTGTCCATCCAGAGGGACAAAGACGGGTAACCCTGCCATAGGCGGAGAAAGGATTTTTTCAGAATTTGCAAACGAATTGGGCACAGTACACATACAATGTAACTCCGTGCATGTCGAACGTTTCGTGTTCGTTCGCGCGTGACGTGTAAACCCAAAACATTCGTAGAGTTTGTGAACGTATTTTAGCATTCAAAAACGTTTTGGAACGCTCTGTAGGCTTGGGACACATGGGAAAACACATATCGAGTTTGCGAACATTTTATTGGCAATCGTAAACGGTTTGGAACATCTTTCGCTCTATGTGGTAACACATCTGGAAAAACACACATAAACATCGTAAACGATTTGGAGCACCCTTTCGCTCCGTAGGTGTGAAACCTCTTACAAACACATCGGGTTTGCGAACATTTTTTGGATTCGTAAACGTTTTGGAACACCCTTTCGCTCCGTAGGTGTGAAACCTCTTACAAACACATCGGGTCTGCGAACATTTCTTGGATTCGTAAACGTTTTGGACCGCTCTTTTGCTTCGGTTCGTGTAGTACATATCTTCAAAACAAATCGAGTTTACAAACGTTTTTTTGGCATTCGCGAACGATTTGGAGTACCCTTTCGCTCCGTAGGTGTGGAACCTCTTACAAACACATCGGGTTTGCAAACATTTTTTGGATTCGTAAACGTTTTGGAACACCCTTTCGCTCCGTAGGTGTGGAAACTCTTACAAACACATCGGGTCTGCGAACATTTCTTGGATTCGTAAACGTTTTGGACCGCTCTTTTGCTTCGGTTCGTGTAGTACACATCTTCAAAACAAATCGAGTTTACGAACGTTTTTTTGGCATTCGTGAACGATTTGGAGCACCCTTTCGTCAGCAGGTTTGAAACCTCTATCAAACCCATCGGGTTTGCGAACATTTTTTGGCATTCGTAAGCATTTTGGAACACCTTTTCACTTGTAGGTTTGGTACACATCGAGTTTAGGAACATTTTTTTTGGCATTCGCAAAGGATTTCGAGCACCCTTTCGCTCCTTAAGTGTGGTCCCCCATACAAACATTTCGGGTCTGTGAACATTTCTTGGATTCGTTAACGTTTTGGAACGCCCTCTTGCTTCGTTCGTGTGGCACACATCTTAAAAACACATCGAGTTTACGAACATTTTTTGGCATTCGTAAACGTTTCTTTGCTCACCTTGCGGAAGTGCTTCTACTGAACGAGAAAGACCACTCTCGGAAAACGTCTCTCAGCACTGATAGCCATCAGCATGTGTTCCCCCAATTTGTCTCATTAAACTCATAATCCGCCTCGCACCTCTTTCAGGGCCCTGGGACCCCCAGGCCCCCCCTTTTCTTTCATCCCCGAGTCTATCATCTCACTTTCATATCTGATGGGCGCAGTGCCGAAGCAATTAGACTAAAAAAAGATGCTGTGCTGATGACGATGACAGATCCTCCTCAAGTTTCAGAAATTTGTCGGCCTTGAATGGCACTTCTCAACCAGCCGTATCTCTTGTCTCTTGACATCTTCAAAAGAAGTCCCCACCTGCAGGCAGCGCCTGGAGTCCTTTCTGCCAATTCCCAGCTCAGAACCACGGTGAGAAGTGGATTAGGGAGACCCCAGGCTCAGAACTGCTGCGTGAAGAGAGAAAAAGGGGTGCAAATTAAGGAGACAACAGCCTCCTGTAACCGGAAATGAGCAAGAAGCCCAGAACCCTTAAAATTGTTCTTTGGCACTCGAATCCCCCAGGCCCAGTTGGGAACAGATCACCCCCCCTGTTTTCCACGAAAATATTCAGCACTGCTGCGTTTCAACTTTCAGTCCTAAACCACTGCCTGTTGGGAGAAAGGGTGCCATTTAAAGAGGCTGCAATCTTCTGGAACCGGAAGTGGGTAGGACAAAAAAAAAACAATTGAAACTCTTAGGCCCTTGAATACCCATCGTTCTGCAGGAAAACATTCAGTACTGCAAGCCACTGCCTTTAGGAAAAAACGGGGTTCCGGAGTGGAACCGGATGTGAAGAGCAGCAACAACCGTTCAACTCTTGAAGTTCTTGCCTGGGCCCCTCCCTCTCAAGTCCATCTGCACCCTGCAGGAAAACATTCAGTACTGCACCCCCATTACAGCCTGTAAGAAAAAACGGGGTGCCACTTCAGAGACAACAATCTTCTGGAACCGGAAGTGAGCAGGAGAAGCAACAACTGCTCAACCCGGTGGTTGTTAACTGAACCCTGCAGGAAAACATTCAGTATTTCACCCTCACCTAAATTCAGCCCTTAGGAATAATCTTCTGGAACATGAAGTGGGCAAGGGCAGCCACAACCGCTCAACCCCAGGTTCTTTCCTTCTCCCCTTGCCCTCTCCATCCCCTATCCACAGCCTTTATGAAACACAGGGTGCCAAATAAAGAGAAACAGACAAGCTTGCGGAAGTGGAAACAGTAAATCAAATGCCCAGAGCTTGGAATTCTGGCATGAAATCCCCACCTCTCAGGCCCATTTTGGCGCCATTTCCCGGCTTTCTGGGAAACATTCAGCACTCCAACCACTGCCATTAGGGAAAAAACGGGGTGTGGAACCGGAACTGGGCAGGAGCAGCAACAACCGCTCAACCCCTGAAGTTCTTGCTTGAAATTTCCACCTTCCAGGCCCACCTGGGAACCTCAGTTTCCAATAAAGCTTCACTACATCAGCACAGGGTCACAGAGCAGAACTAACAGTCAAAAGTCAATGTCCTGAGATCTTCAATTTGCTCAAGAGCAAGAAATTATGGAACCGATCACTCCAGAAACGAACTTGTACCAGGAATAAAAAGAGAACGATCATTCGAAGTCGGAAAACGGAAGAAAGGGCAACGAACGATAAGAGGCCCCAAGAGAATTTCCAAATGGTCCATCAAGACAACAAACTCACCGTCATGAAAGCAATGCCTTCCAGAATGGACATCGATCATTCTTCTGCTCGCCCTGATTTCTAGAGCATTTGGAACTTCCCCTGATTCCTTGGCACGAACCTCAAAAAGCGCCTCAGCTAATGGACTTCCTGCACTAAGACCATGGAACTTGGCAGTCGTCCACTTCTTGCGCGCATCGACAGGCAGATTCTGCAATGAACTGCAACACTAGGCTGAAGCGGAAGTGGAGTTTTGGTGGTTTTCCTTCATCAGCCAACGCTCGTGACGTCATCATGATAACAAAGCAGGTCAAAGGGCATTACGTGACGTTGTCAAGCAACTCAAATAACCGGTATACTGCACTGCGGCAAATTTTCAGGCGATTAGCGGCCAGAATCTACCCGCAAACAGTCAGGACAGGTACCAAGATCGCTTCTTCACCTCCTGCACTGTCCCAGGCTCTCACCAGTTCACAAGGCTCGTCCTCAATTCTTAGCTTGTAGCACACCATACAGAATTCGTCAGGTTCACTTCCTGTTGTTTGAAGAGTGTCAGTTTATTAATGCTCCCAGGAGGAAACTGAGTTCGGGTAACATTGCAGGCCCGTCCCTGCTGACACAAGTGTCAGCTTAACATAATCAGGATCGAACCCCGGAGGTGAAACTGAGTTTAGGTAAAATTTAAGGGCCATCCCTGCTGATGCGAGGAAGAATCAACCTGCAAGGTTCAGGATCAATCCCTGGAAGCGGAAACTGAGTTCAGGTAACATTTCAGGCCCGTCTCTACTGGCACGAGCAAGTATCAACCTTCCAGGATCAGGATCGAACACCGGAGGTGAAATTGAGTTCAGGTGAAATTTCAGGCCCGTCCCTGCTGACCTGAGCAAGTACCAACCTGACAGAATCGACCGGGTTCCATTCCAGGGTACAATTCCAGGCCCATCCTTGCTAACGCGAGCCAGTATTAACCTGACAGGATCAGGATCGACCGGGTTCCATGTCAGGGTACAATTCCAGGCCCGTCCCTGATGAGGACGGGCCTTTCAACACCGGCATCAGGACTGCGCACGGTAATTCCCTAGAAGGCCAGGGGCAAGATCATGCCCAGGAATTCTGTCAACCTGCAGATTTTTGTTCCTGTAGCAAGGGTTCTATTCCGCATAGTGGTGACACTGTACACGTCACAGGGCGAGAACCCATTAACCTGGGAGTTCCGTCCCGATCTACAGGCCATTTTTAATTCCTGGTACAGACGACACAGTTCCGTGCAGTGGTAACAACATAATACGGACACCACCGCTTTACTCTGGGAACTTTCCTCCATCTGGAGGTCCGGGAAAGAAACTACTCGTTTGCAGAGGATCGAACCTGCAACCATGGACTCATCATCGAGATATTCTAACGGTAGATGGCGACTTCCGCTTTAAGCATCAGCCAAGGCTGACGACAGACTCAGCGCCTGTTCTAGCATTTATGCCGCCCAGGACAAAGAAGACAAGCTGCCGCCCCTTGAAACATTGCTCTGTTCTCGCACTTAAGGCAAAAGGGCGCTCCGGACAGATGCCCGGGTTGACCCCCCTTAGAATCGGGCGGCTTAGGACCTTAGAGCGCGCCCTGCAACAGTGAAGATGTAGAGTGAGGGACTGGGGAAAGAACGAAGTAGCTGTAGGCAGAGGGTGATCAAGAATGGGTAGACAGACGGACAGGCAGGCTGGCATGCAGGCAGACCGGAAGTGCTTCTGAGAACCCTGATTTCATCAGAGGCATCCATAAAGAAAAAAAGGATTAAGTGAACAGTCCAACAAGGGATCAACCGGAAATGGTGACGTTGGGGGTGGACATAACAAGATTGCGCGGTTGGTTTCCGCCCCAACAGTAATCAGATTACCAGGGCTCAGGTATCACTGTAGGGGGATGACGCACGATCGACGCTGGAGCGTCATAGCTAGGAATCATTAGGTCGCCATATCAGACACGTCATCAGCTCTTCCTCTTTTGCTGAACCTCCAAAAAAAGAACGCCAACTATGAAATCGAGACGATTATTGTTGCGTAAAACGGATCAACTTCCTGAATCCTGAATTAGGGCACGGACAAAAACAAGCTGGGGAACCGGAAGTGCTCTCAAAACAAATTAATCCGCTAAATCTAAGAAGAAATAGATGAATTACCCAACTTGCAGTTCCTGAAGAAATCGAGACACAACAATGGACATATCTAATCTAGTCTCAACGTGCCCTGAAGAAAACAATGCCTTCCAGGTTCACTTCCGCTCCAGAGGACACTTAAGTTCTAAAAGTTTGGCACCAATGACACCTTCCTGCTAGAAGCCCAACTTGTCCCGACAGAGATTCGGGAAGAGACAACGCTTGTGGGGTCTAATCTGTTCTGCAGCCCTGAAAAAAACAAGACCTTTCAGGGTCACTTTCGTTCCAGAGGACACTTGGTTCTAAAAGTTTGGCATCAACCGCCAGACCTCCTGTCCTGACACCTTCCTGCTAGAAACCCAACTTGTCCCGACAGAGATTCTAGAAGAGACAACGCTTATGGGGTCTAACCTATTCTGCTGCCCTGAAGAAAACAAGGCCTTTCGGGGCCACTTCCGCTCGAGAACACCAAGTTCTAAAAGCTTGGCACCAATTGACAGACCTCCTCACATCCTCCTACCGAACGCAGAATCGACAACAACTCTAGAATTCCTATGCTAGGAAACGCAGAATCAGCGTCATCTTCGTCATCCTCAAGCCGTACTATCTCAATGTGACGTCACCTTCGAAAACTTCGGGAGAAAAGAATAGAAATATAAAACACAAAGGGCCATTCGACGAACGTAGAATCGACCCTACTATCCTAAAAATATACTGTAGAATCAACGCCATTTATGTTAACCAAATGACGTAATAGCGGCGCTGTGACGTCACTTTGCATTGCTCACAAAAAAAATTGGGAGCGTTCAGGACTACCTCCATGCTAAGTTCTAAGTTTAAATTCTGCCGACGCAGAATCTGCATAATCGGACATCTGATGAAGCCGAAATTCTAGTTACACGTCACGCTGTGACGTCACATGAAGAAGCATTCAACGAGGAAGTTGACGGACGCAGAAAAGAGTAGAAGCCTGGGAGAGGGGTGTTTGTAGAAAAAATTGAGGCAGGAGAATAGAAATAAATATCACAAAGGGTCATTCATTCTACGAACGCAGAATCGACGTCACTTCCAACACTACTATTCTAGAACTGCAGAATCAATGGCATTTATGGTACCCACATGACGTCATATCGGCACTGTGACGCCACTTTGTGCTGATGAAAAAAAATTCGGTATCGTTAAGGGGTATGCAGAATCTTCATAATAGACATTTTGAAAACAGAAATCTGACTGCTAGCAGATGAAGCCGAAATTCTAGACAGTTACATGGCATGCTGTGACGTCACGCGACAGAAACAATCATCGACGTAATTGCCGGACACAGAAAAGAGTAGAAACATGGGGAAAGAGGTGTTTATAGAAAACGGCGTCCAGTCGGTTCAAAATAGAAAAGTTTCTTACTGGTAGGCACTCATTGTGACATCACATTTCGACCAGACGCGCTACAACATCCACTGACAAACGTTAAAAAAAAATTCTATCGAACATTTCAAGGACCCACTTACCAGGAAGAAGGCCAACAATAAATTTCATCCATGTTCTGCAGAATCGATAGAAATTCGGTAGAAACTTACCTAGAAACAAACAAATAGTAAAGTCTATTAGTGAATTGGATTTGGTAACATCTGGGTCGCATTGATTTCGACTCCATACGAAGTGTCCAAAACAGAAATATATGACGTCACTACTACTTTCAACATGATAGTCATTATCACACCACCCTCATTCCGCCTGGAGCAGGATGGAGTCTGCGGGTTCTAGCCCTGTGTGTTGTTTGTGTTTTAGGGCCCATCGACTACAAAGGTCATTAGGGCCCAGAAAGACAAACACCACGGTGGGGGGGGGGGTGTAAAAGGCCAAACCACCATGATGATAATAAATCAGGGCAAAAGCCCACTAAGGCCGCTCACACACACAGCCACTTGTGGCGGCTGCTAGTGGCGACCACACGTTGTGGACTGCGTTTCTAATTGGAATCAAATAGGCTCAGTGCAGACATGGCGTTTGCAGTAGCGCTACTGAGCCACAAGCTGCGCCAGTCGCCATATCTCCTCGCAGCGTTTTTCCTATTGCCACAAGCACGAGATCTCGTGGCTGCCGCCTGTGGCAGCCACTGGTGGCCGTGTACAGAGACTAATGATCGCCACTACTGGCTGCTGCAAGTGGCTGTGTGTGCGACCGGCCTAAGGGTAAAAATAGTAAAAGGCAAAAGCCAAAAAAATAACTGGGAGTAAATAAAGGCAAAAGCCAAAACAGATAAAGCTAAACAGGCAAAAGCCTAAACAGACACAAATAAAGGCAAAAGCCAAAACACATACAGTAAAAAACGGCAAAGGCCTAGACAGACACTAACGGGTCTACGTCAATTTGGCACATGACAATTTGGCGTACATACAAATTTGGCGTACATACCGATCTCTTGGGTGCCCAAATTTGTTTAAAATTGCAACGGTCATAACAACATATTTCAACAGTCATTGCAAGGTAATAGAACAATGGATGCCTACCATAACTGTGTTATAGGGCCCTAATGACCTTTGAAGTCGATGGGCCCTAAAACACAAACAAACCCAACTGTGTTATACGGGACCGTTGCAATGACTGTTATGCCCATGCGTGGATCTAGGATGGGGTTTTTGGGGTTGCAACCCCAACCACTGGTTATGACAGTTGCAATTTTGAACAAATTTGTGCACCCAAGAGATCGGTATGTACGCCAAATTGTCGTACGCCAAATTTGTATGTATGCCAAATTGTTATACGCCGAATGTGTATGTATGCCAAATTGTCGTGATCACGACACTAACATAGAAGGGCAAAAGCCAAAACTGACACAAAAAAGGAAAGGGCAAAAGCCAAAAAGAAGAATAAAAGGAAAGGATGCCAATACGAAAATATTGCCAAGATTAAATGTTGTGAAAGAGGCCAGCCTCTTTCACAAAAACAAGCGAGTTCTCCACCCCGTGGGGGTTATCCCCAAGTGATATAGAGAGCTCTGGACTGACTCCCAGTCGACATCTAAAGCCTGGTTCCCTGGCACGCGACACCGACGAGAATAGTGCTCTAGCAGACGACAATCCACATAAACTGATGACGTAGTTACACTACCATCTGTAAAGTAAGAGCGAAATCAATGGTGAAGTGGAGTTGAGAGTTAGTTAACTGCACTTGTCGATGGAATGCGTCGCTTGAATTTGATTGGCTGTTTGAATTTTTAAATAGTTTTCTGTTTACTTTTCATTGGTTTATGTATTGTTTGGTTTTGGCGCCACCAAACGTTCATATTGAAAACTATTAATTGCTTATGCAAATTCGCTCATGCCAGGGAATCAAACCAGGTGAAATTTCTGTTAGCGCCTGTGGTTTACATCATAATTTTACTGTCTGCTCAAGCGCTATTCTCGTCAGTGTTGCGTGCCAGGGAACTAGGCTTAAGTTCACGGTATCTCTCACAGTGGCTAAATGTGTGTGCCACTGCGAGAGGCTCCCAGCAGGAGTTAAACCACGGTTCATCCTCACCCTGTAGTATGTAGGAGTGGGTGAGGAACGTGTGACTGATTGGCAGCCGAGCAAGCACAACCTCCTGCCTCCGCGACTGGCGGCACGACAACACTCAGTGCAGTGGAGTGTCCTTCAGTGTGTGGAGTTGTTGGTGGTCTCCAAAAACCACTGGGACCGGCATTGTTCATGGACGGCCCACCTCACCATCGGGAGAGCATCAGAGGAGGGGACAGTAGTGTCAGGTACATCTGGCAGGTGGGCCACCTGCCGGGAATGGGCATCTGCCCTCTCATTGCCCATGAGGAATCGAGGATCCAACCTGCAAACACGGAACCGAGGATCCAACCTGAAAACACGGAACCAAGGATTCAACCTGAAAAAACGGAACCGAGGATCCAACCCACAAACACGGAACCGAGGATCCAACCTATAAACACGACACAGAGGATCCAACCTGCAAACACGGAATCAAGAATCCAACCAACAACCACGGGACCAAGGATGGAACCTCTATTCATAAAAAAGTAGAATCCTGAAGTCGAGTGCTAATCGTTTTCTAATTCCACTTACTCCGTGGCGCATGCGTGTAGCAGAGTTGCAAACAATTGGATTAATAGTTGCGAACAATGTTTGTCGAGGTCTTAACTCATGTTTTCATTATTCAATTTTAACAGCAGTAAAAAAACAAGAAATGATAGACTTGGGTACAATGTCAGCCATTGATTTCTATTCTGCCTTCAACTTTCACATTTGTCAAATAGAATTTTTTTTCTGTCTGCCATAGTGTCTGCGTTATGACGTCACCGGGTGTTATATCCACTCCCGCCCCCGCTTATGAGATTAATCAAATATTCGGTAGGTTGAGCACAAAATTCGAATAGAAAGGCAGAAAAAAATAGAAACATGTCACATCCTCCATTTTTCTACCAATTTTCTATCGGTAGAAAAAAAAATGGCGACTGCGTCATATGGATTAACGTCGCTCAATCCCTGGTGTTACCAAATACTTTCTGTCGTGTCGATGAACCGTTAATA
The DNA here is from genome assembly GCA_013389805.1 of Trigoniulus corallinus. Lineage (NCBI taxonomy): Eukaryota > Metazoa > Arthropoda > Diplopoda > Spirobolida > Trigoniulidae > Trigoniulus > Trigoniulus corallinus. The sequence continues at coordinate 13,196,252 of JAAFCE010004287.1, forward strand.
TTAATAACATTCCTGATTGGTAAACCAACAATCCTTTACAGGGAGCAGAAAAAAAGAACGCAACAGAGTAAGAGGAGGAGCCAGGGAAGAGGGAACAGGGCGCGAACCACCACACAGTGAATCTTCCTGTAGGTGACAGTCAACATCCATTTTCTCAGAACTGTTGTCGCCTTTCAATGACACCGCACCAACTTTGCAGCGGCAACGCGGCGTCCCCGTTAATGTCTTTCTGGCGCCATTCTGCCACAACAGCATCTTCCGTCATCTAATCACGTGATTAGTCCTGATTTGGGGCAGGGTGATTGGGGATGAGGGATCACCACACACCAACACACTCAACCGACGGCAGTTGCACCGCACCTGTTAGTTCCTTGAGGTGTCTGAGAAGAAGCCGGGAACCAGGAAGTAGAGGAGTCAAATTCCTGAGCAGGGAAGTGGGCTTCCGGGAGCGGCAGAGTAGGGAAATTCGGGAGGAGGCAAAAACGACTTCGGAAATAGGAAGCCGGTTCTCAAGGTCAGGGCAGCGAACCTTCAGAGCTGAAACAAGTCCGTTCAGAGTGAGGAAGCGAACCCTGAAAACTGGAATGGGAATCTACACAAAACGGAAGTGAATCTCGAAAGCAGGGAAACGAAACGAACCTCGAAAGCAGGGAAACGAAACGAACCTCGTAAGCAGGGAAACGAAACGAACCTCGAAAGCATGGAAACGAAACGAACCTCGAAAGCATGGAAACGAAACGAACCTCGAAAGCAAGGAAACGAAACGAACCTCGAAAGCAGGGAAACGAAACGAACCTCGAAAGTAGGGAAACGAAACGAACCTCGAAAGCAGGGAAACGAACCGAACTTCGAAAGCAGGGAAACGAACCTCGAAAGCAGGGAAACGAACCTCGAAAGCAGGGAAACGAACCCCGAAATCAGGGAAACGAACCTCGAAAGTAGGGAAGGGAAACGAACCTCGAAAGTAGGGAAGGGAAACGAACCTCGAAAGCAGGGAAGGGAAACGAACCTCG